>OY728151.1:1363831659-1365081659 GCA_963277665.1 Viscum album | reverse complement strand
ATTGAGGTTATTGATTATATTTGTGATGTCTGTAATAATGGTGGTCACAAAACAAATGAATTTTCACCTCAACATGTATCAATACAGGATTTTAAGATAATAACACATAATATATAAGTGATATCCTTGGGAAATAACTTGGACAAGGTTTAAAAATAGATAACACACAAGATTTTTTTGACGAAGTTATGCATAAGAAAAAATTTAAAAAATGATAAGATTAAAAATTGATCCATTAAGATTATAAAAAGAGTGATACATATTAGAAATAATATGTGATGAAAATAACTCATATGAATCCATTTAGAAACTCAAAACAAGTTTCCAATATTCGTACAAATATCTTAGTAATATGGTTCGCTTGTTTGGAATATTAAAGAAATATGAATGCAGCATATAGAAAAGAAATATATAAATGAATGAATGTTATTCCACATTATGATACTAAATTTCTTGAGAGGTGGTGAAATAATTAAAACTCTTTTGTTGAAGAATTTTTTTGTATGAGGTAAAACTTGGATGAGATAAATCCTAGAGATTCATCTAAGATAATTCCAACATAACAAGAATTAATAAAGAAGATGAAAATTGCATAAGGTGATATAATTTCCATAAAATATATTGAGAAGAGAAAATTCACACATAAAGAAACTGAAATTGTGATTATTCTTATGTTAACTTATGAAAAATTCATATGTAAAAGAATGAAGAGTAATGTAATTTGAGAAAATTGGTTGGGAAAATACCAACCATTATATTCACATTGAAGGAGAATGAAGATACAACTTATTCAATTATATCATTTATGTGTCATATTGTCAGATACAATTATGGTAGTTGAATTTTATGCACAGTATTATGAAGAGTTACTATGGAATAAAGATTGTTATATATTAACAATTAATAGAAGAAGATTCTATTCTAAAAGTGACTCCTCATATGGTATATTGAAAAATATGATTGAGAATAATACTTGAATAAGTTAAAGAATGTTCTATTAATATTGAATAGTATAAAGATTAAAATTCCATCATGGGGTAATCTATTCTTTTGTTAGAGAAATCATTAAAGTAAGATCATCCTTTATGGAGATTTGGAAGTTTTAAAAGTTATATATCCATAAAAAAATTACATTTTGGTTTATTATAAAAATTAGAACAACTTGAGATATATTATTTAACAGACTCACCAATTAGAATATTTTTTGGAGTGTTTCCTTTTATGGGGAGATAAACAAAAAATGACTAGGAATATGTCAAGAAAATATTATCTCCTGAGAAATTGAATGTTTTTTGGAATGTTATTAATGGTTGTGTAATTGGAATACGTACATTATCATAATCTATCATTATTGATAATAGAAATTAAATTATAAAATTATAAGGGATAAATTCCATAAATGAAAAAATTGGAAATTTAAAGAAGTGCCAAGGGTATTGTGAAATTATGTTCGTCTTAAAATTTTCTAATTCTTGAATACATGTGATGAAAAAAATTTGGGGATTACATTTTATATGAGAATATATATATAAATTGATATTTATCACTTGTGTAACCTAATTCATATTTATCAAATCTTGAAGATATGTTTTAACTTATTTCATTTATTATTATTTTTAAAGTTTAATTGATTATGGGATGCTTATTTACCTTTATCAAAATGTATTGTTTTATACACAAAGAAGGACTTAGTAGACTCGGAGTAAATTGATCAATATAACTT
The DNA here is from genome assembly GCA_963277665.1 of Viscum album. Classification (NCBI taxonomy): domain Eukaryota; kingdom Viridiplantae; phylum Streptophyta; class Magnoliopsida; order Santalales; family Viscaceae; genus Viscum; species Viscum album. The sequence goes on along the minus strand of OY728151.1, from coordinate 1,365,079,936 downwards.
TATTATGTATTAATTGATACCATTTCGCAAATATTTTTCATTTATTTTAAATTAAGTGTAGAAGAAGTAATATGAAATGATTTATGATTAAGAAAATAAAATGGAAATAAAGTTGATTAAGATATTTGATGTGCATATATTGATATATCATTATAATAAAATATTTATATATGGTATTGGGAGAAAATATAGTGGGTTTGTTAAGTCATCATTAATTGGTTTTATTTATTACCTATTAGATTAACAATGAATGTAAATGATTGTCATTTACTAAGATGAATATGTTGAAGAAGTAATCGAAGTAAAGAAGAAGATCCTTGTTGATTATGAGGTATTGATTGTTATTGAAGTTTGAAAAAAAAATTATGTAGAGAGAAAAAGTTAATATGAAGGATTATATATTTCATGTAAGATTAAATGAAAACCCATTGGAAGATTGGTTTGGTTAATGATGAAGTTATAGTCTTTGAAGTACCTGATATATTAAAGGGAAAAAGTTTCTTTACGATTTATTATTATATAAAAATGATCTAAATATCTCTATGATGGTGGAGTTGTCATAGGTATCATTTTTTGATGTTTTTATAAAGTTAAATAAAATGATTTCATGTGATGTGGTACTATAATTTATAAGAAACATGATTGGTTAATCATCATTTAGTCATCTCAGGAAGTATTTACGGCTCTTGGATGATTGGTGAATTCAGTTAAGCCCACATCCACTGTGAAAGGCATTTTGTGATGGATTTTCCCAAAATGTGTAAGGCAACACCATAATGGTGGAAATAGTGAAGATATTGAGGAGTTAAAAAAGTACACACCCAATAAAGGAGGGTTGGATTTTTTTTTTATAATAGTGATGTCCCTGTGTAGAATGGCCAAGGCTAAAATTATTGTGGATTTCTCTATGGCGGACTTACATTTTACCTTTGTAAAAAATCGAAATATTACACACCTATGGTGGAATTTCAAGTTTTCTGTGGTAAAAAAGTGGCTATACTATTCAAAAAATCCAATGGAAGAGATCAAATCCTTGTTAGAAGATGTTTTGGTTGACAAGAAGGGTAGAACATCAAAATCGACAAATCTAGAAGGGCTTGGCCTTTAACATCAATGGGTGTTAGAATATATATACCCCTTAATTTAAATAAATTTCATCACATTCACTAAAATAAAAATAATGATAAATTGTTAAATTAATTTTATTACAATCAGAATGTTATTATTATGTTCCAATATATGATTTAATATATTGAAATTCGTTTAATTTGAATTTTCTTATAAAATAATATTACAAAAACTTAATGATTAAAAACACCTTTGGTCCATAAAAGTTTTTTATCCATATATTTTATTTTTAATTAAAATCTAAACATAAAATATAAAAAAAATAACAAATAAAATTAAATTTATTTATGAACTTGATATATAATAATTTAAATAGCTTAACTTTTTAAGAATTTTCTCAAAAAAATTAATTTTTAGTTAAATTTTCTTATGAAAACTATAAATTTCATGACATTTTCAATGTATAAGGATGACCATGAAGGTCAAAAAAACCATTTATGTTATTGAATTTTAAAATAAGGAATTAAATTATTCTTTTTAAAATATTAGTTGAACTTAGATAACCCATGAACCTCATTTTCAAAACTCAAGTAAAATTTTACTTTAATAAAGAAAATTGATTTATATTTTTTCTTTAAATTAAATCATATTCTGGTATAATTAAGTTTTTATTCGATTTTAATGTCACATAACGTTAATTTTATTTATAATAAATATGTTTAAGTCATAAAATTTATTGAAATTAATAATTTTAACATAGATAAATTTTATTCTTAAAAACAAGATCATCTAAAAAATATTTTTAATCATTAAGAAAGTGGGTTTTAAAATTAAATTTTATTAATAAGAGTGATATTAAATGATAAAATTAATATCATATTTAGGATATTTGTACTCAATTTATGTAGTAATTTAAATAATAATTGAGATCATTTTAATTAGTTAACATGGGCGAAAATAAAATTTTCTAGGTAAAAGTACACATGGGTAAAGAGAGAAGTGAACATGTAAACCCATAAATCACTCAACGGTGTCCACTAAATGAGTGTATGTTATGATTTTCATCCATATAATTCCCATATTCAAAATTTATATTTTTGGGAATTTTTGATCTTTGACTATTGCAATGAAACAATTTATAATGGAATGTGTTTCTAAAACAAACCCTAGCTTCACTTATAAAAGGGGCACTCCCACCGCATCAAGATAAATATTTTCTTTCTAATTTTCTAGATAAAAATGATACCATTTTCTCCTAATAGAAAAATAACCCTAAAAAACCTTTTTCCTACTTTAGTTATCTTAAGCCTTTAATTTTAAGGATAGTTTCAAGGAAAATCTAAGTCCGCAAAAGGAGTGTTTCTTCTTCTTAGTAATTGTTTTTTTTAATTTTCATAATCGTTAACTTCCATAAAACCATTAATATAATTGAGTAGTTATCACATATATAATTAATTTACATTTAATTTATTTAATAGTCATTATTAATCCCCATACATCCACTAAAAAAACATATGCATTGATTTTGTGTTTGGGAGGACTACAACCTCTATGAAGTAATGTCGTTTGCATTTCATCACCACTATTCATGTATAGTTCCATGGTTTAAAATGATGATTAATTTTTTTAATGCCTCAATTATATCTCTTATGTGATTAATATTGTTTCACCTCCCTCTCATTTTATGTAAAAACTAATGTGTTATTTGTGTATACATGTGCACTACAGCCTACACGTCAATGAAAAATTTCATTTTCCATTGTCTCTTAAAATTGATGAATTTAAAAATAATTCTAAAGTATGAAAATTAATTTTTATTTATTTAGGTTTATAATTTATTTTTATGATAAATGTTACAATGGTTAGCATATCAATATAACCACACAAAAAATCGACAGAACCACTTGATGTAACTGATAAAAGTGGAAAGATTTAATAAATAAAGAAATTATAAAATTAAATAGACCCTATAAAACTAATGATATTTAAAGAAGGAAACTATTTTGGTGTCTAATGATACTAATTTTCTTATATAGAAATTTTATAATAAGTGTATAATGCTTTCAGGCATAAATGTAATGGATCTTATATACTCCCCTCATAACATTCCAATTGCACTTTCTCATCATTTCTAACATTTATTGAGAATTATTATCATGTACTTTTCATATTTTTCATATGTGTTTTCCTTAAATAAATACATATTTTAATATAAGTTCCATTTATATGTTTATTTATTTTTTATGTTTCCTTCAAAATTTTCACTTTTATAAAAAACTAGATTAAAATGGATTTTCCAAATTCTTATTTCATGTATTTAATCACACACTTAAAATGTTTCTTGACCATGAATGTATTTTATAATTATAAGTTAATTAATTTAGAAAATTTTGGTTCAATTATTATTTTAAAGTAAAATTATTTTCAATTTTCTCTAAAATATCATTTTTTATTTCTAGAGGCATATCGAAAGTGGTTCTGTTTCTATTATTACCTATTAATACCTTCTCATATATTTTTATATGACAAGAATCCGTGAAAAAGGCTTATGTTCCCTTCAGATATTAATTTATAAATAAATTTAATTCATTCTTCAATACTAAATTAATTTTTTAAATCTTTCAGTATGCCTTGAAATAATATCATGATAACTAGTTCTTTCTCTTCGGTTTTAATGATGTATGTGACGTTTATATGGATTATTTTTCCCATGTGTGACACCTATATAAAATTTTCATTATGTGATCGATGGTCTTGGAATTATACATCCATATAACTTATTGGGTAATTTTACCATATCATGAGATATCATAGTGCATGGAAGGTGATCCAAGCCAACCATGGTGTCGGTGTAGTTAGCATACATTATGTCAACATGGAAGGGAGTCTTTACTTATGCTTATGATTCCTTAATTTATATACTTCCCAAATATTCTATGATTCCATGATATTTTGATATAATAATTTTAACTCCATTATCCTACGTTAACAATTACTTATGCCTCGATCCCATGGTTATGATCATTCTCTCCTCGATATCATGTTATGCCTCCCAGGTTATTCCACTTTATCATGTTTATTACGTAACTAGATTTTGAAAATACCCATTTTCATTATGTATTTCCATAATTTATCCAATGTGGAATTAAGATAACCTATTGGAGTCAGGATCACCCTAAGGAGAATAAATTAAGATAAATATTTTGTGTTTTACATAGCAGTATTTCTATTTCTAGTCCTATAAAGACACTAGACCTAATATCAATTGATTTTATTTTTTCTAGAATACATTAAATTATATGAAATAATATGTGTTCAAGTAAAGTGTTTTTCTAGTTGGCATCAGATATTAGTCTAATTATTTTTGGAGACTATGATGGGATAAAATTAGTGTAAACCCAAAGGATAATTTTAAGGAAAGGATATGATCTTAAAGACAAAGTTAGTTATAAATTATGTGGTTTTCTGAAATAAAAATCCATATATGGATATTAAATGTGGAAAAAAAAATTCACAGATGAGTATAGGGTTCATTAACCATAAAATATTTAGTTGGGTTCATCTCATGGATTATTCGGGTGCGTGTGGAATGGACCTTTACCACACACCAAATTTTACATTTTTAGGGGATATGATTCAGTTAATTATTATTCTTCTTATAAATAATTATATAGTATTTAAATATTTTTTATATATTTTAATAAGTATTTAGGTTTAAGGAACATAATTAGAAGATTGACTTGGATAACGTATATTGAATTAAAATATTTTTAAGTTAATATTATTTTTATCAATTATGATTTACTCCTATGATTATCGTTTACCTAATAAACATGTATTAATCAAGGTATTATTATCGCTAACCATTTTCTTTGTTAAGAATTTTTTTGATGTATTAAGTATCATGTTAACACAATATTTAACAACTTATGTGATGACTATCTTAATGAAATTCCTAGAAAGATGGGAATTTAAGCTAAATCATCATGGTTTTATTGGCACAACTAAATCTTATTATGAATAATAACATGAATCGAATGGAATGACCACTAGTAGAGAAAGTATTAGTTAATTCATTTATGTGATAGAGGACTCTAAAATTTATTGGATCCAAAGATCCCATAATCTTTAAATAATGGATTCAATCTATCAAAAATATATTCTATATACTTTAATTATATAAATTAGAGAAAAATATACTTTTTTTTATTACATTGAGGGAGAATTTGATCAGTGGTGAACACTGATCAAGAATAAAAAGATTTGGGAAGATATATAATCAATGGGTTCAGATGGATTAAATACAATGTTTGTTAATAATAATTTCCCATAAACTATCCATCTTAATTTATAGAGGGGGTTTCTTACACTCATGAAAAATGAAGATGAATCTCTTGTTCCTTATGAGGTAAACCCCACATGACTTTCAAGGTATGCATATGTCCTTATCAGGATCCATGAAATAAATATTGACCATTTATGTAATGGAGTGATCTTATACATACATAATAACTGCTAGGTTAGGTCTTCGATTGTTATGAAGAACTTTTAGGATGCACCATCAAGGTGGAGTTGAAAATGGGTGATTCTTAGTGGACCAGAGATAATAAAGGATAATGGGTATTGAGTTAAGGGAATAATTAGAAAAAAAATAATGTTTAGAAGGTAAAAATTCAACCTATCAAATGTGTGGGAGGGAAAATCGTAGAAACTGCGTCAATGGACCCGGAAATGAATCATGTATAGAATGTTTGGGCATGTAGCTAATACATGTCTAAGTGAGGGGAAACATACAACTAATGAGATCGATGAAACAAATCTCCAGATAAATCCTTAGCCTACTTTCAAATATTAAAACTATAATGAACATGGAAATTAAGTAAATAAATGCACTGAGAAAGGGGTTTTAATTATTATCCAATTAGAACATCCTCTAAGGCCAATAGAAAACGGAGGGATTATGTTATCAATACTTCAAAGGTTGAGTAAGATAATGATTTGGGGACTATTTTTCAAGTAATTCATTCATGAAAAGAAAAAAACTATTTGATCTAGGTTCTATTGATTCTTTCATATCATTCATTTTTAGTAGAACTATTCAAACATCCCTAAAAAAATGGAACTCAAATTATTTATAAGGAAATGTAATAGATCGATTATTTCAACCAAGAAAACAATTATTCCCCATTTTTATCTATATTATGAATTTCCTTATGGTAATTCATTTAAAATAACTGGATACTATAATAATAATGGAAGCTATGAAATTTAATAGAGCTCATATCAACTTACAAGAAAAGAAAATAACATTCCATATCTTGAATTATCCTCTATTTCTATACAATTTTAAGGAAAAGTATGATTATTGAATGGAATATTATCCAAAGTCATGGATATTAGTTATTTATATGCATGATTATTTATTCCAAATGGTTGAATCAAATGAGGGGATAGATATTGAAGATATACCTACTGTAAGAGAGTAAATTAATGAATTTCCTAGAGAGTTTTTCAGGATTTATATTGATTGAGATGTTGAGTTCTCAATTAAACATATACATGGATATTTACTGAAATCCATGACAGCATATAGAATATCACACATTAAACTAAAATAAGTAAATAAGAAATCACAAGAACAAATGGGCATGGCTTTCACAATACAACATGGTTTACTATACGGTTCACCAGATCTCTTTTTTAGGACGATGGATTTGTAGATACATCTTTGTATATATTATCGTGAAATGAACACAGTCCTGATAAAAAATATATATCTATTTCCATAGATTGATGAATAATTTGATCAGTTTTTAGATGCTTAATACTTCTCCAAAGTGAACCTATGGACAACATGTTAATTGTTAAAGGTAAATAAAGAGGATAATTCTAAGACAACATTTCATATAAGGTATGACAAATCACTGTTCATTGTCATTGCATTCAAACTCATGAATGTTTAGAAAATATTATTGGATATAATGAATATATTATTTTGATATTAGCTTTAAAAAATTGAGTAATATTTATAGATTATATTTTTTTTATACTCCAAAGATAAGGTTGAACATGATGATTATTTTAGTAATGTTATTAAGACATTAATAAAGAATATTTTATATGAAATAAACAGTAAATGATATTTTTTATTAAATAATTGGAACTCAAAGAGGAATTTATCTCCATCAAAAATGATATTTTTAGTCCCTTCTAATTCAAAAAAAATTATGGAGTGGCCCAGAACAACATCTTTAATATAGGTACACTATTTTCGTAGAAAATCTAGTCATCTCGATGATTTGTGATAAATTTTTAATGCTTTTTAGACCCGCTAATGACATTTACTTACAAGGGAGTGTAGTTTTTAGGGGATAATGAATTCTAATAGAGATTCAAGGAATTGAAATTAGATTTATCACTACACTAGTACTTACACTACCCATAAGATGAGATCATTTCTTAGTATATATTGAAGCCTAAAATAAGGAATTAGGCCATGTATTGATGCAGAATGATGAAGTGACAGTCTATACCTAGAGGCAATTGAAATTTCATGATAATAACTATCGAGGTGATGATTTTGGGTTAGATATAGTAATATTTTCATTAATGGTTTATTTTTATTAGCTATATGGAGAGAACTATGAAATATATACATATTATAGGATCCTAAAATATATATTCACAATGAATGACCATAATATTCTATAGAGAAGATGGTTAAAGGTGGTCAAGGACTATGAAAACACAGTACACTACCATCCTGGGATGGAAAATAGAGTGGCAGATGCTCAAAGTAAATTAGATCCCACAACGATAACCATGAGTATGATTGAAAAGAACCTAATATTATTAGACATCCAATGTCTGGACAAGGGTGTCATAATAGAAGGAACATCATCCTACGTATCACAAATGATTTCTTATTCATAACTAATTTAAAATACAAAGAGATATCAAAAGGATGATGTGAAGATATAGAAGAATTTGGATTCCCTGGTGAAGTAAAACTCATGTGTCAAAGGTTTATGATAAGAGAGTTGTTAGATATGGGAACCATCTATGTGTACCCTCTGTATAGTATTTAATGGAGTGGTTGAATTATGGTAATAGAAAAACATCCTGAATACACCCAAGAGTAAAAAATATGTATAGAGATCTATGAGATAATAATTAGTGGTGACATATATATAATGAGATTGTGGAATAAACATTAAAGTGATTCCTGCAAAATTAAGTGAAAACAGAAAGGGAAACATCCATAGGGATGATACTACCATTACCAATAACTACATTGAACTAGGAAACCATCAATATATTTTATCACAGGTCTTCCAATGACATAAAAAGGAAAATTCTATATGATTTCTTATGCTACATCTTACAAATACAACTCACTTCATTGAAATTTGGGAGGGACACTCACAAGACCACATTGCAAGGATATAAATTATAGAAATGGTGAGGTTTCATCGAACACCACTATAAATTATATTTGAATTAGATATGAGGATCACCTTAATGTTATGGGAAAGTATTAAACATGCTCTAGAGACATATTAGAACCATAGTAAAACAATTAATATGATCACAAATGGAAAATTTGAATTGACTATCCTGACACTTTAGGATATATTATGAGATTTCTCTATGGGCTTCAAAAGAGGTTGAGACCAATATCTTCATATGGTAAAGTTCTTTTATGAAAAAGTTTCCACAATAGAATCCAAATGTCCCAATATAAATCCCTCCAAGGAAAAAGATGTAGAACACAAATGTTTTGGGATGAAATAGGTGAAGGGGAGTTTCCTAGAAATGAAATGGTTGAAGAAATGGAATAAAAGGTAAATAACATTTGACAACACATCAATTCATCAAAGAGATGACAATAGAGTAATGTTTATAATCATCATTGACTTCTTTAGTTCAAGGATGATGATAAATTACATCCCCAAATATTTCTATGAAATAGACTCAATAGGTTGAGAATAAAAATGTAGATAAGGAGGAGGTATATTTTCCCCTATGAGATCCTTGATCATGCCAGAGTTATGGAATTTCAACTAGAATTACCTCTGAACCTGAACGGATTAAATGGTGTGTTCCCCATATCCATGTTGAGGAAGTAATGAAAAACCCCTCCAATATACTGAATCAAATGGCGATGGAAGTATAATATGATCTCATTTTCTAGGAGTATGTAACCAAGATCTTGGACTATAGTAATAAATTTCTATGCAATAGTAATGGTCACCTTGTAAAAGTACATCGGAGAAACCATACGTATGAAGAGAAAAAATGAGAAAATAAACAGAACATGAAATAGAAGAATACTAAATGTTTTCAACTTTTTATTTTAATTTTAATTTTGATGTATAAATTTCCTAAGGGGGAAGAGTGTAATATCATTTTATCTTATTATATATATTCCCTTTAAATTCATAACCTTTATTCATACTCAGTAAATTAAAAATTATGATACATAAATAAAAAAAAATTATCCCTTTAAATATAATTATTATATATCAAAATATTAACTGATATATTAAATGTTTTTCAATTTTAATGTATTTATAAGATATTGTTAAAGACACTTAATGATTTAAAATACATTTGGTCAATAAAAGCATTTTACACATATATTGTGTGTTTTACTATCAAATTTATATATATAAATTTAATAAATGTAATTAGGGAAAATTATCTTTTTTATGAATTTATAATATCAAAATTTACTTAGTTTTAATTTTTTATCATTTTTTGGAAAAAAATGGTTTTTAGTCGAAAATGAGGTTTTTAAGAAAATTATAATTTTCATGACATTATCTATATATTAGTATGAAATATAAGGTAATAAAACCTTTTAGGTGATAAAATATAAAATTAATTAATAAAATTATCCTTTTTTAAATATTATTTTAACTTAGATAACCCAATACCATTATTTTTAAAACTCCTATAAAATGGTACTTTAAATAAAAAAATTGTTTTCTATCTTTTCATTGAATTAAATAATATTTTTTAATAATTCGGTTATTGAATTATTTTAATATCAGATAAAATTAATTATATTTAAATTAAAAAAATTGAGTTGTTAAAATTATTTAAAATCATTAATTTTAACTCAGTCATATTTTTCATTAATAAAAACATGACTCTATCAAAAAAATATTTTAAAGCACAAAGAATAATTATTTTAAAATTAACCATTATTAATATTATTTATTTTATTTTTTAAAATTTATATCATATCTAGTATTATAATATTAAAATTATTTTTATGACAAATAATAATTTATATAATTTTTTTAACATGATTGAAAATAAATGTTATGTAGGTAAAATTACACATGGGAAAAAAAGAAATTTAATGTAGAAACCCCCAAATCACTAAAATTCTTCCCCTAGATGAGTTTATTGGATGGATTTAGGATACATAATTTCCCATAATCCATAATTTCCAACTATTAGAGTCTATGACCATTGAATAGTGTAAATAAATAATTTATTAAGTGAATATGCTTCCAAAAATTCCCTTTCCTTCACTTATAAAAGGGAGCACTACCACCCCTTTATGGCACACCCAGAACATCAAGGTAAAAAATTTACTATGGTTTCCTATTAAAAACTAATATAATTTAATTCTCCTTGAAAACTATTCCCTGAACATAATCTTGTTCCCTTTTAAGTTATATTTATTCTCTCATTTCTAAGGAATATGAAGGATAATATAAATTCAAAACAAGAATGTTTATTCTACATAGTATTTTTTTAATTATTATAATTATATTACCCGAAACTATTAATATTAATGATTTAGTATAATTTATATAATTAATATTCATTATATTTATATGTTATTAATTATTCATCTTCAAGTATCCACTAAGAAAAACACAATCATCGATCAACCGTTTTTGCAGACTACCACCTCCAGGAAGTGAATTGGGTTGTTTGTTTTTTCACCATAATGCATGGATGGTATGAAATAATAACATGATGAATAATGTTTTTCATTATTAATTATATTTATTAATTTATTAATAATTATATTCTAAACCACCCTCTCATTTTATGTAAAAAGGAAAGCAATGCATGTGTGTACTTTTAAACTTCCATGGCCACGCCAATGACACATATCCTTTTCCATTATCACCCACCGTAGAATAATTAAAAAATTATTCTTTCAAATGATTTTTTTTTATTTTATGGAGGTTTTAAATTTATTATTTTGATTACCTTAATCTTGGTCAATATGTCTAGAGATTGACATAGTAATCAACAAACCCACCTCAGATAACAGATAGTAGCAAACAAAATTTAGTAAATAAACAATTTATGACAATAAATAGATATTATGAAACTAATTCTTGATGAATAATGATATTATTATGATTCATAATGACCTTAATTTAATTATAATAGAAGTTTATTAGATGTTCATAATGCTTCCATAGATAAATGTAAGGGATAACCTATACTTCCCTCATAACTTTCCAGTTACTCATTCCCTTACATTTTCACCCATTTATCAGAAATTATTCTCAATTACTAATTATATTTTATTTTTATATTTCCCTGATATATATAAATTTTTTAATATCACTTCCATTTTTTTGGTTAAGAATGTTTTAGGTTTTCTTAAAAATAACCAATTTTAAAGAAAACTGATTTAAAGTGATATTCAAAATTATTATTTCATGTAAACCATCATCCCCATAACAACAATTAAACCATTAATATATGTTTACATTAAAATTTAATTTATGTAAAACCCTTTCTATTTAATTCTTATTTTAAATGAAAATTATTCTCAATTTTCTCTAAAATATCCCATGGTTATTTCAAAAAGCATAACCAATGTGGTTCATTTTTTATTCATAATTTTTCAAACCTTCACATGGACTTCCCTTCAAATTGAATCTATTGAAAAAGTCTATGTTCCTTTAAGATATTAATAACAAAAGAAATAATCTTTTTCTCTTGTGAATTCTTAGGTTATATTTTTCAAATATTCCTTGAGACAAGATCTTGAAACTAATTTCTTTCTCATGGGTTTTTACCATATATGTGACTTACGTATGTTTATTTTATCCATGATTCATATATATGTTTTATATTTATAATGTAGTGGGTTTTAAGAGAATTATATATCCATATAATTAATTGGTTAATGGTATCATCTCATGCGATATCATAGCATGGGGCCAGTCATCCAAACCAACCATGGTTCATGGGTTGTAAGATTAGCCGAAAATATTTTGTTAATAAAGAAGGTAGCCATAAATTATGATTATGATGTAATGTTTTATATAGTTTCCACATTTCCTAGGATGTAATGATCTAATAAAATGATCATGGTTACTCGTTTCTCTTATGTTATCAATTTATTATGCCTTCATTCCATGTCTATGATCATTATCTTTATAATTTAATATGATTCCTCCCATGTTGTGCCCCATTATCATGTTTATTCCCTTAAGGGGATTTTTAGTACACCCTTTTTCTTTCATATTTCCCCATGTTATGAAATGAAAGATTAAGAATATTGAGGGGTGTTAGGATCAAACTAATTACATTAAGGGAAAAAATTATATTATGATTTATACTATTATATTTATTTGTCTAATCCTCCAAAAAAATTACCCTTGATCCCAGACATGTAGATTTTGTAAACTATGTTAACGTTTATTAAATAAAAAGTTCCTGAGTCTTGGGTCATTATAAATCCAATGGTGTAAGGAATATTGAATTAAAATTACTTCTTATTATATACCACTCTATGGTGTGATCTATGTCATAGAGTTTATTTAGATGCAATTAGTTTTGATGAAGATTCATCTTGAATTACCATCGTCTCTCGAAATCGATTTATGATGTGGTATTTGAGTTCTTAAACATTATATATTGGATGGAAATAATCCAATTGATAGAATTTAAGTTGAATAAGTTATACTAGTGGTTGAAATAATAATGATTATTCAAATTTTAAATTTAAATTATAAATTAATGAACGTTATTGTGAAAATTAGTTTCTAAATATACAATGGAATTAATAAAGAGATGTTATTATTTTACAGTATAATATAGAGGTAATTCATTTTAGTTTTGAGAAAATAGGGAGTTCTACACTACAATTTTAGAGAAAAAAATCTTAGTGTCTGTATGAATATTGAGGTTAATTATACATAACACTAAACCATACAACTTTCTATGTTATGAAGTTAGAAGAAGAACCAATGAAAATATGTTTATGAGCTTATGATAAAGAAAAATGAAGAATAAAACATGTGTTTTGAAAAATGTTTTTTTAAGTAGAAGATAAATAAGAGTAAAAATATTAATTTTTATACTATTCATATTTCTATATAATGAAGATAAATAATGAACTATAGATTTTTGGAAAAAAATATTGGACTCATATCATGCTATTATGAAAGGAAAAAAGTATAAGAATTAATTATTTTATACTATTGAAGAAGTACTTGCATGATGCTATGAATGTGAAGGAAAAGGAAGAATTTGAAATGAAACATTTCATACATAAACTGATAGTAGTAAAAAATACACTTTGTCTAATTTACATTTCATATCTACAACTGTTGGGATAGAAGTATAAAGGTGTTGAGAAATTTTGTAAAATGCGTAATTCACCAATTATGGTTACATGGATAAACACTTCTTAATTTCATCCACAGTTAGATACTATTATATTGTATAACCTCGGTGAGACCCATATTGTACTAAAGAATAAACATATTTTTTTAATAGTGAACATTATAAATCATTGTGACACTTGTGTGTGGGTGTGTTTTTTAGTTGTGTTTCTTGAATGAATAAAGAATATGAAATAGGGGTGACAAAACAAGTGAATTTGAACCTTACACTAAATTAGATGAATTTAATAAGAATGGATTAAAAAATTGATAATATGACACCTATAATAATTCACCCCAACCCCTATTAGAGTATAACATATCCCAACCAGTCTTATCAAGTTTGATGTCATGGATGGTGCTAGCTTTTATGAGTACCCAGTCAAAATTATGTATTGGAAGTAGAGGACCCTTCAAGGTCATAAAAAACTGATGATAATTGTTTTGGTAGAATGTGAGACATCATGAGAGAACATGGTAATGTGATAATAAAATGCATGCTCAATAAACACACCTTTTTGACTTGGTTAAATTTTTTTGGGATAAATATCATTGAAGGTGCGTAGGATTTACAGAAACAAATTTTTATAGTTCAAATATTTATTATATTTTAAATAATACTTTATGGATGGTTTTCTAGGATATTTTTTTTATATTAGGGTATTGGAGGATCAATAATAATATATTGAAAATAATTTATTATTTTTAGCATGTATGCATATAAACCTATGAAAAGTAACATTTCCATTAATGTGGAGTTAAAATGGTAGAAATGTTATACATTTTCATGAAGTATATGGTTTATCCTTGGGGTGGTTTAATTTTTATTCACTTCTAAGTCCCCAGGCAGTCAGGTTTTCACCGGTGAAAATTATTAAACAAACTAAAATATTGATTAATTAATGGTTTATATCCACTAGACCAAAATTTATCTATTAAACCCCCATTATGATCTCTCTCTCTCTCGGACTATCATTAATAAACACCAACCTATGAGTGAGTAGGGAGATCATGGGAGTTTCAGAGATTTTTGAGATGAATAATGGATTCCTCATTATAAATCACCAATGAATCTAGTGAGAATGAAATCAATTCCAAAAAATTATCCCATCAAGATTTTGGGATAATCATTTCTGATTTCCTACACCATAGTTTGTAAATATCATGTATATGGGTATTTATTATGGATTAGCAGATCAAAAATTCATTTCCCCATGAAATTTATAAATTTTTTGTGTTTTAAATTTTTGAAAGTATAATTCATACCTAAATTGATCATTATTGATCAATTCATGCTCTATGATCAGTTGTTAGACCCTCCCCCAACCACCAATAACTTTCTTTTTCAATTTATCTTCTTGTTCTTTGAAGATTATTTTCACTTCCACCGGCAACCACTTGCATCGATTGTGAATAAACAAATATAGGACATAGATCGATGAAAACATATTATTTAGGTTCATGAGAAACCAATTTGGGAATGGAAGGGAATAATATTTCACGTGAGAAAATTTATGGAAAAAATGCATGTCACTAATATGTGAAAAGTTGTGTTTTGGAGTAAAGTGGACCCCAGGGCATCAGGGATGGGTTTCAACCTCTTTTAAATAATGTTCCCACCAAATGATTTATAAATAACAACTATAATAGACATAAAAATGATATAATATGACTTTAGTAGTGTTTCAAGAATGTTGTAGGATGAGAATCAGGACAATAACATGATTTTGGGTGGCCTGTAGATCTATTTCTCAAATATGAAATCTTGTGGCTTGTACTTCTAAGCTACACATTGTGTATCATAATGGTGATGGAAGCCCGGGTTCTAATTGAGTTAAATATAAATCAGAGTGTAAGCTAGGTACACATGACTTATATCCCAGATATTACCATTATAGTCTATATAGAGAGTATATTACCAAGTGATTTTATGGCCACAAATGATATGTGGGTAAATACCACATGACTTTCACCTTCCGCATATTTATGAATTAGTCTAATAGTAGTATACACCAAGTGAGAAATCTATGCCTTCTTTTTATTTACCTTCTGTGGGAAATGTCATATAACCAATCCTATAACATGACTCAAATTTTAACCACACATATTGAGTACCTCCAATGGACCAATACATTGTGCACACAAGTATAGAGGTTATTTAGGTTTACCCATACATGATATGTAGGGAGAAGTTCATGACTAGGCATTCCCTGGAGGAAACATTAAATATTCCACTAAATTACTTTTCATTTATATTTTAAGACATAGTGTTTTCCATATTTTCCTTCGTATGAATCATATTTAGGCATAAAACTGGACCATCATAATAATTTTTCCTTGTATAATGCAATGGTACATGATTTTTTCGAAGGAAAAGATAGTGGTGAGAAAATTTGGATAGCTTATTGTTCTTCAATCTATATGTATGGTGAATGGGGTTAAGAGAGATTATCATAGTAGAATTTGGGTAATTAACTCCCTTGGGAGCACATGCATCATATGGAATGGGTCCAAAATATTTTTCTTATAGTTAGTAATCCCCCAAATAATTGGGGAATGTTTTTCCAGATCAAGTGTGGGATCAGTACCCCCTATCCCTTGAGAAGGTATGTGTCCCTCACATATAACATATTGAATTTGTTTCTCCTCCACATACATAGGGTCTGAGTCCTCTATCCAAAGAGTTCGGTATTCCCACCCCTGATGAACATCACATATCAAGGTGTAAATCGTCTACTATGGTTTAATACTCCCTCAATATAAATGTTTACCTCAAAATGGTGTGGATCCCGGGTAATGTATACTGAGACGAGAAGTGGGTAAATATGTTTGGTAGTTATGATTATCATGTTAATTATTGGGATTTATTATTCAATGTATTGGATATTATACTCTGAAGTCTCTTCAATGAGTTTTCTTTTCTTCAATTATAGTACATATGGGTTATTATTTCCCACCTTATATCTGTAGTTCTAAAGATAACAAAAACATTCATATTTACACAATTATGGATTTTTAGGGCATCTTACAAGGTATGTATATACTCACATAGGAAAGGGAGATTCACCAACATGTGTCATGTCTTATAAAAATCATAGAAAGTTCAAAGAAAAATATAGGGTACATTATGTTGATAAAGTATTATTTTAGTAATACATAGAGGATATGGCCATGGATGGAAGTTTTTTCTAGTGATCGTCATTATGGATATTCCATTCCACTATTTATTTTGGTTGTTTTTTCCATTAGTATTGTTCGGTATTTATTTTCACCATATTACTTTATTCTTTATTTACGTGTAATTCCTTTATAGATATTTGAAATTGCCACATTCATTATACATTGAAATTGATTTCAATTTTCTACCTTGCATTTTTATATCTTATGTAGAGATATGTTTTTTATATATGTGAATTGGTATAAGGCTTCCAATCATGTGTGAAATTCCTAGTTGGAGCCATTCACAACCCCCTACCCTAATAGAGGTATTCCTAAGTTGGAATACTCAGCTTACTACGCAATAATGTTGGGTCTCAATTGGTTGGGAAATTTCATATATATTCCTTGCAAACTCTTCACACATTAAAGCATGTTTGGTTCCATTTACATGGATATATATAGTTCCATTTTATATTTGGTTTAAATTTCATGTGAAAAATATAAATGCAGTCTGTATAAAATAATTTTTTAGATATGAAAATATTATCATTACAGAAAATCATTGATTTAATGTAATGACTCAGATTTTTCCATGTAATGTTTTTAATTATATAGAAATATTACGAGTCTGCAAAAATTGACGGCACCTGATTCTGAGGCCTGGAGTGCCTAGAATGAAATTCTGAACATTTTGAAGGTACGTTTAATAAACGCACTAGTTTTTTTTGTAAATTTTGAACCAGTGCTCGGAATTGAAATCTAAGGACACCGTTGAACTCGCAGCACCGATATTCGGTTAAGGAGACCTTCACCTCGACCGTTGTAGGTTGAGGATAGAAGTTAGTTTTTCAGATTTTTGTAGGAGGGTTAAAAAAAATAAAATAAAATAATTAACTTTTATTTATTTATTTTGAAACCTCCCATTTGAATTCATGGTGGTGGAGACAACCTGAACTCCTCCTTTAATGGAAGGTAACTCTTGGAACCACCCCATTGATGTGTCAACTTAATTTTATTAGTTAATAATACTTAATCTTAATAAGATTATATCCTCACCTCCTATAGGGAGAATTGGCTTGGAAACTAGTTGTGGTGGTGATGCCTTGAAGGAAGATCCTCCAACAAAGAATATCATCCAACGAAGAACCACCCCAAATGAATAACAAGGACGACACACGAGCCCAGATTAGAAACGTGTTACTGGAGCGATGACTGTTGGTGTCCCCTACTTAGACTTCATCCCCTTCCTCACACCATCTCCAATGAGAAAACAAGGTAGGAGTGTGTTTATGTTTGTTCTTCGTGGTTTTATGTTGAAACTTTCTTCTCTAAGCTGCATGCTATCAGTCTAATGCTGAGGGTGTGGGCCAAACAAACATGGCCCGATCCCCTCGAAACATTATTGTTGACATGTTATTCACAGGCCGCGATGATGGCGGTGGATCAACCACAGAACCGAAGGAGACTGCGGACTGTCAGCCACGGTGGAGGAAGGTGGAGGCCAGCACCCAGCCGGCCGCAAGGAACCGGGGTAGCACGCGTCCGTGCCGCTGGTAGCGAAGGAGGCCACTGCCTGTCGGCCACGGCGGTGGGAGGATAACGGCCGACACCCCGACCGGCCGCATGGAGGCCGGGGGCGCACGTCTGTGCTGCCAGATGATCTAGAGTCCATGGATTCGTACCCATGGTGGGGCACCTGAGGGTGCCCGGTACCCAACCGGCTGTGGGAGGACATCGACATCATCACGCCGCTGGGAGGAGAGCCGGCCGACAGTAACAGATTGATGGGACCCACTCGGTCCCTTTGGGTGACTTTCCAGAACCTAATGGCACTTCTACTTAGTGTTTGGAATGGGGGGGGCTCCCCTTCGGTGCCAACTCGGGTGAACGGTGCTGCCCAGTGGGTTGCCCGCTGCGGGCCGGGCCCCCTACCCACCGCAGCCCAGGCCACCCCATCACGGGAAGGGCTGCGTTCCCACATCGGGCCAGGCCGCCCCATCCCTGACCGGGCCACTACATTTCTGGACGGGATGGACCTTGGCCCAGTCCAGGTAGGTCAGACCAATATTGGGTTGGGTCGGGTTGGTCCGACTGGGTTGGATCAGACCCGGGCCCAGAAACAATAAAAGAGACATTTCTTGAGAACCGGACGTCCGTTTGACGAACCGTCTTCAGTTCCAGAATCCTTTGACCAATATGGTCCTTTTGGTATAATCAAATGTATTTTTGGATAATTTTGGAGTACAACCGGGTTGGATAGAAACTGAATTCAACCGGGCCCTCGAAATTTAAACACTAATAACTTACAGACCAAGATTCTGATTGAAGCACTGTTTGTTGTGTTGGGTCCCTTATGGCGTGGCGGACCTTTAGGATAAATTTTCATGGGACTTCATGGAATTTGAAGTATCAGCTAATGGCTTGAGGATAGGATCCTCCCAGAATCAAGCATGCTTAGTGTGGGAACCCTAGGGCTGGCTGTACTTGAGGAGTGTTCAGATCCTGTGTGGGCCATCTTCGGATCTTGTGTGGGTCAGTGCTCAGTGATTCTGTGTGATTTAGTTCATACTGAGCTAGTTTTGGCCATCTTTAGATCATGTGTGGTTCATCTTCATATCATGTGTGGGTCATCTTCAACCCTGCGTGGGTCAATAGTAGATCTTCTCGATGAAATAAGATGATATTGCTTATGAATAATCATCAATACTTCCATACATAAATTATTCCAGGTGTCAGCTGAGTCTTTACCCTTTGTGCTACTTTTTTGTGTGGTGATACTTTTGTGATAATCTTTTGTGTGGATTTACCTTCATGGGGATACTTGTGTGGTATTATTCTGTTTGGTGATACCATTGTGGTATTTAACATTGTAGTGTTACCTTCGTGGTATTCTTTCCTTCGTGGAGCAGTTGTGCTTTTGGATAAAGAGTAGGGCCTTGTGTTTCCTCAGGAATGAGATGGGTATACATGATAACTTAGGTATATGTATGGGCATATACCTAAGTAGAGTGGAATATTGTCTTTATCCTTTGGATTTTGGGAGACCATAAGGGGTCTCGGGGTCCCTACTAAATATCGTTATACTCACCACTGCACAGGCTATGCCCACAACATGTTGTGTCTTGTGTAGACGATGGACATCACTGACCAAGGTCAAGGGTACCAGGACTGGAGTTTGCTCGGAGGTGGGCATTAGACAAGACGATCCACAGATACGACCATTCGAGAGCTGTACTTACCCTTTAGGTAGGATCCTTGATGGGTGCTCACATGAGATATATTCAGTTTTACCTGTACTTTCTAGTTGGGATTGTATTTTGGCCCCTTTACTTACTGTACTCACCCTATTTACTAAATAGTTTATTTTGTGATCGTATTTGATGTGTGCTTGGTTTTTGTGAGTTTACAGTTTTAAAGGCAATGCCTTCCCGATTTTAGGGATATGGATTTCCGGTTCTAGTCGCCATCCCCTGTCTTATAGAAGGTGGGATTGGGGTAGTCATGTCATGGGCCTCGAGGGATGGGTCATGAAATTTTATTTAATGTTTTATAGGTTTATGAACACAAGGAGATCTTTTAATGAAGATATAATACCTCTCTAGACAAATATATAAATACACAGCCACATAAGTAGAGAAAAGACCCCAAAAGATATAGAAGGATTTGATCTGGAAAGAGTTCCTTAGGTAATATTAGAGCCACAGTTTTCAAATGAAATTGAAAAAAATTAATTAATCATACTGAGACTTGGTGACTTCAAGGTTATAAGACTCTTTGGAAGTATATCTTATACCATACATACTCCAAATAAAATTAATTCCATGTCAAAGCATCACCACTTTTAATACCTTCACACTTTCAATAGGATTCCATCAACATAAGAATTATAATTTATCAAGGATTTCATATCCATTCTATTTTAATTTCTAGTTAATTGATTAATTGAGTGTGATCTTAGATTGAGATGTTTCCATTATTTTATAATAGAAAAATCAATGAATCAACTATTTCAATAGTAGGATCCCTCATTAAACACATGAGAATCCCTCTAAAATGAATTCCTAAGGTGGATTTTTCTAATACATAGGAAAAAATCATGAGAAAAAAATATAAATTTATGTAGAAATATCAATAATATTTTTATGAAGTCGGAAATAGATTTTTAGATTAATATCAAAATGTTCACACAATAAATCTACACACTCAAAGTGGATGTAGTTTTTTCGAAATATATGAATGTTATGGGGTAAACCATTGTTTATTAAATTGAAAGAGGTATCTATGGAAAGATAATACCAAAGGATCTAAAATATAAATATAACATTATTATAAAAAAATCAATAGAAACAAAACTAAAGAATATGATATTTGTTCAATAAAGTGATAATAAAATATTATTTTACACTAAAATTTCATTTTTGAAAAAAAAATCTTGAAAAATAATTCTATTAAATACCAACAAGATAATGAAATAGAGAAATTAAAGATGAATAATTAGTCATAGTGTTATTAATCATATCAATATTGCAACAAAATAATCACCACTGATACTCGTTGAACAAATGAGCAATAAGAATAATTATGGGAGGAAACTAATGAGAGGATATCATTCTCTAAAAGATATAATCTAGAATAGAAGAACCATAAAACCCTATCCTAGAAAGTGAAGGGTAATTTTAAACCATATTTGTTTCATGATTTCGAAAGGAAAAAAATATAGCTATCAATCGTGGAAAAACCACAGAACTTATGGAAATTTATCAGTGACATTATAAATAAATGATTCAAAGGATTGAAATTTTTGGAAAATCCCAGGGAAATAAATATGGATTTAGATAAAATTAATTAACATGTTGATGATACAACATTAAATTTATCAATAAATGACTAATTAATTCAAGTAAACCAGTATTGAATTCATAGGATAGAATATCAAGTGGAATAGCTTTCTGAACAGAATACCACAAGAGACCTTATGAAGGTACCAAGAATAACTAATTCATAATCAATCAAAATTTTCATGTAAATTAACACCATAAGAGTAAAATTAGTCAATATAAATATTTAGAGTGGTATATACATTCGAAATTAGATTTTGAGTAGAGGTAAATTAATTTTTAAGGATATATAAATGATAGTGGTATAGAGAAATATAAACAACCCAAATTGAAAGAATATAAAATGAACAATATGAAAGAATGAGTGTATGAGAGACTAATAATTAATTTGGATGATAGTGATGTAAATACATATGATCTACCTACATTATTTTCAAAAAAATATAGTGGTATTGAAAAACATCATGATAGATACTTAATGTGGTTTATCGATATGATTAAAAATATTAAATTTATGAATTAATTGAAAAAATTCAATGCTATACAAAATTTTTTTAAAAATCATTTCCATAAATAGGTGGTTAAAATTTACAACTGTTGTACCACTTACTATGGAGAAATGTTGGTAATCTTGATAATAAATCCATAGTATCTCAATTATCTAGGGAGTTTCAAAATTAATTATAAATATTAAGGTAAGAGAACATTTACTTAAATGTTATAATTTAAGAGAAAATATCGACTTGATACCAATTTTAGTTTATAAATATTTATCTATAAAAGTTTTTAATCCTAAAACAGTGGAATTACAATTGAAATATAGGCCTTTCATCTATCACCATGGAGTTTTGAAGACTTACTAGTGATATTTTGGAAAATATATTCTCCATTCCTAGATTTGGATATGAAGAGTTATAAGGAAGGCTCATTCATTATTAGAAGATAATTTCTATGCACTAAAGGAGATTTTATTGTTGTTTCCAAGGAAAATCATAGTTTTTAGTTTCATAATGACAAAGGAAATATGAATATATTTTAATTCTTGAAACATGGACTTCGTTGTATAATTTTTTTACTGGATATAATTGTCCATAAAGTAGATTAATTATTATAAAATACATTAAGTACCAAATTAGGTGATATTGATAAATATAAAACAAATAAATTTAAAGAACATGATAATCAATGTAAATAACTTAACTATAGTCCTAAAAAATATAGTTTGATGAATAATTGTATGATGATAGACTGCTTGGGAAACCATCAGTGAAAAATTGACCAAGTCTATAATTTAGAACACTTCAACCCAAAAAAATATGTTTTCTTCTGTGGAAAATGAAAATTAAATCTATTTTTTAGTATATTTGGAAACATATCAAGAATAAAAATTTTGTAAAGAATTAAAAAAACATAATAATAAAAAATAATAGTTTTTATATGAGAAACTATTTACTATCATGACCATAAAAATGCATTTGTATTCAAAAATTATTAATTAAAAATCTAGAAACATTATTCTATATGGAATTACAAGGAATGAGAATTAAATATTCATGTAATACATAAAACATTATATTATGAAATTCCAAAACCTATAAAATCAAGGTGATTATGAAACAATTAATAGATGTGTATATAAGGAAGAGTTTATTTCCATCTTGAACCACTGTGATTCTATACCTCATAAACGATGCAATTGATATTTAAAGACGTTAAACGATGTGTTCCATTGTGAGTTCAAAAAACTATAATTTTTAATGATTCAATATCTATATATAAAATATTGTAATGAATTCTAGTAAATTGAAAATGTGGATAATATATTAGAAATTTTATTGATTGGGATTTTATTATTAAAAATCATTGTAATCATAGAATTAGATTATACAAGACCATTTTTAAACTCCCATTGATGTTTGTATATTATGGTGGTCATTGACAGTGTTTCATAATTAATAGAATATATTACATTTCCAGTTAATTTTAGTTCAACTATACAATTTATTTTTCAAGAAACTTATATCCTATAAATATTATGTTCTATGGGATATAATTATTTTTAATTGTTTTTAATTCGAAAATAAAATATTAATATCCCTAATGGGGAAGTATAGTTAGACCCACTAAATGGGAACTATTTATCACCAAAAAAATAGTATATCGGAAGAAATGAAAAACAATGATTTAAATTGGATGATGGAATATATTATATATAAAATAAAGAAGGATTGGATATAGAAGTTTGAAGATGGAATTTAGGAGTATATAACTTCATATAAAATACTAATTGATTTTACCCTTATAGACTAATATTTAGAAAAGATTTTATCTACCCATTTTGATTTAACAAAAAAAATTATTTTCTATTAAGGAAATTAACATGGATAATAAGAGTTTAGTTGGAAAAAAAAGTTTGATTTGAATGAGATGGAGAAAATCAGAAGGGAATAATATGATAAATTAAGAATTGTTAAAGGGAGAAAAAACAATTTAAGGATAAGTTGATATAAGATAATGAATATAATGAAGGGAAAATGGAAATTCTATTCAATTAAAGTATTAAAATATTTCTATAGAAACAAAAATATATGTGTTAAAGTCCATTCAATGTGTTTTTATTTAATTCAAATGAATCAGTGATGAAAAATTAATAATAAGTAAAGTTTTTTACATTCAATGTGTACTGATTTAATCTTTACTTCGAAGGAAGAAAGGTATGAAAATCTTCCACAATGAAGCTAGATGGATGAAGATTATAAAAAAACCACTCATGCATGTTGGGCCAAGTAAAAGAATATTAAATCTGTATTATTATTTTTAATTAAAATCATTACACTCTTATGAGTGCGTAACTTTCATTTTATTGGATAAAATAGATGAAAAAAGAAAAATTGTAGATCCAGGAAGAGAGAAGAAACTACTTAGGAGGATACAAACAAGAAGTGGTATTTTAATTTCCCTTTATTTTTATTTTATCTTAATTTTATTTCACTCATTAATCTATATATATTCATGTATATCAATTATAGAGAAAAAGTAATGTGTGCGGGATACTGTGAGTACACTATTTGAATGAAAACATGATAATTTTTTAATCAACTCTAGGTGAAAATAACTTAGATAACGTATAATATCAATTATGAAGATATGGGATAGTGAATTTTAATTTAAATGGATTTAGGTGAATCATATTGTGATTTTTTATCTATATTTCAAAAATTTAAATTGGTTAATTATTTACTAAGATAGAATATCACTACAGTGACTAAAATTAAATAAAAATTTGATAAATCATTTTTCTAGGTGAAAAAATGGGTAGATTAGATCCCATTTTAAATAATCTAAGAAGGTTGATCATAATGTTTGTGTGTGTGCTTGAATAATAAAATCCGAGAAATTATTTCAGAGAAAATCTAGAATCTGGATAATCAACTTTTTTTATATGCTTCTACATTTATAATTTTCCTTAGTGGATTCCAACTATTTTTATGGTTTAGTTCCATATTAGTCACAATCCTTGAATAAATGAAATTTACATGTAATTTCTTGAAAAACAAATTTCTCTAATTTTTATTTTCAAGGGAACTAAATAGTGTACAGAATACTAAACAAAAATAACGGATAAATGTTGTTTCATTTTTTTATAAGTTGAATCAAAGAAGTGAAAAATTGTATGTTTATTATGGAACATTATTGAAGAATATTTGAAAGTGTTTAATGTTAGAGTCGCAGTCCAAATAATTTCAATTAATTTCACATTTAATGACTCTATAATCGAGCTTGGGAGGGAATCAGATTTGATAATAGTTTTGAGTGTGAGTACTTGAGGTCATAAAATCACTCCTGTGTGGGGTGATATTTTTTGTACATATAATTTTTAGATTTTAAGTAGTGTTTCTTCATTATTTTGTGCATATTCAATCCAAATTAGTAGTATAACTATAGTTTATATAGTTTATGTCTATATTTTATTATAAAATGAATTTTGGAAATAATCAATTTTATTTTAATTTATTCAATCTATAATTCGGAATTTGGATCAATTGAAAATAATTTATAAATGATTTTATTTGATTTTATATAATGAGGGGTTGGAGAAGAATAAATATAGTATTAAAAAAGGATTTATAATATTTTTTTAGGTAATGCAAGAAGAAAATAACATGTAATTTTTAATATGGTTATATTCCAGATACATTGGTGGAGGTCCAAAATTGTTTATTTCAATGATCAAGGCAATGTCACCAAGACAACAAATCATGCACCCATCCTTTAGAGTACACCAAATCCAACGATGTCCAATATTTCAGATTATAATAGTATCACAATAATAATATTGTATAATGTTCATCATCTTAAGAATATTTCAGTTCAAGAGAACAACATATATCAACATACAAAGAAAGTGTTTCCCTTAAAATCATGTGGAAAATTCCTTAAGATATAATCATCTTTAAAATTATATGTATTACAGTCAGGGATAACATTCTCATCTCATCACCAACTTGGAGTTCATCTTAAGATAGTGGATCTGATGTGTCATAGTAGGTGATGTGAGGATCTATTTTTATAGTATTTGAAAATATGAATACTTATGGAAATGTTACCACAAAAAATGTTGATGGAATTCCTCTAAATGAGATATTATAACAAACATATTTTGAACCACCAAAGTTGGTTGAAAACCTAGACCAATATAGTTTATCATAGGAATCTGTAATACTCTCACACCTCTCTAACTCCATATTCTCATTCAACATATACTACATTGCAACAATTGAATGCTTAGGGGGTAAAATATGTATAATTGATTTAGTTTGAATAGTTTATCATATAATTTTTTATATAAAATCATGTAACTTGAAGCTTTTGGAAATATTCTGAAATTATTAGTTTAAAATAAATGAAGGGAGTTGAAAAATTCACTCTTTCATCAGTTGTAGATCCACTTGGAAGACAAGAAAAAGTTATTAGCACCCTGTAATCAGAGTAATTATCTATATAAAAGAATCAAATAAGTCTATTATCTCTTGTAAAAATGGTAATTCATCCTATAGATAGAGAATACATATAGGAAATGTTTTTATATAACAAGGGATGAATTTAATCTATCAATTATGATAATTTCACATTGTGTTATCCCATAAAATTTTTCCAACATGGGATAATTAGAAAAAATGAGAAGAAGTATAAAAAAGAAGATCCCAGATATAGAATAAAGGATTAAGAAATTGATATTATAATTTCATGGAGACCATTAAATATTTTCAACAGGTAACAAGGATAACTAGTGGATAATTAGAGATATATTTTCTTAGTCCTAGGCAAAAAAAAAATTGTGAAAAAGAGTATGAGTGGATAGTTTCACAGAGTGGATTGAGTGAGGTAATGTTTTGGAATACATTCATTGATTAAATAAATTAATATCTTGTTATCTTCTTTTTTTATTAAGCATGTTTCGCTAGACTTATAACTTAATGAATGATTAGATATGTTTATAATAAAGATAAAAATTGGAAAGAGATATTGTATCCTAAGAGGATATTGCACAGTTAAATGAAATAATATTTATTAATTTCCATTATTATAGCTTACACAAAAAACCATACGGGGACTAAAACATATATTAATCATGTGTATAGAGAATCAAGATAGAACATGAAATATTTTGGGGGTGTTTCTAATGATAAATTAATGAATTCTAAAGTAGACAATACAAAATAATGAAACTAATCCCAACACTGCATCTATTTCTAAAGATATCTAAATAACTCAACTTCATTAATCCTATGCACATATTCACTATTCACCTATTTTTTTTACTCTAATTAATTTAATACATTACATGACATAAAAATCATACATTCCATACATATGTTGAATGATTACCATAAGTAAAAAAATAAATTCTGAAATTCACTAACCCTATCATGGATAAAATAACTAGGAAATCTCCTAGTAAATGTCTTACAACACTTTATGAACATTTAAAAGTCCTCTATAGTTGGAATAAGTCTTTTATACTTTAAATAATTTTCAACTTGGATCATTAATAAAAATACCACCCTAGGACTAAACCCCATACCTAATACATGAATTTTAAACATAATGAAACATATATATGATGAATTTAGAATTTAGTACTATATACATAGTTGTGTTTATTCAAAGATGGTCATGTAATATCTTATTAGAGAAATTTCGTTAAAAAATATTAATAACTCTTGATACAAAATATCAACATGTATTAGATATAAAAAATTTCTTCTCAACATAAAATAAAGTATAACACTGGTAATATAATGATAAAATAATAATAATTTATATAGCACAACTCAATTTTATTAAAAAAACACTGTATTTAATAAATTTTTCATGGAAAGGATCGTATCAGTCACTCTATGATTTGTCTTGTACTTCATATTTAATTCCCCTCTAAATAATTAAAATTAAATCCTTAATTTTAATTTTAATATATTTGAAAATATCACCACTGATTTTATTGAAACAATATTTTTTTACATCAATCGTAAAAAAACATTTTGACAAATTCCTATAAATATATCCACAGAAAATAATTTAATAACAAACAAAAATTTTCAAGTAAATTAAATAAATATATTTGTATCCTTCACTAAATTTTTATAAGTGAAAACAACTTAGAATTGAATTCATGTAAATGTAAATAAATAATTCAACTCTTTAGAATATGAAACCAATATAATAATTACTACTCTATGTATGAATAGTAAAATAATTCGATATATGAAGGAAACAGAACATAATCAGACTTTGTATTTCTTTGGGATATGTAATAATGACTCTAACATTATAGAATTTCTGAAATAATAGTACCATAATTTTTATGCTACATATTATTTAACCTATGAAACTGGAACATGGATAATTTATATTGGGGATTGTATAACATTGATTAAGACTTACATAATTGAAAACTAAGGATTAAACATTTTTTGTAAGAATAAACTCAATAAATTAAATTTTGGTAATTAAAAATCATATATTCATAAATTATTCAAAAAAAATATTGGAAATAAGTATTCATATAAGATTTAAAAATTCTTACATAATTGATATCTTGAAAAACAATGTTCAAGAATGATCTAAAATTTCTCATGTAGGTGAAACATTTCTTACATAAATAAGAAAATTAAAATATTAATATTATTTATGATTTCCTTAAAAACATCCCAGATTTTAATAGCAATAAAAAAATCCATAAATTAGTTTCTTTTACTAAAAATAACCATTTTAAAAAAAATTATAAAAATTATAGATCCATACATTTTAGACATTTAAAAATTATTTATTATAGTTGATAAAACCTTCCACACTCAAAGTAGAACATTAGTAAAAAAATCATTATCTTCATGTAAGCATAAAAACTGTGATATATTAATATAAAATAGTAAATAACAAAATATACAAAAAATACCAATATTTTGATGATGAAAAATCTCAAAAAAATGAAACAATTATTACAAAATTATTAAAATAAACAAAAAATTGTAAATATTTTTCTCCACTTTTTATGATATCAAAGAGATTTCAAAAAAATACATATTAAATATAGAAAAATAAACTAAATTGTGAGAATATAATTATCGATAAAATTTAAAATATCCAAACTCCTCATATTATATAAAAAAGTAAATGAATACAAAATTTTAATAAAAGTAATGAAATCAAAGAAAACACTGGTGAAAATTATTATTTTAAAATAAGGGGAATCTTAAAAAGTCCTTGAAAAACTATTAACAAAATCAAAGATTATAATAATTAAGAGGATTTATGAATATATTTTCCAAATAATAGTCACTATCAAAAAACTAAAGAGAAATATCATCTTTTAGGGAGTGATATCTGAATAAGTGATTCTTGATATTTATGTTCTTGGTTAAAAAATGTTTTATTATAACATTAGTAATGCTGAAAACACTATTTTAATCAATTTTCACTAGAACATGGTAAATATTAAAAAAAAACTCATAATGTGTGTTTCGTCCTTAATAAATGATCACAAAAACTCCATAAAACAATATATTATGCTTCGTTAATTGAATGTGAAGTGTAATGTTGATTCCTACTAGAGACAAAAATTGAATATCACAAAATAAATGAAATTTTCTAAAATCAATCATAATATCAAGTCAATATTCACTAATATCAATAATATAATATGGTATCAAAACTAGAGAATTTTTTAAGAAAAATAGAACTATTATTTGTAGTTTATTTTAAATACCATAAAATAGAACTGAAAAAATTAAAATCTAATTAATTTGGATTTTTGGGAATCCAATGAAATAATAGATAAAAGACATGATATTTAGCATACTAGTAATTATATATAACAGACTATATATTATTATTCTCTAAATATTTTTATCAGATGGTCTAATAACTTAATTCATATCAATTTCAACATTATAACTCTTAAGAGTGGCATATATTTCACTAATTCAAAGTCCAAATTTATTTTAAAGGAAAAAATAGGTTTTTTATTTGAAATATTTCTAAAATAATTTTTATTAATTATAAAACCAATGAAATTAAATAAGATAACACATCAATCAATTTTTTAAACTCGTTATACACAAGTTTGTAAAAATCATTACATAACATTTGATTAACGAAACCAAAAATCATATCATCAATATATTTTGAAACAAGTTGAATATATATTGATTAAGTTTTATTCAATAAAGTATGGAATTCCTTCCCAATTATAAATAATAGTTTTTAATATAAATAACTAAGACTTTCATACCAATCTCTAGGTTCTTTCTTAAGTAGTTACAAAACATTAGTATGTTTAGAAAAAGAATTAGTAAAGAGAGGAATTTTAAAATTAGTTTCATATTTAAAAAAAATTATTTTATATAAAATATATATAGAATTTTTTTTAAAACCATATCAAAAACATTAAAATTAATATAATATGCATAAATAAGAATAATCATAATTTCTTCTATCATTAACATAAAATAAAAGGTCTCTTTATAATCTATCACTTTCTCTTAATTATAACATTAATCTAATAACCTAATGTTATTACTATTGACCACACCATGATCAACATGATTATTTTTAAAAACCCATGTGGTGCCTCTAATAATATATTCTATGGTTATCTCTAAAAACACCAATACTTTATTCCTTAAAAATTAATTTTACCCTTCCTTCACTTCTAAAACTAAACCATCATGAACCAAATATTATTCGATGATTTTATGTTCTATGAAATAAATAATTTCTAATAGATCAAAGATATTTTTAGAACAATTCCTATTATTAAAATCATTATCTAGACCACTTATCAAATTATATAAGGGGTGGTGTCCATAGGTTAAAGGTAATCTAGATATTACACTATCTTTTTCTCCAATCTCTTCAAGATTATTTTCAAAGAGTATATGTTATAAATAATTTAAAATTATATTTTTCTAATGATAATCAAATAAAATTTCATAAAAGGATCCATCAAGGCCATAAATGTAATGTGATTTATAATAAAAATGATCAATTAAAAAAACATTACATGATAAGATTCTACATGAATCCTTTATTTTTTATTCATGGTTCAATAATATTTAAATTTAATTAAATATTTAAGGGAGATTCCTTGACCCACTTCTAGATTAAATTTATAATGATTTCTATTGTATTAAGAAAATATAATTATCATCAAAAGCATTAAATTAGTTAACCATTTGTTTTATTATATTCCATATCATATCCTGAACCAACCCAAGTTATCCCTCCACTTAGGTACCCGATCCAAATCGCGACATACTAGAGGGGCATCCCAAAACACCTTAGGGTGATGATCAGTGTCATTGAAATGAAATTTAATTGTTGGGGGAAGATTTCTCCATTAAAATAAATTAAAAATAACATAAAATTACAAAAAAAATTCATCATACCCTATTCATAAGACATGCATCCATGATAAATCACTTAAACATATCTGGTAGAATAAAGTTGTTGTACATTAGATAATTTCATTAACCTATCCTATAATTCAACCACACAAAACATTATTCAGATTCAATACCCATAACTACACAGATATAGGGTCCCCGAAATTAATTTAAAAATAGAATGAATGTTTGAATCAGATAATGAATTAAAAATACACACTAACATTCCAAATCAATATCCAAATATGACCTAGGGTTAGTGTCCTACCATAATACCAATCAACTCTATGAATTACAAAGAATTTAATCTAAAACTAAAAAATCAATTTGGTCTAGAGAAACCCAGTGGTGTGAGTTTGGTATGAGGACAAATGCCCAATTAGGTAAGAAATATAAAGTCCATGAATTTAATTTCTATAACAAAATTAACATGCAAATATGAAAATAAAAATGGAAAATATATTTTCCAATTTGTAGAAAATATAATATAATATTATAAACACTTTATATATTTTCTATTAAATTAAAATAATCACTTAAAAAATATCATCATACTACATTTTTATTATTGGAATCCCTAATTTTTTAAAACATTCTCAACACCATTTTAGAAACATCACTTTTTCAATCATATTAAAATTTTAAAAAAATAATGAAAATAACAAAACAATATCTTGATTGATAAAAACATTAATATGTTATTTTGAAAATATAAATAGTCAATGAAAGAATCAATATTAAAAAATTCAAAACAAAGAACCACTAGTATCCCTTAGGTTTCTATTTTCAAGCCCCATACATGGATACTTGTACTCTTAGTGATATAACTATATATAACAATTCCAATCTATGAACAACTAGGGAGGATGAAGCCAAATTTCAAGCAGTAAC
Source organism: Viscum album (assembly GCA_963277665.1). Lineage (NCBI taxonomy): Eukaryota > Viridiplantae > Streptophyta > Magnoliopsida > Santalales > Viscaceae > Viscum > Viscum album. The sequence continues at coordinate 1,365,047,380 of OY728151.1, read as the reverse complement.
CACATATGTATAATTATATCCTTCATTTCATTTCATTTGATAGACCAAAGAATAGCGAGGGAATACTATTTTCTAGAATACTTCCCCTAGTCATCCCACCTATGTAGCCCAAGGTTCTCTTGTGCTTCACCTGTTTCAAATATGTCACATTACATTAGAGAATCCTTATATTAATTAGATTAAAACAAATCCTATAAACCAATTTTATTTTCCCAAACACGGGAAAACACTTTAAAACATCCTGATATATATAATAAATTATTCAATCATCACCAACCACCTGTCAAAAATATGTCCATAAGGGCTTTAATAATGGGTGACAATCATTCAAGTCACCATTTACTCAAACTTCCAACTAGTCCTTCAATTTACACATTTGAAAGGAAGCATATTTGAAAAAAATTGTTTAGAAATAAAATTATTCAATCATGTTTGAAATTAAATATTTCCATTTTAATAATTATACACATAAGAAATTATATATATATATAAACATCTCTCCGTGCACATATTCACCGATTCTCAAATAAATATTTACATATGTCTATATATATAATCATAAATATGTTCACAATAAACATACTATAAAAGATAAATTCATAACATAATACCAAAATATATAACCAATGCATTAAATAAATATACATACAAAAATTCCCCAAAAAAGGAAACCCTAATTTATTAATCCATTAAACACAAGAATCACCACTTGAAATTACATAAACAACCTAATATAAATTCAAAACACACAAATTCTATATAAAACCCACCATATAAATTTTTACAATTCAAAAAAATAATTTATCATTGAATTATTTAAATTGAACATGGGAATGTCCATAAGGACCAATTTAGAAATCAATAATAATTTCGTTAAAAACTAGGGGGTTTTTTCATTTCTAAAACAAATAGAAAAAAGTATATCTAATTTTAAAGAAGACTAATTTGAAGTTCCCAAGAACATGTAGAATATGAGGGAAAATATTAATCAGGAGAACAACTTCCTCTAACAAGTTCAAAGATAATAAAAACATCATTTAGATTAGTAAAAGACCTAAAGAACCCATAATATACATAAACTACAAGAACTGAGGAACATTCGAACTAGGACCCTCACTAGGGTTTGTCTAAGGGTGAATCACAATAAAGAAGGAGGACAAAAAATAGATATGGAAGATGAATAATGATACAGAGGATATATAACCCTAATGATGGATAATTCCTCAAAAAAACATCAGTAGCTAATAACTAGAAATGGATGAGGGAGGGAGGAGAGGCATATGAGGGAGGGGCCTTATACCTATGCACCATGATTCGCAGGGATTGGTAGGGATTGAGTGAGGGTAAAAACATTTTAGGGGTATTTTTTAAACATTTATATTTTTCTAATAAATTTTTTTGAATCACACCATTGTCGAATTAAATAAAGAATTTTTCACCAACCATGATTCATTTTTAAGGAACACAAGATCACCCAAACAGATTGGACACATGGTTGGTAAAACCTTATTATAACCATTTAAAATGGTTCTACTATATTTTAGGCATATACATGTTTATTTAATAGTTTGACTAACTCTATGGGATAACCTTACATCCAGAAAAACCTTATTATTTCAAAAAAAATATGGGTTTAAAATTGAAATATATAGTTAATACCCAATAAAAAAATTAATTAATTAATAATATATGGGTGGGGAAGTGATAATTCACACCATTACCTTTCATACACATGTAAATACATTTACTTTGATAATTAAGAAATATCAATAGAAATTATACTTGGATGATCAACCACCTTAGATACTAACTTAAAACCACTCCACCTCCGATGAAACCCAAGGAATCTACAACATCTCTGAATTCATCAGTCACAAACAACCCCTTATAAAGGGGAATCAATTAATGGAAACATATCAAGGGTCTCCCAAATATTTAAAAAAATCCCCTCGAATGGTGGATTATTCACAGGATACATCCTAAGGAATTACCCCAGACCAACCCAAACCTTCAATGTCACGACCCGTCCTCGGGGCTCGTGCCGTGACTACCCCAAGCCCGCCTTCCATAGACCAGGGGCTGGTGACTAGCACCAAGGCGTAAGTCCCGGTAAAAAGGGAAGGCATTGCCTTTGTAAAGTAAACAAACACCACAGGGCAAGAAAGCGGTAGAAGTAAACACTACGTAAAAACTGAGTACAACAGTAAGTGCGGAAAAGTAAGTGGGCCAGAATACAAAGCCAAACTGAAAGTAAAGTACAACTAAAAAGGGAAAAAAGCAACTGAAAAGTAAGCCGCAGCGTCGAGCCGTCCACTGTGACTCCCACCTGAAGGGTGAGTACAGATATCCTCCACAGCTCCTCGGTTCCAACCGTCCACTCCGAGTACATCCCGCCAGTGGTCCACCTCCAGGTACCGTCCTGATCCGCAAGCCTCAACCACGATCAACGCTGTCCGTCGTCTGCAACCAACACAACGTAGTGCCGGCATAGATCGTGCAGGGGTGAGTATAAGGTACTCAGTAGGGACCCCGAGACCCCCGAAGGTCTCCCAATATCCACAAAGGATAATCCACAAAGGGGAGATACAATCATAAAGTAACATCCGACACTGCTTAGGTATATGCCCATACATATACCTAAGTCATCAATTCTCGTTCGGTTCAAACATCCGAGATCAAGTACAACCCAGTCCACACAGGAAGGAAAAACGTAAATCCACACAGGACAGCACAACACAATCCACAAATGAGAGCAAACAGGATTCAGCTCACACAGGTATACTTCTTCAAATGACTATAGAGATGATCAGATATTGCCACTTATTCATCTAAGCCGTCGGACCCACAAAGGATCGATAGGTACTAACCCCCGCAATGACCCACAAAGGATATGACCCACACAGGATCGATAGATAACTAACCCCCGCAATGACCCACACAGGATCGGACCCACACAAGATCGATAGGTAACTAACCCCCGCAATGACCCACTCAGGATCGGACCCACACAGGATCTGTAGGCGCTGGCTCACACAGAACCGCTGAGCGCTGACCCACATAGGATCGGACCCACACAGGATCGGTAGCACTGATCCACATAGGATCGCTGAGTGCTGAAGTCGTCGTCGTCGAATCCACTGAGGATCACTGTACAGTCGTCGTCGTCGTCACAGTCACAATGCAGCCAGTACTAGGGTTCCCGCACACAGCAAGCTCGTTCGGGAGGGTCCGCTCCATGAGCCAAGAGGCTGATACATCAATTGAAACATAGTCCAGAGTTGATGTATCCAAAAGTTCCATATAGTCAACAGGAATTCAACGTTGTAGATGGCGCGTCAATCGGACGCCCGGTCTGAGAGTTATTGGCTTTTTCGTCCCAGGGGCCCGGTTGGTTTTTAAGGAAAAACCAACCCGACCATACTCCACTTGCATCCAAAACTCGGGCGGAGTAAGCCAAAAGATCCGTCTCACTAAGAGGAATCCAACAAAGTCGACGGCATGTCAATTGGACGTCCAGAGCTTAAGATATGAGTGTTTTCGCTCCGCGGGCCCGGTTGGTTTCGTGTACGAACCAACTCGGCCGAACCAAAAGTATTTAGAAACATTGAGTGCGATATACTGAAACGACCATCTCGATCAAAGGATCGCATCGCAACTGACAGTGCGTCGATCGGAGGCCCTTAGCACAAGTTATGGGCGTTCGACCGGAAAAGATTCTGTATTAAGGGGTTCGGGCCCGGTCCGACCCGGCCCGATACCCCCAGGGTCGGCCCAAACCGGGTCGACCCGAATCGGGTCCGGGTCCAGCCCGCTTGGATGCGGCCCGGCCCGGCCTGGGCACAGTGCGCCCAGCGCTCTGGCCAGGCGCTGGGCCAAACGGCCGAGCCGTTTGGAGTGGGGGGTGCCTGCCCCCCTGGTTTGTAACTGCGACCCCCATTAAGGGGGCCGTTATGCTGGCCGGTCGAGGGTTTGAACCCCTGGCTTCCTCTTGTCCGGCCGGCCTGCCGTGGCCTGCCGGTTTCTGCCACCACGGGACCGGCGTCGGCCGGTCCCCTCCCTGCTCAGACACCGGTGTCCCGGTTTCCGGCCGCCGGTACTCACACTCCGCCGCGGCCCGGAACCGGCCGCGGCCTTGATTCATCCGGCGTGGCGCGGCAGTGCCGCGCCCCTCCACTGCGGCCCCGCTTCCGTTGTGGTGTCTTCGGGTTTCTCCGACGGGGCGTGACGGTGTCACGTCCTTGTTCGATTTCACGGCGCGGCGCGACGGCGCCGTGCATTCATTTCCGCACGATTCCGCGTGGTACGATGGCACCACGCCATTTGTTTACAACCACATTAGAAACAACATCAAAAATGGAGGAGGTTCGGCCGTGTTTGTGTGGTCCAGCCCCCTCCCGTTAGTCATTAGCAATTGTTCGTATTTTGACGAAGAACGACAAGATAGTATTCACGAACGAAATAAATAAATAAATCCCCTACCTCGTGCGAGCTTGAACAGAGGTTCTTCGAACGAGGATTCATCGTGGAAAAACCATCGCGGAAAGAGACATCACGGAAGGAGGAAGTCGTGTCAGCATCGCGGTACACGGCGTCGCGTAATCGGTTTCCGAGAACTCGGCGTTCTTCGTCAGAGACCGATGTGGTCTTCGCGTTCTTCGTCGAAGACGAAGAAGTTCCTGAAATCTTTAGTCTTTCCTCCCAAAAACTCCACCACAAGGTTCCAACCCCAAATAAAATATGTTCACCTCTTACTTTATTAACATAACATTACTTTTGAATTTCAAGAGTTTAAAATTCAAACATCCACACTTAACTCACTTAATTAATAACATAAGTTGTCAAAAATTAATGGTGAGTTGAGGGGGTTTAAGAATATGAAGGGCTGGGGTTCGTGTGGGCCCCACCACCCTCATAACCTCTTTTGGGAAGTTGGGTAGTTACCAAACTTCCACCCAAAGCCTTAAACCACAAAATGAAAAATAAAAAAATTTAGTTAATTTATAAATTAAACTTCCACAATTTTTATCATCTTCTCACGTGAAAATGCAACTCCGGAAATGGCGTTCCTAAGAAATTACCGGCGCTACGGTTCCAGCGGTGCCCTCGGAATTAGATTCCATGCACCGGTTCAATGGTTTGAAATTCCCGCTCATTCGTTCACTAAACGTACCCGAGCTAAACTTCAGATAGAAATTCCAGGCACACCTGTCCTCGGAATCAAGTGCCGTCAGAGACTGCGTTCTTGTAAAATCCCAAAGAAAATTAAGAAAAAATTTCCATTGAATTTTACGGGTCTTTACATTACTCCCACCTCAGGGCTTTACGTCCCCGTAAAGTTACATCATAAACTAGGGAAACAAATGTGGGTACTGAGCACGCATCTGAGCCTCCCGCTCCCAAGTGCTCTCCTGGAGATTCCCGTGCTCCCATCTGATTTGCACTAGAGGAATCGACCGTCCACGCAGGACCCACTCCTGTCGATCCTTGATCTCCACTGGGACCTCCGTAAAAGTCGCCCCATAATCAACTTCTAGCTGCCCTAGGTCAATGATATGTGCCGGGTCGTGCACGTATCTCCTCAGCTGAGATACATGGAATACGTCGTGCACCCGGTGCAACTCAGGTGGTAGAGCCATGCGATAAGCTACCTCTCCAATCCTACTGAGGATCTACAATGGTCCGATGAAGCATGGAGACAACTTGCTGCCTCAACCAAATCTCTGTAATCCACGTCAAGGTGAGACACACAAGAAGACGCGGTTGCCATTCTCGAACTCTAGTGGCCTCCGCCTCCTGTCAGCATAAGACTTCTGCTGGCTCTGAGTTGTCCTCATCCGCTCCTAGATGACCTGTACCTTCTCTGTCGTGGCCTGGACCATCTCCGGTCCCACAAGTGTTTTCTCCCCCGGGTCTGTTCAGCACAAAGGAGATCTGCAAGGTTGGCCGTACAACACCTCATAAGGTGTCATCCCGATGGTGGAGTGGTAGCTGTTGTTGTACGCGAACTCCACCAAGGGTAGGTGGTCCTCCCAGCTGCGACCAAAGTCGAGGACACATGCGCGGAGCATGTCCTCAAGATTCTGAATGGTCCTCTCCATCTGACCATCCGTCTGCGGGTGAAAGGAAGTGCTCAGACGTAGCTGCGTTCTGAACGCCTCCTGCAACCCCTTCCGAAGTCGGGAAGTAAAGAGAGCATCTCGATCGGAGACGATAGATGATGGTACACCGTGAAGCCGCACAATCTCCTGAACGTAAAGTTGTCCCAAGCTCTCCACTGAGCCCTGCTCTCTGATGGGTAAGAAGTGTGCCGACATGGTGAGTTGGTCGACAATCAGCCAAATGGAGTCGTGACCTCTGGAAGTGCGTGGAAGTCCAGTCACAAAGTCCATAGATATGTCGTCCCACTTCCACTCTGAGACCTCCAAGGGCTGTACCAAGCTTGCTGGTACCTGGTGTTCTGCCTTCACCTGCTGGCAGATGAGGCATCGAGAAACGAACTCCGCCACAACCTTCTTCATGCCCGGCCACCAGTGCTGTCGTCTGAGGTCCTGGTACATCTTCTCCATTTCAGGATGTATCGCCAAGGGAGAAGTGTGAAACTCTCTCAACACCTCCTCCCGTAATGAAATTGGTACCAAGGTACGTCCTCTGAAAAGGACGTCATGCTCTGTTCCAAAGGAGAAACCATCAGGTGCCTGTCCTGAGGATATCTGTGCACGCCGCGTCTCACAGTCAGCGTCCCCACGATCTGCCTCTCTGACCTGCTGCAGTAGTGGAGATGTGACTGTGAGAGACTGAAGGAAGGCTGCCCCATCTCTATCCACGAAGGATATCTGGAAAGAGGCTAGCTGCTCTGTCGCCTCCTCAAGTAGCTGAATACCCATCCTCCTTCTTAGAGCATCGGCTACCACGTTCCCCTTCCTAGGAGTATAGACTATCTCAAAGTCATAGTCCTAGAGGAACTCGAGCCATCGTCGTTGTCTCAGATTCAGGTCCTTCTGAGAGAAGATGTACCTGAGACTCTCATGGCCAGAAAAGACTGTAAAGCGCTCTCCCATCAGGTAGTGTCGTCATGTCTTCAGAGAGAAGACCACTGCTGGTAAATCCAGGTCGTGGGTAGCGTAGTTCTGGTCATGCGGCCTCAACTGACACGATCCATAGGCGATCACGGCCCGCTCCTGCATCAGGACACATCCGATTACGGTCCCTAATGCATCGCAGTAGACTACGTACCCTACTCCCTCCTTTGGCAACCTCAAGATTGGGGCACTGGTCAATCTCTGTCTCAGCTCTTAGAAGCTCTGCTGACATTTGTCTGACCACACGAAGGGTTTCCCCTTCCTCCTTAACATTTTGAAAAGCTTCAAATATTTCTCCTTTGCCGAAAAGGGAAATCCGGTCTCATCCCCTGGATGAACCACATTCCTTGCCTAATACATTCAATCCCGTCATGATTAGTTAATTCATGGTATGGATCACGTCGTAAGGCCTTAACGCTGCTGCCAAAAGATCCAACCGTTACTCTCACCTCCAAGGGTTGAGTCACACTGTCGGCATGAGTGTGTGGTCACTAGGTCTCCTCCAGTAAGATTCTCGCAAGTGAGGGTCAAGTCAACAGTTTTTAACTGGCACCTCTTAGTAATAACAAACAAAAGACAAGAAAGCAAATTTCACCATTGCAAGTGTCTTTTATTACTTCAACTCAAAGTACAAGGACACAAGGAAACACAAACTACGAAACTAGAGGCATTATGGGTAAAGGCCTCTATGCCTGGAGCTAGTCCCGCACTAGTCCACCCGCTTCCGGAGCTCCATGATCGTAAGCTTTAGCTGCTTGAAGATGTGATCTCCCCTGAGGTCGGGGTGGACCTCTTGGTGGTGGTGGTGGTAGAGCCTCAAGGCGTCGCCCACCACCTGCTTCTCGGCCTGCTCCTCTGCCTTGTCCGCCTGCTCCCTGGAGACTGCCACGGTCGAACCTCTGCCTCTGCCAAGGTGGTTCCTCAACCGTCTGCTGCTCCTCTGCATGGTGGGTCGGGCAGTCACGAGCCATGTGGCCCTGCCCGCCGCATGCATAGTACTGTTTTCCACTCGTAAGACTGGTTCTGCTGCATGTGCCCCACACCTCTGATACCAATTTGTCACGACCCGTCCTTGGGGCTCGTGCCGTGACTACCCCAAGCCTACCTTCCATAGACCAAGGGCTGGCGACTAGCACCAAGGCGTAAATCCCAGTAAAAAAGGAAGGCATTACCTTTGTAAAGTAAACAAACACCACAGAGCAAGAAAGCAGTAGAAGTAAACACTACGTAAAAACTGATTACAACAGTAAGTGGGCCAGAATAAAAACCCAAACTAAAAGTGAAGTACAACTCGAAAGGTAAAACAGCAACTGAAAAGTAAGCCGCAGCATCGAGCCGTCCACTGGGACTCACACCTGAAGGGTGAGTACAAACAGCCTCCACAGCTCCTCGGGTCCAACCGTCCACTCCGAGTGCGTCCCGCCAGTGGTCCACCTCTAGGTACCGTCTTGCTCCGTAAGCCTCAACCACGATCAACGATGTCTGTCGTCTGCAACCAACACAAAGTTTTGCGGGCATAACCCATGCAGGGGTGAGTATAAGCTACTCAGTAGGGACCCCGAGACCCCCGAAGGTCTCCCAGAATCCACAAAGGATAATCCACAAAGGGAAGATACAATCACGAAGTAACATCCGACACTGCTTAGGTATATGCCCATACATATACCTAAGTCATCAATTCTCGTTCGGTTCCAACATCCGAGCTCAAGTACAACCTAGTCCACACAGGAAAGCAAAACGTAAATCCACATAGGATAGCACAACACAATCCAAAAAGGAAAGCAAACAAGATTCGGCTCACATAGGTATACTTCTTCATATGACGATAGAGATGGTCAGATATTGCCACTAATTCATCTAAGTCGTCGGACCCACAAAGGATTGATAGGTACAAACCCCTGTAATGACCCACAAAGGATCTGACCCACATAGGATCGATAGGTAACTAACCCCCGTAATGATCCACACAGGATCAGACCCACACAGGATCGATAGGTAACTAACCCCCGCAAAGACCCACACAGGATCGGACCCACACAGGATCTGTAGGCGCTGGCTCACACAGAACCGCTAAGCGCTGACCCACACAGGATCGGACCCTCACAGGATCGGTAGCACTGATCCAGATAGGATCGCTGAGTGCTGAGGTCATCGCCGTCGAATCCACTGAGGATCTCTGTACAGTCGTCGTCGTCGTCACAGTCGCAACACAGCCAGCACTAGGGTTCCCGCACGCAGCAAGCTCGTTCGGGAGGATCCACTCCATGAGCCGAGAGGCTGATACATCAACTGACACATAGTCCAGAGTTGATGTATCCAAAAGTTATGTATCGTCAACAGGAATTCAACGTCGCAGACGGCGCGTCAATAGGACGCCCGGTCTGAGAGTTATTGGCTTTTTCGTCCCAGGGGCCCGGTTGGTTTTTAAGGCAAAACCAACCCGACCGTACTCCACCTACGTGCAAACCTCGAGCGGAGTAAGCCAAAAGATTCGTCTCACTAAGAGGAATCCAACAAAGTCTATGGCACGTCAATCGGACGTCCGGAGCTTAAGATATGAGTGTTTCCGCTCCGAGGGAGCGGTTGGTTTCGTTTACAAACCAACTCGGCCGAACCCAAAGTATTCTGAATCCTTGAGTGCGATATACCGAAACGACCATCTCGATCCAAGTATCGCATCGCAACTGATGGTGCGTCGATCGGAGGCTCGTAGCACAAGTTATTGGCGTCCGACCGGAAAATATTCGGTATTAAGGGGTTCGGGCCCGGTCCGACCCGGCCCGCTACCCCTAGGGTCGGCCCGAACCGGGTCGACTCGAACTGGGTCCGGGTCCGGCCCGCTTGGGTGCGGCATGGCCCGGCATGGGCACAGCGCGCCCAGCGCGCTGGCCAGGCGCTCAACCAAACGGCCGAGCCGTTTGGAGTGGGGGGCGCCTTCCCCCCTGGTTTGTAACCGCAGCCCCCATTAAGGGGGCCGTTATGCTGGCCGGTCGGGGGTTTGAACCCCCGGCTTCCTCTTGTCCGGCCGGCTCGCCCCGGCCGACCGGTTTCTGCCACCACGGGACCGGCGTCGGCCGGTCCCCTACCTGCTCCGACACCGGCGAACCGGTTTCCGGCCGCCGGTTCTCACGCTCCGCCGTGGCCCGGAACCGGCCACGACCTTGATTCATCTGGTGCGGCGCGACGGCACCGCGCCCCTCCACCGCGGCCCCGCTTCAGCCGCGGTGTCTTCGGGTTTCTCCGACGCGACGCGACGGCGTCGCGTCCTTGTTCGATTTCACGGCGCGGCGCGACGGCGCCACGCATTCCTTGCCGCACGATTCCACGTGGTGCGACAACACCACACCATTTCTTTCCAACCACATTAGAAACAACATCAAAATTGGAGGAGGGTCGGCCGTGTTTGTGCGGTCTGGACCCCTCTTGTTAGTCGTTATCAATTGTTCGTATTTTCACGAAGAATGAAAAGATATTATTCACGAATGAAATAAATAAATAAATCCCCTAACTTGTGCGAGCTTGAATGGAGGTTCGTCGAACGAGGATTCATCGTGGAAAAACCGTCGTGGAAAGAGACTTCGCGGAAGGAGGAAGTCACGTCAGCGTCGCGGTACACGGCGTCACGTAATTGGTTTCCGAGAACTCGGCATTCTTCGTCGGAGACTGATGTGTTGTTTGCGTTCTTCGTTAAAGACGAAGAATTTCCGAAAATCTTTAGTCTTCTCTCCCAAAAACTCCACCACAATGTTCCAACCCCAAATAAAATATGCTCACCTCTTATTTTATTAACATAACATAACTTTTGAATTTCAAGAGTTTGAAATTCAAACATCCACACTTAACTCACTTAATAACATAAGTTGTCAAAAATTAATGGTGAGTTGAGGGGGTTTAAGTATATGAAGGCGTGGGCTTCGTGTGGGCCCCACCACCCTCATAACCTCTCTTGGGAAGTTGGGTAGTTACCCAACTTCCACCCAAAGCCTTAAACCACAAAAAGAAAAAAATGTAGTTAAATTACAAATTAAACTTTCACAATTTTTATCATCTTCTAAGGTGAAAACGCAACTCCGAAAATGGAGTTCCTAAACAATTACTGGCACTACGGTTCCATCGGTGCCCTCAGAATTCGATTCTGAGCACCGGTTCAAAAGTTAGAAATTCCCGCTCGTTCGTTCACTGAACGTACCTGAGCTGAACATCAGATAGAAATTATGGGCACACCGGGCCTCAGAATCAAGTTCCTTCAGAGACTGCATTCTTGTAAAATCCCAAAGAAAATTAAGAAAAAATTTCCCTTGAATTTTACGGGTCTTCACATTCAACCACAAGGACTCAATCAAATTTTCCCATCACGGAACATCCACTATTTAATAATACTAGTTACATTTCTTGAAATAGTTATAGGATCCAAAATTTTCAATAAGGAAATTATAAATATTATGTCAACAAACATTAATATGAGAATGAAATAAAATATAAGAATAATAATAATGGAAGGAAGAAGTACCAAGACACTCAAACCCCTCCTACCAACAATAAACAAATAAGAAAATGCATGTACTATGAACACGAACCTTTCAAAATGACAAGATATCTATACTACATCTAAGAAACCAACTATAATAATCTCATGTCTACTCATTCAATAATATAACTCAAAATAACTATAGGATAAAAATCATGAAAATACACATATATTCCAAAGGAATCAGAACATGAACACAAAAAATTGCTACCCATAGAGGAAAATCAAGGAGAGGCCCAAGGAGACAAAACAAATATTAGAAACCACAATATATGATTGATTGATAATATATGGTATATGATCACCAAGGTCTAGAAAAATCAAGTATTTTATGGGTTTCATATTCAAAAAATACAAACAAGAACCCAAATGAATACCAAATTCATCATTGATAAAAAATAAAAACTCATTCTTTAAGACAAAAACACTTCATTAAAATAATTTTTTCCCTAAAATAATGTTATAAAATCCATTAAATTTAGAAACCACTATGATATTAAAAATATTAAAATATCACTAAAAATAACAATAAAACATATCACATGAAAATTAAATTTTCATATTCCCACCTAAATTCTTTTTTAAATCTTACACATTTCATTTTCAAACAACTTAATGAGTCTTAAAAAACAATAGAAACCATTTCAAATCATTTTGAAGAAATTAGTTTTTTCTTTTCAAAACACACTTTTACTAATTAAAACCATATTATATTTTTTGACTTCATTGAAATCAAACCAACTCATATCAAAATATTTCTCAAAATAACATAAAATCCAAACGAACCCAAAAATGAATATTCTAGTGGGGATATTATTCATGAATGGTTGGACAAAATGGTTTAATGAACCAGGGTCAAATCATGAAGCCACAATTGATAGTTTTCTAGAACTATTCATATTTTTTCCACTTGATATTTTAGTCTTCATAAGCTTGACATGATCATCTGGTTCTACACCTATTTTCATTCCCAAAAAAATTAGAAATAAAAAACAACAAAATAACACCCACATAAATCCAATGAAAATTAATTTAAATTGAAATCCATTATAATATCCAGATATAATTTAAAAACCAAAATGTAAATCCTTAATTCAATTATATTTTAGGTTTTTTCATGATTCATGGTCATTAAGAAACCACCCCTGATATACCTACAGTGCTCTTATGATCATATCTCTCGTATACCAAATATTAAAAAGTACAAGGGTTCACTAATAACCAAGGCCATCATAAGAACCTAAGTGTTGATAATAGTTTCTCATGAACTAATATTTTTCATAGCCAAATTATTAACCCATTCCATCCCATGAAATATCCAAGGGGAATCCCTTATCCCCCTAGGCTAATGATAGAAATCACCAGAATCAAATTTAATCATTGTTAATGATTTATCCCATAAAATATATTAAACAAGGAGTAAAAATTCTACTAACATTTCATCATGATCCATCTATAAGTAAAACACCCATTCCACATCTTATAAGTATATATATAAAGTACAATAAAATAGATATAAAAATGATAATTTCCCTCAACTCACCTCCAACCCATTTTTAAATAATAAATTTTCTTCATCCACATCCCTAATCTCACAGATATACAATACCGCATATTAATGTAAAGAAAGTAGGAAATTCCAATTTCATTAATGAAATAAAAATACACACATACATACATGATCAAGATCCCTATTTTACCCTCGGTAACTCTACAATCACAATACCAACCTTTTATGTGATTAGACAGGAACTATATATGAACATGAAAAATCAACTCAGTTTACATATACCAAGTGGTGTGAGTAAGATGTGAGCATAACGAGGCCAATAGGTAGGAACCACATATTATATTAATTCCTTTTCTTAGAAAAAACAACCATAAAAAATTTTAAAATACAAAAATAAAATTGGTTTTTCATTTCATAAGAAAATCCAATATCACGTTATCAATTCAGTATAAAATCTATTTTTTATTTTTCTTTTAAATGAAAACAATCACCTAGAAAACATTTTATCAACCGAAGAAAATATTATAATAACCCACCACCCCCCCCCCTTTAAAACATTTTTTTAACAATTTTTGAAACCGCACATTCGCAAGGAATTTAATATTGTATGAAAATTACGAAAAAAGCAACGTAATATATCCTTATAGTTGGAATAATTTTAATGCAAATACTATATTGAAAATATATATAAACATAGAAGGATCCAAGAGAAAGAAATTCAAAACCAAGTCCCATGTAAATCCTTAGGGTGTTTTAGGTTAGGCCACGTACTATTACCCTCATACTCTTAGTGATCAACCCATATAAAAATTTTCTTATACATGAGTCACTAGATATGGAAAATCCATTGTTCTAGTAGAAATCACATTCATATCATCATTTTTTAAGTTAGTTTTTTTTCACCAAATTCATGAGAGGTTGGAACATTTCGTCATATAATTTTACTTATCATGGCACCAAAGTAACCTCAGGTTCCCATGTGTTTCAACCATGTCAAATATATCACATTCTTGTCTAAATTATTTCTATTCCACATATTAAAAAATCCATCAAAATCATTTCCTTTTTTCAACCAATGGAAAACACTATAAATCATCATGAGACATAAAATAAATAATTATTCCATCATCAACACAAATAAACCATAAGTCTATAACAGTTTTGGAAAAGTGTTAGGCATTTAAATGACCATTTACTCAATGTTCCAATTGTTCTGTCTCTTCATACTTTAGAAGGCTCACATATTTGAAAAACGTATCTAAAATCCAAACCAAAACATCATGTTTAAATTTCCAAAATTTTCTCTCTTTCACATTATAGACATAAGAAATAAGATATATATATAAATATATAGACATAACTCAATTCCAAAATTCAAATATTCTCTGCTGAATATGTGCATTTTTGTATATATATATACCCATATATTGGTGTATATTCACCATTATTAATAAGAGACATTAAAAACCTATGTCCTAAAAAAATACACATATGATGAAATAAAAAAAATACAATTAAAAAAAATCCTAATTGGTTAATACCTTAAACCCGTGTCTCACGGCATGAAACCCCAAAAACTATAAAAAATAATTTTAAAATTCCAAAATATTCTATGAAATCCACCATAGATTTTTCATCGGTCAAAAGTATAATTTATTCTTTGATTATAGATAGTAAATTGAGGAATATACAAAACCCATTTATAATTTAACAATAATACATTGAAAACCTATATAAACATAAATTTCTTAAAAATTGTACAAAAATAAAATATATAATTTTAAATAAGGCTAATTTGAAACCTTGATGAACAAGTAGCATATGACAGAAAGTCAAAACCAAACACATACATACAAAGGGGATAGAGCAACAACCTGAGATTTTGTGAAATATATTTTCTCAAATAAATTTAATATTTTTTATATTTTTAGTTACATGAAACACTATGTTTATCTTCTATTACATGAAAAGATGATTGTATCTTGTGGTATATGAAACATTGAGTTTGAATGAAATGTGACATACATATAAAAATATTATTCTATGTTCGTTATCACAAAACCATTAAAATGGTGGTTATGAATATGAATAAGTAAATTATGAAAATATTTGGTTTTAACATAAATATTAAATTATTTATTTGATGAAAAAAAATTAAAAATAAAAATAAAAACTATTTCTGAATATATGAAACATTTTTCTAAAAAAAATTAAAGAAAAAAAACATGTTATAACTTAATAAATTAAACAAACCACTTTTGTTAAATTATTTAAATTAAATTTATCTATTATATATTCAATAAAATATTATTCATTCAATAATTGTTTTATAAAAAATAGATAAAAATATATCTTATTTTTTGCTTGAAACAACATTTTTCTAAAAAGTTGTTTTGTCTCTTTTTGTGAACTAATTTTAAAAACAAATTTTTAAAAGTTTCGAACATTTATTGAAAAATAAATTTATTTTTTGATGTAATAATTTCAAAATTATCTTTCTTTTAATTTTAGATAATTTTCTATAAAGATAAATTTGTTGATGAATACTGAAAATACTAGTTTTTATTAAGAATTTTTATTTCCTTTAATGATTTTAAAAAATAAATATGTTTTGAAGATATTTTTAAAAGCAAAATTAGTAAATGTATTTATATATTAATCCAATATATGTCATTATAATAATTTTTATATTTAATTGCGATATAAATTTTTTTTAATCCTTTGAATATTTTCTTTTTGAAAACCAGATTTCTCATCCCTTCTGCAGAATTAATTTAAAATAAAAATTTCCACCTATATAAATATAAATTAGAAAAATGGATTCCATATTTGGAATCATTATATGTAATTTTATCAAATAATTTTAAATTAATTTTTACCATGATGAACAGTAAAAATACTAAATTATTTACCACAATTAAGTTAAAAATGGGTTTATCGGGAGATTAATCATTTTAACACTTATTGTTTATTTCAATCCTTCAATAAATCCATTTTTTCTGTTAACCGCGGTAAAATAATTTCATAAATTAAAATTAAAATTAATATTGTAGACACGATAAGAAGTATGGTCTTCAAATAAGAAATGTTCAAAATATTAAATTGTTTTTATATCAAAATTCTATAAACAAATGAATCCACTGACATAAATTGGATTAATTTATATACACATGGTCTATTTTATCATTTAAACTAAACTAAAAAATAATCTGTCTGTATAAATAATTTAAATGAAAAGGCTATGTTCAATTAAATTACCCATTTTACAATATTCATCAAAAAACGAAAATATTTTAGAAAAATATAAAACATTAAATCTAAGATAATATATATATACTGATTTAAATAAAATAAGCTGATTTTATCATAGTTAATTTTATAAAATTTGTAAAAAAATTATTTGAAATTTTGTGAGTAAGGTGCAACTAATCAATTTTTTATAAAAATGTATTTTTTCTTTCTTTTTATATTAAATAAGGATTATATTGTTTATAATAAATAGATAAGAATAATTTTTTTAATTTTAGTTATTAATATTCATACCAACATATTTAATGGATTGGTTATAATGGTATGCCAAATTACGATTCATTAGACTCAGGGTTCCATGTTAAGTAAGTTTTCAAAGAGATTAAATTTAAGGAAATATTTTTTGTGGGTTATTTAAGCTCAATGTTGCATGTTTCAGATTTTAGAAATTGAATATTATTAATTTAGAATTTTTTTGTTACATATATTCAACAATCTGTGGTTTTATTCAAGGAATGAGTAAGAATGCATGTTTTCATTGAGGTATTATTGTAGTTCAGGTAATTTCCAAGATTCAAAAGAATACATGACCAATGTATTCACATATTTTGAATGTAAACATTAAAATATCATTTATGATATTTTCAGGATTAATTATAAGTTTATTTTGGATAACTATCTACCGTATTTCTGAAATTTTTATTATTTCAATTTTGGTCAGATAAGGAGTCTTAAGATTTAATCTTCATTGAATGGATTGAGTAGAACATTGGATGTTATTAGGTACACTATACTAATAATTCTATTTTTATTGTAACTTCAGAAAAAAAAGAATTACGTGTAATTATTTTATTAATCTTATGATCCACTACATCCTCAATATATAAAAAAACTCCTTCATTTATTAAAGTAAGAGATATAGTAAAAAACGCTCGAAACACAACCAAAGGATGAAATTGAGCTATTAATATAAAAGAAAGCTAATGAATTTTTATATGAATCCCTTTGAAATAATTAATCATAACAGGATGGTATCCTATCAATTGTAACTTCCACCAAGGTTATCTCAAGTTCATAATGTGTTCTATAAATATCTCTTGAGTAATTATATACATGATTTAGTGCATGTACTAATCTCAGAGGATGAACCACAAGAGAATGATCATTCTTATAAGGAACATTTGGGGGAGATTCTATATCGAATTGAGGTAGTGAAAGGAAATAAGATCATTCTCCTGGAAAAATATTTTGTAGTGAACCCACCATTTTGAGGAATCTATGTGGGACATGAAGATGTAATGTGGCAGAATTATCCTACATTAATGGTACCTAAGTGATGAATTTCACCCTCAAAATTCATTTTAAGGGTGTTAGATTGTAATACCATGAGATTTTAGAAAATAATTATTTCAAATAAATTGTATTTTTTCTTATATTTTTTGTAACACTAAACACCATTTTTATCTATCATTACACACACCAATGAGTGTAGATTAAGTTACATGCAACACTGAGTTTAAATGAAATATTTCATACTATTAAAATATTGTTATATGATAGTTATCGCCTAAAATATGCAATAGAGGGAATAAAGAGGATAAAATAAATTACCTAAATATATAGTTTACTCATGTATATTAAATGATTTCATTTATGTCTAATTAACTAGAAATTAAAATATAAACTATTTCAAAATAAAGGAATCATTTTCCAGAAAAAAATATTTTTATGAAAAAAACTTGTTTTAACTATTTCAATTAAAAAAAATCACTTTTGGTGAAATATTTTAAAGAAATTTATATATTAAATATTCAATAGAACATATATCATATTTAATTTCTCAATTAATGTTTTTAAAACTTTTGAAAATTTTTTATTTGAAAACCCACTTTCTCATCACGCATGTAGGATTAGTTTAAAATTAAATTTTGAAAATTTTATGAATATAAGTTATCAAAATTGATTCAATATTTGGAATCAGAAAAAATTATTTTATATAATAATTTCAAATTTACTTTTTTCCATAATGAATCATAAAATAAATAATAGTTATTTACCTTATTTAATGAAAAAATGGGTTTACGGAGTAGTTAAACTAAAAAGATAAGGGTTAAAAAAGACCCAAGTTATGTAAAAAGAAGTTTTTATGTCCATATTTAGATCTCATATTGTATATGTCATATAATGGAAAATTATTTATCCTTGTGGAAAATAAAAACAGGGCTACACATTTTTTATTTCAAAACAATACAAGTGTGTCACTCACCTCACTTATAAAAGGTCACACCCCCACCTCTCCTTTTGGAACATTAAAAACCCATTGGTTATTCCAATACCTATCATAATAAACTAAATAATTTCCTCATATACTATTTGATGATTTTTTTTAATTTCAAATCCAACCAAGCAAGGTTTTTGTTAAAAACACAAGGAGGTTACTTGAAGAAGAGGTAACATTCTTCAATAAGCGTTTTTATTCCATTTCTTCCTCTACCTATTTGAATTATTATTAAAACATGATGATATAATTAAAATAGTAAATTAAATAAAATTATATGTTTTTATTTTTATTTAATGAATTAAAACATTCTCCACTTCTATCAAATGGTTTAGGAAATCATTATTGCTGTGTACGGTGGACTATAGCCTCATGAACCGATGTCATTCATTTTTTAAATACCACCTCAAAAGGATGGATATAATGAAATATTTATATCTTATATGTTACATTTTTCATATTATTATATTTATTGAATAAATATATCTCATTTAATTCTTACGTTCCATTTTGTCTGAATATAGTAGCATCATTCATGTGTATGGAGGAATAACACCTCGCGATGTAATGAGATTCATTCTTCACATACGATCTACATGGACAATAGTAAAAACATTTTTAAATAAATATTTGTGATTTATATGATGAATTTATTTTTAATGGTAATATATTATTATCCTTTATCTCTCTCAGTCCATCATCAATGTTGAAACAATGTTCATACATACATACGACCTACTGCCTCCCTTAATTGTGTATTTCATTTTCTATCTCTAACTTTTATAGACTACTATAAATACTTATATAATAAATATTTATGATATTTAAATAATTTTTAAAATTATAAAAATGATATATACATGATCAATGTTATAATACAAAAAAATAAAAAATCAAAATATACACGAAAATAAAAGCCTTTATTGCCCGAAAGATGACTTTAACATGGAATTGTTAATAATAAGGTAATAAAAGGTAAAAAATAAATCATATATGATTTGATATGATATATATATATATATCTGTGTTTTTACATTTATATAATATATGTATAAAATAAATTATTATATAGTAGGTTTTAATGTGTATGAAGGAATTCAACACTTAAGGTAAGGGATTTCTTGTCTCTCTTTTATTTATGGTAGATATAAGAAAATAAATCACTCATTTAATTTGTACCACTAGTATAAATCAAATATGACATTTTATGTCCTAAATGTACATATTTTCATGATATTTAATGTTTCATTTGATTTTATTCTTTATTAGGGCTTACCAATCAAAATATTACAAAAGTGTTAAGAGATTTAAATATGACTTTTTTACTTATGTGAGACACATGCCATATTCACCCCATATTTATTTTCTGTGGTAAGTATACTACCCATTAATGTAATTTATGATTATTTCACTAAATATTATTGGTATTTTCATGTCAATTTTAAGATCTCTTTTTTCATGTGGATTACATTTCAAAAGTTACCAAAGTTTCAATGGTTTATTTTCACAATTTTTCTTCTTTGAGACATATGTTATGTAATACATAAATATTCTTTTATTAAGATTATATACAACACATTTCACAATTAATATCATAAATTTATTTATTCTCATCATATTATATGTTTCCATTAATTTTATATTTTCATGGGGTTTACTATTAAATGTTATTAAAGTGGTAATTGTTTTATATTAGAATATCACCATTTATCATTATTTTTAATGATTATGTTTTTGATGATAAAATTATACGATGCATATATTTGGAAACTCATTAATTTTCTTTCTCTCTGGTTATGTCATGATACAATATGTTTTCCTTTCATTTTCACCTCTCGATGTACTAAATAGTTCAAATGAATATTTTAAAGAAAAATAATCATTATTTCTATCTTCGATCAAAACCCCACATTTTTTCTAAAACCATGTTTTCTAAAAATATTTTTTAAAATTATTCAAATTATTTATTAAGGAATTTTTTACCCATATTTTACTTTTTAAATAATGATTTTCAATAAATGTAATGTTCATATTCCAAAAAATATATGTTTGGTTTTTACCAAAAATGTTAAATAAATCATTGTCCTAACATATACTGCTTGAAGGGAATTTCCCACCATTAGGAATGTTATTTTCCTTTAAGCATCCTTTATAAATTTTTATGTTTATTTTTAAAGAAAAGGATTTTCAAATTTTTTTATGTTTTAAAAAGATATTTTTTTCAAATAGTAAATGATATTTTAATAAAAAATGTTTTAAATTATTTTTAGACAATACATTATATGTATTGAAGTTTAATTTAAAACATAATGATTCAAAAATATTTTAAAAATATTAATTTTAAATAGTGATTTCGAATTAACAGATGTTTTAATCACGAAATTTTCCATGTTATTTATCTTTGAAAATCATTCTCTATCTAAGATGACATCCTTTGAGGTTACATAAGCTTTACTGGGCATATAATCCTAGGATACCATTATATTTATTTCTATGAATGGATAATTTTTATGATAACATGATGTTTATAAAATCATACTTTCCAAGGGCTATACAATGATTGAATTATAATGAAACTCAAATTTTTTACATGAGTTATACCATGATAGATTTCTTATAAAACCAATTTCTTTTTAAATTGGATATAACACGATATAATTATTATGAAACAGACTTTTTTTTTCGATGTGTTATACAATATTGAAACAATGAAATGTGGAAAAACTATTAATTTTTCATATTTTAGGCTTTGATGAAATTTTTATGAACCCATTTATTTTCATTAGTTATAATATATTTAATGTTTTATGATCCTGTGGAACACATGTGTATTATTTTCATTATTGATGGGTGGGACCTATATCTCCATCCAATTCATTGGGTAATGATTAATAATATTTGAGAACAAATTTAAACAAGAGGTTATCCTCATCTTGAAAAAGGGAACATGGGATCTTATCCCAATCCAAAAGGAGCGTACATGAGAGGTTATCCCAAGACCGAAAGAGGGTAAAGAGGAGGATATCCCAAGCCTAATAGAGGGTTCATGTGAGGTAATCCCAAGCCTAAAAAATGGTACATGGGAGGTTATCTCAAGATTGAAAGAGATTAAATGGGTGGTTAACCAAACCCTAAAGTAGGTACACAGGTGGTTAGTGAAAGAATAACATGTTACAAATGTATTATTGGGTATCCTTAACATATTACTTTCTATGATTATGTATATTCCATAAATTTATGTCTTATGCTAATTTTATTCTCTCATAGATCATGATTTTTAATTCCATTATGATTTATGTCCTATAATCTGCCAATATTTTTTCCATTAATCATGTTTATGATCAATTATATGTAGGGTATAGTTTTCATAAGTTATTTTGATGTTCTCATACTTATATGCTCCTATTATTTTGATATATCCCTTTTTAACCCTTACTGGGAATCTGATCACTCCCTTTATTATATTTCACTTTTCTAGGATATGAGTAAAGGTATTATGTTTTATATCTATAACAGTGGTTCTAGTCATGAAGAGAAAATTGGGAGGTGGTGTAGCTCAGTTATAGAGTGGTTATTTATGTGTCCAAGTTTTCAATGGAATTAGACCATTATGATCTGAAGCATTTTTTTCTCATGTAATTAATATTCATCTATAAATATGTAATATCTATGTATATTCTGGTTTGTTACACACAAACACAAAGAAACCCTCAATTATGGGCGGAACGGGGCCTAAAGAACCAATCAAACACCCTGAAAAAAAAGTACATTAGAACTGATACCGCTCCTAGGAATTAGAGAAGTGATATGTGTAATTAATTAGTATAATAAAAAGATAAATAATGAATATAAATAATGAAATAGAGTGAAAAACCCTAAACCTTGTTTGATTCTATACGAAATTGTAAGGGAAAATGGTTGTAAATAAAGGAGGGAGGTAAGATAGGTGTGTGAGGTAGGGGAATCATTGTCATTCTTCCTAATTTATGGAGAGGGGGAGGTATTAAGTGATGTTAAAAATAGGGGAGGGCTGTTTTGGAGATTTTAATTTTTTTTTCAAAAAGGTTGGTTAAATAGCATGGTTGTCGCATATTTTTCCTAATGGTGAACTCTTTAACAAACACACCCATGAATCCATATGTTTTTTCAAATTATTTTACAAACCATGATCAAACCACGTAAAATAGATCAGATAAATTTCATTTTCATCCTCACAATCATCGTACATTTTTATACACTCTATGGGAATACCATATTGGGGGAAAAACTCTAGAATTTTCTAAAAAAATAAAATGTGGGTCTAAAGCTTGATGAAAAAGTAAAGTGAAACTAAATATACATATAACATTATTCTATTTATTTCATGAAAATTTTAATTTCTTATTTCCATAATACAATTCAATTAATGTTTCATAGGTGACAAAAAATTATTCTAAACACTATAATTGATAGAAAATAAATTGAACTAATCAATTTCAAATTCTCTATCACGATTACTTTCTAAAAGAATTATATTTTTCATTAATAAATATTTTATTGAAATTCATTAATAGATAAAATGTAAAACTTTTAAGCCTTAAAATTTAAACCTACGTAATTCTTGAGAAATAATTAAAAAGACAAAAAAAACTTTCCCCAAAGGTTTTTAGTTTGAAAAGAGATAAATCCTTATTCATAATTTCCAGAGGATTAAAAGTTGAAACCTTGATGATTGAATTTAAATAAGATAAATATTTCATTACTAATTAAAAGGCATCACCTAGTTTATTTTAATAGATTTTAATATTATGAAAACATAAAATAAACCAATTTTTAAAAATCTATGTCAAATGAAGAACATTATAAGGTAAAATCCTCTATTCCAAATCAAAGACTCGTTGATTTTAACTTTCTAATATTGATAAATTATTAAAATAAATGATTCAATATATAATGTGAAAAAAAATTAGTTATTGATACTTTATATCTAAGAAAAAAATATTTTAAAATAAAATATACATTACTTTCAAAATTAATAATATAACCATCATCACAAAGATAAGAAAAAATAGTCAAATTGTTTGGTCATCCTTTTACATAAAGATGATTTTATTTGAGGTATTTCTTTATATTACCTATTAAACCAAACCCAATTAACATTCCTTCATCAATATAACTAAAATTCATAATTCCACCATAAAAATTTAATATAAAATAAATTTTTAAAAATTTTACACATATATATTTGAAATATCCTCTATCAATAAAAAACTTATAATTATTATTTCCTTGGATTATTCCAAAAAAATTAAACAAGAATATGTTTTGTAACCCATATACTTTTGTTTCATGATGTATTATAATTTAAATATCTACGAATATAAATCATCCTATTTTTATAAGAAAAAACATCATGTATAGTAGAATTCATTATTTTTGAGAAAAATAATGATTATTTATTCCACCATATTGAGTTAACCTTACGTTGTAATAATTAGTAAAACAAATAGAAATGACACAATGATAATAAAAATGGAGGACTTAATTTTTTAACTATAACGAGAAAAAAATATTTCTATATAGATTAGGATTTTAAACATAATAGAAAATATTTTTCTTGTCCATAAAACCCTTGGTATTACTAAGAATAGTATTGATATATTACACTCCCTTAGAAAACATTATTACAGGAAATTAATAATATTAAATATCAAATATAAGATCATAAATTCTATCCACATGCTAAGAATTTGAATTATTAAATGAAACATATATTCATTTAATATCAAAACAATTATTTAAAGAAGAGTCTTTATATACAACTGTAGAGTCAAAAAAATTTACATAATTTTTTTTAATTTTTTGGGAAAACATATTTACATTAAAGCATAGAAAAATAATAATTCATCTAATCTCAACATCATTCATAATTATAAAAATATATAGAAAAATTTTATAACCTCTTCAATTTTACCTATAAAAAAAAATTTCTCACTAATTTCATATCCCAATTAGAAAATAAAAAATTAGATACATTACTAGAATCCTTAGATTTACACTATGTATCCTCGATAGTTTTATTTCATTTTACAATATTACTTGATCATTAATGAAATTTTATGTTATATTTTTTCTTTTTATTCATCAAAGATAAATCATTATTAATTTGTATAATATTATTATATTCTTAGCATCTTATTTCCTTGGAATTACAATCTTTCTTATTTAAATATTTTTTGAGCACTTTTATTCTTTTGAAAATATTATTGAACAATTTCTCCTTCTAATAATGTTGTTATCAACAATTAGAACTAAAAAAAACTTCCTCATATTAATTATTTAAGTCTTTATTATCTTTATTCTCATCCTTTTTAGATGTTACATTAAGAGAAATATATAATTTCTCAACTAACATATCATAATTTTCCTCTCTCCAAATTTTAACTTCATATATGATTAATGTTCAAACATTATTTTTTATCATTATATCATAAATAAGTGTACAGCCTCAAGTACAAATACTGATACTAATAGATCATTTAGGAAATATTCTTAAGATATTGAAGTAATAATATAGACAATATATTACAATTCTCAAATAAAATAAATTATTAACTATATTATTAATATTTTTATACATTAGAGAAATTATTTCTCTATAAATCATTAAAAAGTATCAAAATGTAAATCAATAGTTTTAATATCTAAAATATTTATCATTGTTTATACATTTTGATGAAACTATAATTGTTTCATGCATTATATACGTAGTATAATTCTAAGAAACTCTATTAAATTATTTGGGACCAAGATCACTAATAATAAAATTATTAGATCGTCAATTTAAATCATATCTTTTTTCTTAGGTTGTAATCTCAAAATTAGGTTCACTATTAGAAATATTAAGGTTTCAGTAACTTTTATAGACACATTAAATCACAAATTATGGATATAGGTAATTATTATAGTCTTCTAACAGCCATTGGTTTCTTCATTAATGTATTGTTATATAAAAATACTTATCCCTTACCCAATATCATCTATTTGATGAAATATATTATCTATTTACTCTTATTATGTTTGATAACCCAATGGAAAATCTATGATACCCAGTGTAGTACTTGTTTTATAATCAAATGAATCAATAGGGGAGAATTGAGTTCTAAATTTTATACCCTGTGAAAAATATAAACTTCTTTCTTTTAAATAAACTTTTTTCTATATTTTATCATTTCATTGGTATATGAAAAAAACAAAATAAATAAAATGAAAATTTGGACATTAATGATTTTTCTGGTCTCTAAGAACAATCCCCTACTATACTATACCAATACCTAATAAAGATTTAGTGAAAATATTCAAGAACTTGTTAACCGGGGATGTCCATAGCTATGTGAAAGCAGCTAAAAACTATTCCATTATCATTGAAATACAATTGAATTGGATGTTTTCAAATAATACCTCTATAGGTCTTAACCCCATAATTAATATAATAAGTGTGAAAATAAATTAATATATAATAACTTAATTGAAAACGTGGTCTTATATATAATATATTATTTTCAAAAAAATGAAAAATAATGTTCTAATCAAATAAATTTATAAAAAATAAGAAAGTGTCTTAATTTAGATCAACAAATAGTAATAAAAAATATTATTTTCAATAAAAGGAAAACATGATAGTATTAAAATAATAATATAATAATAATAATTGATTCATCACATATTATCATGATAAAAAATTTATCTTTATTAGTGATCTTTTAAAAAAAATTATAAAATCAATCTATGTAAAACGTTCCTCACACAACATATTTAATTCCATTTATGATTAATTCAAACCTAATAAACAAATTTTCATTTAAAAAAAATAAAATTTCTATGTTGATCTCTATGAAATTAGATAGAAAAATATTATATATTTCTTCACAACTATCTTGAAAAATTCTATCAATGATCTCCTAAAAATGGATATAAATCCAAAAAATATTAAATTTAAATTAAATAAATATTTCATTAATAGAAATTTACTAAAATTGAAATCTTATTAGAAAATATGTTATGTAAGTGTAACTAAGGAATTCACCTTTATGTAATACAAAACCAATAAAATAAATAATTATGTATCAATGAACCTGAAAATATTTAGAATATATAAGGATGAATCAGAACTTCTTTAGAAATGGTGAATTTATCCTTCTACAATCTTTGTAAGAATAAATCCAGTTTCTATAATGTAATGTAATATTAGACCATTATAACTGAGTCTCATTTAAATAATAATAAAAATTTCCTAACAATTATTATGAATTGAGTAACTGAATTCCTAGGTATCTTATGTTTGATTAGGAATCAACTCACTATACTTCATTTTCATAATTTACATTCAAACATTCATCATTCATATTTGAAAAATATTAAAAATCAAAATTCATAATAATAAAAAATTATGGTATAAAAGAAATATTTCTTTTTCAAATCATAAAAGCTATAAAATTCGTCAAATAAGTGTGATACTTGTAGAATAAATGAGTACTTACATATATAAATATTATGTAATATTATATTTAACACTAATATAATTTTATAACTATAAACATATTCGTTAAATGTATTTATTACTCCAGAAATAAATCTTACAAAAACCAAACTAAATCGCATATGTTCTTTAATTTTATAAATTAAGAAACTTGTTGGAATAATTAATAAAACCTATATAACTAAAACAGGAAAATTGATAATTAATTTTAAAATTTTCATTTGTACATAAAAACTATGATATGCTTAGATTAAATAGATAATAAAATATCAACAAACAAAGACATCCATTACTTTATTTTTTATGTCATAAGATTATTATTGAATAATTTTAAACACTCACTAACATAAAAAGTTTTTTTCAAATAATTAAATATTATTTTTTAAAAATAATATATAGTTTCTATAAAAATTTACTAAAATTTTTGAAAACAATTATCCTAATATAAAAATATTGAATTTATATCAACAAGTTTATTATTTAACATGATAGCTAGAATATTTAAAATCTCAATTTCATTTACAATTTTTTCTTCTTCTTGAAATATTTATAATCACAATCATTTGAGTTAAGAATATTTATCATAGATGAATTATCAATATTTGATATAAAAAAAATACTAGATGAATATTTTTGATCTATTTTCTTAGGATATTTTGTTTTTTAATTTATTCATATTTAGATTCAAATTCATATTTATCATTAGATGATAATTTCTTACATCATCAAAGGTGTTGATCACATTTATATATTAAGTAATGAGAACAATTTTTATCTTCTATGTTACCAAAATTATATTCACTATGTAAAATATATTTCACCCAAACTCAAAACAAGAAATTAAAGAGAGAGAAATAACACCTATTATAAGATAATAATGGCTGCAAACACAAAATGGAACCAACAGGGTGTGATCTAAAGTGACAAATTAGATTACACCAAATATTATATTAAATTACATCATAAATAACTTCTAATATACTAGAAGAATATTATAAATAATATAGTAAAATAATTAGTTTAAAAATAGAGTTTAAAATATTTAAAATTCATTTACAAAACTGAACCTGTAAAAGAATCCATTTACACCATTTAAAATAAAAAAAATTTCATGAAAGTATTTGAAAACCATTTCACAAAATATAGTTAGTTACTCAATAAAATATGAGGATATTCACCTGATATGGAAAGGAAAATAATATCAATACAAAAGAGTTATGGTTTATAATAATAATAAATGAAGCAAGAAATAAAACTCTAGTGGCATATAGTGACAATGAATGTTGTCATTTATCGAGATCAAGTATATGGATTTCATGGTATAACCTCGGTATTATAGTTATTCCACCTCTGAATAGCTAATCAAATGACCAATTTTTTGGATTTCAACTAGTTTCATGGGTATAAAGCAAACTAGTTTCATGCACACCCAATTTCATTTCCTCACATATATAACTTGAAACTTTCACATTTTCTTTGGATCCACTGTAAGGGTGTGGGTATGCCAGTGAAGAATATATATATATAGGTCATCCCATATAACTATCTGGGTTATCATAACTAGTCAAAATAATTATTTATATAAACAATCTATGAGGATCACATAGGGATCCTTATCAAAAATATCTCACTCTAACCCCCCCCCCAAATCTCCCAATGTCAATAATCCCATTTCAACCTCATCAATAATGGGAAGTATGTGAATCAAACAAGTTACAGTTAAGGGATTATAAAGTTGGATAATTATTATAAAGATTTAAATGGTCCATCAAGAGTCTTCAATTTCAATTCAAAACCTTTTCTACAATTTAAAATTTAAAAGGGTAACAATATCTAATTCCTTTAATAATTCATTATAAAAATTCTAAACAAGCCATTAAAAACAATTTCGTTCAATGAAACCTTAAATAATTCTATGTATGTATCATAGTTTTTAAAAGGTTTGAATACATTTCAAAATAAGGGTTTACAAACTCTTTAAATGAAAATAAATCATTTTTTTAAAATAACAGAGGAACATCTATTCCAAAATAGGTGTAAAATCATTCAAAAGGGGTTCTTGGACATTTAACAAATTCATGAATTTTAAACTATTTATAATACTAAAAATAGAAATATTTGTTGAATTAAAATCACAAAAGATAATTTATTTAATCCAAACTCATGACAAAGCACTCAATTTCTCCAAAACATCATTTAAAGGTTCATTGAAAATAAATCCAAAAAATAGGGAATTTAAAAAAATTCATAAAAAGGTGATAGATACCCAGATTATAGAAATTCAATTAATGTAATGTTCAATTAAAGGAGAATATGGTTAAAGAAGATATTATAAGGAATTTAAGGAACAAATATCATAGGACATGTGTTAGAAATTTTGAAACATGTATCAATGAATTATCAAGAAAAAAATCACAAAATGATGGAAAATCGTAGGAACATCATCTTGGAATATTAAAAATCCAACTGCAATGGATTCATGATTTGTCGCCTCTAATGGAAATCACCAGATCTTGGAAGATAGATTTCAAAAGAAGAGAGAATAGATCCAACATCTACAATTCCACATAAATCAGCCAAGATCCAAAACAATAAATTCCTCCATAACCTTTTCTAAGAAGGAATTAATAGAATAAGGGAGATACCTTATTAAAAAGAAAATAACTCCCAAAAATAGAAGATATCTACTGTGATTGGTACTTTAATCCGCCAAGATATGAGGTTTAGGTTTCCAAAATTCCTCTAGATGTCTCCCAAATGACTATGGATTGATCTAGGTTCAAGTGGGAGTAGTTTAGGGTTAATTAGGTGGGTTTTAGGAATTTAATTAAAATTTTATTAACTTTAATTACCATTCTCATGGTTCCCTAGGCCAAGTCTCATGATTTGTACTAAGCATGTGAAAACCATTAAAACCCTTCTACCTAACTTTTGATCTTTGTTTAAACCTTAAACAAACCATGTACAAACCATGAAACATGTTACACGATTTTTGAAACCATGTTCAAACCATGAAATAGGTTTCACACTTTGTTTAACCATGAGAAAACCAAGAAACCTAGGTAGTACATTTTTTAACCATGCACAAACCATATGAAAACCATTCAAACCCATGAAATGTATTATAAACCTTCAAAAAAGGTCTGGTGAAGTTATTAAAACAACCCTAAAAGAAATCCAAACACTTATTACTCAAATCAATGTGTCAAAACTGAACAAATACGTAACATGATGTTCTAATCAAATCCAAATTATTTATTGTAAATCACCATCATGTAAACCTAATACAAATTTACATAAAATATAATATTAAATACATATAATTTATAAATAAAACTCT
Organism: Viscum album; assembly: GCA_963277665.1. Taxonomy (NCBI): domain Eukaryota; kingdom Viridiplantae; phylum Streptophyta; class Magnoliopsida; order Santalales; family Viscaceae; genus Viscum; species Viscum album. Next base: position 1,365,016,878 of record OY728151.1, on the reverse strand, counting down.
CCTTAGTGAGGTTCTTAAATAGTATGATAGAGTTATGTTTTTGAGAAATATCATCTATCAAATAAAATATTTTATATGATTACAAACTAAGTAAATTACCATTCAAAATAAACCCCTTAAATAATTAAAATGATCCCTTCAACAATCCTATATAAATTTTTCCACATAATCATCAAAAAAATATTAGGATAAATATTCGAATAGATTGTTCTCCCAATTTTTCCAATTACCAAAATAAAATTTTTCCATTCACTCAAAAGTTTTCTTTCCCCCCATTCTACCTCATTAATTTTTTATTATCTCCATTTATCTCTTATTTATATCCCTTTTTTGCACAATTTCATGAAGGGATTTCATGTATGTTTTATAATTAGTTTATAACATTTTCTCCTTATTTATGGATTTGTGACTTTTTCTCACTCATTAAAAATATAAACAAATAATTATGAAGAGAAAAAATAAGATAAGTATTTATAGAGTTTTTTGGATTGGTCTAACAACCAACATAAATCTCTAATTTTGAAACGTGTCCTTAGATAGTGTCATCATAAATTTTTTTACAACATTCCCATTTTAGAATATAAAGTCTAACTATATCTTCCATCATTCCAGGTTCTCTTGGATGAAGTGGTACTTAAAATCAATGTCCTTTTACCTTGTGTATTGAAATTGATTTTTTGATATGTGTATTAAATTCCTATGATCACATCCCATAAATAATGGAAGTTATTCATCAAATATCATCTAATCATGTGTATATTTCATCCATATTATTTACATGCTGGATTTATATAAAACCACATAGTCATTTCATGTTTTTTTCAAGGTAATAGAATATTTTTTCCTATAGTGTCTAGCTCTAACAAAGAAAGAACTACACAATGTGGAATTATTATCATCAACATAACTGACCGAATCCATAGTAGTAAGGGTATATGATTGAACTTTTTCTTCACTATCATGTGCATGGCTATAATCAACTATATGTTTTCATATATATGTATTCTCTCTGTATCTACAATACATTATTCTTTTAAATTAATTGGAATCCTTGTATAAAATATCACCATAAATAAATTTTGGGGTCAAAAAATATTATGCATAACATTTATCAACAAACTTTATGAATTAATTTTATACTAGTGGCATTTCATCAAAAAAAATTATTTATTTTTTACCAACTTAGTTTTGAGTAAATAATTCCATTGAGTTGCTTATTATATATAATTATAGAATCTCGTGAGAATATTTATCTTTTGGGATTAATAAATTCTCATAATTTTAAGTAATTTATAAACAATAAAAGAATTTATTCTATCCAAATACGGACACCATAAACTTATTAATCATTTGATAAGAAAACTCCTTGAATTATTAATATTTATCTTTGAAATAAATTATTTCATTATTATATACAATCATAAAAGAGTGATAACATGTTTTTCTATATGAAATTTAATATTTTTTATTTACTATAAATTTCTAGAAAATCAATCATTTAGTACACATTTTATACTTTGAGTACCTCACCTAGGGGTATTGTTTTAACCCTTAAGGAATATTATTCATCTGAGATAATGTAATACAATAAATATTATGTAAAAAACCTTCTGTTTTCTTGATATACACCTCTTATTTAATATATCCATTTATCAATATTGGTTTAAAAACTATTCCATAGACATTATTTATAATTTGAGAACTAATTATGATAAATATCTTGATAGTTTAAAGACACATAGTGAGAGAAAGTGTGTCATAAAATTATATTCCTTTAACAAGTGAATATCCTTTCCAGAATAATTACTCTAATTTCTATGTAACATATCATTTTTTATTACATATATTTAGAAAAACCCCCCTTCATTCCATTAAATCTATACTATTTTATCCTTGGAATGGGATCCCATATATCACTATTGTTAATTTTATTATACTCTTAATTCATACAATTAATCTATTATTTATATTCAATATATTTCTAAATAAATTATATCAATATAGGATATCTAAATAGTAAAAATTATTATATTTATATTTATTTAAGTTTGTATTTCTTTATTTAGATTGAAAATGGTAATTTTAGTTTTTAAATGTTTTCTATGTCATGAATTATTTCTTGTGGGGTGATAAAGATCATTCTAATCTATGTAAAATATAAATCAACATCATTTTCATTATGATCATCAACATTTCCAGAATTTTTAGCATGAATCACTTCAATTCCCTCATCAATATATTGTTTATTTCAGTGATGTTGTGCATCCTCATTGAATTCCCCGTCACCACCTTCATCAATATTATAGGGTATTAATATATTATAAAAATTATTTTTTTATTATATGTGTACCTATGAATTGTTTCATCCTTCATGTTAGGATATTTTTTTAGTGAACTAGTCGGGATCATCCTAACCCATAACCAGAGTAGGTGTCCCACAATGCTTGAAATTCATTCCTGATCACTATAGGATAGAGATGAGCACAAGGTAATCACAATATACCATTTGATAACGGATTCTCCCTAATACAACAGTAATAAACCTCCCATGAATTGTATTTACACACCAACCAAATAATTAAAATAAATTGATAATGGCTTATACCAAGAGTAAACACAACAAAAAATAAAGGAATATATAATAAATATCATCGCATCACCATTATAACTAGTCATATACAAGAAATACAGATGATATCTATATTATAAAGATCAAAACTAAAAATAGGGATCTAGACGTAAACAAGAAATAAATGACATCCAAAACATAAAAACATCTAAAAATATATTCATATGGTCTAAACCCCATGATTCAATGTATCCTCTATCACAAATGATCTTTTATGGTGGTAGTCAAGAAGACCATCAAAATTCATTATACCCTTTCCATTTCATGTGTCCTTCAAAACAAAGTATGCATAAGCCCAAAGTTATATGCATTATATGAGGCACAAAGGACGATAGGATACCACCATGAATATATAAAATGGTTTAAACATTTAAAAATAAAAAAATCATGTTTGAAGCGTGTTTTGAAAAATAAATTTACTTTTTAATACAATCTCAAATAAAAATAATTTCCCTTTAGAAATCCCTTTTTTGACGAAAAAACATTGTTTCAAAATATTAGTAAAAAAGTATCGATTAATAGTGTAAATCTAGCCAAAAAAATCATGCTTGAAACTCTCAGCAAGGAATAAACGAGGTAATAATATTAAACACAATCACATATCAAATAATATAAAATAGGAAAAACTATAAATATCTTAGTTAAGCGTGGAACTGACATAACACATGTATATAAATCAATCAAGAAAACGTAATTTGAAATATAGAAACTCACCGTATGTATTGAGTGAGAATTTTTAAAAACATGGTTTTCTAGATATATGAGAAAGATAAAGAAGTTTAGAATCTCCCTTGATCTTCATCAGGCCCATCATCCCTGAGATCACTCATTCCCTTATTCAATGTTTTAGAATTTCTCTCGATATCCCTCCTAAATGATAATTTAATCTATTCGATGAAATATTATTATCTCACTATACCTTACTCTAAAAGTCTAACATGATCCCTTATGAAAAATAACATTCCCTATATCATGAGTGCACACACACCCATATACACCAATGTGCTACTCAATTTCAAACACACAAATCATCATCAAGTTCCAATGACATATGCCATGAAAAACAATATCATAAAAATTTCATTGCTATAAAAAATCAAGCATCAAAATTGTAAAATAAATCTTTGAAAAGACTTTAAAAATCCAATTTTAAATCATAAAAATTCCTTAAGAAATCTTAACAAAAAATGGAGTTCATTAAATCCAAATATGTTCGAAAATACATTTCAAAACATCAAATTTTTTACACAAACTATATGACTACCCTGTAATTTATTACACACATAAGCATGATTTATTATATAAAAAATCACTTGATATAACTTAGAATATAGAGAGGTAAAGTGTCTTTGGGGCTTAGGACCATTCCATAACAACTTAAAAAATGAATTAAACATCTTTATTGAAAACATACATTACATGACCACTACATTCCCTCTTACTCAAACATACATAGGATAACCTGAGGACATGAATAAGAAGAGGGTCGGATATAAAGCCCAGTAAGGGAATAAAAATTGAATATCAAGAGGAATATAGTACATGTTAGACAATAGGTATATCAATGGATCAAAATAGAAACATAAAGTCATGATAAATCATGATAATCATAACATGGAAATGTGGCAACAACAATTAACATGGAATTAGCATGAGCCAAGGCTCATTACACATGAAGGATCAGAAAACCCTCAATGCACACGAATCATGAGTAAAACCTAATTTCACTTGAATTAGCATGAATCAACACCCATTGCACATGACTTATCATGATACTATACTTTACCCAATGCAGTGGAGCGCTATCATGGCGCACCCTTCATAAACATTTCATTTCATCCATAAGTGTGCCACGTGGATCATATAACATGGAATCATTCAATATCCTAAGTTATTCCATGATTAAAAAATGTGGAATAAACACATGAAAGTACCATTAAATATGTATATGTTCATAAATGATAATACCTTTGATAGAGACATTGGTATGGTATTCACTACACAATGATTTTTACTTGAAAAAATTGTGGTGCAATTTCGGCAGCATAATGGTTTGACATAAAAATTCATCACAATGTTTGATGAGATAGAAATAGTTGTCTCATAATATTTACATGAAATTGAGAGTACGGTTTCATATAGAAACATATCCCAATATAATTAACTGAATCTAGATTCATAATACAACGTAATTTCTTGAATGTAAATGAGGAGAGAGAGATTCCATATGGAATTTTAGCATGGTAACAGTTGTACATGGGAGGCATTAAATGAGAGTGAAAGGGGTCTATTGTAATTAAAAAATAAAGAGGGAAGTATGAGGGAGGTGTGAAATCATACAATAACATTTGTAAAATGGTATAACAACATAATTAAATTGAGACAAAAATAAGAAAAGAGGAAATCCCTTACTTGGAAGTGTGATCCCAAAGGCATGGGAGAGGATTGAGAGAGGCTTCTTGGGAGATAGGGGTACCATGGGAGGATTTTAGAGAGAGGAGGGAAGAGGTTGGATGAACCCCAAATTCTTTGAGTGAAGAGTAAGTGGGAGGTTGGGTGGGTTTATATTGGAAATATGATGGAATTGTTTATTATTTAGGTTTGAGTCACAACACATTAAACAAATCAATATCACAAATCAGCCCATAATTTTTTCCCATGAATTTTTCCAAAGGGTAGTGGAAAAAAATATTTTATAAGGCCAATGTCCTAACTTCTTAAAATAATAGGGTTTCTTAGGTGGAGGTTAGTCACAATCTCAAAGAAATTTATTTAAAAAGTGAAAATGTTTTATAACTCTTAGAGGGTCCACTAATGTTTTGTAAAATAAATCAAACAAACACAAAATAATATTATTTTAATGGTATAACATATATTGTCTGAAAATAATGTTTATAGTATTTTATTACATCATTATTGGGTCATTATTTTTTCACAAAACACATTATATTTTTAAACAGTATTTAATTTTTACCCCAAAATTCAACTATCTTAGAAAATTATGAAAAAATCACCGTAGGATAATTTTGACATTTTTTTTCCAAAAATAATATTCATTTAATCTAAATTATTTTTTAAATATGCGAAGTTTTACTTTTAAAATAAAAACTGACATTTATCGAAAACTCTTGGGTTTTGACAAAAACAACTTTCAAACCTTAATAAAAATAACAATTGCATTCAAAAAATTATACGATCATTTATATTTAACAAAAAGTAATTTAATAATTATTATTATAATTTATTAAAATATTGTTTAATTAAAAAAATCCATTAATTCAAAATAATGGATTTCTTAGTTGAATATTAATTAAAAATACTATTTGTGATTTAAAAACTATTTACAAAGTAATAATAATAATAAGATTGTATATTCTATATAACAGAGCAGTGTACACAATACTAGTACTAGGGTATTGTTACATAACCCCTTCAAACACCATCATAAGACCTTTGGGTAAGGTGCGAGACGGTGACAGGCTATTGGGGTGGCATAGATAACATTGATCGAGTGGTAATCACTACCAACTTTCACATATCTCATTGGTGGTTTCACTCAAGATTAATGTATTCAATCTCAGCTTGGGATTTTTCAAGGGTAAAGCCCAATGATGAAACCTACTTTCCGAGCTCAACAAATGGGCATCGTATTTGGAAAGTATACTGGATGAGGCCATCACTTCCTTTTTCTGAGTAAATTAGATTTGTTAAAGCCCTATATTTATACTAATCATGTGATCACTGTTCAACGTCTATATTAGCAACGATCACAATTATTGATGTTATTTTAATATCCAAAATCATAAAAACAAAGAGGTTAACATTTTATATAAACATTTTAAATAATAATACACTTAATTAGATCAAGAGGAATTTCCATTAATGAATGTTTGGGTCATTACAAACTATACGTCATATAAAACATGGATAAAATATAATTCATAATTCATTTTCAAGGAAAAGTGATAAAAACAGAAATATGATAATTAATTAGAGGTTAGGCATGGAAAACGACCTTTAATAGATACAACTACTAGAAAGAGAACCAAATCACATTACCTTTGAAAAAACCACTAAAATATACCAAGAGAAGTAATCACACACCAAAAAATGAATCAAACCAAACCACACATAAAATCACCTAGTTTTGATCATGGGTCATGATAGGGTTTCAAAGTTCCATTAAAATGGAAAATAATTGTAGAATAGAGTAAATGAAAGAGAAATCATGATGAAATGATATTACCTCGGGTTTCAATCACAAACAACAAAGAGTAATACACCAAAAAGGATATGGGAGAATCTAAAACACCAAGAGAGAGGGTTTCACATGGGTGGGAGAGGAAATGTTTTCATGGTTAGTTAGAAACATTATGGTGAATTATGGGAAAAAATGTATACAATTAATTACTTGGACAAACTTCATTATTAAAAAACTATGTACCCAATATGTGGGAGCTAATATCTCCCCAAAACAAAGTTTCATTGTTTCTATTAAACCAAACACGGTTGGAAAAACAATTCTCAAGACATGAAAAATAACTATGCCTTCAAAACAGCACAATCGAATGGTCAGTCAAAGGGTTAGAAAAACTATATTGATACCATTTTCCATGGATTATTTTCTCAAACAAAAATCAACACTTGGCTCCTAATAATTACAATAATGAACAAAAATATAAATAAAAACTCAAATAATAAATTTCTATTACCTGATGGGTTCCACAAACCTCAACACCATATGTCTTTTTCCCCCATAAATTCCCTAGGAATTATCAAAAAGGAACAGGCGACGTCACTTCTCTCTTACTCAAGAATCCTACTCCCATATCTTGTGGTTATTTCCACCACAATTCCAAATAACTTAACCCCATAGGATCAATTTACCATGGTGAGACTTTTTGGGATAATCCAAGTTACAGATCGGATTCTCTTAAATAGTAAAATCATGCTCTACTTATATTGACCCACGCTTTTTATACATTGATATCAAATATTTATAGATTAATATTAATTACATAATATAATTAACAAATCCATAATAATATAGGCCTAATCCCTTTGAAAAAATGGATATATAAAAAACTTCTATAAAAAAGATCTAAATAATCTCTCACTATATACTTCATAACTAAAACAATTATTAGACATATCATTGTTATTACCATTATTAAATACCTAGGGAAAGGAACATATAAAAGGGTGAGAAAAAGTTCATTTTAAGGGTAAATAATGGATATGTCAACTATAAATTTAGTGTGATATTAATATAAGGGCATGTGAAAATTATCATAATGTCTAAACCTCACATATTTTAAATCATAGATCGGAATCTTGAGTCATATCATAAATCATGGTATTTTAAAAGACATGAATCAAAAATATATTGAAGAACATGAGCAATGTGGTATAACATTCATTGAATGCATAATGTATTTGTAATATAAAAAATCATAAAAATAATTTACTTAGTTGTTAAGGCTCATTTTTACGAATATAATAGTTTAATGGGTTCACTCCCTAAATAATAATACTAGAAGGGTTCATTCCAAATACTATTATAGTATAAAACTTCAATTACTAAACTACATTCGCACCACATTCTAGTCCCATTTTTCTCATGAGATATAAATGTTTACCCAATTAATTGGAGGAATATATAATTTACTCCCATCCATTGATAAAAAATGACCAATTTCCTTGGTTATAATACAACTTCAATACCTGGTTATAACAAAACCACTATTCTTAGTTATAACATAACCATAGTCCTAGGTTATAACATAAATGTGGTCCTTTGTTATAAAATAACCAACATGGCATAATGAAAACCAAAAATATGCATCCCATAATATTATAAAAAGTTCACCATATCAAAACACGTTAAAATAAATGGGTTTCATAAACATATCATCATAGAATAACCCATAGAGAATAAAAATATTTCACAAACATTTCATCATTTCGTCATAGTATAACCCATGTAAAGGGAATGGGTTTCATAGAAATATTTTCATCATAAACTTAAACCATCCAAATAAATAATAATCATGGAATCCTTGGATAATATACCCATTAAATCACAATATAAATCAATTTTTGATTAACTCTGATAAATAAAAATACCTTTAAAATATCATTAAAACATTCTTAAGGAAAATAACCTTTCCATTTTTAAATAACATATTTAAAATCTAATTTTTGATTTTGGCCAAACAATAAGGCTCAATGTTGCCTAAATAAGAGAAAAGAATGTTTCCCTTTATAATTGATTGGAGGGGTACCATTGGAATTATTTTAAATATTAAATTAATAGAAGTACATTTTGTTGTAAAAATAGATCCAACATTTTAGTATTATAAGATAATATGAGTATGAGTTTAAATCATCTCATAATATAAATTTTTTACATATTTGGATCTCATATTTACTCTAATCGTTTTGTTTTAACAATTCGTTTATCCTTTTGCAAATTATCATAATATTAATATTTTCCAGACATTAAGGGTTAATAGTTTTTCTATAAAATGAGAAAATACTCATAAATGGACTGTGTTTTATATCTAAATCCATTTTCCTTTTATTTGGTATAATATAAGGTTTTTATGAATTTTATATTGTTTAATAAACAGTAATTTATTATAAAATATCATTAATTCAATTTTTTAAACTATTCAATTAATTTGACTTTAAATAAATAAAAAAGGAGGAATTAGAATAAAATTATATAAAATAACACAATTATGTCAAATTCATCTAAAAATACCATGTCATACATCAAGTTACTAAAATTATTTTAAATTTCATATTTTTATAAAAATTTATTGTATTTTTTAATAGGAGAAACACTACATCAGTGTTGCATAAGAATTTAAGGTCATTATATGATTTCTAAAAAAATTAAACAGATTTATAAAATGAGAATAGTTTCATTAATATCGAAATAGAAATTTATATATGTTCGGAACATTATTTTATCCCTATATGTACACGTAAGAGTAATTTAATACTAAGAGTGTGACATTTTGTAACTTTTTTGCTTCAAATATTATATAGGTCATTTTCCTAGAAAAGTGTCCAATAAACAACTAAATTTGGATCCTAAGTTGATAATTTTATAATTACCATCATCCAAAAATATTTAGGATGATATATTATTGAATTATAACTTATTTTTAACCTTTATTAACAATATTTTCCCTCTATTGACGTGATACATTTTTCTAAAATTACTATTCATATTGACAAAAAATAAAAGGGAAACTTATACCAAATTTAAACCTCCAGATTCTAAATATGAAATATATTTTTTCAAATTCAGTTTCAATAAGTGGTAAAAATAAATTTTTAAATAAGAGCACAACATGCAATGAAAATTGTTTTTTTATACAAATACATTTTTAAGCATAAAACATAGTTTATTCTAATCTAATGACTAGAAAAAAAAATTAAACGAATGTTCAAAAAAGTTATGTAACATATATTTTATTAATTTTATAAAAATAATTCACTAATTGTGATAAATTTAATTCATTTATAAAAAAATAAATAATGTGCATAAAAACTGGTTTTATTCAAAACATATCTCTTTTAATTTAAAATGTTTTTCATTTTTATTTATCATTTTATTGATACCCAAAGAATTAATTTATTTAAATTTAATCATAAATATTTCATAATTCATTTAGTCTTACTCATAACCTCAATCACAACAGCCTGAAGATAAGTATATTTTTATATTATATCACCTTTATTTTTAACTCAATGTGGTATGTAATGCAATATATCAATGAAATTATTTAAATTTAGAAAAAAATATTTCATAAAATATTGTGTTGTCACATTAAGCCCTCTCTAAAATGAAATTCTCTATACAAATTAATCAATATCATATAATAAAAATGTGGTCATATTTATTTCATTATATCCCCAGGATCCCATTTAGCATTATTGAATTTGTGATTTCTCGGAATAACTTTAACTAGGTGAGTAGTCCTATTCTATACCAAATTATTTTTTTGATCCATGATATATAATAGTTATTCATGGTAAGAAACATAATGATTTAGTATTTTGACCATCAATTTTAGTACAGGTTATAAATCAAGTATGTACTTGATCATGAGAGATACATGGAACACATTGAGAAATTGAGATAGGTTTGGTGGAAGAACCAAGTTATATGATACCATCCCTACAAAACAAAGAATATAAAAAGGAAAAATATTCCTATGGATCAGAATTCCCATATTTTATAATATCATAACATTTTTCCATGGATGAATTCATGGATACTTTTACTAACCATCATTAAATTCAAAATCACGTCGTTGATTATCATTATATGTTTCCATCAACTCTGAGAAGCCTTATTATGCTAATGAATTGAACTAAAATTCTTTATCATTTACTCTACAAGATCAGCTCCCAATAACTTTATTTCTCCAATATCTTCTCAATATATTGGTGTTATAAAATTTTTTCCATAGTGGTCTTCATAGATATTCATTTGAATGCTTGAGTGAAATCTATTTTTAAATGAGAACTCATCTAGAAGAAGGTGTTGATCACAAAAACCATTGAAATACAAAGAAAAAGATCTAAAAATAACCTTTATGGGATTAATTGTTCTCTTATACTAACCATATATCTGTAGATGACAAGCAGTGGTAAAACTCAACTATTTATCCAAATCCTTCTGAAAACATAATTAGATCTTCAAGGTAAACCTCATATCCTGATCAGAAAAATTAGAATGTGGTACTCCATGAAAAAATATCAATTATTTATTATATATACTATCAATATGATCCTGAGGTAAATTTTCTCTAATTGGATTTTTTTGTTTCTATGTATGTTGAATGACTACAAATAAGGTAGCATTGTTCCCTTTCAATATTTTATGGAGTCTAATGATAAATTCCATGGGGATTTTTCACTGTTTCCATTCTGGTATGGGTAATGGTTCTAACATCCTCTAATAATTTTTTATATAATCCTTAATTTACTACCATACTAAGAAAATAGAAACAAAGTTAGAAGTATATTTCTTTATGATTCTATATATGAAACACACTTTTATATATCAATACATCTTTATACTTCTTGTATGAATAGTGAATGATAAACTTTGAGCCTCATCCCATATCATTCTTAAAATCATGTATAAATGGAACACATAGATAGTTATTAAACCATATTATTCCATCAGAATCAATGTTGAACTCAATAATATTACTCACCTTCTTCGATAGTTCCACATATTTCTTATACTCCTCTTTAGTCTCACAGGGATAGATGGTATAACAATCATTCGAGAAAGTTAATATTTCTCCCCTTACTTTAATATTCCAATATATAGTCTCTCAAAATCCATAAGTATTAGATCTATTATGATCCTTATCATAAATAAGATAGCATGATCCTCTTAGATCATATAATTATCCACCTTTCTCACATTCTTGGGGTTGTAATGTATTTAGTAGTCATAATATTTATTGATCTCTAACCATCGTCTTCGGTTCATATTAAAATCTTTTTGTGTGAAAATATACATTATATTTTATGGTCAATATATATATCACACATTTCACTATAATGATAGTGCCTCCATATCTATAATGAAAAAATTATTACAGCTAACTCCAAATCATGAGTTGGGTAATTTTTCTCTAGAAACTTCAATTGGTGTGAGGAATAAGTTTTCACCATATCATTTTCCATGAGAAATCATCCCAATCCCCTCTATGATTCATCATAATATATTAAACACCCTTATCCAATATAGGGTAATGTAATCATAGATTCACTGATTAAATTTATCTCCAGTTCCATGTAATACTATTCACATTCATCTATCCAAATGAACTTATCTCTCTTCTGAGTTAACTCGTTGCATGGATTAGATATTTGTGAGAAATTTTCCAAAAAGTTCTGATTATTTCCATCCAAAAGAAGTAAAATATAGACCTCAGTTGTAGTGGTTGGTCTGGGCTGAACACTACTAGAAAAAAGTCACATGGCAATGGTTTGGAGTGTCTTTGGTCGTCTGTTAGTCAGTATAGGTGGCCTATACCAATGGTTTCCAAATCATTATTATAGTTTATAAGAAATACATATTGAAATTATTTTAAAAACCATTAGTATAGGTAGTTTAGAAAGAATAGAATGCTGATATTTCAACCCAGCATATCTTAGTTATATTTCAATGACTTAACCACTAAGTTACCAACACAACACAGACCAAGCTGGGGCTAGAGACGCAACAACCCCATGCTCACCTCCACAAGCATGGGTTGGTGACCATCACCGAAGGAATAACTAACATGGGGAGAACATTTTTGAAATAACTACACACACAGTCATCTCAATGAAAATGTATAAATGGAAAGAATAAAATATGTAACACATCATTAAAGTAAATCAAGAATGCATGAATATCAAAATAGTACAAAAGTACAGTAGTGTAAACTAGAAAATAAAGGGGAAAATACATTCCTAACCATAAATTTTTCCCAAAATGCTAAAAAATTGTAAAATTAAATATATAAGATATCTCATCTCATGAACCCCGACCTATGACAACCATACATGGTCCAAGCACCCAGTATCTCAAAGCTCCTAGGAATTCATGGTCAATCTATCAATTTTCAAAAACGACATAATAGGTGTGGGAAAATCCCATGCAAGGATCAGTATATAAAGACCCTGTAAGATGACCCAAAAGTTGAATGTGGGTAGTATTAATAAAATGGGAAGAGAAATATAGTATATGAAAGATAGAGTAAAAAAGAGTAGTTCAATCAAACCAATAGAGAGTATATGCTCATCCAAGAACAAGGGGATAAATAGGGTGAGTAATAAACTATTATTTGAGTATTATCCACCTACAATAGGATAGTGTACTCATACAACCAAGAAAATATAATCCTGAAAATCCTGTGACATACCATGCATGCTTCCACCTCTCCTTGAAGGAGAGTAACCAAATCCAAGGTGTGGATATAGGAGAAGAATGTGTGTGTGTGTGTGTGTGTGATTGGATGGGTGTGTGTGTGTTTGTGTAATCAGACAATAGAATCAAAAATTAGAGATTAATGGGATCTATATGTCACCGCTCAACCCAATAATAAGAGTAGACAATAGTTCTAAAATTCCATCAACGATGCCCAACATCTCACGCATCTGCCCAGAAGTAACTGTAAAAGTATAACCATGTCTCATCACTATGAAACATAGTTGAGTGGACACAAACATGAAGTTGAGGACCTTCTCCCTAGTATGTCAAGGGGATCCACTTTGTATGTCCTTGGGGACACCACTATCAAACTATGAAAATGGTTCAAATCGGAATCTGTTGAGGATTCCACTACCCATATATGCTAGAGGGTCAGCTCAGTATCCCCCGAGGACACCAGTTCCAAGCTATGTTCTATGGTCTACTCAGTATATTTTGAGAATTCCACTTCCCATATATAGTGAAGGATTGACTTAGAAAGGTCATTTTCATCATGTTAGATCAATTTCATCCACAAGTGATTCCTCATTAGGTGTCATGCCTGGAACATTTCATATAGTATCTCATAGTCCCCAGCTGATATAACCATAATGACCTACACAGAAAAAACTCTAGAATGGATACTCATAGAAATAATTATGAGTTCAAATAATGTAGATATGAATTATTAATTATTCCAAAAAAAGTAACTTTGGATATACTACATGTGAGGGGACACACACAAGATTAGGTACCACTCCACATCCTGACTTTGCCCTTGTAAGGCACACAGATACATCCAATGTAGTAGTACATGCCATTTAGATAGACTTGATGGCATGTACATGCGAATAAAAACTCGTTTGATTCCTTCTCTTCATGTCCATTTACTCTATACAAAGATTTTTCCCTCATATGTGGTGTTTATTGTGTGACCTAGACATGTATTTGTAGTTAGCTACACATCCATGTACTTGGTCGTGTACTTCCACACTTAATCCTAACCGTGTGACCCATCACATAGGCCATATGACAAGGGATGGGGTACACAATGTGTGCATGGACTACACACTGTGTCATCCTTCACTTTTTCAAAAACCCTTATCGTGTCCCCTAAAGGTATTCTCACAATGTATTCCTTCTTGAACATGTCGTGTAGGTGGTATTTTTAAAAAAATCATATATATGATCGTGAACCCTGAATATGTCCATTCTGCTTTCGATTTAAGCCTATATCATGTATAAAATGGTGTTTATAGAATTGTTTTTTTTTGGGTCTTGGTCATCGCTCGTTGGAAATCATCTTATGTTCACCATCGAAGGATCATTTCATGAACTGCACAACATCGTGCCTTCCCCTGCCTTAGATTTATACTATGATCATAAAAAAGAACTACCATACATTTCCCACATCCCAGAACATGCCATATTTCATAGATCTTTTCCTTATTTCTCAATCTAATAGAGGTCTGATCGGGCTCGGTACCACCCAAAAAAGACTAAACGAGAATGTGAGGTCCAATCGGTGAGGAAAACGAAGAAAAAAGGTAGAAAAGCACCATAAAAATGGATTAAAATGGTCTTTTTCGAAACATCCTTATCCAAGGATCAATAATAGTGATCTAGGGATTAGAAATTAATTAAGAAAACATACATTTCAGTACTTGGGTGCATGTAATTTTCCAACAATGGCGCATATCCAAGAACAAAGATATATCTTCTCAAAAAATTAATAAAAGAGAATAAATTGCCAATTGGAAAGTCCTACCTAGATTAGGGATCATTCATCGATGAAGAAATCATCCTCAAATGATCAAAATATGTATTTATGTTCACTATTTTCTAATATAATCCAATCTAAAGTTTCATCATCGTCTAACATGATCCAACAATGGATGAGGAAGAGAGAGCAATAGAATTATCCTAGTGTTTATGTTGATTACCCTAGAGATCTCAGCCTAGATATATTCTTATAGTGTTATCTATGGTGTTGAAATTAGATGATTAATTACTAAATTAATTAATTATTTCACTGAAGAGACCTCCAATGAACGAGAGATCTAAACACCCCACACTGAGCCATTTTTAATCGCCCCTATGGTAAATAATGTATATTGGATTCAAAAGTGGTATTTAATTTATTATTAGATATTTATTTTATGATTTATCTTGTTATATTTATTAATATTCTTGAAACAATAAAAACAATATTTAATTCTTTTTATAAAATTAATTCTGGGAACATCAGGCTTCAAACTCACACGCCGTCTCAATTTCTAACTCAGGATATATATATATATATATAAATAGTCTCACAAGGCAAAACCAGTTCTATAATACTAAAATATTTGTTTTATATATAATTAGATGTATGTATATATATATGTATATTTACAAATAATTTAATTTTTATTTTAAATAACATTATTTTACAAATGAAATCATAAAAAATTAGGATGCCTATAACAACTTTTATTCAAAAACTATGGTATAATATTGTACCGAACATTTTGGGAACTAGTGGTATAGGTACCCACATTTTTGAGACCTATACCAACTGTTTTGAAAAAAACAATGGTATATGCTACATATAAGGACCATATACCATTGTTGTTTATAGGACTATTAGTTTAGGTATGAACTATATCAAATATTTTGTCAAAACCATTAGTATATGGTGTGAATATGGTACATATACCAATAGTCTGGCAAAAATCTTTAGTATAGGTCTATGGGTATAGCTTCAATTTCTAGTTGTGAACATTAAATATCTTTTGACATTAATGGATCTACTAATATACCCACACATGAAATTATATAACCCCATAATTAGACTTTCCAAATTTGAATTTCGCACTTGGTAATTATTTCTTAAATAATCTTCTTCTTCTAAGTATTCATTATGATTCTCAAGGGATATCCATGATATTACCTTCCCTTTCAATATATAAGAACATCCTATATAAATACTACCAAAAAATGATGATAATAATCTCAAAATATTCTATTCATTAAATATATTAAGATGGTGGGGGGATTAGTATGAACAAACAAAATCACTAAAAACTCATAGTGTCTAAACCTTGTACGGAATGTTTTATTGGATATATCTTCCTTCTTAACCCTCAATTAATGATATACAAAGTTAAGATAAATCATATAAAATAATTTATCTTCATGTTGTTAGTCAAATAGGTCATTAATATGGGGTATAATATACTTTTTCTTGATAGTGATCTTGTTATTCTATCATTAATCGAGGAAGATCTGCATTGATTTATATGTCATTTTAACAAAATGAACGGGTACACCCCAATGTGGCCCACTAGTCCGAATGAATCCTTTATCAAGATTCTATTGTATTTTCTTCTCTAGTTCAAAAAACACAATTAGGGGAATTCATTATAGAGTCTGTGAAATTGGTTTAGGATTAGGTACGAGTACTATTCAAAAATAAACTTCATGATTTGTTGGAATACTATGAAAGTTTTCTAAAAATACCTGAACAAACTCCCTCACAACAGGAATATATTTATTTTTTACTTTCTCTATAAACATAAAAGATAAAAAACACTTCTAAATAGGAATCAGGACTTATAAAATGGTTGTTATTTCTATTATAATTTCATATTTACCATCATACTAATTGATGATTATAAGTTTATTTATACTATCAAATATGACATCACTTCACTATAAATTGGTATGGGATTTATATAAATAAATACAATCCATTATAAAGATATCATCAAACTCAACCAAATGGAGATTAATAAAATTTTCATGAATCACATTCCCACAAACATCAACCGTATAACAATATTAGACTTTTTATGTTATCATAATACCATTAGGGGTTTTCACTTCTAATTCAATATCTTATCATTCAGAGGATATTTTGGTACCCTAAGAAAATTATTCTCATATAAAGTTGTTGGT
This sequence comes from Viscum album, assembly GCA_963277665.1. Classification (NCBI taxonomy): domain Eukaryota; kingdom Viridiplantae; phylum Streptophyta; class Magnoliopsida; order Santalales; family Viscaceae; genus Viscum; species Viscum album. The sequence goes on along the minus strand of OY728151.1, from coordinate 1,364,999,314 downwards.
ACATCCTGAATCAAATAAGACAATAGTATTTCTAGAGGGATGGTAAGTATACCTTTCACCACAATGTTATCATACCTCTCTTAGAAAAATTGATCGCATTAGATCTTTATTTTTCTTTGGGTTAAGAGTTCGTTAATGTTAATCATCATAACTAACCTTACGATTTGGAAACTTGTTTAAATAATTCACATACTCCATGAATTTGAAACACTGGAGTGTGGGTGTTGTATTATATGGATACTTCCCTCTATTTGAAAAAATAGGAAACTTCTTCCTATAATTTTCACATTCAATTTCCCAATGAACTTCCTTTCCACATTTGAAATATTTACTAATTCCATTTAGAAAATAAATTTTATGTTTCATTCCATGCTCTGAGTATAATGGAAGGATCATATTATTTTCTCTATGGTTTTTTGAATTACCTTCGAATTCCATCTTTTTATTCTTATCAAAACTAATTTATTTAGGCTAACTCTAATATAAATGTTCACATTAATATAACATCGAATGATTTCTTCAAAACTAATGATGTCCCTTACAGATAAGTCCCTTTATATAGATTATTTTAATCCAATAATGAATCAAATAGACTTATTTTTAGGTTGAATGATAATACCATAAAATACCTTAAAAGCATTGAAACAATTTCCTCATAGGCACCAACAAATTCTTCATCCTTCTTCATTATCTCATGTAATTCCTTCTCCATTTTTGTGATAATCGTATGAGGAATGTACTTATTGAAAAATAATATCATAAATTCATCCCTCTCTATTAATTTAATTTTTTCCTATTAACTTTTTTTCTTGATAGGATTCTATTATTGATCTACTTCTACTTCCAAATGATAAACATAGAGAATATGTTTTTCATGATATGAGCACTAAAGAGTTGAAAATATCTTCTCTATTGAACTAATCCATTTCTCTCTAACTATTGGATCAGTGGAACCACTAAAAGAAGGTGGATGTCTCTTTATTAAGGAATCAACTAAATATTGTTCCATCTTATTCTCATTTGGAATCATATTTTGATTCATATCTTGAGAAAGATATGTAAGAATATAAATGATATTTTTAATTCTATCACACATAACATTTGGTTTTCCATGAGGAAAATGATTTCATTGATTATTTCATATTTCATTAACGTGATTCCTACGAGTTCCTACCATTTACTAAGACCAAAAATCATAGTTTCAGAAACAATAATAATCAAAAAAATCACATAATCATGCAGAATAATTTATAGTATTTCTAAATAAAGACACCATATTTTCAATCTATGACATTTTATGTTTAACATAGTTCATCCAAGATCATTACCAAAAATTTTAGATTTTATCTTACAGTTGGATGTATCTCAATGGTTCTAACTAAATATATCTCATCCTCGTTTCCAAATTTTATGTAAAAATTTCATTGATTCCAATTATAATGACTCATACATTTTATACACAGATATCAAATCATAATATTTTAATATTCATTAAAGAATATAATAATCTGTGCTAGAATTATATAGGTCTAGTACCATTGTAAACTTTGAAATATAGTAAAATAGTTAACAAAACATAAACATCGTCTCCCTCTATGTTTTTATAGATAGAACCCTTCTCAGACATATCATACATTTTACTTTTCTTCATAACCTGAGGAAGGGAAAAAATTAAAAGGGTGAGCTTAAATGCTCATTAAGGGTAGAAAAGAGTGATATCAATGACCACTTGATCATAAAATGAAAATAAAGGTATGAGAAAATAAACACAAAATTTTAAAATCATACATTTTATATCACAAATCATAATCCTAGGTCACGGAACAAATCATGTCAATTCATAATACATGAATCATAATGGAATCAAAGAACATTTTCCATGAGAGTATGAAATTGGTGTAAGAAAAAGTGTTATTCATAACCATAAGTATATAAAATCATTTAATTAGTATTCAACTCTCATTTTAAATAATATAATATTGTAATGGGTTCACTGACCAAACCATCATAGTAGTTAAGGTTAACTCCCAATACTATCATAGTGGAAAAACTCCCTTACAGAACTAGATTCAATACCTATTCCACCCCTATTTATCTCATGGGATATTAATCATTAAAAAATGTATTGGAGGGATATATAGGTTCAATCCATCATTTTTTATTACTTGGTCATTGTCTGTGGTTAAAAAAACAAATGTCCTTGGTTATAATGTAAACAAATTCATTAGTTATTGTCTCACCATCATCTTTGGTATAATTTCACCACCATCACAAAATGAAAACAATACATATTATTTCCCCAAAATCATGAAAAATTAATCATATTATAACATTTAAAATAAATTTGTTTCATAAAAATTTCATCATATCATATCCTGGGGAAGAGAAATTTGTTTCCTAAACATTTTATCATTTCATCATATTACAACTTGTGGAAACAGAACAGGTTTCAGGAAATATTTTCATCCTAAAAATCCATTTTGAGATAGTATAGTCATGAAATACTTGAATAATATCCCCAATAAATAATGAGTGTAATCAAATTTTACTGAACTTTATGAATAAAAATACCTTCAAAATATCGTTAAAACTTTCTTTAAAAAACTAACCTTTCAATTTTTAAATAACATCTTTAAAAATTAAAAAACCAAAATATTATGAAAACATTTTATTCAAAATGAAAATGGAAAAAACTTAATTAATCATTAAAAATTGATGGTTTATGATAATGGTAAATTATATTCATTCTGTATAAGTTAAAACCATTCTTTTTTAAAAAAACAATTAAAAAGTACCACATTCAGAAAATGAAGAGAATGTTCATTTAAACCCATTTTTCAAAAATTAAAAATTGTATAAAATAAGTTTAAATAATTATATTATAATAATAAAAAAGTTATTTGATTTTTTTTATAAAACAATGATATGTAATGAAATGTTTTTTCAATAAAAGAGAAAAATAATGTAGATTTTCCTAAAGAATATATTTTTTTGTTTCGTGATAAATTAAGGCTTGTAAAATAAAAAATACATTTAATTTCAAGAAATAAACATATTAGAAGAAAATATATGAGTTTAAGAATAGGTACATCATAATATTTAACCATTATGAATATAATCTTAAATAATCCCAATAAACAATGGGATTGCAACATAAAACCCTTACCACGTAGGTAACATTTCAATCATAAGTACCATGGAATAAATATAATTATATGGGTATTTAAATCCTCATAATTTACATAGTAATATTCATTAAATACATTCATGGGATTTATATAAACCACACAAAAGAAGCAAGTTGTGTATAATACATGTTTCCCATAGAAATGAAAGTGAGATCAAAATTCCATACCTTATATACGAATTCTTTTATATGAGTTGTAAAATCCTATATAATAAATATATATTTATTATATAATTATTTAATATCAATGTTAATTTATATAATACCAAATATTATTTACTTATAACCTTTTATCGTCCTATTTTTAACACCTCTTTATTATAATCACTATTTCAGATGTTGTATGATTCATATTTCAGGTATTTTCTTGTTCGATAGTTTTTATCCTTGTTTTTTGATCATGGTTAAATCATATAGATAAGTTTAATAATTATATAAATATAATATATATTAATTATTTTTTTCATTCAAAAAATATAGAGATAGAAAAATGAATTACACCATTCATGGAGAGGGTAGGTCATACATACACATTAATGCTATTTTCATTTTTCAACAGATGGTTCAAAATAAAGGTAAATAATAATTCACCTTTAAAGAATAATAATTATATCATATATAACATATATATTTATTAAATAAATCCTTGTTACCATCCCACTAAAATGGAAATTAAAAACAAATCACATCGCTTCATAGATGTGGTAGTCCACATGTACACAATCAACGTTATCATTTTCCAACGATTTTTAAGTTAAGAATACAGATATGATATTATCACTATAGAAGTTTAATTATTTCATAATTATTATATATAAATATTAAATAAATCATAATAATCATCCATAAAATATAGTGATAAGAAATGACATGTTTTTCTATGTGAGGATTGTAAGTCGTATGTATGCACAAGCAATAGTTTCACTACCCATTTGATGGAAAGAGGGGGGTAAAGTTATTTTCTGAATAATAAAACCATTAATTATATTTATAATACTACTTTTATTATTTTATGAATAATATAACATATTTATATGTGGTAAAATAATAGATAAAAAGAAATTAACATGTTATGGTGATTACGTCTTCTTTGAAATAACTTTTTTAGATCTCTTCTTAAGGGATCTATGGTTGGCATTTTTGGAATACCATCACCTATATAATGTGTATATGGGACTTTATAATATAAATTTTTATATTTTAGTTGATCTATACGTCTCTAATTAGTGTGGATAAGAGTAATGATGAGTGTAATTTTATAATTGAGGAGAAGGTAACACTTTTAATTTATTAAAATATTAACTTCATACAAATTTATCAGGATGTAAAAATAGATCTAAATTTATATTATTTGAATATAACTCTATTATTAGTGGAAATAAACTCATAAAATGAAATTTTGACATGTTTGGATCACATATTTATCCTTATCTTTTTATTTTAACCATTTATTATATATTTTTATAATTCCCTTAATATTAATGTTTTCTACCATTTAAGGGTTAATAATTTTAATATAAGATACCAAAAAACTTATAAATGGATCACGTCTGATGTTTAAAACCATAAAAAATCATTTCTATTAATTTTATATAATTTAATAAAATATTATCTTTAATAAAAATTCATTAAATCCAATTTAAACGATTTTCATTTAATTTCACATTAAATAAATAAATAAATATTTGTAATAGGAATATAATTCGTTAAAATAATGATAATATGTTATATTAATCTAGAATATTACATTAATAGATTAATGATATCATTTTTTATTACATTATATATTCTAAAAACATTTATTATATATTTCTATTTATTCAAGAAATAATACATCGATGTTTCATAAGCATTTAAGTTAATTATATAATTTATAAAAAAACTACAATGATGAAAGAAATTTACTTTATATCTAAATATACATCAATATTCATTCATAACTTCCTTTTCCCCTTGTGGACATATAATTGTTATTTAAAACTAATGGAGGGACATTTTGTAACTTTTTTTCTTTAAATATTGTATAGGTATTTTTATAGACAAGTTAACATTAAACAACTAAATGTAAAGACCTAATTTATTATGATATAATTAACTGCATCAAATATGATTTATAGTGAAAAATTATCGCCTTATCACTCATTTTTACCTAAATTAACCTGATTTACCCAATATTGAGGTGATAAATTTTACCACGGTTGCTATAAATATTAACAAAAATTAAAAAGGATCTATTAACTAAATTTTTACCTCCAAATTCCAAATATTGAAGCCATTTTTATAAAATTATATTTCAATATGTGGCATAAATTAATGTTAAAATAAGTGTGAAAAATGTGATGAAAACTGCTTTTTAGAAAAAGAATAAATTTTTAAGCACAAAACCATATTTATTCATATCTCATGACTAGAAAAAATATATAATTAATTTTAAAACGTATTATTTAATATAAAATATATTAATTTAATTAAAATAATTTACCTGTATTAATTAATTTAATTTATCAATATTAAAATACATTATGCCAAAAAACAGTTATTCAGAAAAATATCTCATTTATTTTCAAATGATTTGTAGTTTTATTTATTATTAATTGATACACACAAAATTAAATTACACTTTTATAATAATATATTTTTCATAATTTAGTTATTCATTTTCATACCTTTCAATCTTGTGGCAATTTGATGACTATAGTTTAATAGTATATCGCGGTTCATTTAAATTTGTTCTTGTGTGTAATGAAAACTATCCAAGAAATAAAATTTATTAAAAAAAACAAATAATCTTGTGGTGTTACACCATATAACATTCATAACCCTGTATAATATTCTATGGGTATGGATGATATATTTTCAATTGGGATTCATGAACGAATTCATGATTTGAGGTTATCAATTGTGAAAACTCCAACATATTGGATATCATCCCAAGAAGTTCCAAAACCCAAAAAATATTGAAATAATACAGAACTAGCTTCACCTATTTTCCAAGGATATAGTCACATTGTCGAATGGGTACTCAAATAAAAATTTAGTCACCCAACTCATACTTTAATAAAAGAATACAATGATCGATATATGTTTTTTGGTGACTCTGCGATTCTTGAAACCTTTTGGAATCAACAACACATTCTTTCTCATCACCTTGATATAACTCAATCCTAATAAGGAATTATCATTAAACTAATCCCATAAAAATGAGTAGTTTCATGGAAACATATAAAATACCTTAAATGGATCCATCCTAATCGAGGATTAATAACTATTATTGTAAGAAAACATAGCAAACAACATATGACCCCATGTACCCTTGATGTCAAGAACATATGCCTATAGGATATCCTCATTATCCAAGATGGTCTACTCAGACCAACAATATATCTATAGGTTATATGACATATTCAACCACTTCTTAGTACACATGGATTCCTGGATTCAATTCCAAAACTGATAAGTGAAATGTGTATTCCTATTAGAAACAATTTCTTAGGGCATCCCATTAAGCGTAACAACCTCTCACACATATATGTTCCCAAAATACATTGCCTTTATTGATTCTCTAGTGGGAATTATATGGTATGTTATGGTAAAATGATCCACTATCACCCATGTGGAATCTTTACCACATGATGTATAAGGAAGGAAGATCACATAATCCATAGAGATTTCTTCACACTTATATACTATAATTGGAAGAGGCTGCATCAACATAGCCTATCTGTGATGCTCTTATTTGATCCTCTAGTAGGTAAAACATTGACAAAACAAATAAATAACTTATCACCTCATAAATGGACACAAATTTAGAAACCCCAACCCTAGTAACCCATAGATGATGTTTACATTATTACATTGTAATAAGATACCATCAATCGCATCCCAAAGGATAGAATAGTATAAAAGACTTCGTAAACTGGATACATATATGATTCCTATACTAAACTAATATTAAAATATAAATACCATAATAAATATTCTATTATCCTTGATATTATTCATAATATCCTTCTTCAGATATGGGTGAAAGGTATAAAATAATGTTTGAGCTCATAGGATATATTAGGGTAAAGCATGGTAGAAGTCATCATTATTAAATAAGTGATAATCCACATGGAAAGGTAAATAAAAAAACACATTTCATTTAACAAATAACATTAGCATTAAAATGTATTCATGGGTAATATCAGTGTAGTAATATAATGAAAAACAATAAATGAATTAATAATGAAGGAAATGATTAATAATGGATGTCACAGTATCATACATCATGATATCTTTACCATTAATGCCTTATGTCAAGATAGTTTAATTAAAGGATTGGTATACTATAAAAATCATTTAATAATTTTGGGAAATTAGTTTCTCTCAAGAAAACCATTAACGCATCTAGGGGCTATGTATAATTAGGCATCATCCATCACTACATGTCCAATTCCTTCCTTATAAATTTTATTATCTATTCATTTTATAAACAATATGTTGTATCAGCAAATATCATCATTGAGTAAAGAATATGGAATATTAAAATTTCCCTAGTCAATCAAATAAATTTCATAGTAAAACACCGTATGTAAAAATGGTATACTATTTTGGAAATAATCATATCCAAGATACAAAGAATATAGATATTTAAGAGAAATATAATTCCCATTAAAATGATCATAATAAAGTGAATGTTTTAAGAGAATGTAAATAATAATAAAATTAATATGTGATAAAATATGGAAATTAGTTAACCCAAAATATATGTTTTATAATAAATAATATCCTTTCAATAGAATAGTATAAAACATTTAAATCATGTAGAATAATCTAAAATAGTATAAAATATGTTTCAAGGAGGAAATTTTTTTTAAATTCTATATACATTAAATACATTCCTTTTGACTTTCTGTAAAGAAATTCCAAAAATGGATGTTTTCTAAAACATTAGAAATATTCCTTTAAAAACTATTAATAATTTAAGGGTAAAATATAATTTCTTTAAAAATAATTTCAATAAATAAAAATTACTTTTTTAGAAGAATTTTTAAAAGTATGGGCATGGAAGAAATGTATACCAGATCAAAAGATAAATTAGATTTTCTTTTCTTTTAAATGTTTATTTTGTTGATTCAAGCAAAAGTTTGGTATAATTTGGAATAAAATATTAGTACCCCTTAAATATTAATTGGATAATAAAACTTGGGGAGATTATTAAGTATATATTATATGAATCCTTTAATAAAAATAATACAAATCCAAAAAAATTAGATTGTAAAATAAAATCATACCTTTATGAAACATTTATATTATAAACCATTAAAAGAATAAAGTGGAATTGAAAATTTAGTAATATTAAGTAAATATATTGAATGTTAAATACATTAAATGGGAATTATATTCACCACATAAAAATAAACAGTTTCATAATTTCAAATATGCTTAAATGAAGTGGAAATTGAGACAAAATCCCTTACATCAAGTACAACTTATATCATAGGTATCCTAACCTATTTTATAATAAATTTGAATTTATAATAATTATATAATATAACCATATACATATATATATAATTTAATATGGGATCTATTTATAATACCTCATCACCCGTTTGTTAACAATGTTTTATTACAATCATTGTTTCGGGTGTTAACAACTACTTTTTTCATGAGAATTTTGTTTCGTAGTTCTGATACATGTAATCTGATTACGGCTCCATCATATCAAGAATATTAATAATATTAGAAATATAATATATATTCATTATATATATATATTTAGTATCATCTGTAAAAGTAAGATATTGAAAAATTAATTACACTATTTATGGAGACGGTCGGTCATACTTACTCATGAAGGTTGTCTTAACTTTTCAATGAATGGAAAGAAAGAAAGGTAAATAAAGAATTAAACATTAAAAAATATTTATTATATAATATATAACATATATATTCATAAAATATATCATTATATTAATCCACTGAATAAGTAATCAATTAAAGGATCACGTCGCTTCGTAGAGGTGGTGATCCACTCATATGCACGGGCGACGTTATCTATTTCCATTGGAAAAGAGGGTAACAAGGTATATATGATATTATAATTACAGAATCTTAATTATGTCATAACTATCATATATATATATATATATATATATTATTGACATATTTAAAACAATCTAATTAAATTGGTATTGAAAAATGAACTACACAAACATGGAAACAATAAAACATGTGTATGCACGAGGGGTGTTTTTTCTTTTAATTGGATGGAGAAGAGATACGAAATGGTTTTCTCATAATCATAATAATAACTAATTGTATTGATGATATAAGATTTATTATTTAATTACAGGTATAACATGTTAATAGTTATTTGAATAAGAAATAAAGATCAAAGAGTCGTTAAAGATGATTACCTATTCTTTGGTAGACTTCCATTAGATTCCTTTATAAGTGTCCTTGGAATAGTCATTTAAGATGTCCAAAACCTCTAATACATGTATAGGTAAGTGAAGAATATAAACGTTCGTTATTTTTTCATATATTATTTCTCAAGGAGGTAAAGAAAAGATAGAAGGGGTTCCCTTTTAAAAGTGAGGGGAGGGGCACTTTTGGAAATTCAACAAAATTATAAAATAATTTGTCTCCAACTCATGTAAAATGGTTAAAAATAGAATATATTCTAATATAAAGAGTTTATGATCATAATATAATCATACAGTCAGATTTTTATAGGTTTATATATCATTTTAAACCTTATCATTTGTATTTAGCCAACTTCTAACCAATATTAACATTAACTATAGTAAGGACTTTTTAAATATTCAAGGGTTATGATATTTTTTATAATGTTATAATAAGATAATAAGTGGATAAGGTACAAAATTATAGATAATATATTATACCAATAGTTATATTATAATGTTATTATTATTGTTTAATGATTTTATAAAAGTTTATTTTCATAAAATACAATTAATGTCATTTTTGACACTATTTATTTAATTTATGGTTAAAGACACCCTCAAAATGATGTAAATTGAATATAATACTTTAAAGATATAATTAATATGAAATATTCATCTACAAAATTATTTTAATGTAATAATTCTATGAAATTTTATCACTTTTAATATTTCTAAAAATGCTTATTTTCTTTTTTATTTTAATTGAATAATATTTTTTCAGTATTTAATAAGTAATTAAGGTAATTATTCAATCACTAGAAAATAAAGAAAAATTAAATTAGTAAACAAAATCAATTAATCTTTCAAAAAAAAATTAAAATCAAACATAACCTCCTTTTATCATTATAAAAAATATAATAGATATTAAATTCTAGAGTGTGACATTTCTATAATTCTTTTCTTAAAAGAAAATAAAGGGTAAAATAAACTGAAAATTGAACAAAGTGGCCATATATTTTAGAATTTTTGGGAAATGGAAGATTTAAATTCATTCAATATGATGAATGAATGTTTCAGAGAAATTTTAAAGCCTTATCCAAATGTCATAAAGCTATTTTACCATTTTTACACTTATTTAGATGATTAATATTTACCAATGTCACTATTCATAATGAAAATAAATAAATTGGAAATATGTTAAAAAAAATTGAAACATGTAATTCCAAATATGGAATTTATTTTATCAAACTCAATTCATATAATTGGTATAAATTTATTTCAGATAAAAACAAAAATCCCAAAATAAAAAAAAAATTAAATGTTTTTAAGTCCAAAAGTGAACTTATAATAAAATGAGGTGTAATGATTATTTAAAATAAATAGACTCAACTATTTATATTTAGATTAAAATTATGATACCTTATTATTAAATTAATATTATTATGGTACTTTTTCAATTAAAAAAATTGAAATTTTACCAAAAGTGATGTATTCACTATTCACTAAAAATCATTTTTTTTGAAAAATACCAGATTTTAATCCTAACCTAATATTGTCATGATGAATTCATAAATGATATAATTTTCACGTAATATTATTTATAATTTTTTCACATTTCATTTAAACTATATGTTACATGTAAATAAATCTTGAAAATTAATTTATTTAAAGAGAAATAAATCATAAAATCTTAGGCTATTACATTTTAAACCCTTATAATAATTTCTCACCTGAAATTACATCACATCAATTGAAAAAACTGAGGATAAATTTTCCCTTCACATGATCAAATTTAAAAAGTCTTCCTCAATTTTATGATTTCTCTTTAAAAAATTTATCCAATCTGTGGTCTTTTTATATAGAAATTTCTCTCTACAATCAAGAATCTTAATAATTTGTTCCTCATAAGACATATCATTATCCTATATTATGACATATTACATCAATAAATATAAAGGGTCAGGTATATAATTTCATATGAGAGATAAATATAACTCCTCATGTACTTGATAGAGATTCTATAGATGCACCAAGTGATAAGTTATTGACACAATGAGATCAAGAATTTATAAGGGCCAACATATCTATGGATAAAATTTCCCTTATCTCAAAAGAATATAACTATATTCCAAGGAGATATTCATAAAAATTGAATTTCACCAAGTTCAAAATCTATATCTCACTAATTATTGTAATCATATGTGTTTTTGTACTCTGAGCTACTCCTGTGTGTTGTTGAATAGATTAAACCTTCTCTTCTATTTCCTCAGCTTGATCATGTCCCATCATCTTTCTTTTTACAACTTCATCTCTATATGTGGGTATTTTATAATTCCATCTATAGAAAAATTTATAAGAAGTTATCTAAATTCTCAATTGAAATCTATTATTGTAAAAAAATTCTAAAAATTACGGTTTTCACCCCAGCCACCTCCAAAATCCATAGTGAAAGATCTCAACATATCATCTAGATTTTTAGTAGTACTCTCATGATGACCATCTTTTAGTGGATGATAAGCCATCCTAAAACTCATCTTCATACACATATAATACTAAATACATCTTCACAACTTTGATATATGCATTAGTTCCTGATTAAATATAATCGATTGTGGTGCTCTAAGAAATATCACAACTTCATAAATATATAACCTAGTAATCTAGTCAAAAGAAAAATCTTCTCTAATAATGATAAAATACACTTTTATCATAAAGAGACTGACTAAACCTGAAATAATATTCCTCCCATTAGATATTTTTGAAATTTTGATGATGAAATATAGTATAATATTTTCCCAATACCATTATTATATGGGTAATGGTTGTATCATCTACTTAGACTTCTTTCACTCAGCCTTAACTATATAATACACTAGGCATCGACACAGATACTGGGAAATGTCCATTTTCATATTATCCTATAATAAATATTATTTAATATATGTATAAATATTTGTACTTATAGAATTAATATATAATGAATAAATATGATCGTTATCAAACATCTCCTTCTTTAACTCTGGTATTCATGGGACCCATACTAAGTTCCTAAACCTTATCATTCTGGCATGATCATGAATGAAAATTGGAACATTCTTCACATTTATCTCTAATTCCACATCTTCCTTTTTTCCTTCTTAATATTATTATGAATGTATGTTTTAATATTAATATAAAAATGATAATATGTGTCCTCTTTCCTCAATATTTCAAGATCCATCATTTGAAAATCCATAAATATTGGATCTCTTTCGATCCACTTTTTTAAAAGTGGGTTCCCTCGAACTAGAATTAGTAGTAAAATTCTATTTCCATGTAATGTACACAATGAGTTATGTATGATATATTCTTATCATAAAAGTAAAGATATTTCTACAAAATATATTTATATAGTAATTTAGATAGATTATTTGTCACATTAAATGGTTATAGTACATCCCTCTCTGTAATAAGATCCTCGAGATGCAATTAAATTAATCATAAAAGTATTTCCTATGGTCTAGATACATCATACTAACTAGAAATAGATTATTCTCAGTCATCAGGTGATAGGGGATCATAATAATTGAGATATCTTATCATTATGTTTAAAATTTGTGAACTCAAATACATGAGATCATAAATATTAGTCTGCCAATTAGAAAACATCATGTTTCTAGTGACATTGGTAGTTACTATATGTGAACAAGTGTATCGGTCACCAGACTTGATATTATTATTGGTGTATACTTTTCAATCACATAATTTGATGTGATTAAAAAACTATTTCATTGATGTCATAGAGAGTTAGCTTTAGTTGGGGGCATCATTTGGAGGTATAGCATTGATTGAATAACCAATAAGTAATGTTTTTCTTTCAAAAGGAAGTGATATGTTTGACCTAGTAAAATAGGATGGTAATATCTTTACTAAATCTAGGGAAATGGTAAAATAAGGTAAGTTCATTTGGGTAGGTCAATGAATAATAAATCAAGAAAATATATTGACACAAGTTGTGCACCCAACATTATGAGATATACTAATAAAAATATATTATAATACATGGTGTGTTTTCATTGGATGGTTTTTATTACTATGACTACTCATAGTCATTTTAGGGGCATTGATGGGTTGATAAAATCTACTCCAACACTCTTAATAGTATTTACTACAATCAAGACAAGGGACTAGAGGGTCACAGACTAAGGGTATTCAAAATTCTTTCCAATTATGATGAACATGATTTTATGACATGGTGGCCCCACCATGGTGTCCGGGATATGTTAGAGGATATATGATCACTGATTGATAAATAAATTCTTTATTAATTGAGTATATAAGTATTAGAATTTAATTTCTTTATCTAAATTATTTAAAATTATTAAAGTAAATATGTGAAAAATATTATTTAAAAAATATTATTTTAATAGTATAGGTTCATTTATTATTTTTGGAAATATAGAGTTTATTTAATAGATCAATTTTACTACATAATATATTTATTATATAACATGAAAGTGATAAAAATAAAAATGATATTTATAACTCAGTAAAGCGGTCATCAGAAGTTGTTTATAGCTTCTATAGTAGAAAATATATATTTGGGGGTTAGGGATCCAATATTATGTATTTTATATATTTCACTATATAAAAATGATAATATCCCCAGGTGAACCAATACTCACTAATATATTAGTGAAATTCTCACTCCCCACTCCCACCTCATTGATTTAGAAACTCTCAATCCAAGTAATGTTTTGAATATCACCTTCACCAATAGATGGGATGATGTATTAGGGATCATCCGGATGTCAGAGGCGTCATCAAAGCCCCATACTATCACCAAGAATTTGATGATCGATATTCCAACAGTATTTCAAATCATGTGTGGGGGATCTATAGAGAATCATTATCAGTTCCATTGTGAAATAATACTCATTAATGAGAAGATCTCAAGCCTGGTATAAAAATGAAAGAGTAAATTTCTACTTTAATTCCTAGGGTTAAAATTCACCACACAGAATCATTAAGCCTTTATTGGGGCTTTGGTTAACCAGAGATAACATATTTACATTGATCTATTTATGAAAATTTGAAATCTCTATCGCAACGTCTTCTGTAGTGTTCCATAGAAACTTTAATTGGTTTTAAAGAGATTAAATACTGATTTAAGAAAATGGAAAATAAATTTAGAAATAAATTTTTTATAGAGGGCATCACTATGGTCCCAACACCACTAACTTAATTTTAGTCCAATCTCGGATGGTCATGTTGTGTCCATCAGAAGATTTAAATCGAATTAAAATCTCAATTTTTATGGGTTTAATTTTAAAAATCAATATATTTAAATCTATGTTGTGTTTAATAGAATTCATCGATATAATTGTTTTCGATGTCTAATTGAGGTTTTTGGGGAACTGAAGTATATTAGCTGGAATGGGAATAGTTATTCCTGATGGGTTAAATTCCATCGTTTGTGGATATAATATTTAAAAAAATTCCATATTTTAAACCCTATATACATAGTCTATTTAAATCATGTTTATAAAAACAAAAGGATAATAGGGTGGGGTATATATCAGACAAGTGTAAGATTCTCACCATTATAGAGATGTATTAGGAAACTTTTAGGGTACAATTTTTCAATGTATTGGTTGTACATTGGTTGTGGAATGTCTTGGGTGTGTTCATGTGACTTTTTGAAGTTCAAGCTGGTGTTTTGGAAGTGCATAGTTGGCGTATGGTTTTTGCATACCATGAACTCATCCCAGAAAACCATGAAAAACAAAAAATAGGGGATTTTCATGGTTGATGCATGGTTTGTAAAACCATATACCCTTTTAGTATAAACTATTCACCCCTAAGAAGTGGTTTATGGTTAAGTTACGCGATTTGGAAACACTTCTTCCCCTTCTCAAGAAATCATGCCCATGGTTTTTATTTTTCTGAAAATTTTATTCAGATTTACAAACCCCTGGTTATTACAATTAAATTCCCTACTTCAGCCTAACTCATTATCCAATGTTTTTTGAGGTCATGTAGAGGTTTCCAAGGTTCCTCAAACATTATTCTTGACTAATGAAAGATCTAATTTATGGATTGGCTTCCTTTTGGTATGTTTTTTCTTCTCTGTTTGGTTTTCCATCCCTCTCCCATCTTTATCTCGTATTTATGAATAAATTTTCCCTCCATTGGTAATGATTTAAATCTAGGTATTCTTATATTATAAATTGTTTGATCTTGGATTAGGGTTCTGGTTCAAAATATCTTCTATCATTATGAAATTGATCATTTTACATCAATTTGGGGGATTTTAGTTTAGGGAATGTCCATCAATAATCTTGATGTGGGTGGCCAAAAAATCAATTTTCATAGTCTTGATTTTAATCGTGTGTATGCAATTGTGAAATTTCTATTTCCACTTTTGTAATTCGTATCTTAAATTTGAATAATTAATTAATTAATTCTTCAATGGAATCATGGAATTAATGGAATGATGTGATTATGAAATTGGTTGAAATAGTTTTGTTGAATAGATTAATTAATGGGAATTAATGTATGGTTGGATTAATCTTACAAGGTTAATGGTTTATATGATTAAATGTATATAAATGGTTTAATAGTGTATTGTTCATTTTATTCCATTTCATTATAGTTAAGAACCACGATTAATTTGATAATTGAAATGGGACAATTTGATGAGAATATTAAATAATAAGTTTAACGATTCTTAACCATGACGTATATGAAATATGTGATAGTTGTGTTACATTTTAGGAAGAGTGTGGGCCAATGACTAATATTTAGAAATACTATATGTGAAAACATTGAGTGTGGGATAGGGACTAATGCATCAAAAACCCCAAAGTGATAAAAATGAGGAGTGGGGGAATTACTAATGCTCCAAATATCCATGGGGTTTTAGACATGAAGTTCGATCCCATGATATTGGAATTGCACTACCATTCCAAGTGGTCGTGTTGTGAAATCAGGATTAAATGGAAAATGAAATCCCATAATATAATGAAATTTGATATCCATTTGGGGATGGTTCAAACTCTAGTATAGGCTGAAGAAGCTATTAATGAATTGGGTGTCATTTTTATGCAGTGTAATTATGTGGTTAATTAAGAATAATGAATTGGGGGAATATTTTACTTCACTTATTCAACATTATTCTTTATAAAACTCATACACTTCTATAGAATGGGTTTTTTTAGACACCAATGGTGGTGGTAAACTGATTTGTATGCACACCCTACTAAGGTTGCCTAATTGGTTCTCGAATAGACAACATGTTTCTAGGATTGGATAAGAGAAATAGCCCTATATTAGATGGCTGAGTTGGGATGGAGCATGGATAATGGAACTGGGCATGATTTCAGAATCCTCTAGGTTACTTGTCCTTGTGTTTTTATTTTGTTTTTTCATATTGAAACATGAAATGTATGTCGAATTTCATATCTACAACATTAGTTCGGATATGGTTTTCCTATTTAGGATTATCATGTGATTCTGGTTTATATTGGATAATCTATTATTCCAGTTGTTGGTTATTATAATTTGACTATTTTTTATTATTTACATTATTGTGTTTCTTGGATAAGGATGGTATATTATCTCAATGTTATATATATTATACCCTTGGTACTATTCGAAAGACTTTGGTGTATAGAGAAGAGAGCTTGAGGTCACATAGCCAACTAGCTCGGGGTACCGATATGTGCCACCTAGTATAGGATTTTACAAAGTGGTATTATAGGGTTTTCTCTTTTATTATCTTTTGTCATAATATTTGGGAAATGGTGACATGATATTAAGATGAGTCAGGCCTTGGTCAAGATCTCATACATGGGAGTAGTAAAACGATTTATGGGTGTAAAACCAATTACCAGTGGTGGGATTTTTGTTATTGATGTTTGATGTTATAATTGTATACTATTTCACCTTGGGTGAAGAACTTATGTGAAGTAATTTCTTGTTTTATGAGATTTTGACATCGTGGTCTACATGGAACAAGATTTTGGTAAGCATGCATAATTTTAAAAACTCATAACTTATTGTGACATAAATAATATCAGACAAGCATGGAAAATATGTTTGGGGTGAGTTTTTTAAATTAATGTTCTTTTCATTGTTGTGTAATTTTAATGAAATTGTGCCTAATAAGAAATTAATAATTAAAAATGAAACTAAATGTGGAAAATGGAAATGGATAAAAAGGGTTTCTAAATATAATCTAGTTTATGATAGTGTTATACCCTATGTGAGCCATGAACCATGTGTGGGATGATTTAGGGTAGTGATAGTGCCTTAGTTTTGACGATGTGGCAGGGTATAGGGGATAATTTTTCGTGATTTTATGTGAATATCTCTTACATAATTGTGATAATGTTTTAAAATGTGTCCTAATAATTTTTTTTAGAATTTTAGAGATATTATTATATGATGAAAATTGTTGATAGGATGATTGGAGGACATGGCAAGAAATTTTCCCCTATTAGTGAAACCAAAGTCCCTGATTGTTCCATGTGTGGAAGTCAAAGAGCACTTCTATGAGAGATTTTCTCACTTTGTATAATTTATGTAAATATTCTCAAAGAGTTTTGTAAAGAGTTTGTCTGAATTGACAGGGAAGTTATAGTTGCAGCACCCTCTAACCTTCACTAAAGAGGGTGGGCCAGAAGTATATGTGTTCTGGATTGAGTTTATCTAGAAAATCCTTGTCCAACTAAAGACTCATACAGAGAGGAGGTTCAAGCTAATATTTTATATGTTATATTATAAAGATAATAATTGATGGGATATCTATAAAAAAGATGAAAAGAAGATAAAAATTAGTGGAAGGAATTTTAAGAGAATTTCTTGGAGCACTTTTACACTAAGATGCTCATATAGGAGAGAGTAGATGATTTTTTGAGGCTGACTCGAGGTAGTATGTCTGTGATGGATTTTTATAGTTTCATTAATAATTTTTAGTGATTTTTACCAAAATTGAAATGTATAGGGATACTATGGAGAAATGTTTTCAGGATCATATTAAATGTGATCTTAAGTGCCAGTTTAATATCTTTCAGCTAAAAATGTTTTCAGAAGTGGCGAATTTGGCTCTCATTACTGATGAGAACCTATAAGAGGCTTCTGATGATATTTAAGTGGTTTATACTAGAAAAATAGGATGTATTTAATTTTGAGGGGAGGAAGAATCACTATGATAATTTTAACTAGAATAGTGGAAAGTAGAGTGGCAAGGGGGATGGATCAATTACATAGGGTCTTACTCAAGTGCTCTGCCACTAGTGGGATTGGATCGGTAAATTATGTAGAAAGTCCTCCCAACCACTAGTAGAGTGTTAATCTTTCAATATGGTATGGCATATAAAATGGTTATGTAGGAACCCATGATAGATGGGTTTTGATGGAAGAGTTATGTGGAATTAGAGTGCTTGAAGGGGGAATTCTATATCATATCAGTCTTGTAGTTAGAGTTCTACTGTCCATGTTGTTTGAAGAATTGGATGAGGTGATTTTGGGAATGAGAACAAATATTAGTAGATTAGTGATTCTCAAC
The DNA here is from genome assembly GCA_963277665.1 of Viscum album. Taxonomy (NCBI): domain Eukaryota; kingdom Viridiplantae; phylum Streptophyta; class Magnoliopsida; order Santalales; family Viscaceae; genus Viscum; species Viscum album. Next base: position 1,364,980,182 of record OY728151.1, on the reverse strand, counting down.
GGACTCAAATTCAATCACATGGTAGAGGGGTAGGATAGTTTCATGTAGTTTAACCTACACTTTTGGATAGAAAGTCTAGACTATCGATAGTTAGAGGTACTATTCTTCTAGATGATATGATTAATAGTGCCTTATTTGATACTGGAACTTATAAATATTTTATATCTTCACGAAATCAGAATAATTTGGGAATAACATTGGAGTTTTTGAGTGGAGTTATAATAATCCACGCACCTTTCGGTGTACGATTGAGAGACATCTATTTGAGGAAGGGGTGTTCTCTTGAGGTTGGGGAGTGTCATTTATTATTGTATCTCTAAATTCTTGATCTGTCATGATTTGAATTTATTTTCAGTATGGACTACTTAGTAGCATACCAATACCACATAGACCGTTACATCATAAGAGTGACCCTTTTATCTCCTCAGGGTGACAGTTATGTTCATCAAGGTGAGTCGGATATCCAGGAAGGCTATGCAGGTCCAATTCATCTGTAAAAGGGGTATCTCACTTCCTATGTAGAGACTCATTTTTTTCCTAATAATATTTTTAAATATTTATAAATATTAATCTAGTGTCGGGCACTAAGACAACATGACATTCTGAGCCCTGGTGTACCCTGGATTAATTTAATAAAAATATGTTTTCTGTTTTCTGTTACACACATGCGTAGTTAATTAAATAAAATGAAATATCCCATAAATAGTTGATCCGATCAGAAATCTAATAACATGGTTGGGTCTGGAACACAGTTTTTACCCTATGCACGAGATAAAATGTTTCATTGCGGGATGTTTGAACCCATCGCTCGACGATAGTATGATAAATAGATGAATAAAATTATTAATTTATTCATTTAATAGATCAAACTCGAATAATTCATGCATGAGGGATTGGATGAGAAATCTGAGACACTTTTTGAGTTCAAAATGTAGGTTTTAACCTAGGTGGGGTATAATCTTTTTTGGTATTAGGAGTTCGAATTATTTTCTATCATGAATGAATAATCAAATTCATAAATAATTTTTTATTCAATTATTTGATTAATATCCTTAAACCAAATTGTGGTTTATAAATTATCATTTTAGATAATTCTCTCATAATAATGTTTTAACAATGACCAAAAACTCTTCTCTTCTCCTCTTCTATCATTCACGTTGATGAACGGTGAATGAAGATCGGCAATAAAGCCTTCGATCTAGGAAGATTGAAGTGTGATGAATGCGGCAACTTCTTCCAGTCATTGTGCAAGTGATATCTTCATCAAAGACGATTGATCCAATCCACGTATGATAGATGAATTGGTATTTTACACCCTTTTATTAAATGATTGAGTAGATCGATCTGCGTTCTTTAATCTGCATCCTTTTACAGACTTTTTATGTTCCCATGTATTCAAAATTTAATTTATTTCAATTTTTTCAAACCTGGGTGCCTCGTTCTTGATTTTCATTCAAGAACACTTGGTCGGGGATGTTTAAAACATTTTTATTGGTACTTTTCCTAGAGACTTCATCTCATTTTCCATCGTTAAATAATGGGGTCATTATTTTACAATTATGGGGCGAGTTCGAGTGAGATCAAACTCTAATTTTCATTATGGTTGCATGAATGGAAAGTAGATAAATGGTTTGAGGTTTGACTGCTAAACGAGAAGCATGGTGTTTTTTGAAGAGATCGGATTGGCACCACGGATGCGTGTTTGTGGTCTGATGAGATCATCCAAATTTTATGTTATTATTATTGTTAATAGTAATATTAATAGTGATGAAATTTATTTCTAATGATAATAATAATGGTGAAAAAAACTAAACTAAAAGGGACCTTGAATTTTTAATGGAGTGTTGATATCTGATATTAAAGAAATTAAATTAGAAAAACTAATGGTGGAAGTAAGCGATTGGAGAAATCTAGAAACCATGTAAAGAGGTTTTCACAATTGTGAGTTATAATTACATATAATATAATGATATTAAATTGTAATTTAATGAATCCACTTCACCTACTTATTTACGGTGAGAGGGAGGTGAGGTATGTGAGCTTTTTTGGGAGGAGTCCCTATGTGGATTCCTCTCTAGTTATTAATAATAATGTAATTATTAATTGTGTCAAATTATTGTTTAAAAAGGGAGAAATTTTTTTCAATAGGAGCAAATATGGGACGGGCGCATAACATGATCTTGAAATTCCAATGGTCGTTTTAAGACTATCAGTGACAATGTGATCTTGAAATTCCAAAAGTCATTTTAAGACCAATGTTGGATGTATTTTTTATATTTGTAGTTTGGGTCCATGAAACACTTAAGAAATTATATATTTAATATAATTATAAAATCATCAACATGCCATAACTCCTGCGTGCAACGTACGATTGAGGTGTCTTCAGTAGTGACATAACCCTACCTTTATGAAATTCAATTCATGTATAATGTTGGATATTAAATTCTGGTTTGTAACTCGATTCCATAAATCTCCCATAAATAATAATAATATTATTGTTTCAATGTCATCTACCCCTCGTAACTCCTTCCTCTAAACTCAGATATTGTCATGTGAGTGGCCTATATTGAGTGTTGTTCTACATATAACATGATAGATATCTTCGTGGTGTATTTTGAGTTAGATGCGAGATATTGTGGTTATGAGCCTTATCTAAGGAATCACCCAATGACTACCATGGTGTTCTTCTGAGAGTTACCACCAGTTGGGATGTCTATAGTTCTCTAGTGCTTCTCTGAGAGGAACTATCCAATAAATATGACCATAGAATATCCATGTTTACCTCTAGTTGGGCTGGGAAGTGGTCCCCAATGTTAGTTATGAGTGAAACCCTCCAACTAGGATAGGCATAGTTCCTCAATCTTTTCCGATTCGAACCATCACGTCGGGCTGGGGATGGTTCCTTGATGACATTATAGTCGAACCCTCCAGCCGAGCTGGGGATGGGTCCTTGATGACATTAGAGTAGAACCCTCCAGCTGGGGTGTGGATGGGGCCTCAATGACATTAGATTAGAACCCTCCATCAGGGATGGGGATTGGTCCAAGAAGGCATAAGAGTAGAACCCTCCAACTGGACTGGGTATGGGTCCTCGACTTTGATACACGAGAACTTGACTGTGCGACAGTGACGAGGCATGCTCTGTCCTGACTTTGGACTCTCAATAAAGAGGGAAAATTTTCACACCAAGATGCATCCTTATGTCATGAACTAAAACCATGAGGGTGAGACAATTGTGCCCAAAGGGGATAGTATCAAGGTCTGTTGATTGAGCCCCTTTGACTTGTAGTTCAATGAAAATATATGGGATGCTATTCATAAATAGATACTACTAAAAATCTTGGAAACTCAATTTTCTTGAGATTATATTGTTAGATATAGATCCTATTACTATCTAATTTAGGCATCATTGACCGTGTGTGTATATATATATATCTTTCTTCCAGTTCCCAGTCCTTGGGTTTTGGCTACTCTAATTCTAGGAGATGTGAAGACACATGGGGTATGCCACCTACTTTCCGTGTCTAGATTCTCGTTCTTGGACGAGACTACTCTTTCGATATAGCTAGATAGAAATTGAAGATAAGTTCAACTTCTCACTATTTATATCTCTTTATGTTTGGATGATATTACTTTATTCTTTCTGGGGGTTAAGATTCACTTATTCTTATTGAAATTTTTTCATTCTGATGGTCTTCTTCTATTATATCTCTTACTGATCCCCTCTTTAGTACCTCTCTTTATCCTACCTTGAGCCTTCGTGGCATCCTATCGAGTATTTTATATTCACCCCTACTTGGGATTTTCCTACATTTGATGTTCCCCTATAAGCGATGGACAGGTTGATCATGATACTAGAGGTGCTTAGGGATACGGGGTGCTTAGACCGCATGTGGTGGTCATATCTTGGGATTCAAGAGTGGAACTCCCAGTGGTTTAACTTTTTCACATATTGCTGGGTTTTGGAACATTTCTAGTTGGGTGTGCATTTTTCCCCATTCTCTTTTAGCTATGATTTTATTGTACTTGTACTATTTAGAGGTCAATACACATAAGTTTGGATTCCTTTTTATTGCAATGTTGTATCTTTATTTCTTTTCCTCATCACTTCTTCATTGAGTTACTTGTGTGTGTGTGTGTGCAGATTCAATGGGAAAGGCTTTCCCTATTTATTTGTGCCTTTAGTGCTAGTATCTAGCCTCTTTCCAATGGAGGTGGGCTTGGGTTGGTTGTGGCTCGAGCCCTAGTAGGGGTCGGGTCCCTCCATCTTAGGTTTCAATTCTATTTTGTGATGATGGGGGTGTTAATAATAATTTCTTTCCACCCATAGTGGATTGGTTTTAGGATGTGTTACCTAAGGAAATATCAAAGTTTCACTTGAAATAGATGTGGAATTAAAAATTGATTGAACACTTGGGGTTGAGCCAGTTTCTATTCCACCTTGATGAATGTATCCACCGTAGCTTAAGAGTATAAGAATCAATTGGAAGAGTTGAAAAATAAGGGATTTATCTATCTTAGTATGTCACCTTATTTTCTGTAGTTTTTTTTCTAATAAGGATGATGTGACCTTATGGTTATTTTTCAATTCCTGAGAGTTGAACTAGATGATAGTGAAGAATTGGAATTTTAATCCATGAATCAATGATCTATTTTACCAGATGATAGGAGATTGTATTTTTTCTAAGATTTACTTGAGTTTCGGGTATCATCAGTTGATAGTTAGTTATTTTGATATACTAAGCAATAATTTTAGAAGCATTAATAGGCATTATTAGTGTTTAGTGATTCCTTTTAGACTAAAAAATACTCCAAAAGTTTTTATTTACTTGATAAAGTTTGTCATCCACCAGTACCTGGATCAGTTTGTGGTTGTTATTTGTGGATGATGTCTTGGTGTACTCCAAGACTCATGACGATCATTCAAAAAATCATAAAACCATCCATATTAATTTAATATATCATCATTTATACCCCAATATATACAAGTATCAAATTTGGATTGATCGTGTACATTTCTTGGGCCACATCATCATGGAGGACAGTGTGTCAGTGGACACAGAAAATGTTTAGGTAGTAGTTTCTTAGAAGCATCCTAAGAATTCCGTTGATATCCATAGAATTTTTAGGTTAACGGGTTATTAACATGGGTTTATTTAAGAATTTTCTACCTTGGAAGAAACATTTTTAGGCTTGGCCAAGAAGGTATTTATGTTTGAATGGTATGTAGCTTGTCATAATGCTTTCCAAGGGTTGAAGAGGTTGTTGAGTTCTGCACTGATAATGATCCTTCCAAATCCAGTGGTGGAGTATATTGTGTGTTGTGATGTATATGGTATTGGACATGAAGAATTATTGATTTTGGGGTCGTTTTATAGAATATGGGTTATGGAATTTGAGGTCACCTGATTAGAACTACCTTATGCATGACCTCAAGTTAGGTACCGTTGTTTTTGTCTTGAAATATTGGTGTTATTATCTATTAGGTGGAAGGTTTACTATGTATACTGATCACAAGAGCTTAAAGTATATATTTTTATAATAATATTTCAATCTCTGACAGTGGATATGTTTTGAGTATATGTATTCATCTTATTTTGAACTAGAATATAAACACAAAAAAAGGAAAGAGTGTTGCTGACACTTTGAGAATATATAATCAGACTCTAGGAGTTCAGGAGTCTAGTTCTGAGTGGAAGAAAATGAAATTACTGGAAAATATGCAAGTTCTTCTTCAGGAGGGATAGGGTTGAAGAATATAATAAATGTATCTGAATATTCCTCACTTTTGAGCCTTATCTGGGAGAGTCAGTGTGAGTATTGATAGTGTGTGTCTATGAGGGAAAGCCTTGAAGGATGGGATTCAATTTATGATGCGACCATATATGAGGATGTGTTCATCTATGTCAGGAATCGTGTGGTTGTACCTACAAGTATATAGAAGGAGACAATGCATGAATTTCATGCCTCGAAGTGGGCGGTACATCCGGATTTGACCAAAATATACCGTGACCTATATCAACAGTATTGGTGGTCCAGAAAGAAAAGGGTCATTATTGGGATTGTGACATGATGCTACACCTATCAACATGTGAAGGTAGAGGATCAATGACCTAGTAGTCTACTATGGATGTTTCATATTCATTAATGGAAGTGAGATGAAGTCACTGTGGATTTTGTGGTATGTCTCTTGGGGACTCGATTGAAGAATTATTCTATTTTGGTAGTTGTGGAAATATTGACAAAATTAGCACATTTATTCCCTGTACTGGAGACTTTTTCAATGGATCATCTGGGAAACATGAACATTCACGAGATAGTGTGTCTGCATGGGGTTTCGGGAGTATATTTTTAGAACACGACTCATGTTTTACTTCACACTTCTATAAAGGATTGCATAAGGTTCTTGGTATGTAGGTATTAATGAGTACAACATTCCAACAATAGATAATTGGGTAGTCAGAACGTACTATTCAAGTTTTGTAAGATATGATACGGGCATGTGTTCTTGACTTTGGTGGGTTATGAGTGCTACACAAAGCACTCATTCTGTTCTCTTATAACAGCATTTTTCATGAGAATATTCATATGGAACCATATGAGGCACATTATATTAGTTCATACAGTTCACCTCTATATTGGATAGAGGCAAGTGAGTGAGAGCTATTGGGACTGAGTCTCCTGACAAAGATGTTGGAGAAGGTTAATTTGCTTCAAAAATGTAAGGTTATATCTCATACTATAGAAAAATTGTATGAAAATATACATCAACGATCCCATGAGTTTACAGTGTGTGATTGTGTATTATTTTGGGTGCTCCCTAGATTTGGTCACTCTGGCTTCAGAGGCAGGGAGAGTTAATGTCGAGGTTTTCCATCTCTTTTGAGGTTGTGGAGAGAATCCGACCAGTGGCAATTCGATTGGATATTCTAAATAGGAATAGTGATATTCAAGATGTTTTTCATGTCTCATAAATTAGATGGTATTACCCCAACCCTTATCCTGTGATCGATTTTGATTATCTTGAGCTGAAGACTGATACATACATTGAGCGATATATGATACATTTTGTGGATCACAATGAAAAAGTGTTGTACGGAAGGACTATGCTATAATTTGAGTATTTTGGAAACATGTCTATGTTTAGGAGTTAACATGGGAGATAAAATAATATAGGCAGGATCAGTGGCCTGACCTTTTAATCTCAAAATCTAATATATGTTTTGTTTTACAGTTCAACGACCAAATATTATAATGTGGGGGGACTGTAAGATCCAGATCATTATAGCGATTTCCTAAGCTCGTTTTTAGGTACCCATTTCATGGTTTTTAGTATACTTTTTAGGCCTTTATTATGTTCCTAAAGCTGAATTTTGGTTGTCTGGGGGGGCTGGGTTGTGCAGTGCAAGGTTGGTGCATGGTTTTCCCAAACCATGTGCCAACCCAGAAAATCATTCAAGCCCAAACATAGGGGAGTTGTGTGGTTGGTGCACGATTTCTCAAACCATCCACCCTATTAGCAGAAACCATGCACCCCTATGAAGAGGTTCATGGTTAAGGTACATGGTTTTTAAAAACTATTCACCCCTTCCCATGAAATCGTGCAAGAAGGTTTTATTATTCTAAAATTTTTATTTTTAATTTTATGAACCCCCAAACATATTACACCTAAACACCTTACATAAGCCTAACACGTTATCAATCATTTTTGGATATCATTAAGAGGATTCCAAGTCTCCTCAAACATCATTTTTGATAAATCGATGATTCGGTTAAAGGATTACCTTCATGTTGGAAAATGTTTCCATCTCTATTTGGCTTCCGATATCTTTCGTATTCCTATTATGTTTAAGAAGTAATTTTTCATCCATTGGTTATTGTTTAGATCTATTTTTCCTTGGATATTAATATAGATGTTATTATATCTATGTTTTGGTTCTAAATCTCTTTCACTGGTGTGAAATTTATTTTTCCGCGTCAATAAAGGTGATTTTTGTTTTCAAATTTTTTTTCAATGATCTTGAGATAGGTGGTCAAAATATCAATTCCTATAGTCTTTATTTTAATTGCATTTATGTAATTATGAAATTTATATTTTCAAGTTTGGAAGTCTCAAATCTTATATTGTATTAGTTAATTGGGTAATTACTTAATGGAACCATGTAATTAATCGAATCAGGGGATTTTGAAATTTTTTGAAATTAGGATATCGAATTGATTGATTAATAGAAATTAAGGAATGGTCGGATTAACATTAAAGGGTTAATTTTTTATATGATTAAATAAATATAAATTATTTAATGGTGAATTTTTCATATTATTTCATGTGATTAAGGTAAATAACCATGATTAAATTGATAATTGAAATGGTACTCCTTGATGAGAGTTTTAGAAAAGAATTTTAAAGATTCTTAACCTTGATGTATATGAAATATGTGATATTTTTATATATGAGATGATGATTGTGGGAAAGATACTGATACTTCAAAATATCATATGTGATAGAAATGAGTGTGGGATAGGTAATGATGCTTCAAAGTCCCATATGTGATAACAATGAGGTGTCAGATATGGATCGATGATTCAAATACCCTAGGTGTTCCAGACATGACATTATAGGTTAAAGATATTTGAATTAGGCTATAATTAAAAGTTTTTATGTAATGAAATTGGTAATATATTGAAAATAAAATTTTATAATACGACAAAATTTGATATCCCTTTAGGGATATTTTAGACTCCAGTAAAGGCTGAATCTGGTATTGATGGTTTGGGTGTTATTGTGAAATCGGTTAATTATATTGTTAATTAAAGAATAATTAATTTTGAGAACTATTTACATGAATTATTTTACATAATTATTTATAAAAATACATATACTTTTATTAACTGGATTTTTTTAAGACGTTTCTAGTGGTGGATTACTAAGTTATAAAAACACCCAACTCGGGCTTCCTGATCATTTCCCATATAGACTCCATGTTTACAGGGTAGGATAAGAGAAGGATCTATATATTAGATGGATAATTTGGGAAATATAATAGATAATTGAACTAAATGTGATGTCATGAACCAGATGGGGAGTTGTCAGTGTATCATTATTTTGGATTTTCATATTGATACTTGATACATATATGGACTCAAATATCTTCTACTTTTGTTTGGATATGGATTTCCTATTTTGACTTATTGTGTGATAATGGTTTGTATTGAACGTGGTATTATTTTTATTGTTTCTTATTATCATTTTCCTACTGTTTTTTATTTTCTATATTTGGGATGCTTTCATAAAGAGCATATAGTCACCCTATTTTATATAAATTAGACCCTCACTGCTAATCAGCAACCTTTGGCATATGGGGAGGCATTCTTGAGGTCATGTAGCCAACTATCTTGGGGACCCAAAATGTGGCACTAATGTTGGTCCATTAACAAAAAAATAATGGGTGGAAACTCGAATAATTAAAAAAAATTAAATAAATTTTTTTAGGTTTCATAGTGTAATAGAAATGCTCTACAAGAGGCTGAATAGAACGGATTAAAAAAATTAACCAAAATAATTGACTTAATAACATAATTATAAAAGTTAATTATTAAGGTTAATTAGATGCAGAAAATGTAAATAACACAAGGATGTTTTTACAGTAGTTTGGTATAATGTGGGTGTAATCTACTATTGTACATCTCTACTCTGTGAGAGATAAGTGTGTACTAAAAATGATTTTTAAGGAGGAATAATAAAGCAATTACAAAATCCTTTTATAGGGGAGGGATAACCATGAAAATGATTTTTTTATAGGGAGTCACAACCCTTATAACCTTAATTTAGACACTCTGAGTCAAAACCCAAACAATTTTGAGTTCAGATACAAGGATTCACAACCCTTAGGTCCTAAATTTTGAATATGGAAGTCCCTACCCAAAAAAATTATAAATAACGATTTTATGTGTAAAAGAATAAATAAAAAATAGTGTGTGTGAGAGAGATGAAAAATAGTGTTACAGACTCAGAAACCAAACAAGATAGGATAAAAAAATCGAAGAACTGGTACATGTTCTTGAGATTTGGAATAGCACATCTCGTCAAGGAAATTTCATTTGAAGCAAAATTAATTCATCACTTGAGAGAATGTCTCGGTGAGGAAACAGATTATCGCAGGATGTTGCAAACGAATAGTAGGTTCAAAGTGCACAACACTTTCTATTTGAAAAATAGAGTATCTAATATGTCAACCCATGTATGTATATATTTTCCTACAAGATATCGGATAAATATATATGGAGAAAAAATAATTAGTATTTTTAGATGCTCTGATTCCTTTGGATATTCAAAATAAATTGAGTCAGGATCTTTCATATATATCTCTATAAAAATTTGTAACATCATTTCCTCTTAATTCCTGTATAATAAATCTTCAATAAAATAATTTAAAATAATTTAATTAATGATAATATATCCAGAATAATAATATAATTGAATGATATAAAACATAGGTTTAAATCCATGTAAACTTAGTCAATATAGTTCTTAAAAACTAAATGCACAATCTGAATGTAAATTCAAATATTTGAATTTAAATAATCTTGTATCCAATGACTTTATATTAAAAGGAATTTGAAATAATTTATTAATTATTCTCTATAAATATTACACCAAAATTATCAAATAAATCTTTGATCATAATACTTAGATTAAATTTTTATTTAAACAATAGAAAAACAGTTAAAAATAATCTATATATATAAGCATCATATCAATGTTTTGTAAAAAAGAACAAAGCGGTAGTAGAAAATTAGGGTAAAAAAAGAAGGTTACAAGAAAGTAGGGTACACAAAAGTAAGGTACACAAAATTAGGGTATATGACATTAGGATACAGAAATGTAATATAGTATTCATCAAAGTAATGTAGGGTTCATCAAAGTAACATTTTCAGACCATACATTGTGAAAGTAGGGTTGCCAAACCATATTTTGTGGAAGTAGGTTTTCCAAACCATACTTTGCGAAAGTAGGATTTCCAAACCATACTTTTATAAAGTAGTTTTTCCAAAACATACTTTGCAAAAGTATGTTTTTTGAACCATACTTTGCGAATGTAGGGATTCTGAAGCATACATTGTGAAAAAAACTAGACATAAAACTTCAAAAAACTTCAGAAAAATTTTAAAAGATATAAATAGAAGATTAAATTTTTGTAGATAATAATTATTTATAGAAAAATGTATTATCTTTTCAATGAATCAAAAATTTAATAAATATGACTTCTATTGGCCTTAAAATTATCAAAAAACATAAGCAAAAACATTCCGAAAAAACTATAACAATTGAATGACATTAAAAACATCATATAATTTATTTAATATCGTAAATACCTTTTTTGAATTATTTTTAAACTAATAAAGTCAAGATAAAAAAATTTAATTTCTAAAAATTCATGTTTTGTGTAAATATGTTAAATTTAAAACTTGTTGTAAATCAAATATAGTAACTATCCAAAACAGTAAACTGTAACATTTCTAAACCAGTAGTAGAAACTTCATTTAATTGTTTGATTACAAGAAAATCATTTTCAGAATTCCTTGTAAACTAATAAAGTTTATATAAATCTCTTGCTTATTTAATGTTATACAAATCACAAAAATAAATATACTTTTTTTTGATATATCAAAAAAATACAATGTAAAAGTAATCAAAAAAAGAAAAACATGTAAAAACAATCTCCCCCTTTTTGATTGATTACAAAACCAAAACATATAAACCATTTAAAATGAATTTTTAAAACATTTAAATCCATTTTATTTCTACCCATTTTGGAATATAAATAAAAATTGATCAAAAATAACCCCCCAACAAATGGATTAATATAAATTTAAAATTTCTACAAACCATGATCAAATTTAAAATTTTAAAACAAAGCAGAGTCTATTGGCTTTGTAAGAATATCTACTGGATAATTTTCAAAAGGATTAAATTATAAACCAATATCAGCCTTCTTCACAGGATATCAAATAAAATGAAATCTAATATCAATTTTATTTTTTCTAGAATGTTGTATGGGGTTTTATAATTTGACATTTTAGAAGTATTATCACAATAAATAGGTAGTTTATCAAGATAAACACCAAAATGGCATAAGGTTTTCATAATCCATAAATTTTGAGCCCAAATACAAGCAACAAAGATAAAATTAGATTATAAATTATATAAATAAATAAATAATTTATTCTAAAATTACCATGAAATTAATCATTTTTTGAAACAATAACATATTCCTAATGTTCTTTTTCAGTCAATTATATATCCTCTAAGATCATAGTCAAAATAATATGTTAAATCAAAATAGTTATACTTTGGATAAAGTGAACCATAATCAAAAGTTATTTTAAAATATATAATGATTGTTTTTAGAGATTTAATATTACTTTATTTAATATCATCTTGAAATCTAGTAGAAAAATAAACACTAAAAATGATATTGGGTCTTGATGTAGAAAAATATAAAAAACTACCTATCCTGACCCTAAAAAATTTCAAATAAATAGATTTACTATATGCATCAATATCTAATTTACAATTAGTAACAATCAGAATTTTTATATATATTGATGAATCAAAAAAATTAACTAACTCTTTATCATACTTTTATTGATTAAGAAAATTTACAAATTTTCAAAAAAAAATTGAATTCTGAGAAAGAATTTTAATTCTCCCATTAAACTCATGTCAAACTCATAAGAAATAAAAGTATAAAATAATTATATATTATTTCACTAGATTTTCCAAAAACTATATCACTGGAATTAATTTTTACAATTCAAGTATCATCATAATTTCTTTTAATAAAAATTTTGGGATTAACCTTACCTTTCTTATAACCATTATTTAAAAAATATATATATTATTTCATATCAAACAGCTGGTACTTATTTTACACCATATAAAGCATTACTTAATTTAAAAACCTAATTAGGAAATATTTTATTTTCAAAAGCAGGGTGTTGAGAAGCATAAATTTCTTCAGTTATAAAACCATTTAAGAAATTGTTTTTTACATCCATTTGATATAACATAAAACCGTGAAAATAAGAAAAAGATTACAAAATTCTAATATCCTCTAATCATGAAAAATTATAAAAAGAATCTTCAAATTCTATACCTTCTTCTTAAGAGTATCCTTAAGAAACAAGCTTAGTTTATTTTTTACAATCTTTCCAGATTCATCCAGCTTGGTTCTTAGAAATTCACTTAGTTCCAATCACCTTCTTAACCTCATAAATTCTACTAAATTCGAAAATTTATTTCTAAAAACGGATTTAATTCATCTTCCATAGAAATAATCCAATATTAAACTTTTAAACCATAATTAATATTAATTAGAAAAAAATCATAAATTGAAGTATAATTGGCACAAAATTTTAAAACAGAGTTTCTTATTTTCACACAATAATCAACAGTGCCAATTACATTTTCAATAAGATGGACATTGAGAGTATTCCATGATATTGGATAAGTCTGAGAAGTGTTATACTCTCCCACAATGTATTCATTCTTATTTTTAGGAATTTATTCATTAAAATTAATATCTCTAAACTCATCATAAATAAAATTAAATTAGAATTTATTTTAACATTATTTTCCTCAAACCAAACATGAACAAATTCTTCAATAACCATATTTATTTGATTATAAACTCTATAATATTTACTATTATTTGAATATCCTAAAAAAATACCTTCAACGCTTTTGGCATCAAATTTATCTAAATTATCCTTTCAATTTATAATAAAAACATTACGATTAAAAACTATAAAAGAACCATTATTTGGATTTTTAGTTTTAAATAACTGATAATGAGTTTTCATTATCAACCATATAATAAGAATTCTATTTGAAATATAACATGTATAAAAACTGTATAAACCAAAAAATATCTAGACAATTTATATTCACTTAACATAGTATTATCCATTTTAATAAGAGTTATATGTTTTTTTTCTACAATTCCATTTTTTTGTAGTGTTCTAGGAGCAGAAAAAAATATGAAAATAGTTATTCTTTTCAAAAAAAAATCAAAATATAAATTATGAAATTCACTGACTTTATCACAACAAATATAAATATTCATAAAAAATTTTAATTTTGAACTAAATTGAGAAAAATAGTAAATATTGAAAATGTATCATTTTTATGAGAAAGAAATTATATCCATATAAATCTACTATAATCATCAACAATCAGTAAGGTAAATTTAGTTCCCCAGATTTTGGAAATTTTTTTTGGGGATAAAAAAATCTAGATATACTAGCGATAAATCCCTATTAATACTTTATCGATATGTATAAATTAAATTTTTGGTTTCTTCCCTTGAATGAAAGTGTCACATACATGAATATTTTCTCTCTTCAAGGAAGGAATATGTTACACATTCTCATGTTTTGAGACCTTATGTAAAATTCTGAAATTAACATGACCTAAAATTCAATGCCAAAGGATGTTGTAATTCTATAAAACATTAAAACACTTAATATGTTGAACAATTCGTTCAAAAAAATAAATAATATAAATATTTTCTTTTCTATTCGCATAAAATATTGAATGATATTATTAAAATTATACACATTTATCATTTTGAAATTTAAATTCCATTCCATCATCTTAGAATTTTTATAAAATGAATAAATTGTGTTTTAAACATTCAATATATAAAAACATATAAATGATAGAAGAATTTGAAATTCAAACTTTACCAAAACCTTTTACTTTCCTTTGGAATTGTCTTCTAAAGTAACAGTTCCTCTATCACATGTGTTTTAAGTAGAAAAACTTTTTGGGTCTTTATTAATATGCATGGAGCATCCACTATCCATGTACCATATTTATATCTTTACACATCTAAGGATTTTTTCTTAAGAAAATAAATTACTTGAAAATTTTAGTACCAAGCTACATTTTGTCCAATAGGATTAATAATAAATTCATGAAGTACCCATACAAAATATAAACATGTATTGTAATGTAATCTAGATAATAATGATTTTGATATATTAGTTTTTGTAAATACTAAAGATTTTTTAAGTATAAGTGAATAGTCATTTTCATAGTGACCGTTCATGCCACATTTGAAACAAGTAATAGTATAATTACAACCATTTTTACTTTTAACAGAATGAGTTTTAAACTTTTGAGATAATATTCTATAATAACCAAAACAATATTCATTTTTATCAATTTAAGTAAAAGGCATCATCTCATGATATTATTCAAAACCTTGAATAAATGTAGATAAAATTTATTTAATACATTCAGCTTCCTTTTTCAAATTTTCATTCAAATCTTATGATGTTTTGTAATTTTCATAAACATTTAATGGGGAGTATAAGTAGTGTTTCTAAATTATTAGTTTTATTATAAAATAAAATTATTTTAATAAATAAGTTTCTCATTATTTTCCTTGTGAATATTATATAAATTAACAACTACGAAAATATTGTTTCTTAATATTTAAATTTCCTTATTTAATTGAAAAACATTAGGGTTCTCAAAATCATATTCAAAATCAAAACATTCATAATAAAAAATATAATTAATAACCTAAATATGTAAATGTTTTTTCTACTAAATTCTATGATTATGATCTATAGGAGAATGAAAATGAAGACATGGCTGAAATTGTGACAATATTTTAAAAAGGAATTAAAAATAATGGATTCAAGAACCTATTTAGAAGAAACCCTCAAAACGAAAAATATATGAGGGATAAGAAAGGTAGTATAAATTTTAATGCATTGGATGTAACCTTCTATGTGTTCTGGATGAAAGGGCATATCAAAATTTATTTCCCTAAACTAATGAATACAGATAAATAGAAAAATAATTGAAAAAATGCATTTAATTCTATTTGGATTTGTATAAAAGAATATGATTCCATTTTACAATTTATAAATGATAAAGAAAATGATAACTTGTGCTTTCATATTAGAGTAGTGATCCATTCAATTCGTCAATTTTGTACTCTTTGAAATTATTTATTTCATCAATGGAAACATTATTGGTGTGTCATTTGTTTGGTAATGCTTACAATACATGCTCAATTAGTCCTATGTTTTCCAATGCTTCTCCATGTGAATTAATTACATCCAAAATTCTTGTGAATTTATGGAACAATTGGTTTACTACTTCATATCCACCCATCTTGAAGTCTTGGTACTAACCTCAAAGAATTACAAGCTCAGTTATAATAAATTTTTTAGAGCCAAGGTGAGTGAATTGTAGAATCATACAAATTTTATTAGATGTCTTACAAGCAGACAAAAGAATAAAAACAATTTTGTTAATATCACAATATAAAATATTAACAACTTTATAATTTAATACATATCTAGTAGCATCAATTTTGGTAAGAGTATCTACGTCATCTTCAAGTAGTGTGTACTTTTTTTACATGATATACTAGTGCTAAAATATCAATTGTTTCTGGTAATCCTATATTCAGAATCTCTAGTAGCCATAATCATTTCCATCCAAGTAAGGTGTATTTTGAGAAATCCAAGTATCATTCAGGTTTAATCCTTTCATATTATAAGATCCTTCCATTAGATTATGTTTTCTAGGAATAGTTTATAACAATTAAATATAAAATTAAACTCAGAAAAAGGGTTGTCTAAATTCAAGTAGGAAAAACCAACGATAATAATTTTTTTGTATCAAAAAAGAGAATAAATTAGATAAACTATTCATTATAAGGTATTCTTATGATACCAATTGTTATGTCAAATGGGTTAAAGGTAGATGGTCTAGGGGAGGGTGAATAGACCAGGTTAAAAAAATTAGACAAAACAATTTATTGAATAAATTATTTATCTAAGTTAATTAGTAAGGATAATTAGAAATGGAAAAATTAAATAACACGAGGATGTTCTTTATAGTAGTTCTGTCCCAAGTGGGCCTACATTACTATTATAATTTTCTACTCTTTAAGAGATACATATGTAGAAAAAATGATACTTAATGGGGAATTATAATACAATTACAAATTCTTATTCCATTGGAGGGATAACCATGACACTAACTTTTGTTTGGGGAGTCACAACCTTTACGCCCATACATTGGACAATGGGAGTCACAACCCGAATAGTCCTGACTCTAGATATAGGGAGTCAAAACCATTATATCATGACTATTTAATCTTGGAGCCACAACCCAAAAAAATAATAAAAAATAATGATTTAATGTGTAAAAGCATAGATACAAAATACATAGTGCATGTGAGAGATGGGAAATAGTGTTACAGACTCAGAAACTAGACAAGAAAAGATAAACAACGAATGCACTGGTTCTGGTTCTTGAGAATTGTATTATCACATATTTTCAAGGAAATTTTAGTAAAATAAAAATTAATTTTGAACATGAGATAATGACCAGGTAGTGAAATAAGGTATCACAGGATATTACAAATGCACAACATGTTCAATGTTTGCAACAATTTCTCTTTGAAAAACATAGTATTGAATATGTTAACTCATATATATATATATATATATTCTTACCAGAGATCAGAAAAGTATATATAGAGAAACAATTTCCATTAGTTGCAACAGTTCCTCTTCCTTTGGATATTCCAAATATATTGAGTCATGATCTTTCATAAATAACTATATCTAAATTTGAAAAATCTTTGCCTCTTAATTCCTATAGAATAAATTTTAAATAAAATAATTTAAATTATTTTAAATAAATCATCTAATAATATCTCTAGAATAATAATAACATTTAATGATTTAAAATTCTATTTTAAATCCATTTAAACTTTTTCAACACAGTTCCTAAAAACTAGTAACAGAATCTGAATTTAAATTCAAATATTTGAATTTAAATAATCTTGTATCCTCCAAAATTATTGGAAAAATACATTGAAATAATTTATTAATTTTTCCCTTTAAATATTTCACCAAAATCATCAAAAAATATTTTATCGTATTCCATAGATTTAATGTGAATTTATCCATCCAAAAAAACCATTGAAAATAATCTATATATTTGATGAAAATCATTGTTCAGCAAAAAAACACAAAACTCTAGTATCAAATGGGGTACACAAAGTAGGGTTCACAAAATTAGGGTGCACAAAAGTGTGGTACAAGAATGTAGGGTACATTAAATTAATGTAGGATTCATCAAAGTAACATAGGGTTTATCAAAGTAAAGTATGGTTCATATAATTAATCTAGGGTTTATAAATGTAATGTAGGGTTCATCAAAGTAACAAAGGGTTTGTCAAAGTAACATTGACACACCATACTTTGTGAAAGTAGGGTTTCCAAACCATAAATTTTTTAAAGTATAGTTTCTAAACCATACTTTGAAAAATTAGGGTTTCCAAACCATACAATTATAAAGTAGGGGTTCAGAATCATACTTTTAAAAAAATGAACCGTACTTTTCCAAAGTTGGTTTTCTGAACAATACTTTGAGAAACACTAGACATAAAACATTAACACACATCAACAAATTTTTACAGGATCATAACAGAAGATTAAGAAATTATTAAGGAATATTATTTTTATAAACACATATTCTATTTCAAATGAATCAAGAATATAATAAATTTCATTCTACTTCTCCAAAAATAATCAAAAAATAAATTCAAAATCATTCTGAGAAAAACTGCAATTGTTAAACGGAATTACAGAACATGAGATAATTTATTGGCCATGAAAAAAAAACCTTTTTAGACCTAAATGTAAACTAATTAAATCAATATAAACTTGTTTTCCTTATATAATATCATTTTTCATGTGAATGTAATAAATATAGAACTTTGATTAAATCAAATACAATAACTTTTCAAAACTTTCGACTGTAATGTTTCTAAACCAAAAGCAGCAACTTCATTGAATTTTTGGAGTATTAGAAAATATTTTTCAGACTTCCTTGTAAACTAATGAAGTTTATATAAATATATTATCTATCCCACGTGATAAAAATAACACAAATCCAAATAATTTGGATATATATATCATCAAAATACAAAATAAAATTAATCAAATAAATGAAAATCAGGTAAAAACAAAAAAAACATGTTTTTGTTTTCAAGGTCGTCAATTTCCGTTTAGGGATATTTGAAAAAAAACATTATTGAACATATATGTAGCACCACTTTCAACACCTCCACCATTATTATTTCACCCCACCCTCCCTATATCTGCATAAATATACTCCTTCAGGAATCCACCATATATTTTCCACACTCCTCCCTAAAAACTAGCCACACCGCCACCACCACAGCCACCTCCACCCAACCTCGATGTTGGACACTACATTCATGCGTCCAGGAGAACACCATCTATGTGATGCCTCCTATTATATATCACTACCCTTCACCACCCCATTCATCTACACAATCTCAATATGATACCTCAATATTCCCAATTATAGTTGGTTTTACTAGACCTAGTGATCTTTGGTACCCCGTGTTTGACCAGCTAGAACCAAACCCTATTTACCCTCACGTTGTGCCCCTTGCAAGACTTCTATAGTGCCCAGTCTCTCTTGGGACCACATAACCACCCTAAATTCTCCATTGTTTAACCACTGTCAACATGATCATCTTCCAAAAACATCACAGACCATCATTATTGACCATCTAATTTTCCATTTCCAAGTGGCATCACCCACTTCGTATCATCGGACCCACCGTGCACTACCTCAGCCAAACTATGGAAAAAACAGGTCTGACCGAACCAGTATGAAGTGGGTGCGATACTTCCTAAACTAGCATGCCAATATTTGGTCTATTAAATTCCCCTAAACCCTTTCGGTGTTTTTCTAAGCTACCGAGGGTCTGGGATGAATTTTTTTTATAAAAAATATTTAAATGGAATATTAAAAAAATAAGTTCAATTTTAAAATATAATAAAATTAAACAGGGAATCGGGTATATTTTTAATTAAAATGAATTATAAAATTCATTTAATTCCCTCAAAATAAATTTTATTACATGTTTGATTTAATTGTATATTTTAATATAGAACATAATAAAATCGTGATCATTGACCACTAATATAAGTCTGGAAGATAATTTATTCAATTATTTATGTGTTTTCATCTGATGTATGAAATTCTTGGAATTATTTAATTAAATAGAAGGTTTATGAATCAACCTTACTCTTTATTATATGTATCATATTTTTTCCTCCCAGATAAAGGTTATTTATCTGTATAAATAACGATTGATTTCTTCTTGCTTGCCTATGAGTATTTTTATATTATGATAAAGATGTGACAGGATGTTGTAAGACATAGACCCTATAGAGACAAGGTGGTATTCAAGAGGATAAGGTTTTACATTAGACTAGGGTGTGAGCTACAATAATAGTCAGAGGCGACTCGGGTACAGTACCCCTAGGGTCATGGTTGATTCATTGAGAATAAATAGATAAATGAATATCAAATTCTAAATGTCATTCACATTGTTTATTTAATTTTGGAATTTTTTTATTATTTTATGAGTACTATAGATTATCAAATCACATAAAATAATAAGCATAATGTTTCATAAATTTTGTCAATTTATGATGTGATGGGTATTTTTTTATTACATAGTGCATTGTGAGTGATATCACATACTACATAAATATCAGATAGAAAAAAAATTCATCATGAAATAATTAATAAACACCCTAAAAGAAATATTAAATTATAACATCTTCCATCATTTTAATTTGAACAAAACTGAGTATATGTGGTGCTTGTTTACAATTGTTAAGGGTGGCTCTTACTAATACGGTGTTCTTATGAAAATAATTGGTTAAATTAACTAAATATGGTTGAAAATAAGTATCCATGTCTATATTTTTTCATCTATAAAGGAAAATCACTGATTATATAAAGTTAAAAATTTCTAGAAGTAGGGGATAAACTCCAAAAATCAATGAATTTTGTGTTATTCTGGTTAACCAGCCATAAAATAGCATTGAAACACTCTAAGTGGTGGAGTAGATATAGAATAGTCTATGATGATAGATTTTTGGGATCCTTTCCTTTTGAATACTCTAGAGATTGATTATTTTGAATCTAGTAGTGATTAGAACTAGGTATCTATAAAATAGCGGATTAAATTTAATGATTTAATTAATTGATAGTGTATAATTTGTAATCAATATAATATTACTAATATGATATAATTTTTTATAAAATGGAATGTAAAAAACATAAACACACTATGATTTATTTTAGAAAAAATAAATTTCCTCACCCTCAGAAGTTTCCAAGAGTACTGAAAGAACTTTTGGAAAGTACTACAATATAAGAAATTCAGGGTGAAGGAGTCCCAAAGACCTATTGAGAAATCGTACGAAGTGAGGTTTAGAAAAATTCTTAGAGGTGACTCGTGTATGTTTTATTTGATTTTTGCATCATAATTCTTTTATCAATTTGGGATGTGAGTTCTTGATACAATATTAGGACATAGATGATTTCAAGTGTTGTCTCGTCCCTAATAAGATTGGAAGGAGAAAGTAAAGTATGATATGAATGAGGTAATGTTTACACTGAATATGTATAAATTGAAATACGGATTATGATCTTTCAATACATCCCATTCATATATCATTATCACCACCTTTCTCTAGTTTAATTAAAAATTACAAAAAAAATAATTTAAAAAACTCATGGTTACCTTTTTTGAATGGAATGATAAGTAAATAAGAACATAAAAAAGAATAATATTTTGTTCATAGGGTGAAAATTTTAATGGACAATGGAAGAAATGCTAATGTAATGTGTAAAACCAAATTCACCTTCATAACATCCTATAAATAATTGAGTTTTATCATCATACAATATGTTAAATCTATTTATCTCATGAGGTAAAAAATGGAAGATAAAACAAAATGAGTGGAACTGATAAAGTAAGTAGTCTCTTATTATTCAGTAATATTTATCAATTATATGTAATGTTTCTATTATGATTATTTCGTATTAAATATAATATTTGTATCATATATGATAATTGAAATGTAGTAACTGATTATGTATAAAAACATGACATAAAGTGAGTTGATATAGCACCCTCAATTTCAAGTAAGTGACCCATTATTAATGTATTTTATGTATGTAAACAGTTTGGGTGAAGCTTGGGATGGTTTAGAGGACTTTTGGAGAAAATTTGGTGCTTTTTGGAGGCACATGATTTGAGAACTGTTAACAGAAACCATGCAACACCTTCAGGAAACCATGAAACTGAAAAAAAAAAAATGGGCTCTTTATAGGTGTATGGTTTTTCATAACCATGCTGCCACCTAGGAGAAATTTTGAAAAGTGGATCAGAGGGAAAAATAATTGGTGCACGGTTTGTCCAACCATTTTGGAAAACTATGAGAATCATTTTAGGAGGTAGTGGATGGTGAAGGTTGGTGCATAGTTTTCTTAACTATGTGCCCCAAACATGAACTTTTAAAAATTATATTCTTAAATTGTGGATCTCCCTCATGTTACCTATAATCCATTTTTTTACTCTATTTTGACACTAAGTCAATGTTTTATCCTTCCAAAGTCTTTGGAGACTCTCCCCTTTGATCCGAAAGCGATCTGTTAGAAAATCAAGGGGCATTGAAGGTTGGATTGCCTGATAAGTCTCTATTATTGGTAGTTTTCCTTAGATTTATTTTATTTCCATATCTTTTATTCATATATATATTCCATTAGGGATGGATCTATGATATTTGATTCTAATAATTATGAGATATGGTTGTCTTGATGTTATGAAAAAAGTTCGAAGGAATGTTTTTGAATATTTAACCCAATTTTATTAAATAATTCATGTCATTCTTCATTTTATCCATAGTTTCCAAGGTATGTGGCCTCACACTCAACTATAATTATTATAACATGAACACTTAGGTTCAAACTATTTAAATTTTATAAAATTGATTGTGAATTTGGTGTGAAAATCATGGTAGAAACACATTTTAGTGATGGTTTATGGAATTGTATGAATTGTTGATGAGAATTTGTTTATTTAAATATTTTAAAATGTTAATTTTAAAATGTGGTTTTGTTGGCCTACACTAGTTGTTGTGAGTTCATGTTTCTGATGTGACCCAAAATAAGGGGTTCATACCATTAGGGTACAAGGGATGTGGCCCTAGATAAGGGGAGTGCACTATTGTGTCACAATGATATTTTCCACCTAGTGGTGACTTGGTGGATCAACGAGGAATCACTCATGAGCTTGAAAATATCATTTGGGTATTCAAGTGTGGATGTGAGGATTGGAATGGGTTATGCCAAACGGATTTGAGAAATGGTTTTAATCTATTGTTTAGTGGATTTAATTGGTAAAAGACATTGGTTTGGGAAAACTATTTAAGTATGAAAATGGTTATATATTCTGATATGAACTTTTTTAATGTTTTTTATATAAATGGGACAACTTGATCAATCCTAGTGGCGGGAGTAGGGAATTAATTTGAAAAAACATAATTATTTTTATTACTCACCCCCTATATTTTCATGTAAATGATTTTGAATATTTCTTTATCGAGACATAGGTAAAGGTAAAATATCATATTTCTTTAGTGGTGCTTCCTGATACATGGGATGTATTTTGGAGTTGGATCTTTGTGAATGTTTGGATATGTGGAGTTGGTGTCTTGATATCATTTACCTTTATTGGATTTTTCTTCCTCCTTATAGTTTATGCTGATCATGGTTTCTTCTTGGTACTATGATATCATTAGTTTTATTTATTATAAATTTATTTGTCTTGAATTTTTATCAATCATCATATAATGGTTTGGGTTTGGGTATTCATGGTTTTGGATAATTTATTTTCAAAGGGAAAATAATCTCACAACTGTTATGAATCCCATGACATTTATTTATATCATTTGATGTCTTTGGGTTTTCTCTTACGACCAAGTAGTAATTCCACCTTGAATG
The DNA here is from genome assembly GCA_963277665.1 of Viscum album. Classification (NCBI taxonomy): domain Eukaryota; kingdom Viridiplantae; phylum Streptophyta; class Magnoliopsida; order Santalales; family Viscaceae; genus Viscum; species Viscum album. The sequence continues at coordinate 1,364,956,241 of OY728151.1, read as the reverse complement.
AATCCAATGTGATGTTGAAAGATGTTATTGGTGAATTATCATAGAGGTTGAAAAAGGGTGATTCCCACATCAGCGATGAGAAGTACAAAACTTATATTTTCCATGTTTACGGATTCCAGTTGAACATTCATTAAGAATTACCAAAGAACATATCTCACACATCCATATGAAAAAAGATACATTTTTAAATCATTGGGATGAACATTGTTTGTGCTGTGTAATAATCATCTAATATTTGAGAAATATGTGAATCATTGGTAATAGTTGATTAATATAAATATAATACGCTAATACCTAGTAAGGGAAAGATAAGTCTTTTTCCCATAAAAATAAGTGTTTTTCAAGGATTTACCCAGTATGGATTTTGATACATTAGAGTAAATGACCATATGTATTATTTAAACATTTAATTTCATAGTTTAGGATAAATAAACATTAAGAAATAATGGTTTGTCTCACTAGTTTTGGAATTAGTAAACCTATAGATCATGAACTACTCATAGGGAAATATAGTGGAAAATATAATTTATAAAATTCCTTATAAGAGTTTTAAGGAATTTAAAAGTGAATAATTACATATGAATGGTCAAAAACTATGATTTTCTTCGAGATGATGTCCAAAAATATATCTTGACCAAGCATTCATCAATTTAAAAATGTGGGATGGCATAGTTCTTAATTGCACATTTCCTTATGCACATCAAAAATGAGAATCAATGTTAACACCGAATTTCATTGTAGTAATTATTAAATAAAAATTTCTTTATAAACATGAGAGTCATAATATAAGTAAAATGAGAATCAATGTTATCACCCAATTTCAATGTAGATACTTCTATGCTTTTTCAAGACATGATTTGAAAATAGAGGTGTTATCCAGAAACTATATGCCAACTATTATGAGAAATGAATATCATATGAGTTCTAGTATGATACAAATTGATTATTTTATAAGAAAAATTATTCAGATTCAAAGATATTGTTTAGGTTAAAAACAAAATTTCATCAAAAAAAACACACAACATTCATCTAATGTAGGTATCATAAATTTTTTTAGGGATATTACAAAAATACCTTTAATAGAAAATTTATAGTCAATTGATAGACTATCTTTGTATAAAAGAGTGTACATATCTATTTAAAATGGGGAAGATAGATTGAAATATTTGTTTTAATGTCAAATATTCACAATTATCTTTCATATAAATATATTCCAAAATAGCTTGTGAAAAACAATTTTCCTACAAACACACATATATCATATTAAGGTCAAAACCATGGAAATGTTTTTGTGACCACCAAAGCTAGTGATACATTATTAGTTAGGAATAATGAATCCTACAGGCAGTAAATTTCAAATAACTATGATTATAAATTTCAATTAAAAAACAATAATGTATTCTATGTATCAAAGTATAGAGGATTATTATTTTGAGTATTGTAGTGGTTATTTGAGTGATATTATACATGGGTGGTATATGTGTGGCACCAATAAAGAAATATTTTTAATACCAAGTCATTATACATAAATACATTTTTATTTTACAGGTCATAGTTTCTTTCTATTATCATTGTATTGTTATTTTTATGTAAAGACAGGCAATCATGAAAAATATCTATATAAAAAAATGGAATAGTTTTGTGACACCTTATAATTCAAATAAAGAGTGAAAGTTAATAAAATCAATTTTTGGATTGAAGTAAGAATAAAGTTATTTAATATTCATTTGGAATGAATTTCTTCAAATTTCTATAAGAGGTTAATGGGAGAACCTCTATTTTCCATTTAAAATATTTTGATAACATATGGGAAATAGTTAATGTTATTACATTTAGAAAATACTACAATGAAATTAAAACTCTAGATATTCACTTAATGTAGCAACAAAGAATCTTGGAGACAGTGTCAAATGAGTTATATCTAAAGGTTTCTTATACCATTTCGATTTCACATATACTACAAAGGTCTTGATTAATACAAGTTGGAACAATTTGAGAGAGAATTATTACAAATTTCACATGGCACACATCACTTTAAGAATATACGTATGTGACATAGCAAGATATTAATGTGGTGAGTAGAATTTAGTGCACTTTGATGATGGATCAATCCCTTATTATATTCTATGATATGTATAATATATTGGAAACATATAATTTATGATAGAAAAAATATCAATGTAATAGAAATTGAGCTTTATGGGAAGTATTCATAACTATCCAATTGTACTTAAATAAGTACACAATATATGTACCATTTATATACAGAGGAAGGGATACATGTTGTAAGGGGAAACATAATATTCTTCTTATAGATAAATATAATCTAATATCATAGTTTAGGGAAGATAATTATAATTATAAACTCATTAAAATTACTATTAATATCAAAAAATAATATATGTGTAGTCAGTTTTGATACAACTAATGAAGCGGTGTAAAAATATGCCCTGATTTTTTATATTTTTTGGAATCGTACCTAGTATGTAAATTTTTATCATAATATAAATTATGATAATCATACTATTATTTCTATCCAATATGATAACTTTTTATAGTGGAAAAAGGAATACACTCAACAACATATTTTGTGGAGGAGTGTTACCCATGAAGGTGAAGTTTCTAATAGCAGAATTGCCACATAGAAAAAATGTGGTAGGACTAATGAATAAATATATAAATTAGAAGAAACGTGATCTTTTCATGTGACTAATGAAAATTATATTTAGATAGTTTACTATAGTTAAATTTGGAGTGTTGTGAAAGTGGGTTCCCTAATACCAACTTTTTCAATACTATTATATAAACATGTCATTTATATTTTCATTTTTGCATGATGTATTCTTCCTATAATATTTTTTTTATTTATTTTTACACTATTTAAATTGTAATTTCCAAAGATTATTTCTCACATAAAAAATTCATTGATGTTCCCATGATATAATGAGAACCTCAAGACGCAATGAAATTAATATTAATCATATTTCTTGTGTTCCAAATACATCATATTGACTGGACAAAGATGATATATTTCCATCAGTTTTTGGGGCTTCAAAGGCATTGAGACTTCTCCTCGTGAATTTCAAACTTGGTGATCTAGAGTAGAAGAGATAATTAGGACTTTCCTGCCAATAGGAACACAACATGTTTCTAGTGTCATTGGTAGTTTCAATCTGCAAAAATTTGTAATGGTCTCTGGGCTTGAGATTATTATTAGTGTATACTATATGATTGTGTACAATGATTAAAGGAATAAAATACAGTGTTGAAGTCATAGTGAGGTATCTTACATTGGTTCTGTCATTTCAAGTATGAAATTGATTGAATAATCAATAAATAATTTATCACTTTTCAAATGAAGTGATATATTAGGCCTAGTTGATCAGGATAGTAGTGACTTCATTAAATTCAAGTGCATGGTAGAAGAAGGTAATTATATCTAGTAAGGTCAACAAAGGAGAAAGAAAATGGTTGATGACACAAAGCGTGTGTACTTATATATGAGATATCATGAGATAAAGAGACTATATTTCACATCGTGAGATTGTAAGAAGGTTTTGGCTGTTATGACTACACCTTATCACTTTAGGGTCTTGATGTTTTTATAGACTCTGCACTTATTATATGAATATAATTCATTAATATCAACATCAGGCACTATAGTTTCACACACTAAAAATATTCAAAAGTCTACCCAATTCACTTGAATATGAGTTTAGGACATGATAAACCCTGATATGGGGTTCAAGATATGTCTGATGATGTATGATTACCAAGAAATAAATAATTCACTATTATTCAAGTATATAATAATTTATATTAAATTTATCTATTTAAATTATTTAAAGGTATTAAAGTAAATACAATAAAGATATTATAACATAGAATATTATTTCATATTCAAGGTGCTTTTAAACTTTTTTAGAATATCAAGTCGAGTTAATGGCTTAGTTTTATCATGTACTGTATTTATTATATCACAGGTAAGTGATAAAAATATAAAATATATGTATGAATCAGTAAAGTGGAAATATGATTTTGTTTATAGCATATAATTTGGAAAATATATATTAGAGGGTTGGGGTCAAATTTCAGGTATTATATTTATGTCATTGTATATGGTAGAGAGGCTCTCAATGCGAATCAAAATTCACTGAATTATTAATTAGAGCCTCTATCTTCTCTCCCACCTACTATAGAGGGAAACCATCCTTCTAAGTAATCAACTAAATCTGTCCTTTATGGATTGACAGAATGATGTAGCGATGATTGGAGGGACGTCAAATGCTTGGTCAAAGCTCAGTTCAAGCACCCAAAATTTGACAATGATGCTTTGGTTGAATTTTTAAGTACTTGGGGATGATCTATTATGAATATTACTTAATTAATTCATGAAATTATCACCTATGATTAGAGTTTTTTGATCATAGTTTGATTTGGAAAGTGGTTATTTTTAATTTAATTTTTGTGCATAAAATTTATTATGTGGGATCTGTAAGAGTTGTTGTCCTAGAACCAACTAGTTGTGCTTTGATTACAAGGATATTTAATGTATTTAAATATTAAAAATCATTTTACATATTTTACATTATTATGCATGTATATGATGTGATACTTCGCTAGAGTATTTGTTGCATTGAAAAGGTCATGGCAGTTCCCTACAATGATGAGAACCATGAAATGCTAAAATAAAATTCTTAAATATAGTTCTATGTTTGGATGACATACTATGATGGGACACATAGCATGTAGACCGTCAGGTGTGAGTACTCATAAGCATATGAGACTTCCTCTCATGAACCTCACACTTAGTAATCTTCAAGACTGTATATTATGAGAACAGACCCGCCAGCAGAAATTCCACTTGTTTTTTTGTCATCAGATATTTATATCTACAAGATTCTGTAATAATCCATATATTTTATTGTTATCATTAATATGTGTCACAACTCACACACTTTTATTTGCAGATAAAAACCATCATGTAGACAGTTGTTGTGAAGTAGGCTGTGTTGGGTGCGTCACAAGTGGCATGATATTAATTGATAAGACGATGAAGGATATCTCCCTTCCATTTATTGAAGTTGATAGCTAGACCATTTTATTGAAATATAAATGTCACATGAAATACCATCGCCATGCTGTAATGAGGATTTCATTTCAGGTAGTCAAAGAATGACGTATCAAGAATAATGGTTGATGACACTATCATGAACCTACATGATGAGATATTGAGATGAAGGGATTATATTACACATTGAGCCTTAGTGTGTGGATGTCAATGTTGTGACTTTATGTTCTTTATCTTGGGTCCCCTGACCCATTGGTTGACAGTACCCTTGGACATTAGGCAAGCCCACCTTATTCCATGGAGAAAGAACCCTAAATGGTCAGACAATGAGCGTTTTTGGTGGTCTCGGTCAAATTCTATTTGAATTAAATTAATGAAATAAATATTATTCTCAAGACCATGGACTAATTTTATTAAAGTTAAAATAATATCATATATTAAATAATATATATTTATTTATTTTATAGAGCATTTAATAAATATTTGTTTACTATTTTGTAAATAGAATATTTATTTAAGAGAATAATTTATTTATTTATTTATTTTGGTGTTCAATAAATTTAGGTGGAGTTCGAGCATACCATGGCCAGTCCGGTAGTAAAATAATTATTTTCAATATAGTAAATAATTATTTAAGTAGTTGGAAGAAGTTAAAATAATAATGACGGTACTATTATTTATTGACGTAGAAGTTTATTTATAATTCTGTTTTTGTGAAAGTAGGAGCACCATAAATAATATGGTGGTATTATTATTATGAGCATGGGTTTTCTCCAAGCACAAGAATATATTTAATTGTTGTTATTCCATTAAATATTGTAACTAAAGTTCCATGCATATATACAGACAAGTATGTCTATTATTTCATATATAACACACCGTACGATTGGTTAATTGAGAATTGTTGAGCTAAAAAATTTCTATCTCGAAAACTCTTCCCGCCCCTCTCAAGAATGAGATACTTTCTTCAAGGTCGAAGAACAAGCAATAAAGAACAACCAACCAAAGATACTCGCTTTTCCGCACTAGCACCCAGAGAATGAGTGGTATTGATTGGAGGCCATAGGATCACGTGTAGATCATCACTAGATGGATTCTAGTTTGGATCCTCACAGGAGAAACGAGATAATTTGGAAGGGTCGTTCCAAATGATCAGCATCATCAGAAAATAAAATATCTAAGATATAGGTATTATTTTATTTACTAAATTTATTAAATTAATTATAAACATGATGTGCAAGATCCTCTCTAAATGTTTTGGGCCTCTTCCTTATTTATATAAATCTTTTATTCTATTCCATGGAGACTGGTATTTGTCATCGTATTGATCCCAAAATAATCATTGATCATGGTAAAAATTAATGTTGGGTTCGGGCCCAACTGTGCTTCGGCTATGCCCGAAACCTATAGGATCTATAATCCTTTACCATTTTTTTAGTCCTCTATCAATGGAGTATTTACATCGATCACCAGTTATATTTTTTAAATTGTATGCCCATCAGATTCTAATGGAATCCATAGTTCCTTCATCTTTATCATGGAAAAGCTAGCATGATCATTTTAACTCACAACATTTGTGACCTTTTTCGCCTTCCTGTGGGGGTAACGTATCTATCTATCACAATCTTTGATCAACTCAAACTACCGTTTTTGTGCATATTAAATTATTTATATTCAAATATATACTTTGAGATTTTTTTATCAGTATATATATCACACCTTTTACCATAAAAATAATTCCTCTATATTTTCTATGAAAAAATACCACTCCCAAATCCAAATCCTGATTCAGGTAATTCTGATTATGAATTTTCAATTCGAAGGAGACATAACCTATCACCATATCAATATAAATGAGGTTGTATCCCAACCCATTTCTTGATACATCATTATAGATCCAAAATCCTTATCCACTATGGGGTAGTGTAATCATAGGCATGGTAACCAACCTTCTCTTTAGTTCATTTAAATTATCTTCACATTCATCTATCAATAAGAACATGACCCTCTACCAAGTCAACTTACTTAGTGAATTATATAGTTATGAAAAATATCTCACAAAGCATTGTTATTATATAGACACTTAATAAAACTATAGATTTTAGTTACCTTGGTTGGTCTAGGACATTTCTCAATAACTTTAATCTTTTAAGGTTACACTGATATTCCTTTATTTGAAATTTATGGCTCAAAAAATGAATCATTTTGAAGCCAATGTTCTAACCTGCTAAATTTTTCATATAGCTTCTCCTTCCTCGAGGTCATCAACACAATTCTAAAATTTTATTCATGATCTTCCTTTCCCTTTGAACATATAAGAATATATCCTATAAATAATACCAAAAACGATCCAATGTATTATATAAAGACTCTATTGATTAAATATAGAAGATATAAAAAGCATTGGTAAGTCCAAATGAAATTACTATTAATTCATAATGACCATAACTTACACAGATGGTTGTCTTGAGTATATCCTCCTTCTTGGCCCCTGAATAATTATATCTATATTAATGATAAATCATGGAAAAATATTGAACTCCTTTTAATTGATAAATTTTATCATCGATAAGGGGTAGAGGACACACGTTATTAATAGTTATTTTTTTTTTCTAGTAATCAATGAAATGAAACATTTTCCTATATATATTATTAATAAAAATAAAAGGTCTACCTCAAGGTGATATAGTAAGAAAAATAAATTCCTTATATATATTCTCTTATATATTCTTCTTCAATTCCAAAAAAAAAGAAATCGTGGTCATTCGATGTGGAGTATTTGAAATATGTGTACCAACATGTTTGAGTAATTTTGAAAACTCAACTTCATGATTTGGAAGAAGATAAGGAAAATCTTCTAAAACGTTTTCAATAATCACCCATACGATAAAAATATCATCAACGTTGAGTTTCTACCCAACCATCTGAGATATATATCATACATTAATAATTTAAAAAATTCATATGGTGGAAGTTATTTCCATCGGTATTCTAGGTTCATTCTCATGCTCATAGACTATATCAATTTGATTGAAAATATCAAATGTAACTTCCCATTCTGGACAATTTATATGGCCATAATAATGAGCCAGTTAATACATGCCTAAAATATATCAAATTCAATTATATTGCGAATAAAAATATTTATAGGAATCACATTCCCACAATCATCTATAGATAGGATAGGTAATCATCCTTCCATTACGAGTTTTCAAGGTGAACTCAACATCTAATGGATTGGGCTATGATTTTATACCCTTATATAATTCTTTATATTTAATAGAGTGGGTGGTACTAAATCAAATAAAAAATAACTTTTAATGTGTTTGAGAAGTTTACCTTTCACTGCATCACTTAGAACTTCCAATTTTGCTGAAGTAGTTCCAGATGATTAGTGTTCCCCACTTGGATACTTCTTTAGTAAGTTCCCATGATTCTTGTGGAACTGTTTTTCATAATGAACCATTTCTTTTAAGATAAATCATAGTATATAATGGCTTAATGGTTTTATTTATAGTCATTATCTAGATTACCCTTATCTCTGCACTTGAAAAAAATTCACATTCCCTTCAACACTTTTATTAGATGGCTCTTTCCAAAAAAAATTAATGATGTCAATTGTTGTATTCCCTCCTTGTTTTATGTGTTCTATTTTTCTTGTTTCTTAGTAGAACTCTTATTCTCTTAATGTACCTACAATATATATGATCTAGAAAATTCCTTCATATTACTAATGGAAGTTTATACTATATTATAATAAGAAGATAACATTATAGAAATTGGATACCTTCAAAGAAATGCCTTAAGCCCATAAAAAAGGTCAATCCTTTTTTTTAGGATTATCTGTGAATTTTAATGTATACCAGGATATTCTTATAAACTTATAATCATAAAAATAAACACTTTATTCTTCATTATACATTAAATTAAGGAATAAATCCTTTATTTTAGATAACGCTTCTTAGGAGAGGTATTTCTCAAAGAAAATCACTTTAAAAGTTCTTCATTACATGATTTCTATTACACTATACTCTTTAGTGTTCTAAACCAATGAACACCATAGATCAAAATTTTCATTCAAATAAAGAAATGTTATAACAAAATTTTAAGATTCATTACATCCCGGAATCTAAGAATATATTTTTTAGAGACTTAATCCACTGTTCAGCTACCAATAGATTAGTATTTCCATTAAATGATGGAGGCTTCTATTGTATAAAGTGATCAAGAAAATATGAATCATGTTGTGGAACAACAAATATATCTATTCAAAAAAGTTTGTTAGACATAACGTGAGTCATATACCATAATATATCAATGATCTTCTCAATTAAAATAGTATTTTTATTTCCACTCTCAAAAGGAAAATCCCTACATTGACTTCGGTGTTGATTCACCTTCTTAGTTTAGGTTCCATCAATAAATAGTGGAACATGCTGAGTTATCTCAAAATCATCATGATTACTAATCCATAAAATAAAAAATCCCAAATAAGATAAAAGTTATCAGATATTGTAAGGTATTTTATAATTCTCATGTCATCTATCTTCATTTAAAATATAGTTCCCAAGGTTTCTATTAAACTTACTCTGATATAAATTGTACAAACCCCAACTCCAGTAACCTTGAGTCAGTGTGTACATTATTATGTTATCATGAGATACAAGTGATTTCATCCCAAAGGACTAAATTCTTTACTGGTCAAGGTAAAATGGAAACAAACATGATTCAAATTTTACCCTGAAAATGTAAAATAAAAAGAATAAGAAACATTCTTTCATTCTTGTTATTATTGATAATATCCTTCTTTATATCCTTGTCAAATAAAGAAATAATAATTAAGATAAAATAATTAGTAATGTTTATGTACTGTAGAATCTACCATGATTGTGTATGGAATAATCAATATAAAAAGTTTAATAACTGAAAACACATGAATGTTTAACAAAAACATAAAGAATAGCAATGAATGCCCAGGTAATAAAAATTCAGTAATCTCATGGGTATTAATAACTACATTTGCAATGAATAAAATTCTTAATTTTTGATGTCTTAATCTCATATGAAATTATATCTTAAAAATTAAGGACTTTTTCCCAGAACATTTAATCTATGGGTTGGTATACATCAAAATCTCAATTAAAAAGGTTGGCTAAAATTTTGTCTCAAGAGACCTATCGATGCATCAAGGGGCTATCTATAATCAGGCACCACCCATAACTAAGTGTCAAATTCATTCCTCATATATTAAATATTCAATTTAATTCATTAATAATACGCCTTAACAAAAAATATCTATATTGAGTAAATAGTATAAAATATTAAGATTTCCCAAGACAATCAAATAAATTTCATAGTAAAACACCATATGTAAAAATGATGTTTGATTTCGAAAATAGTTTTATTCCTCATACAAAGACTGTGGATATTTATTAGAAAAGTAATGTCCAACTAAAATCATTACAATAAATTAAATGTTTTAAGAAAATATAAATGACCAAAAAATTAATAAGACATAAAAGATAACCAGTAATTCAACCCAAATATAGGTTTTTTAATAAAATCATGTCCTTTGGAGAATAAAAAAATAGAATAAGAACAATAACATATTCTTTCAATAAAGTTATTTATTTCTTATATGATTTAATTATTTTAGAGGATAAAATTGAATAAATTGGTCTTTCTGTTGGTAAATTTTATTAATTATGTATATGTTAAAAAATAATTCTTTTGTCTTTTTATAAGGAAAAAAAAAACTAACCTTTTTGAAAATATTATAATGATTCCATTAAAAATCAAAAAGTACAGGATAACATAAAATCTATTTGATAAATAAATTCAGTAAATAAAAAGTTCTTTTCTAAGATAATCTTGAAAAAAAGACATGGAATAAATGTATACCCAATCAAAACAAAAATAAGATTGACTTTTCTTTTAAATGATCCTTTTTGTGATTAAAATTTCAAAGAGGAGAAAATTTGGAAGAACACATGAGAACAACTTAAATATTTATAGGATAAGAAAATATATAGAGTTTATCAAGGATAAATTATTGGAATAATATGTTTTTCTGACATATCCCCTACACTATAGTTTTTTATGATCTCAAATAGTTTTTCACATGTTATAGAGTATTTTTTTCTTCATGTTTAATCTTTTTTAACTATGACTGCTGTAAAAATAGATAAATATTAAATTCTAGAAACCATGACTGAAAATTTTCTTAGTCTAGAGAAATTCCTTATGTGACTCATTTGGAAACATGGATAATTTTCTAAATGATTATTTGGATATTTAAATCACATATTTGATGGATTTTCCTTTTTAAACCAATTATTCCCTGAAAACTTTTAGTGAAAATTGCCTATGTAGATAAGTCACCTACTTGAGAAATCAACTACATGTGTCAATAATTTATATTAATTATATAAAAGGAGAAACTTATTTCATGATTTCATTTGGCTACATCATTTTTGGATGTGACAGTAAAAATACTATATTGAAAAATTTGGAAACGTGACGTAAATTTGGCAACTTAGAAAATTTAGTTATTTAAGGAAAATAAATTATGTGAATACAAACTACTTGAAATAGGATATATAAATATTTTGAATATGTGGATCAAATAATCTACATGAATTAAGATATAGAAATTGGCTATGTGAGGATCATCAATCTACTACATCAGGCTACAAATTGAATTTATTACCATTAAAACACTGGAGTGATTTTTTAATTTCGTTGGTTGACCATTAAAATATTTTTTACCACATTATAGTAAATATGATTATAATTAGAGACATCTACCATGAATGGAAACAAGAACAGGGAATACTTATTGTTATTTTCTATTTTTGAGGTATTCTTGAGAAAATTATGTACATTTTGAAATTGAGATCCATAGAAATTGGGGAAAAATGTTTGTGCATATTAAAAGAGATATTTTTGCATGAATATTAAAATCCTCATTAAAGTTTGATATATATATATATATATACATAATGAATCTCCTGAATATGTTATGAAAAACAACTCTCTCTCTGTATTACAAGAATAGAAGAAGAGGCTATGTGATTATTAGCTCTGTTATCTCGATCATTGTTGTCTTTGATTTAGAATACTCTCCTAGATCTTCATAATCTTTTTATCATCTATCTTGTAGATTTATTCCATTTATTTGTTTTATTGTAAAAATATTGTTTTTGTTTTTAAATACACTTTTAGTCATCTCTTCCATTGAAAAATGTTCCTAGTAAAAGAACATAAAGGTCATTGCTTGTAAAGCCTTACTGGAGATCGATTGAAAGCTCATGTGTTGTTATACCAATTTTTGAATGATTTCACTACGTCATGAAATCCATGGAACATGAATAGTATTAAAAAAAGGATGGGTCTAGTGGAAATTGTAAAACTCATGGAAAATAGTGTTGGTCGAGTGGACTGGGGGGGGGGGGGTTGCTTCCTGAACAGCTATAAATTTTTGTGTATGATATTTCTATTTTATGTTTTTTTCACTAAATCTTATGTTTATGAAAAAATAAATATTATCAATCTCTAAAATAGTATGGTTTTAAGATCTCAATTCCCTCCCCCCCCTTCTATATTTTTTTAATCCCTTTCGAGGCCAAAATTGGAATCAGAGCCTATTACTCATAACTTCTCATCTATAAATTTTAGATGTCTAAAGATATTCTTTCAAATATTTATAATGATTGATAACAAATAATTTATGTAAATAGTAAGATATCCCAAATTTAAAAATGATAATTATAGTTTTTTAAAGGAACAGATGATCATTTATCTAAAGAATGTTTCTCTGAAGGCTTGTCTCAATGCTTTGAGTACTTATGAAGTTCTAGAAACACAACAATAAACAACAGATTCGGTCACCAAAAAAATATTTAAATTTCAATAAAATGAATTATATTATTTGTGGATTAGGTCTTGATGAGTTTAACTAAGTCTCTCAATACCAAATAGTCCATGAAATGTAGACTATAATAGAATTATCCCATAAAGTAATAGATAATGTGAGTGGTCTCGATATAATACTACCAAACAAAATTTTGATATGTTCAAAATTATGAAAGGATATAGCATCAAAAAATATAATGGAATTCTTATATCGTTTTCATAAAAGAAATTTCATTATGATAACCATTTTTTGAGCTAGATCAATAATTTAGAATCCTCATTATTATGCCACTAAGATGGAGTGGGATCTCGGCTGCTATTAAACAATCAAATGTGGTCCAAAAATTTAATGTAAAAGATATAATAGGATATATTATGATGTATGAAGAAAATATGGAAGTTTGAAATGGATAACAAGGACTATTGATGAAGTAAAATGTTACAATAGGGGTTTAAATTTCAATGGATGATCAGAAATGAAATGAAAAATAAGTTGTTGAGTCGTTTGATAAATAAAATTTTTGTGGGACTGTTTCAAGAAATGAGCCTCCTCACTTTTCTATGAACATAAAAAAGATCTATAATAGTATTATATGATTTAATAAACCCTTTAACAAGTATAATAATTCTAATGCTAATTAAAAATAAGTAGGATTATATGAATGAAAAATTCTTGGAAACAATAAACTATATTTTCCACAGCTACAAGATAATAAAAATTATGAGAAAACATATTCCAAAAAAGTTCCCTATAATAAGATTATAAAGAAAGTCCTGAAAACACTTGGAAGTATTCAAAAGCTTCTAATGATGTTACATGATTATAATCAAAACCCGAGAATTATTATTATAAGTAAAACATATTTTTTATAGAACACTCAAATAAGGTATATTCATATTATTCTTATGACAATGATTCTAAGTATAAAAATGAAAATTTATCCTGTGAATAATTAAATAAATATTGTTCTCCTATGGAAACTATGTCAAAATGTTTGAAAAATAAAAACAAAGATCAAAAAAGTCTTATAATAGTATAGTAATTGAAAAATATGACTTTAATAAATAAATTTCATATCTAAAATAATTTGGAAAATTCTGCTGCATCGTGTATTAAACATGGAAATATATATGAAAATTTTCAAAAAGAAGTTCAATACTTCAGATACATATAACGTGTTTTTAGGAAAGGTAAAAATTGTTTAAATATTATCCTTGGGAATAAAATAACAATAAAAATTCATTTGGGTAAGAAATATATATAGATAATTCAAGGAATTACAATAACTATTTTGTGTCTGGTTCCAAGAACAAAAACCTCCCTAAAATAAGCATTTTTTATTTTTTAGATTTAAGAAATTAAATGAAAAATTATATTCTAAAAAAACCTAATTTTTTGGAGTAAAACATTATTTTATTTTAATAAGTTTTTCACAACATATATCTAGTTTTCCCAGAAAACATAATTGGACTTGGGTTCCCAAATCTCACATTGATAACATTAATTAACCATATAAAATATGGGTACAAAAATTATTTATTGTCTGGTTTGTCATTATAGGGAAAATTTTCCAAGATTGTCAACAAAAAATGGTAAATGGAGAGTGGGTGTTTAAGGCATATGAGTGAATATTTATCTAACTTCCACCACTTGTCAAAAGTTTATGGAGGAAATGTCAATTTTGGTGACAATGCAAAAGGAAAATTATGGGAGTTGGATAAGTTCGTTATCGAAGGTTAACCATCATCAACAAAGTTATCTATATGGAAGGATTAAATAATAATCTGATATTTATTTATGAACTATTTTCAAAAGTTTATTTTTTTTATTTTTTCAAATAATGACAATTTATTTTTCAAATATAAAATTATGAAATATAACACACCTAGAATATAGAATGTCTATACTCTAGATCTTAATTCTTTTAGTAGAAAAAAACTAAATGATTAAATGTTGAAACAAATGAATCACGGACTTGGAATAGAAGAATAGGAAACTGTATTGTCTATTATGTGATAAAATTATATAAATGGAATTCAGTTTCAGATTTATCTCAGCTTCAATAGAATAAAAATGAGGTATATGATGCATTCCAAATGTTAAAGTAACACAAGTATTCAATTAAATTAATTAAATAGTTTTTTTACTTTTATACCCTAATAAATAATTTGTATGGAATTTTTTGGGCCATCTAGAATCGCAAGCCTTAGAAGAAAATCATTTTTTATGTATTAGTTGATTATTTCTATAAGTTTTATTTTTTTTATTTTAAGTGTTAAAAGTGAATCCTGTTATGTTTTTATAAATTTTTTCATGTTGTTTAAAAAATAAAAATATGCCAATATTATTTATTTAAGAAATGACCATGGAGTAAAATTTGAAAAACTGTGAGTTTAATTTTTATTATTGAAAACATGATCAAACTTACAATTTTTTACCCTTGGGACATATCAATTAAATGGTGTTGTCGATAGGAGGAGTAGTAATTTTTATGAAATTACTAAAATGATGTAATCGTAATATAACTTGCCTACTCATTTTTTGGGTTACACTGGGAATATAGATTTTTATATCGAAAATAGAGTTGTAATATGATCAATAATAAAGATAACACCATATGAGATATGGAATAATAGAAATCCAAAAGATTTTCCCTTTATAATTTTTGGTTCCCAGTATTGTATTCTAAACACCAAGGATAATTTATGTAAATATGATCCAAAAGTTGATAAATCAATCTTCCTCGGTAATTATACTACTTTAATGCAATAAATAGTTTTCAATAAAGGATCAAATATTATATGAAGAATCAACTCATGTGAATTTTTATGAAGGTGATCATTTTGTTCACAATATGAATGAGGTTGATAAACTAAATGACTATTTTGAAAATATGAGACCTTGAGCTCTCCATGAAATTAAAAAATAATGAAGAGTTGGAAATTAATCTTATAGAAAAAAATCTTAAAATGTTAGAAACCCTATAACCCTTAATAATATTCCCTTAGAAATAGTTATAGGAAGCATAAATGAATGTATTGGAATTAAAAGTGGTGTAGTAAACCTTGTAGAGTTTCTTACACAAATATCATAACTAGAACTTATGACTATAGAAGAATCATTATTAGATGCGAGTTAGGTTGTGGAAATGTAAGTTGAATTAAACAAATTTTAAAGGAACAAGGTTTTCAAAGTAGTTGATAGGTCCTTTGAATATCCTATTATAGGACCAAAATTGTTTTTATGAATAGACAGGAGGATTATAGTGTTTTCACTAAGAATAACACTAGAATATTTACCAAATATTATAAATTGGAATAAGGTATAGATTATGAGAAAAACTCTATATTTGTATCTAAGATAAAAGAAACTAGTATTATCCTTGATTATGCACCCCACATGAATTTAAAATTATCAAATTGATGAAAAATCATATTTTATAAATGTTTTTATTATAGAGAACGTTTTTGGGGAACCTCATAGTTTTGAAAATCCTCAAATTCCAAATACAATTTTTAAACACCCCAAAGAACTTTATGGTCTTAAACAAGCACCTAGATCTTGGTATGGCCATTTTATTTATTTTATTTTATCAAATAGTATTGTAGTAGGTAAGTTGAATATTACATTATTTAATAAAAATTAATTTATAGATTTTTTTCTAGTTTAGATATATATTCATGATGTATTCTTTTTGTTCTAAAAATAGAAATTTATGTAATGGATTTTCAAAAATCATGAAAAATTAATTGGAAATGAGTAGGATGGATAAGTTAAATTATTTTCATGGAATTTTGATTTATCCAAATGACTTTGGGAATATGAAAAATGAAATAAAATACAAACATGACATACATAATACTTTTTTCAACTTAAATTGGTATATTTCATACATCTCTTAAGAGTTTTAATGAAAAAATTTACTAGGGTGAAGCTTGGAAACCAGTTGATGACTACATTTATAGAAGAATAATTGGAATTATATTGTATTTTCCTACTAGTGGAATAAATTTTTAATTTATAGTATATATTTGTTCTTGGTTTCAGTAAAACCTTTAGGAATCTCATTTAATATTTTCTAAAACAAGATTACTATTTTTAAAAGGAACATTTTCTATATTCCTACTTCATTCAAAAAAATTAATTTAAATTTATATTCAGATTCAAAATTTTGTGGTTGTGAAGTATTTAAAGGGATGACTTTAAGAACCTTACACCTAAGTAAATATTTGGTATCCAGATCTAGTATAAAATACCACTCTATTTCATTATCTATTTCTAAACAAGAATATAATGTTACTAGTAGTTGTTCTGCATAATTATTATGGATAAAACCCTCCGTGATGGATTTTTGATTAAATTCTAATCATGTATTAATTAAATACTATTAAAAAAGTTCTATAAATATTTCAAAGAATACAATAAATCATTCTTTAATAAATAAAAAAATATATAACGAATCATTTCTTGAGTGATCATGCACAAAAAAAGAGGTATTAATATTGATATATCTCTGTTGAAAATTAGTTAGTAGATATTTCTACAAACCCCATTTTGTATGAACGATTTAATTTTATTAAGAGTTAATTGATTTTATTCAATTTTAAATGAATTTAATTTGTCTTATTTTGGAAAATATTAATTTTAAATTTTATTTATTAATGATTTGGGTTTAATATTTTGAGGAAATTAATTTAGATTATACTATATTTCTATTTGAAATTTTTTAAATTTTAGAATGTCAAAATTCATCTCCCTTAGTTTTTATTATATTTATTTTTAGGTAGAATCCCCCAAAAACCAATTTGTTATGTATGTCATATTGGATTTTGGTCGGTGACATAATTTTTATTCAACACTAGACCCATTATCTATTCATATTCGTTACTTCTCTCTAAATTCAAATTGTCATACCTAAACTGTTGATTGTCTCATGACCTCCAATTAACCTATCTTACTACGAAAAACCGAATCATGTTGATGTGGGGAGATATTTTTCATCTAATAAATCCAATGGTAGTAGTGTGCCATGTAAGGTTATTTCTGGAAAGGCTATTAATATGACGTGGGTGATATCTACTGATATGCTACTAAAGAAGTTGATTCTATTTCAACGATGAGAATTGGTTTTCGATTAAACAAAATTATTCTTCTTTTCTGAAAAAGAGGTAGATGGTTTTTTGAGAAATATTGAATTCTAGTTCACTAGAATAGAGGATGTCATTTACTTGATTATAAATAGTAAGGAATTGCTTGTTTATTTTGTGGAAATGGTAAAGATATTTCATTTTACCCATAGGGGGTGCTTAACTTCAGTTAGACATGGATTTATATTGGTTCTTTTGGGCTTACTAAGGTGTTTAAATTCTTATTTGGAACCAATTATTTATAGAAAAATCAATTTAAGGATTCAGAACCTAGGTGGAACATTCTATACATATTTATTCAAACATGAATTGTTTAAGCGTAAGGAGAGATGGATAAAATTCTCTTTCATAATAAATATGCATTATAAATCAGGGTCAAAAATATGAATCTCAATAGCTCTAGATAAATGAATCACTATATGAATTATTTATATAATGGAAAAGACATGTCTAATTATTATCCTTATGGTAGACTGGTCTCCCAAGTTTTGAAAAAGAATGATTTTGATCTGAATAACGGAGAGACAATGAAATTCCATAAGAGTAATAATCTATCTATAGTTGTTCTAAATAAAAATATTTATTTATAGAATCATGTTTCAAAATCATTGAAACATATTGGTCAAGGATGTGTGGCTTAGGGAGAGCCATCCAAAAACTCACCACCTAGGGAACAAAAACTGTGGAGATGATGTCTTCTAGGCATGTACATGAGACAATGGCTATTAGATCTACATATTTCATAAAAGTTATCAATCCTATTGTAGTTAATCCAGTTCATATTTAGGATGAAAAATCTATTCAATTCCAAATTACAAGTGCTATTGAATCTTTTAAAGTTGGTTAGTATGTGGGTCCATTTAATTAAACAACTATTCCAGTTATTAAATAGAGGATATTTGAGAATGTACATGTGGTTTATATTTCTCATGGAATATATGAGTATGAGGGTGAAGCTAAGATGGTTCATCCAATTCTTCAAGGATCACCTAATGATAGTGATCAATTCAGTGATTTAATTAGGGATATTGTTGAACTTTATTCCTTCTGATCTCTAGTGTCTTAACTGTGATCTAATTTAATCAGTTATAGTGAAATAAATCAGTAATGATTGTGTTGGAGAGCTCCATGATATTAAAGAATCTATTAGTAATATTATTCAAGGCAAGAATATGTCCTTAAATGAAGTATTGGAAGTTTATGGTGAATCTTATGGGAAGTTATAAGATATCCTCGATGTTTCTAAAGATACACATGGTACGGTTTTTAGATCTCTTAGCCCAGTATCTAAAACCCGTCATAGCTTTTTAATCTTGTTGAGCATGGTCCAAAAATAAGCTCATGGTGTATATTCTATATCTTCAAAGGAGGGATCCAGTTCAGAATAAGTACACTACTATGAAACATCTCTTTACTAGTGCTAGAATCGACTTTTATTGGTGCTAAAAAAGAGATAATTGCAGCCTCAGAATTAAATGACCTAGGATTTTATCAGTTCTTGAAAAGAACTTACAAAGAGTTCCTTTATAAGTTATAAAAAAATAACCAAAAAAGTACCCCATTGTTAAGTCTTTTATATGTTCTGATAAAAACACCCCATTTATCAGCACTTTTATTTATAATTGATAAATAGTCATACTAAATTGCGTTGTAGCAGGACACTCTAACACTAGAAATAGGGAATACTATAGTGGGCTACAAAATCACACTACATCATTATAAGTACTAAAATACATATAAAATATATCATTCAAATGAAATAAGATTTAGTTGTGTTATTTTGGGTTTCATTTAGGGTTGCATCCATGGTCTTCTTCATGATCTCATTCTCAGCCTCATTAGAGGTTTCCGTAGTTTCTTGTTCTATTTTTGGGTCTTCTTGATTGTGGTTGATTTTCATCAGTGTTCTCATTTCTATTAGTATATGATTGAGGTGAGGAGGTGTGATTGTCGCCACTGTTGGTGGTGTGTACCGGTATAGCAGCTAATGATGTCGACTCCAAAATAGTGATGTTTGAGATTTATTGATGACGATGATGACAACATGTTTCATCATTGAAGGTGTTTGGTCCCAAATGTGCCATAAAATTTCAGAAGTCTATGTTAGTATTCTTATTTTATGTTCTTCTGTGATGGCATGGTGCATGTTGTTGGTGAAGATGACGGTTTCTAGCATGCTGGTTTCCGGCGATTCACTTTGGATGAGGGTTATTTTTTGTCAGGGTACACATTGAGAGTAGAAAAGCTCGAGGTGTGATGATAGTCCCTTTTGAAATTTGAAATCCGTTATATGTCATGGTGTGTATATCGAGGCAGTGTTGACGAATTTCAGTTGAAGAATTTGAATTTTTTAATAGGGTGTTCTTTGAATTTTTGTGGTGTGGTGCTGATGGTTTTGTTTGATATTTGAATTTTGAATTCTATAATCTGTTTTTTGTGGCTTTTATGTAGGTTTCCACTTACCCTAAAGTGGATTTTTCAATAAAAAAATGCATTAATTTTTATAGAGACAAAGAATGCACATTTATAAAAGAAAAAAACCCCACTAATTAATAAAAGGAATTCATCTATATAAGAAAATAATTCTTATGTTATTAATAATATAAATTAATAAATTAAACATAAATTTTTAATTTAAAAATAATCATTCAGTCATGCCAGGAATACTGTGTATCATACTGAGTTACGGTTGATTCATATTGGTTACACAACTTCATATTCTACATCAACAATTAACTCTGTGAAAATAAAATAAATAAGTATATGATAAAAAAGATAAGGAAGTTAATTAATTAATATCTGATAGAATGATGAAAAAATAATTTATTCTCATTTTCTCAATTTTGGAGATGTGATAAGCGTTTTAAAATAAAATTATGGGTATATACTGAAAAGAGGCACTTGGAGTCATATCGACCATGATGTGTTCCTGAAAGAGGTGAGAATAATTCCCGCATATTTCAAATGACTTTTGAATCATTCTCCAAAATTATCAAAATAATCTGATTGTGTTTTCTAGATTTTGAGTATGTCACTTGTGTTTTTTACTAAAATGAGATTTTTAAACTGGAAACACATGATTTTTGTCATACCAATAATATCATGTGTAATTTTTATGTGATACAGATTCCTACACATCAGAAATTAATTTTGAATAATTTTCTGAAATTAACAAAACAATTCGAGCATGATTTCTTGGCTTTCTATGAGGGACACCTTTTCAACTAAAATGTAAATTTTAAACCTAAAACATAAACTTTGAGTCATATGAGGAATATCATGTATTATATTAAGGTGTGGCTGATTAAATCATGTAAAAATTGAAGATTGGATCTTTTTCATAAAGTAAAAAAAATACGAATGAGTTTTCTCTGTCTTGAGTTTGTGAATTGTCTTTTTTACTAAAATTACTATCAATTTTAAATAAAAAGTTCAACATGGAGTAATACGGGTCACTCCGGGAATTATATTGAGCTATGGCTGATTCCTAAATATCCCAAATAAGATAAGGATATTTTTTATAATATATCAAAACAATCCAAATTAATTTTCAATCGTTTGAGTATGTCACATCTATTTTTTAAGATAATGTCATTTTAAATTGGAAACATGCACTTAGATTCATACTCTTCACATCATGTGTCGGTTTTGTGGTAGATTGATTCTTACAACTCAAAAATGACTTATGAATCATTTCCATAAATTATATAGACATCCCATGGTTCTTTTCTCAGTTTTTATTGAGAGAAAATTTTGGTACTTAAATGTCAATTTTAAACTGATAACTAACACTTTCAGTCATACAATGAACATCGTGTATCATATTAAGGTTTAGATTATTCCCACAAGTCAATAATCACTTTAAGTAATATTATACTAAAGTATCTAAACAATATGAATGTGTTTTCAAGGTTTTGATTATGTCAATTCTCTACTTTAATAAAATTAATGTCGTTTTAAATAAAATGATGCACTTGGAGACATATAGGACAAACCATGCATCAGATTGAGGTTCATCATATTAATTCATATCTAAAATTAATTAAGGATTTTTTTTCTTAATTTATTGAATTAATATGAATGTGATTTCTTGTTTTTGAGTATGTCCCTTGTTTTTTTACGAAAATTTGACCTTAAACTGGAAACACACAGTTTAAGCCATACCAACCACATCGTGTGTCGGTTTGACATGGGACTAATTACTACACATCACAAACAATATATAAATTGTTTTTATAAATTATCAAAACAATCTATGTTTTTTTCTCATTTTTTATTGACTATAAATTTTTGAACTAAAATGTCAATTTTAAACTAATAGCGGACACTTTGAGTCATGTTGGGAACATCTTGTAACAGAATGAGGTTCAAAAGATTTTTACATGTAAAAATTACTTATGGGTCACTATCCTAAATTATCAAAATAATCATAATGTATTTTATTGGGTTTTCGTATGTCATTTTTATTTTTTGCTAAAATTTATGTAAATTTTAAATAAAAATATATACTTTGATTCATATTGGGAACATTGTGAATCAAATTGAGGTGCAGATGGTTAATAAAAATATATAATGAATTATGGATCATTTCTCAAAATTATCAAAACTATATGAATTTTTTATATTAGTTTTGATTATATCACTTTTTTTTAACAAAATGTTTATACTAGTCACATCGTGTGTCTGTTTGATGTTATATTGATTCCTACACATAATGATGACTTATGAATCATTTTGCTAAATTATCAAGACAATACAAGTGTGTATTCTTGATTTTTTTAAGTATAAATTTTTGATCTTACATGACAATTTTAAAATGATAACAGATAATTTGAGTCATACCGAGCACATTATGTATCTGATTAATGTTATTCAGATTATTTCATATAAAAAATGATGTATGGATGATTTATCTAAACTATGAAAACAATAAAAAAGTGTTATCTCATTTTTCAGTATGTCAGTTGGCTTTTTTACTAAAATTAATGTCGAATTTATATAAAAAGATGTACTTGGAGAAACACCGGTCACATCATGCGTTAGATTAATGTATGTATGGTTTATAAACAACCAAAATTACATATATATAGTTTTCCTAAAATATTAGAAAAATAAAAATGAATATTATTGGTTTTCAGTATGTCACTTTTTTTCTAATAAATTGTCATTTTAAAATAAAAACACACACTTTGAATCATATCGGCCATATTGGGTGTGAGTTTGATGTCATAATGATTACAACATGTCACAAATGACTTATGAATAATTGTTATAAAATATCAAAAAATCATATGTTTTATTCTTAGTTTTTAGTTATTGACACTTCTTGACCTAAAATATCAATTTTAGACTGATGATGGACACTTTGAGTCATACCAGGCACACCAGGCATCAGATTAGTCTTTAGATGATTCTAACACATCAAAAATGAGTTTTGAATTTTTTATTCTAAGGTATCAAAACTATATTAATGGGTTTGTTTGGTTTTGAGTATGTGTTCTGTGTTTTGAACTAAAATATAAATTATAAAATTAAAACATATGATTCGAGTCATACCAGTCACACCGTGAGTCATATTGTGGGGCAGATGATTGATTATGTAATGTGGGTTTTTATTTCAAATATCTAAACCATGTTATAGAAAAAAATGTTCAATTTGTATGGATGAAGAAACCCCGTGTTTCTCGAAACCCCTCATCCAAAAGTAACATTTTCTCTATTTTCTATTATTTTGTAGATTATTGGCCGCAAAATATAACCACCCAAAAGATTTGAAAAATAATAATAATTTGATAAAAATAAAAAGGAAATTAACTTAAAATATGTAGATAAATTGTTAAAAAAATTACTAAATTAGTAGTATAAAATCACTTTTTCATGATGGTTGTATACATTCTTGACCCATTTCTATATTTTTGTTTTCTCATTTGTATCCTAAAAGTATAATCTATATTGAGAGCCATAACCTTTGAACAAACCACCTCAACTCAAGAAAAAGAATCCCCTTGTATAATAAATCATCTCTTAGGTCACTACTATTGTAAATAAATAAATTAGACCTAAATATGAAAAAATAAATTAATGAAATATCAATTTGTAACTAAAACCAAACAATTTGAGTCATAATGAGTACACTGAAAATTTCATTTTCATGTTTCTGATTCCACCACTACTTTATATCCTACAATTCATTTAGAATTATGGGTAATGTAATAATATTTCTATTTTATCACCGAAAATGTTTAATTCATTAGAGAATAAAAGGAAAATTTCTTCATCATGAGTGAATCGTCTTTATTTAGTGCTTTCTCTTAGTGCATAAGTGAATCATCCATGTAGATTAAGTTATTTACACCAAGAAAAAATAACCCATTAGTGTAAACCCTATATCAATCACTTTTTGAAATAAAATAAATCATTATATACAAACTTTTTTGAAGATGATAAAATCTATCTTTCCCTTTCATCATCTTGGAGAGTACAAACTCCATGATAAACCATTTATCTTCATTAATGAAAAAAACCTCAATGTGACACATTATGTATTTTCTAAAGATAATGAAATCCATTATAATTATATTACCCTTTTTTCGACAATTAAACATTAGTATATCCATTCATAGCATCCAAATAAAAATAAAATCGGTTGTATCCATTAATTCTTCTTTTATTATGGTACATATTTTTGTATCCTTTTTAATATTTTGTGTGACCATAAAATCTATCATAACATCATCATTTTTTGTTCATCAAAATTGGAATATCCTAATTCTCATGTTTATTTTATTTATAATGACTATGAGTTTTTTAACAATGAGCTTATAGACAAGGATATTATTACATAATGAATGTAACTCAAATATATTTCACATAAACTTTTGATATTATATAATTCATCTAATCGATGATTAAATCCCCTAAATAATTCCAACATTCACCAAAGTGAAACCATTGTATTGTTATTTTTCAAATTCAAGATTCAGTGGATGAAATTTTGTATTTCTTTAATTTTTTATAGGTTTTGGATCAATCTAATATCTTATTTTTCAAAGGGTTCATTGTTTGTATTTTTGGTGATTACCAATTTAATTTCATGTGATTTTTTCATTTTTTTTGAATGCTTTTAAAAGTGGTTCCTTTTCATTTGATTCCATGTTTTATTTAACACCATCCCTTTTCGATGACCATGATCTCTCAATGATAGTTTTCCTTTAATAGTTATCTCACAAACCAACTGGATTCAATGGTTGATTACACACATATTTATTCAAACATTTCTTCTTGATTATGTACCTGTTTGATGACTAGATTGGTGTTGTATGACTCTTATGTGATAATTGGATCTACTACTAAGACCCTTTATTTATAGTTTATAGGATCTTAGGGAATGAAACTACATCAATTTTTTCAGTATGTTCCTGGTTAGTGATTTCTCTCAGACTTATGTAATATTTTATTGTACTTGTCATGTGATAATAGAAATTGTAGCCTATGATAATCAGTTTAAAAATGGTGTTTATTTATAAAAAAATTTGTTCTTAAATTCATATACAAAATAACAAAAACAAGTAGAGAAAAAAAAATTCTCAATAGGAAACCTAAAACACTTTGATAATGTATCTTGTCTTATGTGATTAGTGTTGTCCGAACCATTCAACAATTATTCAGAAAACCTTGGTATAATCCCAATTATACTCCATTACTAAAAAAATTTATTATTCGCAAGCCAGTTCTCTATCTCCTCCTTTGCTTTGACCTCCACCTCTACATCCTCTGCCACCTCGACCACTGACTCTAACTCCATCTCCATGACCTCTTCTTCCCATGCCTCTTCATATCCACCACTGACTCTTCCTCTACCTCCATCAATGCCCAAAAATTTTATTATTTGTAGTTCATCACGTCTACATAAATTGATTTTATCGATTATACATCTCCTTGATAAATATAATATATATATATATATATAATAATAATTCTGACACTAATTCTTCACACCCCAGATATATTTCTAAATTCATATCCCATAATAAATAAAAAACATAATAGGTAATATACTAAAAAAAATTCAGAAAACATTTTAAAACCATGTGTGTTACCCACTCATCTCTAAAAAAATTCACATCTTATTTTAAGTATGAATTTTTTTGAAAATCATAGTACTACTATGAAAACATATACAAATAAATGATTAAGAAACAGTTTTAATGAAATTTTAATTACCATTATAAATTACCTATTTAGGGATTCTCGTGTTTTGATAGTTTATGATCACTCTCAAATATTTGAAAACATAATATCCATAATCGTTTGCATTATCTTACTTTGGTCATTTTGGAAACATTGAAATAAATAAGTAAATTATTTCGAAATATGTTTTAATAGTTAAATATTTCTATATATACCATAATCTATTTCCTTTTTTTGTAATCCATATGCTTTTTATGTTCAGATACTAACTTCATTTCAGTCTTTAACCTAAATTTAGTGGTTTCACTATCATAACAAATTTATTATTAAATCACAGATTGTAAAATATAATATGAAGTTTATAAATAAAATTTTATTTTAATGTATTAAAAATTAACAATTCACATCTTTTTTGGTCATTTTGTTGGATATCCATGCATTGGATCCAAAAAATAAATATTTCGTGTATCCAGATCGATTGTGATAACCATCTAGTATTACCAAGAAAATGGAAGAAAAATTAATAAAAATATATTTTATGTGATTAGACTGTAGAGTTTTAATTATAAATTCTAGGCATCAAAAATACTATTTCGTCTGTAATTTTTTCATAAAATGATTTGAGTACTCATCCCTTTTCTTCTCAATTTTTTCTTTATGCAAATTAAGTTTTTTGTAGAAATTATATTGGGATTAGAGAATCCAAATCATGATTTTCATGGTTTTGCCTTTATATAGTAACAATATAAATTCTTTTAGAAAATATGAAAAGTTATTAACTTCAAAAAACATATTATCTCTCTACTTGGATAGTAATATTATGAAAATGTACATTATATATGTATTCACCATTGAAGCTCTTAGTCTTTCATGCCTGAGAATATGATTTATAATCTCGAGGCCAACTCTGTATTTTAGGGAATATTCATATATTTATTTTTCATATGTTATGTAAGACTTATTTTCCTCTTTACATGTTGTCTCTAAATGATTTTTTAATGATAATAAATGTTTCCTTTCAATTGGAGGGGAGAAGGTTCTCTCGAAATGTCATTTCGATTTCTTGGTTGATTAACTATATTTTCTTGATCCGACCCTCTATTTCCCTATCACTTTATCTATATGTAATATAATAACTCACATTATACCTTTTTCATCAATGGTTACAGTTTTTCTATATGAAAAAACATGTTAAAGACATACTATATATATATATTTATAAGATTATACATCCATGCAATGAATGGTCCAATAACATCATTGACCATTGTAATAACCGGATCATCAAGTGAAACATAAAACTCAATAGTCGACTCATCAGATGCATCAATCCCCACTATCAAGTGATATTTTGGGATACAATTCTCTTTTATCATGTCTCCTTGGATATTATACACATTAACCCTCCCAATAAGGCATTGTGTGGGTGTTGATAGATATAAATCACATACAATTGTACCCTACAGTATTTTAGTAATATAAAGTTACTAGAACATGTTTGAATCATATTTCAGAGATTTATTAATGATAAAATTGATTAACAATGATAAGGTATGTGGTTGAGGGGAATGACTAGCCTAAAATCTAGCAGGTTCATTTGGTTCATGTTGGGATCTCTGTTTCATCACCAGATCGCCTTGATCCTTTCTCATACATTGGTCTTCCAAACCAAACTAGAATGTAATATATTAAAAAGAATCTATTCGAGACTAAAATAGTTTCACAATATTATATTAATCATTATGTGATGTTATCTTCTAGAAATTTTTTTGACGAAACACTCCAAAACCAAATCTTCTAACATTTCCATATTGTTCTGGCCGCTTCAAAGCTAATGAAATTACTTTTTCTTTCGGTATGGTAGCTCATAATTCTTGTGTCTAAATCTTATAAAAAAAGTATGAAGATAAATATATATTTTTATTTAATACCATTATAAAAAATAAAAAATAACTATTACGTAATAATTTCACAAGATTCCCATAATTATTTTTTATTTTCATCAACTAGTTTTCCCTCCTAATTTAAGGGCGCCATCTTCTATAGCACATGAAGTGATATGGAAGTCGCTTGGGACATTGATTCGTAAATCTACATATAAAAAAAGTAAGATATATTGTTTCATATAACATAAAACTTTTATTTTTGATTTAAAGTACATTCTAATTTCTTCTCTAATGAATTGTACCCCACCCTTGCTTTGTGATAGGGGTACAATGATTTTGATGCACGTTATTTATTTTCATCACACTATGTATTTTATAAATTAATAATTTTGAATCAAATTAGATAAAATATATAACTTAAAATAATATATTATCAACTTCAATGCACCTGAGAGGATTTATCATCAAGACAACATATTAAAGAATTACATGTTTCTGACTTTATAATGTGTTCACACTACTACAAAATAGACCTTTAACAATGCTAAAATGGACTTCATCAGTACTAGTGATGCACTGAATACCTAAAATAGACTAAAATCCCTAGGTTTTTTTAGAACTAAACTAAAAAAGTTCTGATAATGGAATCGTTTTACAGTACTAAACAATTTATAATGGAAAAAATTTATCAGAACCTTCATTTAGCACTGCTAAAGGGGAATACAATAGTGTGTTGTAACAACACACTATAACTTCAATGAAATGTGCTGAAACAGTGCACTATAGAACTGGAAACACCACAAGAGATTGATAAAATGAAGTTCCAATACATAATTTTAATGAAATTAAATTTTCAACACAAATACATGGAAAATATATATATTATATATGTTTCAAACATTGTCTTATACACATACATAAGTAAAAATTATTACATACATTCAAAAATATCAATTTTGCTTTACCTTTTGATCTAGAACCTAAATCAGGCAATTTTCGACTAATCCACCCTTACTCGAGTAAAAGAGTGCACCATAATAAAAAATTAATTTGTATGTTAGTAATAATATAAATAAAAAAATAATAGAAAGTGTCAATTTGAAACTAAACATTAATCTCTAACAGGAACACTATGAATCATATTGAGTTGTGGTTGATTCTTGCACATCACCCCATTTCTAGTTCATCTTCAAGAATTATCTCTATGAAAATTAAAAAAAATGAATATAAGATAAAAACATAAGTAAATTATTTATGTAACTGAAAATAGAATAATGAGAAAACAAATCTAGGTTTTTTTTCTCAGTTTTGGAAATGAGACGCGCATTTTAAACTAAAAAAACACATATATATTTTAAAGATACACTTGGAGTCATACCGGTAACACTGTGGATCAGATTGAGATTTGGATGACTCCACCACATCCCAAATGACTTATAGATCATTTTCCAAAACTATCAAAACAATATGAATGTATTTTCTCTATTTTTAGTACGTCAATTTTATTTATTACTAAAATGTCATTTTGAACTGAAATGCATAATCTGAGCCATAATAGTCACACCATGTTTCTATTAGATGTCAGATAGATTCAAAAAATCAAAAATAACTTATGAATCATTTTCCTAAATTATAAAGATAATCTGAGTGTGTTTTTTTTTCAAGGAGTGACTCTTTTTGAACAAAAAAGTAAATTTTAAACTAATAATAGACCCTTTAAGTAATAATGAGTGCATCACATAACATATTAAGGTGTGGATGATTCATAAATGTCAAAAATGACATATGGATCATTTTCCAAAATTATCAAAATAATCGGAATGTGTTTTATCAGTTTTGATCGTGTTAGTTTTATTTTTTACTAAAATTAATTTAAATTTTAAATAAAAGGTATTAATTGGATTCATATTGGTCACATAATGTGACAAATTTAAGTGTGGCTGGTTAATACATATAAAAAATCACTATTATATCATATTATTAATGTATAAAAAACAATTCGAATGTGTTTTCTCATTTTTTGAGTTTGTCAGTTATCTTTCTTACCACAATTAATATTAATTTTAAATAAATAAAAGCACTTAGACTAATATTTTCCATACTGTGCATTCTAAATAGGTTAGGATGATTTATACGTGACAAAAATGACTGATGGATTATTTTAGAATAGTATCAAGAAAATATGATTGTGTTTTCACAGTTATGAGTATGTCACTTGTTTTTTTTCTAAAATGAAATTTTAAACTGTAAACATGCACATTGAGTCATGTATGTACTGTTGTTCATCAATTTGATGTTAAATTGACTTCTATATGTAAAAAAGACTTATTAATTGTTTTCATAAATTATCAATACAATCTAAGTGTGTTTTCTCAATTTTCAGTGAGTGAAAATTTTTGAACTAAAATATCAATTTTAAACTCATGGCATGCACTTTGGGTTATACCAGGAACCCCGTGTATCAAATTGAGGTGTGACTAATTCCAGCACATAACAAATGACTAATGGATCATTTTCCTAAATTATAAAAATAATATGAACGAGATTTATCATTTTGGATTATGTTAGTTGTCTTTTTTACTAAAAGAAATGTCAATTTTAAATAAAAATATATACATGGAGTCATACCAGTCACATCGTATGTTTGATTAAGGTTTTTTTTATTACTAAATGTAAAAAATGATTTTTTGGTCATTTTCTTAAAGTATCAAAACAATACAAATTAATTTTCTATGTTTTGAGTATGTCATTTGTCTTTTTCACTAAAATTCCATTTTAAACTAAAAACATGGACTTTGAATAATACTCGTCAAATCGTGTATCATTTCGACATGAGACTGATTCAAAAACATCATAAACAACTTATGTATCTTTTTTTTAATTATCAGGGCAATATGAGTATGTTTTCTCCACTTTCAATGAGTGGCACTTTTTGAACTAAAATGTCATTTTAACTGATAATGGACACTTTGAGTCATACTGGGCACACTGTGTGTTGTATTTAGGTGAAACCAATTCTGATACATCAAAAATGACTTACATATTATTTTAAAAATATTTCAAAAAAATAAAAAATGCATTTTTTTTAAATTCGAGTATGGCAATTCCATTTTTTACTGAAATTAATTTTAATTTTATGTAAAATACGTACTTGGAGTCATATCGATTGCATATTTAGTCGGATTGAGGTGTGGATCATTATTATCTGTCCCAAATGACTAATGACTAATTTTTATAAATTGTCCAAATACTATGAATTTTATTTCCCGGTTTTTGAGTATATCACTTTTCTTTTTAATAAAATGTCACTTTAAACAAGAATCACACACTTGGAATCATATTGGTCACATCGTGTATCATTTTAACATGATACAGATGCTTAAATATCAAAAATAAATTATGAATAATTTTACTAAATTATTATGGAAATTTGAGTGTGTTTTATTGGTTTTTTATGAGTGAAACTTTTTAAACATAAATTGAAATTTTAAACTGATAAAGGACAATTTGAGTCATATCTAGAACATTATATATCAGATTATGGTTTGGATGATTTCTACATATGATAAATGATTTATTGATCTTTTTACTAAGATATAAAAATAATACGAATGTGTTTTCTCCTTATTGACTTTGCCATTTATCTATTTTACCAAAATTAAATACATTTAAAAAAAATATACACATGTAGTCATATAGGTTAGACTATGTATCGGATTGAGGTGAGGAAGATTCAGACACATACCAAATGACATTTGTGTCATTTTAGTAGATTATCCCAAAAAATATTTTTTTGATTGGTTTTGAGTATGTAACTTTTATTTTTTACTAAAATGTCATTTTAAACAAGAAACACGCACTTTGAATCATATCAGACACATAATGTATCGATTTTACGTGAGACTGATACCTATATATAAAAAATTACCTACAAATTATTGTACTAAATTATTAATATAGTACAATCATGTTTTATCTATTTTTAGTGAGTGGGACTTTTTTCAGCTGAAATATCATTTTTAAACTGCTAAGAGACAATTTGAGTCATACTCGTCACATTGTGTATCATATTATGGTGGGGCTGATATCTATATTTCAAAAATGACTTATGGATTGCTTTAAAAAAGTATAAAAACAATCTAAATGTGTTTTTTTAGTATGTTAATTTTCATTTTTCCTCAAATTGATGTAAATTTTAAATAAAAATAATCACTTGGAATCATATCGGTCACACCATGTGTTGGATTGACATATGACTGATTCCTACACATTCCAAAGTCTTAAAAAAATTTCAAATTCCTATGTTACCAGACTTTCCATTGAATTTCGTTACTAAATATTCAAAACATCACATTTATCATTGAATTGCAGGGTTGTTAGTTCAAAAAATAAATCAAATGGAAAACATGGTAACATTGGCAGAAAGAAACTTCTCACCTCTTTTGTGGCTTGTTGCAGATAGTTGAAAACAAAATATCACTACACAATTTTTTTCTGAAAAAAAAACTAATTAATTATTAGATAAAATAATTATGAAATTAACTTACAAACACTAAATAAAATTATGATGAAATTAATTTAATTAGTGGTATGAATTCACCATTTCATGATTGTTCTATACATTCATGACATGTCTCATTGTTTTCATTATCTCAGTTATTGGTTCGAAGTCCAATCTCTCACAAG
This sequence comes from Viscum album, assembly GCA_963277665.1. Classification (NCBI taxonomy): domain Eukaryota; kingdom Viridiplantae; phylum Streptophyta; class Magnoliopsida; order Santalales; family Viscaceae; genus Viscum; species Viscum album. The sequence goes on along the minus strand of OY728151.1, from coordinate 1,364,923,346 downwards.
CATGAGCATCATCACACAAACCATCCCAAATCCAAAAAAAATAGAATCCACATTTTGTAAGAAAAAAAATATTATGAGAGTAATATTAAAAATAAATAATTTTGACATAAATATGGAATAATAAATTAATTCTATGAACAGTTATTTTACTATAAAAACATCAATATTAACTCTATGATTAATCAGAGGTTGCGTCATTTAACTTTTTGAAAAGGAAGTGGAAGGTAATTGATGGTAAGTGATAACTATTAATACTGTATGGGCGATAAGGTTTTGCAAGAGAAGAATTTTGTGAAATTTTTGTGGAAGAAAGGCATGAAATATAGACGCAAATATTCTAAAACAAAATCTACAAAGAATGATTACAATTAAATCACTATTTCATTATATTATTTTTTGGTAAAATAGAGAGATGTTGGCCCTAAAGAGACTATTGGAAAACCTCTTTAGTATTAATATTTTTAATAACCAAAAATCATGTCAATTCCTATTAATCATGTCTACACATTTCAATCAAGGTTATTTAAGATTCAATATGTGAAATTATGTTTATCTATGATCTCATGTAAATTTAGATCATTCTGTTAATGTTTATGTTGTAAAACAATCCAAACTAAAATATTTTCTATGTATAACAGACTAACACCAACAGGAGAGATGAGATGTCTCCAGTTCAACAAAATCTCCGAAAAATGAACTACTAATGAAAATGACCTACCGAAAAATGACCTACCAATGCAAATGAATTACTAACAGATGAACTACTTGAAACATCCCAGGTAAATAAAGGATATGACATTTTAATATTTTTAAATTAATTATTAATTTTACTTTAAAGGAGATTCTATGTTCGATGGATTACCCGATACACAATAACTAGTTTCTTTGAAATATTACATTGCACACTAATATATAATATTATTATTTTCAATGGTAGGTAATTCATAGCTTTTGTATTGGTGAAAATGAATAGAACTAAAAAAAATATGTTTATACATGTTTGTTAAATGTTTTTACAATAAACCAATTAAAGTTAGAGGCTTAAAATAAGAAAATAATTTGATTTTAAGCATAAATACTCTAATATTCACTATAAGGTCGATTTACCGCCTATTGATGGTGAACCCTCTTTAAATATAGTTTTGGTCACTTTTATATTTTTTTATTTGATAAAATATAATTCTTATTTATAATCGGGACATCAAAATTTACTTTGTCTAAATTTTTTGGTATTTTTCTGAAAAAATTTATTTTTTGATGAATAGTGAAAAATACTGTATTTTAATTCAAAACTATCTCTTAATATTATTTATTTATATTGTTAGATTATATTTTCAATTGGTTTTAAAGTGTAATTAGATTATAGTTTTACCATTTAATCCAATTTTGTTCATTGGAATTAATTTCACTTTGAAATTGGGCACAACCAAGTGTCAATCTTTTGATAGATATTGTTTCTTAAAAACACGCTATTCGTTTTGACAATGGAAATTAATTTTCAATTAATTAATTCAAATTCTATGTTTTTAGTTTTATAAAATATAATATCGTCTTTTAAATTATTAATATCAAATATATCTAAGCTGAATTTTTATTATTTTTCAGAAAAACCGTCAATTTTTGATGATTAGTGAAACCACTAAGTAGTTGTTAAAAACTCAATTTTCATTTAAATAAAATTTTACCGCTTCTGTGAATTTAATTTTGAAAATATGACATACATGGTTGTTATTAGTAATTAAAATGAGGTTCAATAAGATGAAAATAATTTTTTGGTGAATAGTAACTTTTGATTTTTATATACCACAGTTAAAGGTAAATAGGGTAATTCAAGGTAAAAAACAGTATAATAATAAACAATTACCTTAACACTTGTCCTAACATTATTGGATGAGTCATGTCCGACCATGGGCATCCTTGGGTCAATTTGGGGACCCCATGGAGCCACTTGGGAGTGATAATGACACTTTATTTTAATTAACTTAAAGGCAAAAATGACAAAAACAAATATCTTTTAGTAAATTAATTTTTACTTGGGGTTATATAAGTAATATTTTCGACTATAATTATTCATTGTAAATCTAAAATTATTTCTTACATCATGGTACTTTTTTATAATTTTTAAACATCAAATAAATAAAATTATTTATGGCACAAAAATGATGCAGTGTTGACCTCATTATTAAATCATTTAAATAAATAATATTAAAAATATTAAAAAAAATCCAAACCTGTCCAATTCTTATTTGATGGATTTATTTCGACCATGAGTCATCTTATATTCGACCTTAATGTGTTTTGGACCTTTAGAAACCGAAACTCTTTATATAATAAAATAATATTTTCACACTTTCCTAAAGAACCCCTCCTCCCCCTTATAAATGGAAACCACTTCTAACCCATTCCACACACATCTCAAGCCTCTTGGATCATCCAAAACCTTCCCAAATAAGCTCTCAAGATTCATTTACTCCTCCTAGAATCCTTACCTTAGTCAGAAGGCATTTCAAGGGTTCTTTTTGGTTCAAACCAAAGGGAGTTACCCAAATTAATGGTAATGTTTTCTCTTAAATTATTTTGTTTTATTTTGTTTTATTTTACTTATCAAACCCCTTAAAATATTTCTATTCATTTATTTTATAACAACACCATTATCATAAATATACTAGGATATTTTTATGAGAAGTATTCTAACTACACATACACACACCTCCATCTAATGGTTGAAAAACATATTGTTTCTAGGGATGACAAACTAACACCTCACGAAACGATGATTCTTCATTTGTATCCTACCGCCTATCATGGTGTCCATTATGAGGACAATATATTTATATATGATATATATTATGTTTATTTTTTCTTTATGCTTCTGTATTTATAATTTATAGCATACCTTTATGGTTTCCATTATGAGTGAACGTGATAATTTCATTTCAGTAAGTGCGGACTACCGCCCCCTCGAAGTGATATGACTCGTTCATACCATACGTTGGACATATAAAGAATGTAGTTATTGAAATTATATATGATATTATACTGGAATTATAATATAACTATGTATCATTATGTTTCCTTTAAATTAAAATACAAAATAGAAATGAAATTAGCGTTCATGCGTACGTACGGCTTACCGTCTCCATGAACGGTGCATTTCATTTCTTATGTCCAAATGTTAGGCACTATTATAAATACAATTTTATACTGAATATATATGATATATATGATATCTAAATAATTAATATCATTCTGTAGATAATGGACTCTTGACCACATGGACAACTTGTAATTATAAGGTGTTCATTTTTTACTCAAGTACCAAATAACGACAAGACGACCATTATTAACATAAAAGATTACATATTGATTATAACATGGTAATAAGTGATATAAAAGAAATAATAAAATTGAAAAAGGGTTCTTAATAAATGATAAATTAAATTATGTTTATTATTCAGCAATAACAAGGAACAAACAAGTCAATTCGGACACGAGGTAAGGGGTTTCTTATCTCACTTTTAATTCTGTGAGATTTCCATTGTTCACCACTTTTTTATTTCATGTGGTGTATTTTGTACTTCCATTTGATATATATTAACATTATTTTATTTATATTCATGGAATTATGTGAATCATTTTGTGGTTATTAACTTTTGTTCATATGACTTGATCGATTACAATGTGGTAAGGGGTTTTCATCTCATTTGTCATTACCGTGAGATTCATGCTATATTGCCACTATTTCCTTTTGTGTGGTATATTTACTACCCATGACTGTAGTCCTTGCATAATATACATTCATTTATTGTAAATTAAATCTTCATTTTATGGTCCTTCTTTCATATGGTGAATGTTTCATAAGTTACCAAATCGTTAAGGGAACCTTTAACCCTCCTCTTTTTTAAAAACATCTTTTTGTTATTTATTTTAATTTACATATTCTAATGTTGGGTTATGTTATTATATATTCTTAATGATGTTAATTTTATGTCCAAGTGATGAGATACCCTTTTCTCTCTCATCGAATTATGTTTCTGAATTTTAAAGTGATGTCGTTAAGCTGTCAAATTTCTATAACGGAACTTCTTAACCCAATTTCAATTCTTTTGGTTAAACCTATACTTATTGATTATGTCATGTTATAAATATTTGTGAATGACCTCTGATTGTTTCACACTTAATATCCACTTATATTGAGTTTATTTTTATTTTTCACACATAATTATGTAATTTATTTATCCTTAATCAAAGGATACCATCTTTATAAGGGATTTCGTCTCAATTTACATTCCCTTGAGACTTCATTGTTGTTATGCACCAAATACCATTTATATGGTGTATATAATTCCATTTGGAATATTATATCATAAATACCCTTATTCTCATGATATTATATGTTTTGTTTTATTCTATTCTTCAATTTTTTTTAGTCATGTGTTTCTCAAGTGTTACGAGACTCTTTAACTAAAACATCATTTTAAAATCATTAAAGAATTATTCTTATAAATATTTCTCATTAATGTCCATGTTTTCAAAAAGGTTTTTAGTATTTATTTACATTGACATTAATGTTTTAAAACTTTAATTACTTTAAAATCTTCAAAGTGGTATGGGACACTTTGATTCAAAAATATCTTTATTAAATATTTTAAATGGTTTTGAACATGGTTCGATAAAGCACTGATTATATCTATGATATGTTGTGATTGTAATGTGGAAATGTTATTTTTTCCTTCATTGTTATTTAAAGTGTTATGAATATGTTATGGATCTTGGTAATTGTTTATGTATACAGGTGGTTCCGCGATAAACCTAGGGCGGGTGAGCCAGAGATTTCTATCCAATGCATTGGGTAACATGACAGAGGTAAATGTTAATGTTTCTCCTAAGAAATTTATGGAATATACTATGATGGGTATTCCAACATTGACTCCCTATGTAGCTGTGATAGCTACAATGTATGTATGTTATGAATGCCATAATTTACCTTTATGACTTATGATTTGTGTATGTTATTCATAAATCTTATGATTTCATAAGGTATGTTATGATTGAAAAGTATGGTTTCGTTGATTTTAATTTAAGGATGGGCTAATGTTTTCCTTCCTTATTTCATAACCCTTACAAAGCTTTTTAAGCACATCCCAATTTATTGAAATTTTTTTCACAAGGATTAAATATGAATAGGGTCAAGGATGGGATCAAATAAAAGTCATGTTGTCTAAAACATGGAACTAGACATGTTTCTTTTTAAGAGTTTTTATTTTATGGAAAAAATGGATATTGAGTAGTAGTGTCTAAATGTAATTTTCAAGTTGATATGTAATAGTTATATCCTAATTCTCTATAACTCTAAACCTGAAAAGATCCTCAGTGTGAATTCTTGAAATAATTCAAGATTATGTAATGTTTAAGGTTCGGTCCTTATAGTTTGTATCAGAGGTCAGTTTAGATAACTTTAGAGGTTAGGGTGTTGTTTAATCATAAGTGACATAACCATAATGGTTAGGATATTGGAAAGAGTCACTATTTTTTTAGATAAATCAAATTTGTTAAAGATTTCATAAAAATGTATGTTTTAGTGTTTACAATCTTCATAAGATAATATACGATGATTTTATTGATATACTCACACTGACCTTTTTGGTTTTAGTCAATGGATGGATCTAGCAGGAATCAAAGTAGTAATGGATGTAAAGAAAATTTTGACGGTTTTCTGAATGAGAAATTGAATGAAATGGGAGCTACAATGAGAACTCTGGTGGTTATTATCAACCAACTATCTGGAGTCATGATTTACCTCCTGAACCTTGGTTATTTTTATAAGTCATCGCATATGCGAGAAAAAAATCCCCATAGAAGTTAAGGTAATAATCATACAGGTAAGTATTCAAAAACCTATGTTTCAATAATGTTGAAAGAAACACATAGTAAAATGTTTCAAAGGGATGGGAAGATGCTATAGATGTGGAAGTTAAGGTCATAAAGCAAGAACCTTACATGGAAAAAGGAAGCATCCAATTGACTCTAGGAAAGGGAAAGAGGTTATTTGTGAGGGATAAATTGAATGTTTTAAATGTGGTGTGCATGGTCATTTTACAAATAGATGTCCTATGAAGAATTTTAAGGAATGATATCACCAGGATCGTATAAATATGTGTTTACCAATACCTAATTCTATTCCAATTGAGGATAAAGAAACTGAAAATGACCAATGAAAGGTATGGATTATTTCATAAATGATGTTTATACATTATTGAATCCTAGAATATGATTCATGATTTTTTTGTAGGAAATAATTATTTCAGAATAAGTTGGAAAAAATGGTTAATGGATCATGAATAAGGTTGAATGAGTATGAAGTCAACATATAAGGGATTCAACAGTTATGGTAGATTTTACGATGGTGAAATGCTTAAAATTATTAAGGCTCTTTTAATGATGGGATTACATTAGAAGAATTTTTATAGTATGTGTAACCCTAAAGTTTGATATATGAAAATTTTATTCAAGGAATAATTATCTTTTCTTTTGTGGTTATAGTTATAAAGAACCATTTGGGTTTATATGATCCTCGAATTTGAGGCTATTATAGGTTAATACATTTTGGGATGCAAAATGAAAGTTATTAGATAAACTATGTAGTTAAAATATGTTATGGTTATCATTGATGAATCTATATCTTTTTGGGAATGTTATAAAATTATATATTTTTTGAAAAAGGACAACATACAGACCACGTGACAACTCATCACATCGGACTAAGCTGCGGGAATTGAATGCACAACCAAAGTGCAATTTGGATTTATCGCCTACCATTGGACTACGTGAAGCCCCTGGTTATTATGAATAATTATTTTTTGTTAGATGATTTTATGAATAAATAATAAGTTGATTTTGGTTTATCTATATAAATGATTAACCTATCATGGAGAATATGTGATTAGGTTAATTAATTTCCAATATGAGACTTTAAGAGTAACTGATGTTATTTAGAGATAAATGTTAAGACTTATCTTGGAAGACTATGTGATTAAATCCTTCTGAGATTTTGGTTACAATATTAGTTTTTATTAAATTGATGAATTTTATTGACAATTTTATATTGAATGGTCTTGGTTGAAATTTAGGTATTGTTTGACAAATTTTGGAGATTAAGAGTAGTTTTTATTTTGGTAAAAGATTATATTTTTTTGGTATTATATGATCTTCTACTAACCAATTTTGGTTTTGGTTGATGTCTAAAGATAGGGAAAATATATAGTTCATCTTTTTTAGATTATGTGATACTCTAGAAGTTCATTTTATCACTTCAGGTGTGACCAAGTCATCTTGAATAATTACTGCTTTGAGAAAATATGAGTTTTTGGTAGAATTTTATTAAAGGATGACACTCTACATGAAAATTAAGTATATTTCCTTATGATATTAGTTATGTTATTAATAAAATTTATCAACTCTATGAAAATGATATTGATGTAAAAAAATTATAAGCACTCTTTTATCATTAAACTTTTTCCCAACAACAAATTTTTGGTATTGTGGTGGTTAACTTTCTGGGATCAAGTTCTCTATCACTCTCTATTAATCTTTGAGAGTTAGTTTCTCTTCCATATCCATTTTTTCATGAAATCCTAGTATATATTGTCTCAAGTGACCTTTGTATATATCTTTATTTATTTTAATGTGATAGTTTTATTGACTTTTTCTCTGATGTGGGACTTTTAATGATGTTTCTGAGCCCAATTTTAAAATTGCAAGGACACAATTCCCAAAAGGGGGGAAGGATGTAACATCCTAGGTAAATAAAGAATATGAAATTTTCATATTTATTAATAATTTTAAATTAATTATTAATTTTACATTAAAAAGGATTCTATGTTCGATGGATTACCCGATATGCAACAACTGGTTTCTTTGAAATTTGACATTGCACACTAATAATATAAAATTATTATTTTAAATGGTAGGTAACACCTAGTCATTGTATAGGAGAAAATGAATATAACTAACTAAAATATGATTATAAATGTTTTTTAAATTTTTTTACGTTTATCCAATTAATGTTAGAGGCTTAAAATAAGAAAATAATTTGATTTTAAGCATAAATACTCTAATATTCACTAAAAGGTCGATTTACCACCTTTTGATGGCGAACCCTATTTAAATCTAGTTTTGGTAACTTTTATATGTTTTATTTGAAAAAATATAATTCTTCTTTAGAATAGGGAAATCAAATTTTACATTGGGTAAATTTTTTGTATTTTTATGATAAAATTCATTTTTTGATGAATAGTGAAAAATATTGTAATTTAATTCAAAAATATATTTTAATCTAATTTATTTATGTGGATATATTATCTTTTTAAATGGTTTTAAAGTTTAATTATATTATATTTTTATCATTTAATCCAATGTTGGTCATGGGAATTAATTTCACTTTGAACTTGGGCAAAAACAATTGTCAATCTTTTGATATATATTGTTTCTTTAAAACACGCTATTTGTTTTGAGAACGGAAATTAATTTTAAATTAATTAATGAAACTTATATGTTTTTAATTTTAAAAAAAATACATCATTTTTTGAATTTGGAATATAAAATATAGCATATTCTGAATTTTTGGTATTTTTTGAAAAACTTCAATTTTTGATTAATAGTGAAACCACAAAGTAGTAGTTAAAAAATTGACTTTTTAATTTAAATAAAATTTTACCACTTCTGTAAATTGAATTTATAAAATCCTACATACATGGTTATTATTAGTAAGTAAAATTTTGTTCAATAAGAAGAAAATAAATTTTTGGTGAATAGTAACTTTTGACTTTTATTTAACACGGATAAAGGTAAAATGGGTAATTCAAGATAAAAAATATATTATAATAATACAAAATCACCTTATCACTATTACTAAACATATTGGATGAGTCATGGCCAACCATGGGCATCTTTGGGTCGATTTTGGGACCCTATGGAGCCACTTGGGCGTGATAATGACACTTTATTTTTATTAACTTAAAGTAAAGGCAAAAATGAGAAAAACAAATATCTTTTAGTAAATTAATTTTTACATGGGGTTATATAAGTTATAATTTCGACTATAAATATTCATTGGAAATATAGCAAGATTTTCTACATCATGGAAAATTGTTTATAATATTTATACATCCAATAAATACAATTATTTATGACACAAAAATGATGGAGTGTTTACCTCATTAATAAATCATTTAAATAAATAGAATTATAAATATTAAAATAACATCCAAAACCTATCCAATTCTTATTTGATGAATTTATTTCTAACATGAGTCATTTTATCTTTGACCATAATGAGTTTTGGGCCTTTATAAACCGAAAATACTTATATTATAATATAATATTTTCACACATTCTTAAAGAACCCCTCCTCTCCCTTATAAAAGGACACCACTTCTAACCCATTCCACACACCTCTCATGCCCCTTGTCTCATCCAAACCCTAGAAAAATAAGTTCTAAAGATCCCTCTTTACATCATACAAGCCTTAACATAGGCAGAAGGCACTTCAATAGGTCCTTTTGGTTCAAACCAAAGGGAGTTACCCAAATTAAAGGTAACGGTTTCTCTTAAATTCTTTTGTTTTAATTTGTTTTATTTTACTTCTCAAACCACATAAAATCTTTCTATTCCTTTATTTTATAATAGCACCAGTATCCTCAATATACTAGGATGTTGTTATGAGAATGATTCTAACTACACTTACACACACCTCCATCTAATGGTTGAAGAACATACTATTTTTTTGGATGGAAAACTAACGCCTCAAAAACGATGATTGTTTGATTATCTCCTACCGCCTATCATGGTGGCCATTATGATGAAAATATATTTATATATTATATATAATATGTTTATGTCTTCTTTATTCTTCTCTATGTTTAATATATATCATACCATTATGGTTTCTATTATGAATGAACGCGATAATTTCATTTGAGGAAGTGCGGACTACCGCCCCCTCAAAGTGATATGACTTGTTCGTACCATATGTGGGACATATAAAGGATGAATTTATTAAAATTATATATTATATTATACTAGAATTATAATATAACTATTTATCAATAATTTTTCATTCAATTAAAATACTAAATAGAAATGAAAGTAGCATCCATGCGTACGAAGGGCTTACCGTCTCCATGAATAGTGCATTACATTTATTATCTCAAAATGTTATTAAATATTATAAATAAAATTATATACTAGATATATAATATATATATGATATCTAAATCATGAATATAATTCTGGATATAATGGACTCTTGACCACATGGACAACCTGTAAATATAAGGTGTTCGTTTTTTACTCAAGTACCAAATATCAACAAAAAACCCATTATTAACTTAAATGATTACATATTGTTTATAACATTATAATAAGTGATATAAAAATAATAATAAACTTTAAAAATGGTTCTTAATCAAGTATAAATTAACTTAGGTTTATTATTCAGTAAGAACAAGGAACAAACAAGTCATGTCAAACCCAAGGTAAGGGGTTTCTTATCTCACTTTTAATTCTGTGAGATTTCCATTGTTCACCACTTATTTATTGAATGTGGTGTATTGCGTACTTCCATTTGATATATATTATCATGATTCTATTTATATTCATGGTATTATGTGAATCATTTATTGGTTATTAACTTTTGGTCATACGACTCGATTGATTACAACGTGGTAAGGGGTTTTCATCTCACTTCTTATTCTCGGGAGATTCATGCTATATTGCCACTCTTTTATTTTGTGTGGTGTATTAACTACCCATTATTGTATTAATTTTGTAATCTTCCATAAATTATGTTTAATTAAATCTTCATTTTATGATCCTTTTTCATATTGTGAAGGTTTCACAATTTTCCAAATCGTTAAGGGAACCTTTCACCCTCCTCTTTTTTTAAAGAATTATTTTGGTTATGTCTTTTAATTTAGATCTTATAATGTTGAGATATGTTCTTATATATACTCAAGGATGTAAATTTTATGTCTAAGTGATTAGATTCCCTTTTCTCTCTCATTAAATTATTTTTCTGAATTTTAAAGTGACTTTGTTAGGCTGTAGAATTTCTGTAAGGGAACTTCTTAACCAAATTTAAATTCTTTGGGTCAAACTTATACTTCTTGATTATGTCATGTTATAAATATGTGTGAATGGCCTATGATTTTTTCACACTTAATATCCACTTATATTGAGTGTATTGTCATTTTTCACACATAATTATGAAATTTATTTATCCTTAATCTAAGGATACCGACTTTATAAGGGATTCCATCTCAATTTATATTCCATTGAGACTTCATTGTTGTTATGCGCCAATTCCATTTTATATGGTGTATATACTGCCCATTGGAATATTATATCATGAATACCCTTATTCTCATGATATTTTAATCTTTTCTATTCTATTATTTAATTGTGTTTAGTCATGCATTTCTCAATTATTAAGATACTCTTTAACTAAAACATCATTTTAAAAGCATTAAAGAATTATTCTTCTAAATATTTCTCATTAATTTCCATGTTTTCAAAATGGTTTTTAGTAGTTATTTATATTGAAATTAATGTTTTAAAACATTAATTCCTTTAAAAGCTTCAATGTTTAATGGGACACTTTGATTCAAAAAATATCGTTATTAAATGTTTTAAATGGTTTTTAAAATGTTTCGATAAAACATTGATTTTGTATATGATATGTTGTGATTGCAATGTGGAAATTTTATTTTTTTTCTTTTATTCTTGTTTAAAGTGTTATAAATATGTTATGGTTATTGGTCATTGTTTATGTATATTTGTGGTTCTGTTATAAACCTAGGGTTGATGAGCCTGAGATAGCTCTCCAATTCATTGGGTAATGTGACGAAGGTAAATGTTAATGTTTCTCCTAAGAGATTTATGGAATATAATGTGATGGGTATTCCAACTGTGACTCCCTATATAGTTGTGATAGCTACAATGTAAGTATGTTATGAATTCCATACGTTACCTTTATGATTTATGATTTGCGTGCGTTATTCATAAATCTTATGATTTTGTAAGGTATGTTATGATTGAAAAGTATAGTTTCATTAATTCGTATTTAATTATGGGCTAATGTTTTCCTTCCTTATTTTATAACCCTTACTGATATTTTTATGCTCATCCCATGTTTTTGAAATTTTTTATACAGGACTTAAAGATGAATAGGGTCAAGGATGGGATCAAGGAAAATTCGTGTTTTCTAAAACCTAGAAATAGACATGTTTCTTTTTAAGAGTTTTTATTTTTTGGAAAAAATGGATACTTAATAGTAGTGTTTGCATGTAATTTCCAAGTTGATATGCAACAGTTATGGCCTAATTCTCTAAAACTCTATACCTAAAAAGATCCTCAATGTGAATTCTTGACATAATTCCAGATTCTTTAATGTTTAAGGTCGGGTCCTTATACTACTAATGAAAATTTCCTACCAATGTAGATGACCTTTCTCAGCTTAAATGATCTACTGATTCCTGGTGCTATTGATTCAAGGAATCAACGACAGTTAAAATAATTCATTGAGTAAATGACTCATTGATGCATGGAAAGACTTATTGAATGACACGTTGATGGGATGAGTCACTAACATAAGGATATACTAACCAATGAATCACTGATAGAATGCTTAAATTTTATTTTATTTAAAATTACTTCTAACAATCATATTTTGAGTATTTTAATGAACATGATTAATATAATCCTTTTGTACACACATATTAAATAAGGTTGTCAAAAATATTAGGTATTATGTAAACTTCAAAAATTCACTTTGTTGGGCTGAAAAAATATAAATACAATGAAGAGCGCATGAAATACATATACATGGGTAGACACACATAAACAAATATACACAAAACTATATGAGTAGTCCCTCGTGATCAACATATGGAAATGAAGAACACATGAGGAATTCTTCATTCCTTCTCACTGTGAACCAGAGAACTGTTGTTCATCATAGTTCCATCATCTAAGGAGCACCCAACTAAACCGAAAGGGAAATAACATCTCACCATCCTAGAATACAAAACAAAGTTCTCCACAACACTCTATTTTTAGTGCTTGTTTCCAAAAGAGGACTCGAGCTTCAATTTTGATACATTAGAGAGTCCATAACTGAATGGGATAACACTCAGAGAATATCTAATCCCTTCCAAAAATATTCATCTTTGATATGTACTAATATTTTAAAACCACTCAAGAAGTGTGTGTTTTTGTACAAAAAACACACATTGTATCCTATATTAAACTGGAGGATACTAGATATCATCAAAAACTATCTTTTACACGTGTTCATCCCATAATGAACTGTGGAATAGGTCATGTGTAATCTAAATGTATTTTTGTTCCCACGAAGAACTCAGGTAGATTACATATGACCTAAAAAATATATGTATTATTGTTCTAACCCTGATCCAGGTTGTGGATCAATATCTTTATTTATGTATATTTATTAGTAGAAGGTGATCACCAAGTGGAGAAGACTAAGTCTCTACTTGACACTAAACCTCTTTTTTATATCTAATGTGTGTTTAGTTTATCAATTCTATGTTTTTAACTCATATTTCATAAAACTAAATTTAACATTGATAGATAGTCTTGGATAGTGTTTATAATTATTTTGACTTGTTAGAGTAGTTTCAAATGTTGTATCAATATCTCATATTTTTATAACTGAGAATTAATCAATCTTCAGAAAAACTATTTGAATAGTCAAGCTATTATAATTTTACAACCTTGGTTAACTGTCCTGTTTTATTTTAAATTGGGAGAAGATTTTAAACAAAAAAAATAACTGAAATTTTTGTTGGAACTCATTTCACCCCCCTCTTGAGTGTCATACTCCGACCAGAATTTTGTATCAAATGATGTTTTCAATTTTCTATTTTGATCATTTTAAATATATATTAAAATAGTTTTAAACTGTGTTTTTAGTTATATATTAATGATATTTAAATTTCTATTAGATGTAAATTTTTAGTTGTTTAAAATCATATTTCTTTATTATGGATAATAGTTTGGAAGGTGTTTCTACAATCAGACCTCTATTCTTTAATGGAAAAACTTATGCCCAATGCAAAATTAAAATGAAAATTAACTTAGAAAGTATGGGTTTTGTGATTTTTCATTTAACTATATATGAATATAATATTCTTCCTTCTTCTATAAATACATGGGATGAACCAAATAAGGATGAAAATATCAATAATTGAAAATTCATGAATTTCTGATACTATTATTTAGGTGATAAAGTGTTTAATATAATTTCTGCGTGTAAAACAACACATGAAATTTGTGAAACATTACCTATTTCACATGAAGGAACCTCTAGTGTTAAAGAAATGAGACTTAACACATATACTACTAAATATTAAAAATTTAAAAAGAATCATAAAGAGCCTATTTTTGAAATATATCTCACGTTTAATGAAATTCTGAATACTATGATATCTCTAGGAAGGGATTTTATAGATAAGGATGAAATCATGAGAATAATTAGATGTTTACCATATAGATGGAGACGAACTTATGCATCAATCATAGAATCATCTGACATAAACAATTTACTAGTATATAATTTGATAGGAAATTTGATAATGTATGAGTAAGAACTAAAATTCAACAATGAAGTAGATGATGAACCCAAAATAAAATGTGTTGCTTTCAAATCTACTACCTCTAAGCAGATAGAAAAACATCAAGATGAAACTGAATGTTCAAGAGTTGAGCAATCATCAGCAGACAATGATGAAGAGATGGCTCAAATTGAAAAAAGGTTTAAAAAAATTTATAGAAAGAATAAATTCATTATAAATCCCAACTAAAAGTTTAACTATGATCTCTATGGTCATAGAAAAAAGGATTGGAATAAAGGTGATACTTCCAGTTAAATAATATATTATGAATGTAAAAGAAAGGGGCATGTAAAGGCTGACTTTCCTAAGAAAAAGTACAAGAAGAAGTATGATGATAAGGATAGAATGTATAAAAAGACCATAAAGGAAAGTTAGAGTACTTATGAGGAAATCTCATGTGACAGAGAATCCTCTCATTAAAAGTCTGATAAATTAAATATGTTATTTATAACAACCCCAACTAAGGTAATACAAAATTCTCTTGAACATAATTCCTATTACTCTAGAGATGAAAGTGATGATGAAAATATGAAAAATTTGGATATTTTTCAATATTGAAAAATGATAAAATGAATTTGTAATTAATTTAAAGATAAATACAAATACTTAAATAAACAACATTCTTTGAATACCATTATTAAATCTTAACTTCCAGTGGAAAGGATAAAAATTTTCAGCTACTTCAGGATAAAAATCAACTTAATTTTCAAAATGAAAAATTGAAAAAGGATCTAGAGGTATTTATAAATGGAAAATAAATATTATTAAAAATTATTGGGGAATAATTTGATCCTAAGTATACTAATGGAATATGATACCATCCAGGAATGAAGAATATGAAAAAAAAACTCATTTTGTATCAAAATTGGGAAAATCTAGTTTTATGCCCAGTTCTGAAAAAACATTCTGCAACTTCCATCTATGAAACATATTCTACTATTTAATTCTTTTCCAGAACAATTAAATTTTATTTTTAAAATAATTTACATAATACCTATAGGAAACCCATATAGAAAATGTGGATTCCCAATGCTTTTATTACTAATGTTACTGGACCCAAACAAATCTAGGTACCAAAATATTTTCTTGTCTAGAATGTTTTGTTAAAAAATTTCTTGAAAATATCCTTCAAATTATTATGGTACTTAGAAAGTGGATGTTCAAGAAACATTAATGTATATTACTTTTTCTTAAAGAACATGATAAAGATTGATGGTGGGAATGTCACCTTTGGTTAAAATGCTAAAGGTTGGCATCAACCATATTGGTAACTCTAACTCAGTTTTAAATTCTAAAGTAATTTTTTTGATGGATTAAAATGAAATATAGTTAGTATCCCTATGTTATGTGATTATGGTTTTAATGTTAAATTTGAAAAAGATTCATGTAATATTTTTAACTCTAAGAATAATTTCGTATTTTTTGATCTTGGAAATGAAAATGTTTATGTTTATTAACATAGATTCTTTAATTTCTCAAAATGTTTCTTTACTGAGTGATTTTCATAAAGAATCTTGGATTTGGAATTGGATATTAGGACACTAAAATGTACACTCACTTAGAAATATTACAAGAGAAGTATTGGTTTAGGATCTACCTAAACATGATTTTCTAAAGGAAAAAGTCTATAATCCTTGTCAAATAGGTAAATAATACAAAATATCTTTCAAATCAGAGAAAAATGATTCAACTTCTCATCCTCCTTAGTTGGTTGAAATGGATTTTGTGGACCTTCTTGGGTTTCATGTCTATGTAGGAAGAATTGTGTATGTGTTCTTGTAGATGACTACTCTAGATATACTTGGAAATTTTTCTTGACACACAAAATTTAATCTTGCTCTCATTTATTCAAGTATACTATGACTATAAAAAAAATTATTGGTCTGAGAATTAAATCCTTACTAGGTGACAGTGGACCTGATTTTGGAAACCAAAAGTTTGAATCATTTTTCTCTCAAAATGGCTATATTCATAACTTCTTTGATCCTAGGACACACCAGCAAAATAGAGTTTTATAAAGAAGAAATAGAACCATGTAAGAAATTTCTAGAACCATGATTAGTAAGTATGACCTACCTATATACTAGAAAGGTTAGTCAGAGGAAAATCCCTTAACCATTTATTAAATATAGGATAAGTTCAGAAAACAAGCGCAACATAACCCAAAGAAAAACTACATACCATCAAAGTCAAACCCATCACCACATCCACGAACGAAATCTTTATACAGTGTGCTATATAATCAATAGAGTCTTGGTTAGACTAGTCCTTAAAATAACTCCCTATGAGTTGTGGAATAGTATAAACCACAAGGTTGACTACTTCAATGTTTTTGGATGTAAAGTTTATATTCTTAATATTATGGATAATCTAGAAATCTTTTCCTCCAAGGGTGATGAAGTAATGTTTCTTGGTTATTAAATTTTTATTAAATCCTATAGAGTCTTCAATAATTGAAACAAATGTGTGGAAGAATATGTAAATTTCATGTTTATTGAGATAGATACACATGAGCCAAAAAACCTCTCTAGAAGATCTTCAGAATGATATTTCCAACCTGTACATCAATACTAAATATTCTGAACATCCTATAAATAAATTTATTAAAACATCTAGTTCTAGAAATTCTATAGATTTTATTCATAATGAACCTGAACCTGTTGAAGAACCTGAAGTGACTAGCCCTTCATTTTCTAGACCTGTAAAACTTTCCAGAACCATCCTTTAGATACCATAGATGGAGATTTAGATAGAGGAACACAGACTATAGATTCTCTAAGAAATCAGGTTGAACATCAAGAATCTCTATCAAAACAAGAACCTAAGAACATCAATGATGCTATCAATGATGAATTTTAGGTGATAGATATGCTAGAAGAGTTAAATAAGTTTGAAAATAACAAAGTCTGGGAACATGTAGATAGACCCAAAGACACCTTTACTATAGGCACCAAATGGGTGTTTATTAATAAAGTATATTAATCTGCTACTATAGTTAGAAACAAATCGAGATTTGTTTCACAAGGTTATAGTCCATAAGAGGGAATTTACTATAAGGAAACCTTTTCACTAGTATCTATACTTGAGGCCATTAGAATCCTACTTGCCCATGCAACACATATAGATTCCAAATATTATCAAATGGATGTCAAGAGTGCATTCCTGAATGGGTATATAGTTGAGGATGTTTTTGTTGAACAACCCCATAGATTTACAAACCCTCATATTCTAAATAATTTTTTTAAATTAATAAAAGAATTATATGGTTTGAAGTAAGATACAAGAGATTGGTATGATTGGATCATCACTTTTCTTATTTCTAATGGTTTTATAAAAGGTATAGTTAATTTTATTCTCTTTATAAAAATAATTTCCAAAGATGTATTAGTAGTAAAAATTTATGTAGATGATATTATTTTTGGAACTTCTAAAAATTATGTTTGTGTTTATTTTTCAAAGATGATAAAAAGTGAATTTGAAATTACTTTAATGGGTAAACTCAAGTTCTTCCTTGGATTTAAAATATTTTAATATAAATAAGGCATTGTTTTGAATAAAATTATATATAATAAGGATCTTTTAAAAATATTTGGATTTGAATGCACTAAGAGTAGTGACACTCCAATGAGTACCACTTATATCTTGAACG
Organism: Viscum album; assembly: GCA_963277665.1. Classification (NCBI taxonomy): domain Eukaryota; kingdom Viridiplantae; phylum Streptophyta; class Magnoliopsida; order Santalales; family Viscaceae; genus Viscum; species Viscum album. Next base: position 1,364,905,004 of record OY728151.1, on the reverse strand, counting down.
TTGATGGAGATTGTAAATAGGTTGATAAAACTAATTATACGGGAATGATTGGAAGTTTACTCTACTTAACTACTAGTAGGCCAGATATCAGGTTTAGTGGATGCATGTGTGCTCATTTCCAAGAAAACCCAAAAGAGTCTCATCTTCTAGTGGTTAAAAATATTTTCAAATAACTCAAACACATGACCAACCAAGGGATGTTCTATCCTAGAGAAAAACCTCTTGATTTGGTGAGTTATTCAGATGATAATTTTGGAGGGTGTATGTTAGATAGAAAAAAAAACATCTGGAACATGTCACTTTTTTTGTAAGTATTTAGTTTTTTGGTATCGTAAGAAACAAAATTATGTTGCATTATCTACTACTTAAGATGAATACATAATTTCTGGTAGTTTTGTGAAACAATTTTGTAGATGAAACACACATTACTATATTATGGATATAAAATCATATATGTCCCTATAAATTTTGATAACACAAGTGCTATTAATATTTATAAGAATCGTATTTTTCATTCTAGGAAAAAACACATTAATGAAGGGATTCGCTTTTTGAGATACCAATATCAAAAAGGTGATATAAATTTAGAGTTCATTGGAACTGAACATTAGCTTGCTGAAATTTTCACTAAGATATTGAACACTAAAATAATTAACTACATCAGACATTGGTAAGGAGTAATCAATCTACAGGACCTTGTGTTTCTATTCCTTTGAAAATTTTAAGTGAATTTTTCATACCTACACTGACAGTACGAAGCTGACAACGTCATTCTAGCATTGACCACTTTTACATACTGACATAGTTTCCATTCGAATGTTGATGTTATGTCATCCTGATACTAATACTTCATTATAATAAAACCCTATCATGCTGACACTGACACCTTTTCCAGCCGACACTGTTAGTGTTATGAAAAATATATCATTCCAACACCGATGACTCGCAATTTTTTTCTATCTTATGTTTTTTTTAAAATGAAACTATTTTATTTATTTTGTTGAACCTAGTTCACAATTTCATGATTCTATTATTTCCAAATCCCTAAATGATATAAATCAGAATTGATCCACTCTACTTTTTTACCTCTACACTCTCTCGGCCATTACTCAATCTACCATTGACCTTTCTCCTTTATACCTCCAGACTAAGCTATTGGAATAGCTCTTGTGAAGTGAGATATTGATGGTTGTGCATATCATGCATCTAGGAAAGAGAGAGCTGAATCGAGAAAATCTTTTGGACCTATAAATCCTACTCTGGTGAACCGGGTTGTAACTCCAGAAAAAGAAGTTCTTGCAGAATTTATTTTGTAAATCAAGTCCCAATTACTCAAGGTTCAATAAGATTAGGGTTGTATTAAGTCGTTCTTAGATAATGTTATACCCTTTTACCTAAATCCATTTCATGAATTGCACATGAATATGGAGTTCCTGCACGAAGGAAGTGAGGTTTCATAGATCAATTCCATAGTGAGTGGCAATAGAGTCTCTTTCCCTTTAAAATAATGGGTTTAATGTCTTATAGTTTCACATGAAGGTTTATTTGATGATTATAAAGGTACCTATCCACATGAGATTGATATTTTCTACTTTGAGATAGCTCTGAATGTACTTACTAATAATGGGGATCACTGAAGATCCATTGCTACAGTTTTAAGTGGAGAATATAGAAGATTGTTTAATTTTATTCAGCATCAGATCTGTCCCAGGAAAGGGGAATTTTCCACTATGAAGTAACAATATGTCTACTTGGTTTGTCTTCTAAGATAATGGATCAATATAAATTTGTGTAGATACCTTGATGTGCACATGCATTAAATGGTCAAACCTTCCAAAAAAACCAATTCCTTATATTATCCAAGGTTGATCTCAGCTATGTTAAATTAGAACGTTTTTTTATGAGGGAGATGAATTTTTTTATGAGTACAGTGGGATTTGGCTTAGTAAAGAGATTTTTATACAGATGAAAATCTACTGAAACTCATGGAAGATATAATGGGATAGAGATGAAGATAAGATTTATGATAAGTTAAATCTGGTGGATTATCCAACTAGCCCTAAAAATATGGTCGATCCTATTCTGGGACCAAATGAGGAGGTTGTTTACTCTTCAAAAGAAGAAAAAGAAGATCCTTCCACTCCAATTAGAGATCAGGGGTCACCTATCAATGATAGGATTGATCCTGACACTAATAAACCTAGTATAGGTACTTCTTTTTGACCACTTAGTCCTGTACTTTCCATACCATCTGATTATACCACACTTGAAGGCAATGGAGATGAAGAGACGGAAGTCTGAAGAAGTATGAAATATGTACATAGATCCAGTGGCTCTATAGAAAAAGAGGAAGAAGAATAAGAATAAGGTAGTGAAGAAAATAAGAATGGAAGTGGTAGTGATGAGGAAGAAGATGAAGGAAATGATGATGGAAATTGAAATGAAGATCAGGTCTCTCAACATGATGATAATGAATGAAGTGAAAGTGATGATGACCATAATAATGATGATCAATGTGAAGATATTGAAATGGATGATGTTTTTGATCAGTTACAGTTGGATGAACCTCCTCAAGTTGTTGATGAAGAAAGATAAAATGCTGAAGTTCATGTTGAAGTGGAAGCTTGGGAAATTCATGTACCTCAGTTAGTATATAAAAGAAGAAGACCTCTTTCTAAAGATGAGAAACTTGTGAGGAGAGCTCAAATTGAGGGGGAACCTCAAGAAAGGGGAGTTCAAGCTATTGAATATCATCAACATGAAAGAGTAACACTTGACACTCTCACTCCTCTGGATAATGATGTAATGGTTGAATGGGCAATGAATCAAGGGTATGTATCATTCAGTTTATATTATGAGGGCTTGGAAAATTATGTTTTGTTACCTATTGTAAGGGAATAAGTGGCTAAGAACATTTCTAGTGACTCTGTCACTAATGTATATTTTGAATGACATAAATAAGATGTGTGTTCTAGTGTAAGTATATCATTTTAATCTCAGATGGTGAATGAGATTCAAATACCTAGTAGAGAAAATATTGAGTTGAGCGATGAAATACACACTCTTAGATATTCAATATTATAAATGAGGTAGTCTGGGAAAGCTGTTTCTATTCCATGTCATAAAGTAGGTATAAGTGAGGCTGATGCAGCTAATTTTTCAAAGAAAGTGATATAGGATATTCAACCCAACCTAATTACAACTACTGAGACAATTGTTACAATCAATTCCCCATCGAGAAAAAAATAACTAGGCTTGTTTCTGAAATAAATACATTGACCTCAGAATATAAATACTGTATGGATACTATTCCTAAAACATTATAGACTCATACCTAAGCTCCTACTAATATTCCTTCTACATCTGGTTGGACTTCTCATACTCTGGACATTGAGTTAGTCGGAACAATTCTAAAGGAAGAGCTTCAATCTCTCTTTGATTATTCTTGTTTGGGAAACCTTGAAAGTATTGAGAAGAATAGTGAACATATTCCTAATATGGTTAGACTCTATTCCATGATTTTTGATACTGTAAATTCTCAAATCAAAAAAAAGGTGGACTACTATTTCGAAAAGATCATTACCAAGTATCAGTTGACTAGTCTGTTTAAGTATTTGATAGAGAACCTATCTTTTCCTCCCAAAACTAGTGCTTTTAAAGGTCAATTTCTGAATTTGACAGACTATACTCCTCTTTTGGACTAATTTATGGAAAATAAAGATGGCTTTGAGAAATCAGTAAATTATGGTGAGGATATTATTAATGATTTCATCAAGATGTTAAAGTCATACCTTCAGGTCCAAAGTGATGTCATTGTAGTTCCAACTACTACACCTCTAGGACCTACTGGATCAGTGCCTCTACCTCCAATGCTAGTTGGTCACACTTTGACTCAGATTCTCCCAATGATTCAATAACAAATCCATCCTCATGTGTTGTCAAAACAAAAATCCAGCCTTGTACCAAATGTTCCAGAAGGAGTGATCCTACCTCCTCTGAAATGTTGTTCAGACCCTCCAGCCTCTCATCCCCCACCTATTGGGCCCTATATTGATCCCTCTAAGAATGTAAAGTAACCTCTTATTCCTCAACCCTATTTTGGATCATTATCTGATAGGGATGTTTCTTTTCCATTTTTTATTTTTTCTTGATGATTTGTAAAAAATTATACATAATTGATTAATTTAATTTTGTGTTCTTGTCTTCCCTCTATTTTTATTCTATCTATTACTTTATGATAATTTTTATTTCATTACTACATGTTTTCTTCTTGTTTATCCTCCAAATGGTGAGAACATATTTTAGTTCCCCTTCTACTTTTTTATTATCCCAAAAGTGGGAGAACCAGTTTGGAATTCTCTTTATTTAATTTATATTTAATCTCACTCTTATATATGTTATTTTTCATTGATACCATTACTCTTTATTTTACCTTTGAACCTTATCTATATATTATGAATAGTCATCAATAAATGAGAGTTAATTAGTAGAATGATTTCATTCCACATCAAATTATTGTACTGAATAATTACATGATTTATATCCTCTATCAAGAATACAAATCCCCTCCTTGTGGTCCCATCTAACATACATGACATTATCTACATTGGGACCGACAACAACTGATTGTGATTTCCCAATGAAAGGGTCATCCTTGATTGAATTTTCATCTGACCAGATAGTTTTTTAGACTCTAGTAAGATAGTAAACAAATTATTTTATTTTAATATGAGACATAAAATACTTGCACTTCTTGTGATTCCAATATGAATGGATGTTCTTTTTCCCTCCTACACTAAAATTCTATTTCACAGAGCCCATATTATTAACATTCACTACACTCATATTGTCAACCCATTTTCAATTGAAAAAAATCACCTGATATATGGTATAATACAACTCTTATATATATTTGATAATTCCAAAATATGACAAATTTTCATAAATTGGATTTCTATCCTCGGAGTCAGATATGTGTGTCACTTCTTCCAGAACCATAGGACCAATTTTTAGCATCGAATAGCGATCATTTTTTTCTTTTGTATAGAACGTATAACCATTGACTATAAAACTAGTGTAAGATGTGACATTTTCATTATGACCCCGGGATAACAATTGATGTCAGTCATAAATTGAATTAGTATTTTCATATAACTCCTTATAAATTTTATCTTAGAACCATCCTATAAAATGTTGATTATGTGTATTTGATATCCATCCCTCAGCGCTTGTTGGAATAAAATCTTTTATGAATTTTTTTGTGGGCTTCAAAATATGGATCAACATTTTTAATATTATTTAAAATTTAATCGTTGGATTTCTCCTACTCTATGAAGATAATTGTAATAATCTCTCTTCTAGAAATCCCTCCACCCATAAGGTGTTCGCGGTAATGAGATTTGGGTGACCGATGCTATCAATATCTAATAGGTAATCGGTATGGAATTCAATAGATTATTTAACAATATGTCATTCTATAATACAAAATTCTAAATTATTTATAATCTTGACATACCCTTTTAAAATATTCATACACTATTCAATGGGATACATCCATTTGTAATGGAAAGGACCATATAGTTGAACCTCTAATAGCAATTGAACCATCAGGTGGACTATTATATTAAAGAATGATGGTGAGAATAACATGTCAAATTCAAAAAATATGACTTCAACTTCCTTTTTCATGATTGGAAACTTCATTGGGTCTATAATTATACAATATAATTGTTTTAAAAAGAAGAAAATTCTGGTGAATTTATGTCATACAATTTTCGGCAAAATACAATGGAATGAAATGTGCATAAAATCTTTCATCAACACTTGATAGTCGTGTGATTTTATTCCATATAAATTCAATTTTTTATTTCCATTATATTCTTTATAATATATGAATACCCCTCCAGAATTTTCCACTATTATGAAAAATGGAAAAATTAAAGTTTTTCTTATCTAGATTGAGTGTAAGCTTCTAGAGGAATAAAATTCTACCATTTTCCCTTCACTGATGCCAACTCTTCTCTTATCACCATGTCAATTATATCAATACTAAACTTGATGTAATATTTTATTTTTTTCAAGAACATTCAGTAACTTTCCAATAGAAATATCAAAATCATTATTTATACTTGCATGACATCAAGAAAATGTCTGACATACAAAAAATTCTAATACTGTAATTCTAAAAAATTGATCTCTACTTACAACATGATTTATAAAGGTTTTTAAAAAAATTTATACTAAAAACAGTATCAAAATATTCTACCTTGTTGAACATTTGATCACCCATTAGTATAGACATAATTGTGCCATGTTTGATATTCCCATCGAATGATATCATCTAGGATCGGCATTTATGGTGTCGAGGTAAAAAATTCCTATTTCCTAAAAAAATCATGAATGATCCTTAACAAAACTAAGTGTGTGAATTCCCAACAAATGGGTCACCCCAAGATTCATTTAATGTTATATGAGTTCAAATTTCCATTATAAGGGAACTCATGTATCGTCCCATACAACATGGCCCTCAATGCAAATTCCAATCTTCCATGTGAATCATAATTTATGACACATTGATCCTGTAATAATTTCTAATATTTGTTTGATGGATCCAAATAGAAATCAATATCATTACCGGGTTTCTTTCTTCTAGATATAAAAATAGAAAACATAATGTATCTACACTTTACACGTAACCATGGAGATAAGTTATAATTTACCGACATGACTCTGCGTGTACTATGAGTCCTACTGTATACCACAAAATAATTTATTCCATATGTAGATAATTCAATACATATGTTTCACATATCATTTCCAAATTTAGGATACTCAAAATCAATTTTATTCTACTGAGGAGAATCTTATGGATGATGTAGGTTCCGATTTTTAATTCTTGTACCAGAATGCCATGTAAATTGTCAAATGGTTTCCTGAAATCCATGTAGTCTTCTCAACACTGTAATGATATAAAATTACAATAAATATATTGAATGACTTGATTCATTTTTCTTGTATCGATCCAGGCCAGACATAGGGAATTTTATGAGTGATTCATCGTCCTTTTCAAACAATATGAAATTATTTGGAAATAGTTGAATTTTTTTGAGATCATGTCCATTGAATGCAGAATTTTTTTCATAATATGTTCGATATGATAGTTCATTTTCATCGGGTAGAATATCATTCCAGAGACTAAGTAGTTTTGTAAATCTTGTGTCACTCCATCTACTTCCATCTTCCAAATTATTCAACTTCAATACAACTTTCAACATTTTTTATTTAGTACAACTAATATAAAATGGTCCCTTAGCATATATATTTAACATCACAGACAACTTTTTACAATCATGATGGTCATAATAAATTTTCATTTTCATTTCTTCCATATGATATTCATCATCATTCACACTAGTATTCATATCCCCTGATCCATAAACAATAGTATCATCCCAATAAGTGTGAACATTTTGTTTTCTCCCATGTTTAGTATAAAATTTATAGATCTAATCTATTCCATAAAAAATAAAATGTTCTTCCAACTCTCCCAAAATAATTTTTCAAGAATAACAACAATGAAAACATGGAAAAAAAATTGGAGAAGGGTTGTTTGCAGGCTCTATTTAAAACTTTATTATCTCTTTAACTCCATATTCATAATGATTTTTCAAATGATTAGTGTGTATAAATTTTTTATACATATAAATACTATTGGGTTCATAAAATATTAAATTTTTAATAATAAATAAATAAATACACATAATATATTCATTATAAATTTTGAAAGCTATAGATAATTCTAATAAGGGAAACCCATCATTTGATTGTTTACAAAAAATTTCAGTAGTTGTTAAATAAAATGGGTAATTGAATTGAAGAAAATAATTACTCCGCTATGGTAGGTGTTATCATATAAATTCCACCAAAAGTAAAATTAAAAGAAAACTTTCATCCTTATCATCTCATGTACCTAACATTTATCATTTTATTTTATTTTTTAACACTCATCCTCAATATCTTGTTGATATGAACCTATGTTGTTCGAAATAATATAAGTTTTAGTAATCCATTGGATGAATAATTCTCCTAGTATAACATGAAACATAATACAAACGAGCCATGAGTCTTAAGAAAAAAAAATTCGTAATAATTATTTAGGAGATGAAACTGATGAGGATAACATTTTTACTTTTTTATATTCTCTAAAATGTGTAATGCCAACCATTTTTTAGAATTACACCATTGTAACTAGTTATTAACTTGTGGTCTATTTAAGTTGACATTTGGGGGTATAAACATTCTTGTTTGTGACTCATGGGGTCTCAGAAGGGACATGTTATCATATATTAATACTTGGGGCCTCTATAAATTATATATTTATAGGATAAATCCCAATTATAATTCCTTCAATCCTCTAAATAATTATATTCATACCTCTATTAAAATAATCCATCATGTCATTATGAAATACCCTAAACAAAAAATTAGAAAATAGAAAATTATGGAGTAATAAGAAACCGAAATACGATAAACAATAATAATTAACACTCATTCCATCAATGGAAATATTTAAGAATGTTTTGATTTAACATTTTAATAAATAAAGAGGTATTTCATATAAATTGATGGTAATCAAAGATTCCTTGGGGTAGATCCAGTACATGTAGGCCTAAAATGAATAAAACCTAAAATAATTTAAAAAATTTATTCCATCATATATTGAATTTGATAAACTCCATTATATTTTTTTGGAAAAGGGATGTAACAGCCTTAGGAATTATTACATTTAATATTAATGGTATAAAAAATATTTGAAAACATCTCAAAATTATAATTTCAATTTAAATTAAAAAATGATAAGGAAAAGAAAAATTTTTTGTAAAAGAATATACCTAATAGTGATAAAGGTTTTAAACATCTCAAAATTCTTATTTAATAAATATATTCATGAATTATTCCTAGACATATTGAAAACGAGAAGTAATTTCAAGTAGCCAAAGAGTAGGCTTTTTACATAAATTTAATTTTCATGATCATTATGGGATCTATGGTGATTTTTATCATGTAGTATAAAATTTCAGTAATAATGTGATAAATAATAGTAATATAGAAGATATAGAGGTTTTATGTTATAGGGGATATACCCACTCTTAAAAAATAGTTTTTATGTGAGATGCATATTCATAAGTAAAATTGGATAATGAATTTAAATAATTCAATGAACTCTATTAAACATTTTAAAAATTAAATTATTATATGAATCATTTTAAATATTTTATAAAAACATATATGAATATGAAGAAATAATTAAAAATGTATTATATGACAAATAATGGAATGCGAGAGAATTTTTTATTTATGCCACGCTAAAGGATTTACAAAAAATATCTTCTCATATTTGATATTGGTTGTTCATCTCACATGATAGATAAATTCATATTATTAAATATTTTTAAAATTTTCAAAGGGTTATTATTATTTTATAAATTGTGGATCTCTTATGATAAATTTTCTATAATTAAAGTATGTTAGAAAAAAAGTCAATGTTAAATAATCGTCTATTTTTATCTGGATTAAAGTAAAAAATACATAGTGTTTATTTGAGGTGTGATAATGGAAATTAAGTTATTTTTATAAAGTATTAATGTGTGTGTTATCATTTAAAAGATGGTTATATTGTAAAAATTAATTGAAAACTAGCCAAACCATATTATAATTTAGGGTCATTAAAGATTTGTGTTAATTGTTTTTGGAAGAAAAAAATGATTTTTTGTAGTGAAAAATTGATCATATTAGATAACGATACATTTAAATACTGATATAAAAAGGGTGGGATGAGATGTTTTGTGGTGAAAAGAAAAAATTGATAGATATTGTTTATTAATTAGATTGGGGAGATTGTCAATAATTAAAATAATAATGTAGATATTTAAATGAAACAACACTTGGAGCTTATTCACTATGATATATATTGATCCTCAATGTATAAATCAATTAATTTTGATAATTATTTTAGTTAACCCAATTATAATTATTCTCATATCATATTTATTATGTTTTAGTTGTAAAAATATATAATTCTATAAAGGGGATTGTAATTTTAAGAATAATTTCTAAGAATTAGTTTCATTAGGTTGTAAAGAAGTATATATCAGATTATGGGGTGAATATATAACACACCTATTATGGGGTGGTAAAAATAATATTTATATTCCTCATTAGTACAACACAGTTGATAGTCATGGTCATTCCCATAAATATTGTATTTGGGATAACTCATTATTCCTACCACATTATTATATTTATCATATTTTATATATATATTCAAAAAATAAAAAATATTGGGGATTTTGAAAATTGATGAAAACATAATAACAATAACAATTAAAATATAAAATTATTAATATGGTATTATCAAAAACAATGATCAATCATTGGGGGGATTTTCCATATATGTATTTAATTTTTTTAATGTGTAGTCCCAAAATAATTATCAGTCTATATAAATGATCAATATAATTCACCTAACCGCCTCTGAAAATTTATCCCATGTAATTAACTAGTGCATTTCTATCACATGTGAATTATGAATAGTATTTCCAAAGTCCAATGCTAGGAGACATCCCTCAATCCAGTATAATAACCCTCAACTTAAACATCCATCAGGATGAATGAATGAAGAGAACCCCATTATACATGTCCATTGGTCACTATGTTAGACCTTATATTTTCTCCAATATCTATCATATTCAAGATAAATTTTGAAGCCAAAGCATTTAACAAAATATAGTGTAGAATTATTATTACCATTTATGGTATTATGAAAATCCCATAAAGGGTCAATATAAACCCAATATCATAATAACCCCCAATTAGAAATTAATTCTAGTAAGGAAATATATGATGGGTAATGAATATCAAGATATAATGAAAAAAATATAACTAGTTGTCACCAAACACGAAATCAATGAGTGATGAGGAGGAGAAAATAGCTCACCTTGGATTGAAGCATTGAATCACTCGAGAGAAAGTAGAGATATCACTAAACATGGAATTTGTTTGAGCCTCGTATTGGTTTGACCCTTGAATGATATGACCCTTGGATTTGATCCATGGAATTATTATATCCTTGAGTCAAGCCATCATTCGAGACAATATTCAATGAGGATGACACCGAAAGTAAATGGATTTCATGGAAGTCATCAGATATTGCAACTGGTTCACAACTGGTTAAGATTATTTAAATAGATCATGACACTTTTATCATCACTACCAGAAATGTTCTGATAAAGATCCCTTTTATAAAACCTAAACAAATAAGTGCTGGTACAAGGATTCTTTATGAGTGCTTTTTTAGCACTAATAAAGATATATCTTTATGATCACAAAAAAAATCATTGATAAATGTCATCACTATGAGCGTTAATGTTTTAACACTAATAAGGATTTATCTTTATCATCACTAAAAAATCACTGATAAAATGAATCATTATCAGTAAAAAAATTTATCATCGATAAAGGATTTATAAATTATAAATAAATTAATTGGAAATATATTAGTACAATTATATATATTTAGTAAATTTATATAAACATAAATACTCTAAATATATTCATTATTTATATATATATTCATTATTTAAAAATATTTATTATAATTTTATAATTATTTAAATATTAAATTATTTATTTATAAGTATACAACTAATTTTAACAAAATATTTAATTATTTATATATTTGAATCATTATACATATTTATATAATTATATATCTAAATATATTAAATATATTCATTATTTAAAGAAATATATTATAATTTAATAAATATTTAAATACATATAATTATTTATTTAAATATAATTTTTTAATTATAATTATATAAATACTTTTTTAAGGATGATATTTATTTATTTATAATTATAATACATAAATGGATAAATATAGTAAATGTAAATTAATAAATATATTAATTTATAAATATTAATTTAAAAATATATGTTTAAGATTATTAATGAATTTTTAATTTTATGTGTCTGATGTTGGTTCAAAATGTATATGCAGATGGATAAATACAAGAGGGGGTGAATTGCATGTTTAAAAATATTCATTTTTATACTTGAAAGAATTTAGCTTAAAAGGATTCAAACTAATTCAATTCACAAAAACATTTATGAATTAAAATAATGAATCGGACAAGACTTTGGGTCCAATGTACAAAGTATCATAATCGGTAGGTTACGATAAGTATTCCACAAGTTGTAGTTAAAATTAAACATATTCACAATAAGAAAACGATTTAATCAGAGTAAGAATAATATGGATCGTAATCACAATGGTTATGATAAATAGAGTGAAACAATTTAATGATTCTATGATAAAGAATATGTAATCTTATTGAGTAAATGAACTGATTATGATCAAAGAACATAGAATAGAAAAATGAATATAAAACAATTCAGTTTCTATTACAATCGAGCAGAAAAGTAAAATAGGTAGTTAAATACAATTCTTTTAACCCAAATAGAGTGGTATACAATAACCTTTTATAGAGGTCCCATGATTTTTAATTTCAAATAAGTATGTTATACCCATAGCAGGGTAATCCCTGAATATCATGATCAACCTATACATGGCTATCCTCGCAAGCCCTCGATTAAGAAGGTGATCAGCACCTCTGTATTCCTTGCCTCTGAAGCCCTCAATCTGCAAAAATATCAGTACCACTGTATTAATATCCACGGAATCCTTCAATCATAATCATAATGATCATAATTTCATGAAGAAAAACAAAATCTCATTGAGCGTTACAAGTATATGGAAAAAGAAGTTCACAACTTGTAAACATCAGTGTTTTTACACGTAGCATCAACTTGGTAGAGATCTCATAGAGTGTCAAAATATGGCATCAGCGAGCTCTTTCAAATAACCCAATATTTATATTCCTTTATCCCAGTGGTTGTCTTAGACTCCAATGAAAAATCTTCTTCTAAAATTTTGGAGAAACTTTGACACTTGGAACTCCAATGGTCATTTTATAACTATAAAAATGACACCATTTTAAATGCATATTGATACAAAATAAAAGACATTATTTTGATTTAAATTTGTTTCCTTTCATTAAAATACAATTTTATGGATATGGAAAACTAAATGAAAATTTTTATGATGATTTTCATTCCGACATAAAGTAAGATTCATAAAATTATAAAAATATTGTTAGTACACATACGGGGTAGTTTGTAAAATAAAAATCATATTCACTGTGTCTGATAAAAATCATATTTGGGCTTGATACGATAATCATAGAATGAATCATTTATGAAAAACTCATAAGTATGACTATTATCATATGCATGTTAAAAATTGTATTGATAAAATATGAATCAAAAGTCTTATTGAAAGTATAGAAAAATTATATATCATTCTATTCTTAAACTACTATGAATATAAAAGATTTAGTAATTTGTTATTTAAGAAAAAGTTTTCATTTCCAAAACAAAAGGAATAAAAAAAGTCAAAAGAAGACTTCTGACTCAACAATATCACCATTTTTTGGAAAGCACAAACCACTAGTATAAAATATTAAATTACAATGTAAAACATGAATCCATAAATATTTAAATAAATATCATATTGAGAGGTGAACAATTATACTAATCTCCCTTTGAGTTTCAAAAATCTTCTAGATATTATGTTGAATGTGACTAACTCCCCCTTAGGATAATAAAATCCATAAGGATGATATTCTCCTTAAACAATTTCTCCCCTTATTAAAGGCCTTACCCTTCTATTATTATCAATCTCCCATTTTCCCCAAGTCAAATAATTCTCCCCTTTTATAATTAATTCTCCCCCTTTCTGATATTTAAAAATGAATAGGGTAGTTCTTCTAATATATGAAAAGGGTTATAGAGACAAAAAAATACACAATGTAATAAATTATTTTAACATCTAGAATAATTGAAAGAATATTCATCCAAAAAAATGGAAGACATTCAATCAAAATGTTTTTAAATGAAAAATTCTTCCATTAATGTTTAAATAATAATACTACAAGACATAGAAATTATTATTTCTTCCCATTTTCAATCTCCTTCTTCAAGATTCCTAAGACAACTACCTTCATTTTATTGAATTGCTTTCTATCATCCATAAAATTGTAAAGAGATTCCTTTTGAGGTCAAAAAAAATTATTCATGTTATTTAGACAATTGGTCCTTGGTATGAAGATTTTCTTTATGTGATTGTAACTTTTCTTCCAGTGTATGAATCTTGATTTCTAGGGATTTTATTTTCTAATCCCAAACATCAACTCTATTTATCATCATGAAATTTTTAATTTTCAAAATGATTACTTCATCTTTGTAAAACATAAACTTTGATACTTATATTTGAATAAAATTTAGCTTCATTTCAATCTCCCTGAATTCTTCAAATTGATAATCATATTGGATTCTATAGTATTTCATTTTTTGAGCGATATCACTCGCCAATTTTCTGAATAAATCTCTGAATACATTCACAAGACTTATAATATCTTTAATTTAATCTCCATGAATTTTGATACTTGATTCATATTTATGTGACCACTTAACAACTTTATTGCAAGATTTTTTTTGTTCATATTTTACTCTCAAAATCTCTTTGAAATCATCCTCAAGCCTTATCAATATTTATCATAGAAGATTGATTGAGTATGATCTTTTTTTTGGTTATATATAACCAAATCAATTTTCCCTTCAATCCTTGGGAGATATGTAACATCCATTTCAATTATTTTTAGGTATTGAACAGTTTACTAATTTATTTAAATGATATTGTATTATCTGAATCAGTCTCTTCCTTATAATCAGGTAGTTCTTCTGAATGACTTTCAACATCAACTTTTTCAAATTCCTAGTTACTATCTATATAGATAATGGTCTCTTCTACTTTATCTGAAATAAGAATGACTTTATTTTCTTGTATTTCTTGAGTAGATTTATTTGAACATTATTATCCTAGGTATGGTAATTTGAATGAATTATCTTTTGAATATATTTTTGGTATTCTATCGGATTGATATATATCTTCATGGAAATAATCCTTATCATTATCATCTTCCACTTCATTCTCATATTCATCCTTTTATTGTTTTTCCTTTTATTATATTTACTCCATAAAATTTCTTTCTCCTTCTCTGCAAATATACATTTCTACATCATTAATTTCACTATCTTTTTATTCTTTTGAGAATTATTTCCAAGCATCCTTCGATGGATCCAATTCTACAAACACTTTTTGTTTCTTCTTTACCTTGTCTTGTATAGAGGGAGTGATTGATTCCTTTTTCATAGTCTCAAAAATTACATTTTTAGAACATGACTTCTCTTGTCCTTTTAACAACTTATCAACATCAAAAACATCATATTTTATCTTTTTTAAACTTTTTTATTCTCATATTATTTGAGATTTTATTTAGTCCAGATTTTTTTAGCTAGGGATTCTACTAGATTAAGACTGTAATACAGGGATCCTTATTTTCTTTGGGAATGATCCTTTCTTCATTTGGAAGTTATTTCATCATTTTCATTAATTTTCTTCTTTTGATTTAGAAAATAATCATATATGTAATTCTTCTATTTCTTAGAAACAATTATGACTGATTATTTTAGAATTCCCTCACTTCCTAAAACTATTTATTTTCAAACTTCAAGTTCAATATCATTGAAAAAAATCTTTATTTTTAAATAAAAACGATATTTTAAACTCTTTATCATATCATCAATAATAATAGAAATGTTAAAATTTCTTAGTACTGACTTGAGTGGGAGATTACATGATTTCAAACTTTTAAAAATAAAATTACTCTAAAATTTTCGGAAACATAATCTGTAGAGACATACTTTATTCAAAATTTATATTTTTTAGTGTTAGGAAAATGTAACCCAATCGAATTCAGTTTCCCCATAATAACCAAATAATCAAGGATGAGTACATATAAAACCTTAAATGTTTCTTTATCGCCTTATCTAGCAATTATAAATCCTTGCATTCAGAGAGTTATAAGATTATTTTCACCTGAAAGATGAGTAGTTTTCCTTTTCTCCTCAAGAATATCAAGAAGAGATTGGTCATTTATTAATATATTAAAGGTTCCTTTTATTTTTGGAATCTTGTGATAAGGAAAAAAGACATCACCTTCTGATGATACACTAAGAAAATGTGTTTCTTGATTTGTTGATAAAAAAATCATGAAATGTTTATTTTAAATCAATATAAAATTTCAATGAAGTATATAATTATCTAAATTCATAATATATAATAGGATCTTGATAATTTTTCAATTTCTCTACACTAATGGATTCTCATCCTTGGAATTGAATAATTATTTTCAATGAATAAGTGTACCTATCATAAAACTATCTACTGACTAAACATTCTCTAAAAAATATCCTAGATGATAAATATTTTGGGGGCAAATGGAGCCTTCACTTTCAGAGACACGGTGAGAGAGGTTTCATTTGTTTTTCACATTATTGTGATAAAAAAGACTTTGGGAACGAAAAACTTTGGACTTGTCCAGTTCAAGGAAGGAATAGGTTTGGCACAAAGAAGATATAATCTATGTGGGATAGGGTGGGGATCCTTTTATATAGACAAAGAAATATTACTATTGAGGTTATAAAACTTATATTAGATCAAAAAAGATCCAATAGTTAAAAAAAGTTGAGCTCTTGAGGATTTTTACTAAAAAATAAAATATTTTTATCGTATTCATCATCAATCCGTAGTTATTTTAAAACAAAGTAAAATAAATGAAATACCAACAATTATAATGGGAAAATAAAGTCTAAGGTAAATTAATGAACCATTTGTAGTCTTAATATAGATCTATTGGTTTTGATATTTTGTTCTTCAAAAATAAATTTTTATTACGAAAAAAAATTGAGTACGAAAAATAAGAGTATTAAAATTTCTAAGTATGAAAATTTTTTAGTTGAAAATTTTCTGAGTACACAAATTTTTTAGTAAGAAAAATTCTGAGTATGAATATTTTTTAGTATGGAAATTTCTCAGTATGAAAATTGTTTATTAGGAACATTTATGAGTACATAAATTTTTGAGTTTAAAAATTTCTGAGTACAAAAAATTTATGAGTATAAAAAATTGCAAGTATAAAATATATAAGAGTATGAAAATTTTGTGAGTATAAAAAAATTATGAGTACTAAAATTTAATAAGTATAAAAAATTTATGAGTATGAAAAATTTTTGAGTATAAATATTTATTAGTAAGAAAATATTCTAATAAAAGAAAAATAATTCAATCATATGTACTCCACCTTTGAAAAGGAGTAACTTAATGTAAAGAGATGGTTTAAAACAGAAGTATATATGAATTAATAATTTATAGTTATCATTCCTAGATTCTTTTTAATATAATAAAATCTAGTGAAAGTAATAGTTTTTTAAAATGTATTTTGGGTTTGGCTTAGTGGTAAGAACCCCATAATACTACATGAAAAATGGGGGTTCAAAGCCCATTTGGTGCAAGTACTGTAGCAGCACTGTAGCAGCGGTGTGGTACTGTAGCAAGGATAGGACACTATAGTAGTGGCGGGTACTATACGAGTACTGTAGTAGAACTATTCACAGAATGGTCCTTGGACTAAGAATTTGGGCTTGCGGGCTATATAATTGGTCTACCTC
This sequence comes from Viscum album, assembly GCA_963277665.1. Taxonomy (NCBI): domain Eukaryota; kingdom Viridiplantae; phylum Streptophyta; class Magnoliopsida; order Santalales; family Viscaceae; genus Viscum; species Viscum album. Next base: position 1,364,887,313 of record OY728151.1, on the reverse strand, counting down.
TACCCAGTTAAAAGAGTTTTTCTTTGCTTTAATAATAAAATGATGTTTCTACCCCAACCTTTTAAAGAAATAGTTTTTTAAAAATATAAGCAATTTTCTCTTATATTATGTTAAATTCTAAAATGATTTCTCCTTTATGTGTGTGATCCCTAAGTAAGTGATGTTTAATATCTACGTTTTTTCACATGAGTTATGTAAATGGTTTGTACTTAAAGTTATGGCACTAGATTTATCACATAGTATTTGAGTTTTAGTAAAAAAACATGCATAATCAGTGAGTGTGTGTTGCATCGACAACACTTGAGCACAATAACTTCCATCAGACTTATATTTCACTTCAAAAGTAGAAAGTGCTACTGAGTTTTATTTCTTAAAATACCAAGAAACTAATGAATATGTTAAGAAATGAAAAGTTGTGTATGTACTTTTCCTATATATTTTACAACAAGGAAAGTTAGTATCTAAAAAATATTTTAACTCAAAATCAATTCTAGAAGAATATAAAAGTCATAAATCCATAGTTCCCATTAAATAGCCAAATATTCTTTTTTACAGATTTTAAATGGGACTCCTTTTTATTTTCTTGATATATTTCACATAAGAATACATAAAATATTACATCTGGATGATTAGATATTATGTATAGTAAACTTACTATCATAACATTAAATTTCATTGGATTAACTAGTTTCCCAGTTTAATCATGGTCAAGTGTATTTAAGGTACCAATTGGAGAAATAAATCTTTTATTATTTTCATATCCATACTTTTTAAGAAGATCTATAATATACTTATGTGGGGATATATAAATCCCTTCTATTTTTTGAGAAATTCGAAAACAAATAATTAATGTTAACTCACCCATCATACTCATTTAAAACTCGGATTTCATATGATTCAAAAAAGAAACTATTTAGGATTGATGATTTGATCTGAATAAGATTTCATCAACATAAATTTGAACAATAAAAAAATTATTTTTCATTATTTATGAAAATAGATGGATCATCAATTCCCTTAAAAAATTAATATAAATAAAGGAATTATATCATACCAAGCTATAAGGGCTTATTTATGTCCATATAAATCTCTAGTAAGTTTAAAAACATATTCATGACCTTTTTTATCTTCAAAACTAGGAGTTTGTTCCACAAAAACTTACTCTTGAACATATACATTAAGGAAATAAAACATCACATCCAATTGAAAAAGTTTGAAATTTAAAAAATTTATCAATGGTTAATAGAATTCGAATAGAATCAAGAATATCTACTAGAGCATAGGATTATTCATAATTTATTCCCTCTTATTGATTATAACCTTTAGAAACCAGTCTTGTTTTATTTCTCGAGATGATTCCATTTTCATCACATTTTTTTTCTGAAAACACATTTTACTCTAATTACCAATGTTTTATTAGGTCTTTCAACCAAGTTCTATTCTTTGTTCCATTTAAATTCATTTAGATCATTTTTCATTTCATTAATCCAATATTCATCACCCAAAGCCTCATTATGACTTTTAGGATCGAATTGAGAAATAAATTCTTGATGTTCTACTAAATTTTTCTAATAACTTATACTCCTTATAGGTTGATTTAATGAGAATTATCCTTATAACAAGAGTGTTCTATCCAAACTGAAAATCAGTTTTCGAAAACACATCATCATAAGTAAGTTGGAATTTTTTAAAAACATAAGGGTTGGTTTCATCTAATTTGACATATACACTTTCCTCAATAGTACAAGAATTTTTTATTGAAGACTCTATAAGACTTACATGTAGTGGAATATCCTAACAATATACCTTTATCGGATTTGGCTAAAAAATTATATAAATTGACTTTTGTATTCAAAATTAATACTTTTCATCAAAATAAATTGATGCAAGAAACTTTTGGTTTTCGGCCAGTCCATAACTCATAAGGTGTTTTGTTAACAAATAGTCTAATTAAAACACGACTTATAGTATACAAATAAGTACTAACAGATTCAACATAAATGTGTTTAGCAATTGAGTATTCACTCAACATAGTTCTTGTTATTTCCTAAATAATTATATTTTCTTCTTTCAACAACTCCATTTTGATGAGGATTTATAAGAGCTAAAAAAGTTATGTGTAATTCCTTTATTAATACAAAAAGTTTCAAATCATAATTTAAAAATTCTCCACAATGGTCACTATGAATAGTTATCAATGGATGTTTTTTCTCATTTATGGCTTTGGCTAAAAAAATTTAACAATAGGCTTAAAATTTCATTACTAGAAAATAGACCCATATATATCTTGTGTAATAACAACTAAAACAAATATATAGTAATTTCCTTACTTCTAATTTCTTATGGAACGAATTATTCCATGCACACTATCTATAAATAATTAGTTATTGAGAATGAACTAATTTATTTATATCTTAAATTATGATTTTTCCAAATTGAAAATGGTCACAAACATTTGAAGAATCAAATCTAAGTTCTGGTAGATCCTTAAAAATTAATCCATTAGACAATTTTCATAGGTTCCTAAGGTTACAGTGTCCTAAATTGTATTCCATAAAAATGATTGATCTTCCATTTCACTAATTCAAGGTAACTCTTGGCTCCTAAGGTCTTCAATGTTTAGTGTGTAAACCTTCTCTTGATGATGGGATGAAAAAATGAATTCATACATGGAATTGTGTACTGTACATTTAACATTCCAAAAATTCAGAAGATAACATTAATCACATATTTGACTTATTCTTATGAGGTTGTGCTTAAGACATTTTACAAATAAACCATTTGAAATCAAAGCTTTTCTGAGATGAACAATATTACCTATAGCAACGATCATTCTTTGAGGATTATCTCGAAAGGGATTTCTTCAACATTTAATTTTAATAATTTTTAAAAAAAAAGTATTTATTACCATTCATTTACCTGAAACATCCACTATCCATGTACCATATATTCATGTTGTTGGTAGTTCCTTTCTTTTCATGAAAATAAAACAATTAGACTTTTCAAACCCAAATATTCCTCGGTCCAGAAATTTTAGTCAACAAGATCTTAGGAAGCCACATTTGTTTAGAAAAATTAGCTTCATGGAACCCCAAATATTGAATTTTGTTTAAGGAATAAATTGTGCCCCAACTACCTCCACTTTAACATTTAGTGAAAAAAGGGGAGATTTTCATGAAAACACATTTGTTACAAAAAACATGATTTGAATGAGAATAACCAAATGAAAATATTTATTATGAGGAATAATTTTTTGTTAGATATTATCAAAATTTTCTTTTCCATAAGTAAACATCTATGAGAATTAGTTTAAGGAAATACTTCATAATTTAGTCATAACTAAATTTCTATCCACATTAGTATTAGTTTCATATGTGAGTATTTTTATCAAACATTTTTTCTCATAAATAACTTTTTCAAAATATTTAGAATGATTATCCTTCTGAGAATTTTCTTCCTCCTAGTTTTTTTAAATAGAATCAATTTTAAAATAAGTCTTATCAATAAATTTTGAAAGATCTAATACTTATTTTTTAAAAATATTTATTGTATATTTTTATTTCTCAAGCTTCTTATTAACTTCTCAACTTTAATTATTAGGCAACTTGTCAAATATAGAAACCTATTCATAATAAGGTAATGTGTTATCTTCTACTGAGTAATTTTATTCACTCAAAAAAATATAACCTTTCTAATCAGGATAATTTCTACTTAAAGACATATTTGTTAAAGAATAAAAAGTGTGTACCTTATCCATAAGACAATTACTTTCAAAAGGTATTATAGAATATAGACCACTATTCTTTTTTATTTGAACATTATTCATATAAATAATTATATTTTAATATTATTTTTGATCTCTATCATAATTCTTTCCTTTTTTATCTTTTCTTTTGAGTTTTGGAAAATCGGGTTTAATATATCCAGCCTTTTTTCCTTCATAAAAAGTATCTTCAATATCTTTATTATCATTCATTTCCTTGTTATTTTTTTTTACCAATACTGAAAATCATTTTTAACAATTACCTTTTTCATATTTGACAAAATTTGGCCAACTCATTCTCAGAATGTTCTGAATCACTTGAGTCTCATTAAACAACCACTTTCCATTTATTTGAGAAGTTAACTATCTTTTTAGGAGTTTGGGTTTTCATATGATTTCAATTAAAAGTAAATGAAACTCCTCTATTCTTATTTATGAATTTATAAACATCTCTTTTTAATCTATTCTCATATTAAAAAAGAGTTCCAAAAATATCATCAAGAGAAACATTAGTAATATTTCTTGATTCATCAACTGTTGTTCTCTTTGATTCCCATAAATTTGGAATGATGTCAATAATACTTTCCACAATTATTTCATCATCTAATCCATTATCACACATATCTTATAAAATATTAACCAATGTTGTGAATTTTTTTAACATTAATAACAGGTTCTCTAGACGGGAATTCGAAAGACTGATAATCTTCTCTTAACATGTCTCTTCTAGGATCAGCATCTTTGGATGTACCAAAATGAGTAATCTCCATATTTTTCTAATATTTTTGAATTCTTAACAAGATAAAATATGGATATATATATTAAAATTCAGGGAATATAGTAAATTATTTTCTAGTTTATAATTTAGTTGATATTCCAACATCTCTTAATTAGTAAAGACTCTAACTTCCTTGTTAGGAATTTTATATTAACCAGTCAATATTAAAAAGTTGTCAACTCTTGTGTTGATCACAAAAGTCTTCATTCTATATTTCTAGTATTCATAATAATTTCCATTAAAAATTGGTGGTCTAGTGGGATTTAGATTTCCAATTGAGCCGACATTTAGTACTGCCATATTTAAAATAATAGAAAAATTCTTTTTCTATAATACATATTAGTGTAACAAGTACTTATAAACAAAAAATTTATAAAATAAATAAAACTACCTTGAAAAAATAAATTAAGAAAATATATGAGCAGTGAAAACCTCTTCCGATACAAAATCTGAGTATCAGTAATTCAGAGACATTAATTTGATACCAATTATTGGATTAAAATGTATATACAGATTGATAAATACAATAGGGGTGAATTCTATGTTTAAAAATTTTCTTTTTTATACTTAAAATAATTTATTTTAAAAGGATTTCAACTAATTAAATTAAAATACCTATTATGAAGTAAAAATAATAATCAATAAGGTCCCTCGGTCTGATGGAAAAATTTTTGTAGTTAATAGGTTATCATAAGTATTACATGGGCCATAATTGAAATTAATAGTATTCACATTAAGAAAAATATTTCACAAAAGTAATGATAATATGGATCATAATCCCAATGATTATGATAAATATAGTGAAACAATTAAATGATTCAATCATAAAGCGTATAGAACCACATTGAGTAAATGAATTGATCATAATCACAGAATAGAGAATAAAAAATTCTATATATAAAACAATTCACTTTCTATTACAATATAGTAGAAAAGTAAAAAATGTAAATTAATACAATTATTTTAACCCAAATAAAAGGGTATCCAATATCCATGGATAGAGCTCTCATGATTTATAATTTCAATAAATTATATCTTACCCACACTAGGGTAAAACCTCGATACGATGATCGGTCTCTATATTACTATCCCCATAAGCCCTCAATAAAGAAGGTGATTGATACCACTTTCTTTCTAGAATTGAAATCCCTTGATCTGCAAAAGATCAATACCATTGGCTTCCTATCCACAGAATCCCTCAATCGGAATCATAAAGATCAGTGTAGCATGAATCAAAACAAAACCACTTTGAACATTACAAGTATATAGAATAAGCGGTTCATTACTTTTAAACTTCAGAGTATTAAAACGTAGCAGTAACTTGGAAAATATCTCAGAGAATATCAAAATTCAACAGCAATGAGCTCCTTCAAATGACCTGGAATTTACAGGCCTTAATCCCAACAGCTGTCCTAGACTCCAATGGTCTAATTCCCTATTGAAATTTTAGAGGTACATGGACTCCAGAAACTACAATGGTCATCTTATTTATGAAATAATGATGTCATTTTAAATTCATGTTGATATAGAAAATACTGAATCATTTTGATTTAAAAATATTCCTTTCATTAAGACACAATTTTCTGCATACAAAGAACTAAATGAAAGAGGGTCCAATGGTTATTGTTATAAGTAACAGTATGATTTACATTGTTAGAAAAATATTGTCGGTACAAAAACTAGATAGTATGTACGATAAAAATCATATTTAGTGTGTATGATAAACATCGTATCTGGGCTCGTTACAAAAATCATTTTATGAATCATCTATGCAAAACACATGAGTATGATTATTATTATATGGAGATTAAAAAATCTTATTGATAAATTATGAATCAAAATATTTAATGAAAGTATGGTAAAATGATATATGATTCTATTATTAAACTACTTTTAATATAAAAGAGTTTATAATTAGGTATTTAAGAAAAAATATTTCTCAATTTCCAAAACAGAATTAATAGAGAAGTCAAAATAATACCTTTTTCTCAACACATGCATGTTAAAAAATTAGTGAAATTGAAAATTTTAAAATGAGTACACTAACAATATTGAATAAATGGAGATGTTTTATTTATTAAATATAAATTATTAAAAAATATGGATATATATTGAAATAAATATGAATACATATTGAAAATATTGGAACACAGATATAAATATTTATAATTTAATAATATGATTTAATTAAATTCTCAAAAGAATAAAAAATTAAAAATAAAAAAAATTAAAAATTATTTAATACCTCGCTGTTGTAAAATTAAAAAAGGAAAAATAAAATTTAATTATTATGTTAATGATATAGTAAGTGTGTCATGTTATAATAAAATTATAAAATGAATAGTAAAATTTGAATAAATTACATAAAAATTAGGTGTATGTGTTTTCATATAAGACCTTAATAATTACGTAGATATTTATGTATGTGAGGTTATATGAAAATTCATTAATTACGTATATATGTATGTGAAACCAATATAACAAATTTTTTATATATTTTAAATTGAAAAATCAAACGACATTCAATTATTTCCATTGCCTCTTGCAATTAGTCAGTATTTTTAATTCAAATTAGTTTTTTATTATAAATCATTCTTCACTAAATATATGACTTTTTTAATATAAAGTATAAATATTTTTTATTATATAAATAATACTTATATATATTCACATATATCTATATATATTTAATATATATTATTTAATAATATTATCAATAATTATTTAATTAATAAGATGTTTAAAATTTTTCATAAATTACTTTTTTTATTTTTTTATTTTGTTTCAGATATAAATAAATATAATATATACTATTTATTATTAATTATAATTTATATAATTTATATTCATTTTTTTCATTTTTTTCAATAATTATTAAATTAATTAAAAAATTAATATTTTTTTAAATAAACTCATTTCAATTTTTTATTTAATTAGTTATTTCATTTTACCCAAGAACTTTATTAGTGATAAAAAAATAATTGATAAAGGATCTCTTTATCAGTGTTAAAAATAAAGCATTGATAAAGGGTACATTTTATCAGCACTATAAAACCATGCTGATAAATTTCTTCCACTATCAGCGCTATAAAACACTGATAAAAGGTATCTTTTATCAGTATCATAAAAAGTGATTATAAAATGTATCCATTATCAAAACATATTTTAGTGTTGATAAAGGGAAACTTTATCTATTCGTATTTCTAGTGCTCATAAATGTCATTACTGTAAAATTCTTATTTTGTAGTAGTGGCATAACTATCTGGTTGGTGGGGATTTAATTCCCCCCCTCATCATCCAAAATATATAATTTTTATGTTGATTCTAGGAGCCACTATTAGATCTTCTATTATCCATTAAGACAAATTTCTTACAAAAACATTTTTAAAATAAATTTACTTTCAATGGAATAGTGAAAATTAAATGAACATTTCATTTATAATTATTTGGTAAATTGTGAAATTTTATCATAACATTACCATTATATCCTTCCAAAGGGTTTCCTTAATTATAGTCTGGACGTGTCCCCATGAATAAATATCAGTCATCATATTCATCTTCAATGTGACCCCAACATAACTAAATAACATTAACTTTTTGGGGTCAAAAGGTTGGATGCATTGATTCCATCCCACCTAAAATTTATACCCATACTTATTGCATTTATAATTTCATTAAACACCCTGATGATGCATATTTACTATTTTTTCAATACAAAAACTATTGATCACATAATAATTTTTTAGATTTAGCATCAACAATTAGTTCTTCCCCAGTATTGGTTACATCATCATGTGGAGAAGAAATTGTATGCATGAGTGGTCAAACATTTAATTTTTATTTAATAACAACAATGTAGACACAAATAAATGATTTCAGAAGGGTCATATGAATGGTCTATTGAAAACTTGAATACTATTTAATTACAACTTCATACTCTTTAGTCAAATTATTTGTGAGCTTCCATTATGAAGGAAATGGGTAATTGAATTTAAGAAAATAATTACTCTACTATGGTTAGTGTTATCCTCTGAATTCATCCAAATGTGAATGTTTTAAACAATTTTCATCTTTATCATATTTATCTCCCAAATAGTTATTATTTATTTTTGTTTATTGAGAATTTTCCTACATCTCTTAGAGACATTCACATATATTGATTGAACTACTCTGATCATTAGTCATCCCATATCAGGTACCGGTGATCATTTTAGATAACTACTACTCAGAGTAGTCCAATAAACATAGAATATATCGGGGTGTGTCTCATGTAATATAATGAAATAATAATTTTTTTTGGAGATGGAGCTATTGAGGATGAAAGTTCTCTCCTTAAATCTTTTAAAATTACTAAATCTTGATTTAAAAGTTCAAATCCAAACTAAAAATGATTAAAGGTCCCAAACAATTCCATAAGAACATCAACTCATCATCACTAATCTTTGTAGACTCTGATCTATGTCACTAATCATTTTGTATATTTTAAAATTACTAACACTCCAAATACACAAGTAAGTAAAGTCATTGTGTACTAATGAGGACACCAAGATAATTAAAATTTCCAACTTCATTTCATACCAGTGAATTATACTAATCATACCATAAGTTTGTACCATGGTTATTCCATAACATTTAATTAATTTCACAAATAAGAAGATAACATTTCAATCATTTGAGGATAAAAATTTATTTATCAACCCCTATAAATAACCACATCACATGTACCATGAGATGTAACCTCAGGCCCCTAGTATTCAAGAGTATCCCTCAGGGATAACCATCACATGTACTTATTTCATCCAAATCATGAAATTGGTATAACAAAGCCATTTTTTCTTTTGAAGTTCATTGAATTATGTGGAAGTATTAACATAATCGGTTCCCTTAGGAAAGAATAACACAATGGGTTCCACAATAAATTAGTTAATCCAAAATTCTGAAAACTATAAAGAAGAATAAAAAACAACACAAATGTCACATCTCCCTCACCTTTTCCCTTGATGAATCACTAGCATGTACATAGTAACTCACAATCTAAAAAACCATACATTTACTTCACAAAATAACCCTCATATTATAATATACGACACTTAAATATCAACTATCTTAGGCATTGATCATCTTTCTATATGACCAGTCATTAGATAATCATGTAGTCTGTAGGCCACAATTCATCACTCGCACACCTAAAATCTCAAGAAAAAGTAAGCTATATGATCAATTAATCCCTCCTACCCACTATAGGTTATCCCAATTGGTTTTAAGGGATTGTACAATATTTTTTACCACGTATCTAATCACTACAATGGTGATCATATAATCCCTCTTACCACATCACAGCCTTAGGAAAAACATTCATAGTGAAATTCAAACAATATTGTACCCTTGTGGGCTACTTCCAGTAGATATGATTACCCTTATGGACCTCTTAGCACATCACTATCGAATAATTTTTTTATTATATTGGTTGATGTGAGATGGAAACCACATCATGTGTGTTGTTCACATTATATATTTATCATTGGTTTATTGTATAAAGTTTGTTAAACATGTTTACATATTTTACAAATTTTTATTCTATGAAATTAATGTTTGAGCTTTTTTTCCTAATTATTTACATTATTTCATTTATATACATTAATTATTAGAAATTATATAAGCTCTAAATAATTTTAATATCTATAAAGGAATGTAAATTTCATATGTTTGGTGTGAAAAATTGGATCTACCCATATTGCAAACCACTCATTGGTCCAGTTGTTGTTTCCATCCAAGACACATTAGGTGAAACTATAAATGTGGGAACAATATCAAACTATTGGTCCCAGTTATCTATATTCTAGTTAGATAAGTATCCTTCCCATGAAATCTCTTAGTCTAGATCATGCAAGGGAATGATATATGATTTAATAAACAACCTAATACCATGGCCCATAAATTTCCTAGATTTTTAGTTAGAAATTCAATAATGAAACAATAAATTTTCTACAACCTAGATACAATGGTTTTTAAGTATAACCATATAAGTGTGGGATTATCGGTGTGTTATTAATTTCTACTACTTTAATATCAAAAATAATTTTTTCAATTTGACCAAACATATGAACCAAATAATGTTCACCATTAATAGATCTTTAATTATTCCCAATTTCACAATCCCAAATCCAAGGATAGTAAATTGTATTAAAACTATAAAAAATAAATAATATTTAATTTATCTACTATGAAACTCTATTTTATTTAATAATTTAAAAAAAAATAGAAAAACATGTTAATTTTTAGAACATTTGATTTTGAAAAAACTAAAAAATCCCCAACCCTTTCCTCACATTCATCCCTTGTTAATAGTGTTACATTCCAACTATATTTCATTATCACCTATAATAAATTGTTAGTATTAAATAATTTTTGAAAAGAATTAAATTCAAATTTATCTTTATATATATAAATACAATCAAATAAATGAAAAATATTTCATAAATAAAATAAAGGAAAAAGATATCATAACCATAGACTGATTAAATTATAATATCTTTAGAAAAAAATACAAAGAAAAATAAATCTTAACATTGATTTTTAAAGGTTATCCAAAAAAATAAATTTTTATATATTTTAATTTTCTAAATTAGTAATTATTATTTTCAAAATATATACTTATATATAAATTATAAAATTACATTGGGAATAATATATTGGTGAAGAAAAAAAATTCGATAGTGATAAGGATCCAAAAAAAAGACATATGATTTCATAATTTGTATTGAAAATGAAAATTCCACTTCATGTAGTAAATATGAAGTTATATAATCTATGAATAGGATTAAATAGGGAGTTAATTTGAAAAAAAACATTGTAGTTATATTAAAAATAAATTTCAATCTTCTTCTCATTATCATATGATTTTAGAATGATCATTGTTAGTGTACTATATGACTACAAGTGATGTAGAAAGTAACATTAGGTAAGTGACGATGTTTCTTGATAATATAATTATAGTACTTTATGAAGGTTAAGTTTAAAAGTTACCATATAAATTCTATATAAATATTAAACTACAGAATGTAAAATGGGATAACTCTAAATAACTCATATATTATTACTGTGTTATTCTAACAAAATTATAAACTAACTTTGCCTATATTGAGATTACACAATTAACACAAAAAAACGTTCCTAGGATGATTATTTAAATATATATTATCAATAATCCATATTCAAACTCTATAACACATTATGCCTTCAAAACACCCATTCAAAATGGAAGAAAACAACATTTATTAATCATCCAAACACTCATTTGGTAAATTAAACATACCATACATATTATAAAAAATTAATAAGTAAATTAAACATACATTAAATGTCATGAAATAACATTAGAATATTTACAAGACCAGTTTAATAACACCAGTTAAAATATAACATTATTAAAATATAACATCTGTTAAATAATATTTCAAGAATACAAAACATAACATAGTTGTCCGCACACCCATTAAATAATCATTCAGTCAAAGATAGAACAAGCTAAACGTACCATAGACTTCCATTTATAATCAAATAAATATGATTTATAACACCCATTGATCAAATAATCATAAAAGAAAATCACAAGACCAAAAACAAATCAAAATAAATGAGTCCTTAGATGTGTAGAAAATTTAAAATATGATAAAAAAATTAGAGAACTACCAAATAGAATCAATGGTAGAGGAAGAAGAAAATTGGGAAGTTGATGATAACGGTGGTGATAGAGATAGGCATAGTGCTAACAATAGAAATACCTGTGAGTGAAGGTACAGATAAGAATGAAAAAAATGACGAAGAATGAGAGGGACCAATCTCAACTTGAGATATGGGAGAGGGGAAATAGGCATTTCATTGTTGAGAACCCTACAATTATAAAAACTGCAGAACCTGAACAAGCAATCAAGGAGAGAGGAAGAGGAGAAAATAACATACCTTGGATTCTAGCCGTTATTCATCCGAGTGAATGTAGAGGATTACCGACAATTGGTGAGTTCCAATAGAACATGAGAATCCCGACTGAATTAGTCGTAGTTAGGGTTCCTTTAAATAGATCAGGGACACCTTTATCTGCACTTCCAAAAAAAGTGCAAATAAAAATGCCTTTTATCGACACAAAATTAATATGCCCTCATAAAAGATATCTTTACCATCGGTTTTTATCATAGATTAAAATATTTTTTATTATAATTAAAAAAGGGATGATAAAAGACATCTTTATGCGTTTAGCATTGATGAAGTATTGATAATTATAATTAAAAATAAAATATTGTAAATATATTTATATAAATATATTTTTTTATTAAAATTTTATAATTATTTAAATATATAATTATTTCTTTATAGTTATATAAGTACTTTTTAACATAATTATATTTTTATAAATATAAATATAAAATTTTCTAAATATAGAAAATATATATTAATAAATATTTTTATAATTGTTTATTTATAATTATTTATTTATAATTATTTATTTATAATTATGAATATATTTATATCATTATGAAAATGTATATAATTACATATATATATATATATATATATAATAAGTATATATTAATATAAATATAGTAAACATAACTATTATTTATATATATTTATTATAATTTTAAATTTATAAATATATTTATATCTTTATATATATTAATACAATTTTATATATTGTAAAAATATAAAAATATAAATATAAATATATTCAATATTTAAATACATTTATTATAAATTTATAATTATTTAAATATATAATTATCTATTTATAAATATATAAACACTTTTAAAAAATGTTTATATATTTATATAATTACATATATATTTATTTTATAAATAAATAAGAATATAAATATAAATAAAAATAATGTAAATATATTCATTATTTAAATAAATTTATTATAATTTTATAATTATTTAAATATATATAATTATTTATTTATAATCATATAAATACATTTTAGAAAGGTAATATTTATTTATTTATAATTAAAAATGTATAAATTTAAATATAAAGTAAATATAAATTTATAAATTTTTATATTATATATATTTACTTAAAAATTTATTTTTATCAATATTGATGAATATATAATCTTAAATGCATGAATATTAAAATGAGTGAAATGGATTAATTAAAAATGAGTACACTTTAAAAATAATGAAAAAGGGTACATTTTATTAATTAAATATATATTATTCTAAAAATGAGGATACATATTGAAGTAAAGATTGATATATTTTGAAAATACTAAAACATAGTAAATAAATATATATAAATATAAAATATAAAAAGATTAAGTTTCAAAAACTAAGAAATAAAAAATATTAGAAATGAATAAATAACACCTAACTATAGTAATATTTTATATATACATTTATAGTTCATCAATTAAAAACATAATCTATTAAATGTATCATGTCATGATGAAATTTAAAAATGAATACTAAAATTTTAATAAATTACATAAATATTGGATGTTTGTGTTTCTATATATGATTTATTTATTTGCGTAAATATTTGAGTGTTTGTTATATATATAAAAATGAATTAATTAATTAATTGTATTTGAAATTACTGTAACACTCATTTGATATATATTAAATTGAAAAGTCAAACAACATTCAATTATGTACATTACACGATGTAGTTAGTCATTATTTTTAATTAATATTATTTTTTAATTATAAACCATTTTTCACTAAATATATGACTTATTTAATGTAAGAATAAATATTTTTTGTCATATAAATCATATTTTTGGAAAACTTTTATACATTGAAATATATATATATATATATATTAATCTATTACTTAATAACTTTGTATAAAAACTATTAAAAATTAATACCGTATTAATATATTTTTAATTATTACATTTTATTTATTTTCTATATTTATATTTAATACATATTATTTATTACTATTTATAATTAATATATATATATATTAAACACAGTCATTATTATTAATAATTATTCAATTTATAAATTTATTAACAATTTTTTAATTTATTCATTTTTTTCAATTATTAAAATTTATTTATTTTTAGTTTTTTTCTTTAATTATGACAATTTATTCACCTTATATACTTATATATAATATATACTATTTAATAATATTTTTAATTTATATATATATATTAAATTTATTCATTTTCATCAATAATTTTTTAAAAAATAAAATGATTAATATTTTCCTTAATTTATTCATTTTTAATTTTAATTTGTTTAATTATTTCATTTTATTAATTTTACATATCTATATATTTAATATATACTATTTATTATTATTTATAATATATATATGTATATTAAATTTATTCATTTTATCAATAACTATTTAATTAATAAAATTGATACTATATTTTTAATTTACAATTTTTTTTATTTTTTATTTTCTTAATTATTTCATTTTATTCAGGACCTTTATCAGCAATAAAAATAAAGTGATGAAAAACAGTACCATTTATTAGTGCTAAAAATAAAGCATACTTTTTATTGACACTATAGAAAAATGTGGATAAAGGGTACCCTTTATCAGCGCTATTTTTATGAAAAAGGGTACCTTTTATTAGTGATTTTTTTTACCGCTGGTAAAATGTACCATTTATCATTGCTTTTTCCTAGCGCTGATAAAGGTCAAAACTGTTGAAGTTCTCTTTTATAGTAGTGGTAGAAATGCCAATTTTAACTATATGAAAGGTGTTGGTTATCTATAGGCCTCTAAGGCCTTTCACTCCTTTTCCAGTTGCTTATATTCCTTTTCTAAAAACTGTACCTATTCCTACCCAAATTGTTGCTCCTATTACTCTAGTTCTAGAATCTTTTATCGGTGTTGTTACGGAAGTAATAAAGAAATTAAATATAATATAGACATTATGGATAGAGAGATCAAATATGATAATGGAAGAATGATCTATATGCATTATTCAGTAGATCGGATTCTAAAAAAGCTATTAGTGGGAATGCCATCAGGTCTATGTGCTACTAACCTTGATCCTTTTCTCAGCTTTCCTATGGTCAGTAATCCTCAGTGTTTTAGTTCCAGTAAGCTTGATTCTTTTATAGTTATTCAAAATAATTCCCTATAAATATTTAGGAAAATTCATTGAAAAGGATCAATTATTATCCTTGTGTTCTATAAGGATAATATCATTAAAATGATAATCATGTGTGCAGAATCCTAGTTTAATCTCAGAGGATAAAGAACATAGGGCCCTGCACCTCAAGATACCAATAGATTCTCCAGACATGTGATTAAGGCTACTTCTAATGACTCTATAATTTATTATAAATAGAAAGCCAATGTAGATATAGCCTTAGCTATTGAGTGTTCTAAAGAAGGAAACTTGTCATCTAAACCTCTAAGAAAAGTGTATTTCCATGTTGTTGGAACCTACAATTTTATTATAGCTTAAGGTAATATTTAAGGAGTTCTTATCACCCATTTTCAAATTACATAATTAAAATTAGCTATTATTAGTGAATAAAGAGATTCTATAAATCATGAAAAGGGTTTACCATGTTCTTTAATGGACCATCCAACAACCTCGTAAACCAAACCAACCTTCCAGATCACTATGCCCAAACCATGTCCTCAGTTTGAACCCATCCATAAACCTAGACCTTTTGACTGAAATATTTTATTTCATTTTTTTGTTGTTGAATCGTTGTTTGTTTTCATTTATTAACAACAAATGGAATAGAAAATTATTTATTTATATTTTCTATTAGTGATTATTTACATTTGTTGTTATCTATTTCTTATATTTTTATTAATGATTGTTTTCATTTAACTCTATTAGGATTTTTATCTTGTTAACTAAATTCCACCATTACCATAATTCCACATTTTCTTTAACCACATTGGTTGAATATATTATCAATGTAAGTGCTCTATTAACAGTTTTTTTCTTCTCCTTATCCTTCTTTTTTAATGCAAAAAAGTGGGAGAAATTTGAAATTTTTACCCAAAGGTTAATCAATGGGGTATAATTCCTAAATTATTTCAAAGAGTATAAGTGTCTAACTAAGATATAGAAACAATACTTCTAAAATAAATATATATATTATACAGTTTTGTGAAAAATCATGTTCATATTTTTAATTTTTTGGTTTAATGGATTATGGGTTTTGTGATCATCAAAAAGGGGGAGAATGTGTTGGAGTTGGTTCCCTAGAAATCAACTTATTTTTACTTTTTGATAATCCTATATTCATTGGATAAATATTAATAAACTACTTATTACATCATGATTGTTCTTCTATGTGACATAGTATGTCATAATGTTCTACGAAAATTTTTTACATTAAAAGGCTATAGCAGATCCCTACTATGATCAGAACCTGGAAGTTCCACAACACTATTCTTGAATATATATTATATGGCCAGATGATATCATTGGAAGGGGAAGAAATAATACACGGTATCAGGGGTGGGGAGTCATGAAAGTTTGGGGAACCTTCATATGGTGTGAGCCCTTGGTAATATCCAGGAGGATATTATGAAGACAAGACCAGCCCGTAGGAAGTCCACATTCATAAGTTTCATTGGATGTTCCTATCATTGAATGTGTGTATTGGTACTTGGACATTAATATTATTATTAATGGTTATTATGACTCGCACACTTATATGTATTGACGAAAATTGTGATAATAGATGTTTGTGGTGAGGTAGGATATGTTGGGTGCATCATGAGTAATACTGCATTAATGAGTAATATGGGAAAGGATTTTTCACTTATATGGATGTAGATATTTTAGGGAATTGATATAGCCTAACTAAATCCATTACCATTTTGTTCTCTAGGAAATTTCAATTCTGAGAAGTCCTCGAATAACAAATCAAGCACATGGGTTGATGGCACTTTCAGGCAACCCGCTTGATTGGAGATATCATGACAAAGGGACTATATTACATGGTAAGTGTTCGTATGAGGTGACATTTATTTGTGACATCAACATCTATCTCTTGGGTTCCTTGACCAGTTTTTATACATTAATCTTGGACTTTAAGCAATACCACCTAATTCCAATGAGAAAGAGGTCCACAGGGTCATACACTAAGTGTAGTAAGTATCTCATGTAAATAATATATTTACATAATACGTTTAATAAATATTTTTCCTAGTTTTTGTTTAATAATTATTCAAGTATTCCTGATCTCATTTATTTTTGTCTCTATTTATTTGAGAGAAAATTTTGTGTATTTAATATTTATTTATTGATAAATAATGCAGTTATATTTATTTAGTAAATAAATAGTCATTATTTAGGGCCGAGTAAATATTATGGAGGATTAGCGGAACAAGTTATGGGACTGGTGAGAAAAAATATTAAATATTATTTGGTTAAATAATAATTAAATATAACATGAAAGAGAAGCACATGTCATGGAAGTAATATCATTGATGTTGTTATTCAACACGAGGTTTCACATGGAATAATAAATTAAGTAACAGCACTTGGTCTAATTATTTATTTGTACCTAGTAAATTATGTTCTCTATTATGTTATTATTCTCTAAATTATCCAATGGTTCATTTTATTGGATAACCAATCATTGTGTGGATAATATCCTTGGAGAAAAGCTCTCAATCCTAGAGAACTCTTCCCTCTCTGAGAACTCAATGAAGGAAAAGAGAGATCCTCCTCCACCGGATCAAGGAGAACACTTTGGAAGTAATTCTTAATGCGACTAAAGGCGGACATTTCAAGCACAAGGATCTTCTATGCTAGCACCAAAAGACTCCTTCGATGTAATTCAGAGATACATGTAGCATGTTTGGATCACTACTAGAGGATTTCTATCCTCTTATTTTATATCGCAATGAAGCTATAACTCATACCCATGGTCGAACACCTCAATGATGAAAGAATCGCCATTGTGGTAATTCTATATTTTAATTTATTTAATTATAAAAAATATATGTCAATCCTCTCTTCTCAGTTAAAGGTTCTCTCCTTTGTCTTTTATCTTTGATTCAATTTTGTGGATATTAGCGTTCGTCTTCGTATTGATCCCAGATTAATCATTGATTATGATAATTATCAAAGTTGGGTACACGCACATCCAAGGCTTTCGATGTACCCAAAACCTAAAAGGCATATCAAAGGGATCATATTTTCATTAATAATTATTTAAATAATACTTTTATTATTTACAATTTAATAATTTAGTTTTCCAATTCATATTTAATCATACTTGTAATCTGAATTTCTAGATCATTTTATCCCTTATCGTTTCTTGAAGATCTAACAAAAAAATAATTTAATGATTAAAATTAAATGGAGGATCTCATCTGGATTCACCGATGGTTCTGTCCAGATAACACAAGAATAAACTCCATGTATTTTTTTTATTGCATCAGGAGGAATTTCTGATTTACAAAAGTTGTCTGCATTAAATACACATGGTGTAGTTAATTCCTACAACGTATGCTGACAAAGACAAATCATCACACGGTCATCTGGACTACATGTCGTGTGGCCCACTAGACACGGTATGTAGTCCCTTAGGTTCAGGGTCATGTCGTCTATCCCATACACATCTTTCTCTTTTGGTGACCATGTAACGTGAATTCTACACAGCGTGTGGCCCACCGGACACTCTGAGTACTCTAATGATTTCCAAAGTACACCTCACACTATATTTACCTATGTGTGTACTTCGGATGTATGGTAAGGAGGATACACGTTGTTTAGTCAAATATACACACCATGTACTATTTCTAGATTACGTTGATATAAAAATTTATTATTATATTATGTAAACCCTTGAGACATGTACCTTCAAGTGTGTGTGTGTGTGTGTGTGTGTGTTTAACTAACATATGTGTAATGTTCAAAGATCTTCACATCATATATGAGTAGTATAAAAATTATAATTCTGTGTGCATGATACACATCCCAAAGAATAAAGTGTATACAAGTATAAATACATGTTGGGGAGTGTTTTGATGGGTATTCAACGGGTTTCCTTCAAGGTAAAAGTTATTTACAAGGTTATGAATGGGAATCTAAAGGAAATTAAGAAAATGATTAAGATAAAAAGGATTAGTTAATTAAAGATAACAATTTATCGATTCGATCAAAATTTATCTTAATAAGAATGATTAAGGAATTTAAAGATAGCTTTATTAAATGTGTATTTCATTCTATGTATGTGGATGATCAGGAGATAAACCATACATTTGTATGTGATTGGTTCCCTTTTAATTTATTTGTTAAATTAAAATCTTTATCTTGTGTGCATTCTCATCATTAATATGTAGGAAATGTGTGACCATGGTTTCTTTTATTT
Organism: Viscum album; assembly: GCA_963277665.1. Taxonomy (NCBI): domain Eukaryota; kingdom Viridiplantae; phylum Streptophyta; class Magnoliopsida; order Santalales; family Viscaceae; genus Viscum; species Viscum album. The sequence continues at coordinate 1,364,867,448 of OY728151.1, read as the reverse complement.
AAAACCCCTTTTACCTCTCGCCTGTAAGTGAGTTAAAATCATCTGTAATGGATGGAGCTCCCAAGCTTGTAGAGGTTTTTCAAGTTAGGAGTTGAGTAAAAACCAATACAAATTGATACCAAGGTGGACAAGTGAAAAACTGTAAAAATGAAACATAAATGGTTCAAGGTGTTTCTACCCAAGGTTAGGGTAATTTAATTAACCACTAGATAAACTAACCAATAGTTAATTTCATGATAATAACCTTTATTTTATTTCTAAAAGTTGAATGGTTAATCATTTTGGATGTTTGACGTGATAATATTATTAATGAACTAACAAGCATACAATATGGAACTAAAATTAAAATGGCTTATGCATAAATATTATCTATACATCATTAATCACTTAAGTATATCCCACTTAATATTAACAAGCATGTGAAAAGATAATAACTTTCAATTTATGAAAAAAGAATAAACTCCCTCAATTAAATATTAAATAGTTATAGCCTTCCATTACATCGGATAGAATCGAACTATTATACAAAGTGCCTGACCCACCCTAGTTGGGGTGATTTCAAGTATTGGGGAATTCTAATTTGATGTTTTGGGTTGACATAACTTAGTTTACATCAAGTGTTGACTTCCCTAATAGTATGTGGTGTAACTAAGATGCAAAGGTTATGGAAATCCAAAATTAAGGATTTCAGGATCGGGGAGTCCACCCGACTGATCAAGGAGTTGTGAGTCAATTTAGTTCTCATTTTGAATGCCTACCTAAATCCATTCCAGTTTCCTAACCAACCCTAGTTGGGGTAATGTGAAGGTTAATATATAACTGTTTTGTTATAATGTCCAGGTAATAGGATATTATGAAAACAATGGTGTGGGAAATTTGGTTTCAACAAAATAGTGGGAGACTAATATATATTTATTTATTTATTTGTCTATATTTATCAACATGAGGTACTGGCACTCTATTTATCTTAATTTTTAGAAATAGAAATAAAAATGACATCAAACATATCATTGCGATCCATACTCGAGAAGGAAAACCTTCTCACTAGCACTAATTTTCCAGAGTGGAAAAGGCGCCTTTGGGTTATCATTCTCTATGAGAGGAAACTTTTGGTTCTGGAAGTGCCTTTATCAGTTGCATCTAGAAATGAGGAGAATAATGAGGATGTATATGTGTACAAGAAACATCTGACTGATTCTAAAAATGTTTAGTGCCTCATGATATCATCCATGAATAATGATCTCTTTAAGAATAATGAGGAAATGGATGCTAATACCATGATGTCTCACCTTCAGGATATCTATTAAGAGAAGGTGATACAAGAGATGTATGGATCTCCACCACTTTTTTCACTTATAATATTGGAGATTCTTCACCTATTGGACCACATGTAGTCAATCTTATTGGCTACATTGATCATCCGAACATCATAGGTATTAAATTCCTTGATGAGTTGCATATAGATCTCATACCATCATTACTGCCTAAGACCTTCTCTATTTTTATTGTAAATTATAAAATGATAAATAATGGGAAGAGTCTATCGAATCATCTTACCCAGATTCTCCAACTTGATAATGAAATGGGGTGTGAAAAACTCAAAGTACTTATGGTAAATATGAAGAGGAATGATAAGGAAAAGAGGCCTAAGATTTATAAAAAATATAATCCCTCTAATCACCTTCCAGACAATAAGAATAAGATCTAGAGGTAGTTCAAGGAAAAGGAGGCAGTATGATTAGTTATGGCAAGTCAGGCCACTTGAAGAGGAACTGCACCCAGCGACAAGGGGAAGCCAAAGGTGTATTATTTATCGATTAAAATAATTCCATTTCTACACGTTTCGTATTAGATGCATCTTGTGGGGATCACATCTGTATTCAAATGTAGGAACAAAGTTGATTGAAGAAAATTGTTATCGGAGAGGTGGATATGTGAGATACCAATGGTGCGAGGTTGGCTGCTCTTTCCATTGGTGACTACCACCTCACATTATTGACCAAAATGATTTTGGATTGACAAGATTGTTATTATGTACCTATTTTTACCAAGAACATAATTTCTATATCGTGTTTAGATACAGATAGGTTAATTTTTAGGTTCAAAAAAAATTTGTTACATTTATAAGGATGAAATATCTTATGGAATGACACATTTAAATAATTTCATGTAGGTATTAAAATTACAAGAACCAACTATTGGTAATTGATAACTTACCAAGTTAACATGTATCCTACAACACTTAGTTGTGGCATCACTTATTTGGTCATATAAACGTGAAGCACCACGCAAATCTCTTTCAAGATAGTTATTTAGACTCTTCTGATCTAAAACAACTTGTTAGATGTCACTATAGTTTATAAGAGAAAATGACCAAACCACCATTTGGTGGATAGGGTGAAAGGGCTACAGAGCTTCTATGATTGGTACACATTGAAGTGTGTGGACCATTTATAGTAGAATCTAGAGGAGGATATTCTAACATCAATACTTTTACTTATTACTTGAGTAGATATGTCTATGTCTACTTAATGAGGAATAAGTCTGAGTCCTTTGAGAAATTCAAAGAGTTCTAGAATGAAGTAGAGAATCAGCTTGGTAAGATGATAAAGAAGATTCAAACGAATCGATGTGGAGAATATCTTAACCAATAGTTCATAGACATTTTATAGGAGTTTGGGATTCAATATCAACTCACTCCACCTTATACACCATAGTGGAATGGTGTTAGTGAAAGAGGGAACCATACCTTGTGGGAAATTCTAAAGTCAATGATGAGTCCTGAAAATCTTTCATTAACCTTTTAGGTGTATAAATTGAAAACAGTGGCACACACATTAAACAAATACCAACTAAGGGGGGAAATGGGATTACTACAAGCTATAGAGTGAAAATAAAAACCACTTTATCTTGTACACATGTATGGGGATGCGAGGAATTTGTTAAGGTTTTCTCAGGAAACAAACTAGCACCCCATGGAACAAAGTGTATCTTTATAGGGTATCTAAAGGAAAAAAAGGGATACTACCAATACAACCCCTAAGACAAGAAATTGATGGTTTCCAGATAGGATGTCTTTTTTAGAGGGATCGCATCAACAAAAGATATAGTGGGATAAATATTGACTTCGATGAAGTTGATACTCAAGATACAGAGGAGTTGGTACATGAACAAGTTCCATAGGTCCCCATCGAAGATGTAGTTCCTAAAACACAAGTAATGTGTAGGTTCACATGGGAGGTAAGGGAACCATATAGATATGTTTCTTTGTCACCGAGGAAGATGACTCGTTATTGTTGGAAAATGATGAACCTATCTACTACAAGGAATCAATAGAGAGCTCAAAAGTTGAAAGATATATTGAAGTTATGATTTCTGAGATGGATTCCATGTATCATAACCAAGTATGGGTTCCGGTCAATGTACCAGTTGATGTAAATCATGTTGGGTGTAAATGGGTATTCAAAAAGAAACTAGAAATGTAAGGTCAAGTTAGTACCTATAAAGGAAGGATAGTGGATAAATGTTTTAAAAAACGTCTTGAAATTGGAGATGATGAAATATTTTCACCATTTTCCAAATTTAAATTAATAAGAATCATACATTCCATAGAATATTTCTATGACTATGAGATTTGGAAGATGGATGTCAAAACTACATTACTTAATGGGAACCTTCAAGAAGAAGTCTATATTATAAAACCAGAATGGTTTGTGACACCAGGTGATGCTAAAAGGGTATTCAAATTAAAAATATCCATTTATGGATTAAATCAAACATCCAGATCATGGAACATTTGATTCAATTAAGACATAAAAGATTTTGGTTTTATTAAAAATGAATGTGATCCATGTGTTTATAAGTTGTTTAATGGGAATGTGGTCATTATTCTATTAGTTTATTTTAACGACATATTTCTTATTAGAAACGACTTACCAGTCCTGTAGTAAATCAATGACTGGTCGAACAAGTACTTCTCCATGGAGGACATTGTAAAAGTAGCCTACATTCTAGGGATCAAGATCATTCATGATAGATCCAAGAGGCTTCTTGGAATAAGTCAAATTAAATACATTAACCAGATAGTAAAGGGATTTAGTATGGAACATTCCAAGAGGGGATAGGTTCCAGTGTCAAATGGTATTCGTCTTTCCAAGAAAATATATCCCCAAACACAACATGAGAAATTTTGGATGAGTAATATTCCAAACGATTCAGTGATAGTATCTATCATATATTCAATGTTATATACTAGACTTGATGTTTCCTATGTACTGAGCATGGTAGGAAGATTTCATGAAGATCCCAGAGACCAACATTATACTGTTGTCAGGACTATCCTTAAGTATCTGTGAAGAACTAAGGATATATTCCTGGTCTATGGAGGAGATGAGGAGATTTTCATCATAGGGTATAATGATGCTGGTTTTAAGATATATCAAAATGATCTGAAGTCACAATCAGGATATGTTTTCTTTCTCAACAGAGGATCTATGAGCTAGTAGAGTTCAAATTACATAGCTGTCACTCATTCTATAGTGGAGTCCCAATATATAGTGGCTTCTGATGCACCCAAGGAAGCCTTCTTGATTAAATACCTTTTCCAAGATATTGATGTGGTTCCTATAATTAAAGATCTCATGATATTATAATGTTGTAAAACTATAGAGGTGGATCTTTCAAAAAACCCAATGTCACATCAATGGACAAAGCACGTACTCCGAAAGAATCCCTTATTGATGGATTTCTATCAAAGGGGTGAAGATTCAGTTATAATAGTGTCCACATAATAGAACATGGTAGACCCCTTGAATAAAGTTATATCATAGAAGAAGTGTTATTATCATGTGAGAGCTAGCATACGGAAGGTTATTAGCAGTAGGCTCTAGTGAAAGTGGGAGCCTACTGTAGTTAGTGCCCTAGAAACCATCTTATTTGTACTTTATGATGAACCTGTATTCATTGGATGAATATTAATAAACTACTTATCACATCATGATTTTTCTTCTATGTGACATAGTCTATGATAATGTCTTAACAATAGGTGTCACATTAAAATGTCATAGTAGATCCCTACTATGATGAAAACCCCAAAGTGCCATGACTATATTCTTGAATATATATTCTATGGCCGGATGGTAACATTTGAAGGGACACTAATGGTATAGGGTATTGTGGATGGGGACTCATGAATCATTGAGGCACCTTCTCATGGTGTGCGGCCTAGGTAATATCCAGGAGGATATTATGAGAATAGGACCTGCTAGTTGGAAATCCACATTCATAAGTGTCATTGGATGATTCAATCTTTGGACATGTGTATTGGTCCTTATATTTTTAGAATACTTTGAATGGGTATTATGACTCATGCACTTATATGTATTGATGAAAACTGTGATGACAAATGTTTGGGGTGAGGTAGGATATGTTTGGTGCATCAAAAGTAATATTGCATTAATGAATAATGTGAGAAAGGAGATCTCACTTATGTGGAAGTATATATCTTAGTCCCCTTTATGGAAATGATATAGCCTAACTAAATCCCATTACATGGTGTTCTCTAGGAAATTTCAATTCTAGGAAGTCAAAGAATGAGAAATCGAGCACATGGGTTGATGGAACTTGCATGGAACCTGCTTGATTAGAGATATCGGGACAAATGGATTATATTACACTATAATAATTCATATGAGGTGACATTTCATTGCAACATCAACTTTTTTCCATGGGGTTCCTTAACCCATTGGTAGATAGAAATCTTGGTCTTCAGGAAAGCTCAACTAATTCCAAAGAGAAAGAGGCCCAGACGGTCTCACACTAAGTGTGGCCAGTATCTCAGTTAAATAATTTATTTATTTAACAAGTTGAAAAAATATTATTCCTGGTTGTGGTTTAATAATTATTAAAGTATTCCTAATCACATTAATTTCATTACTAGTTATTCAAGAGAATATATTGTGGAAGGAATATTTATTTATCGGTGAATAATGCAGTTATATTTATTTAATAAATAAAAAGTCATTATTTAAGGCTCGGTGAATATTGAGGAGGATTGTAGGACCAAGTTGTGGGTCTGGTGAGAAATAATATTAAATATTATTTGGTTAAATAATATTTAAATATAACGTGCAATTTAAGATCATGTCATGGAAATAATAGCATTTCTATTATTATTTGACATGGGGTTTCACATGGAATAATAAATTACATAATGGAACATGTCCTAATTATTTATTATTACCTAGTGAATTAAATTCCCTATTATGTTGTCTTTCTCTAAAATAGCCAAGGGATCATTCGACTGACTAACTATTCGTTATGTGAACAAAATACATGGAGAAAAGCTCTCGAGTATATAGAACTCTTCCCCCTCCAAGAACTCTCTCAAGAACAAGAGATATCCTCCTCCATCGCATCAACAAGAATGCTTTGGAAGCAATTATCAAGGTTATCAAAGGTGGACATTGCAAGTGCAAAGATCATCCTCGCTAGCACCCGAAGACTCCTTTGGTGATAGCAGGAGATACATGGAGCACATGTGGATCACTACTAGAGGATTCATATCCTAGGACTCTATATCACAAGGAATCCACACCTCGGTCCCATGGTCATACGCATCAAATTATAGAGAATCTCCTTGGAGGTAATTCAATAATTTAATTTAATTAATTATAAACAAAATATGTTGATCCTCTCTTCTCGGTTCCAGTTTCTCTTCTTTGTCTTTTATATTTGATTCAATTCTATGGATCTTGGCGTTCATTATCGTATTAATCCCAGGCTAATCACCGATTATGACAGTTATCAATGTTGGGTACACACCCATCTTATGCTTTCACTGCACCTGGAACCTACAGAATGTTGGACTAATAATGTTTTCCCAACATATCTCACACACTATTGGTTTTTTATCATAAATACCCTTTCATATGTAATTGGTGATTCATTTTTTTGTTCATCATGTTCTATGTGATATTAAGTGTTTTAAGTGTTAAAATAATTAAATATGCAATGTGGGATACTTGGGATGAAATTTCCCTATATCTAGAAAAATCAGAAACATAAACCATTTGGCTATGTAGAGAATTAGCTATGTTACAATTTCGTTTCAAGCATTACAAATACTAAGTATTAACCCACATAAAACGGCTACGTTGTGAAAATGCCTATGTGAAAATTTCCTACATTGACAGGTTTCATACCTGATTAATTAGATACATAGAACCATTGGTTATGTGAATTAGATATAAGATGAAATTGGATAAATGGTTCTATTCAGCTATGTTCGTTTTTGTTATGTGAGTAAAAATCCTACATGAATTAATTTGACTACAGAAAGAATATTCAACTACGTTAACAAATTAGATACGTAAGGAAAATCAGTTACATGAAGAAGGCTTGGGTGAATTCAGATAAAAAGATAATTCAGCTACATGGATAAAATAATCTACATGAATTAAAATATATAAATAATCTATATGATCATCTAAAATAATTTAAATTGTGTTACAACCTGAATTTTTCATTATTGAAGCATTTCAGTGTGTTTATAATGTTTCTGTGCAATATTTAAATGTTTGATTACCTATTTATGGTAAAAATGATTATAATAAGAGATGAGTTCCAAGAAAGGAAACAAGTACAGGGATAATTTATTGGTATTAAATTTTTACAAGGTATTCTAGAGAAAAAGATGCACATTTTTAAGTTGATAATTGTGCATATTATGGATAAGTGTTGTGTGTTTTAAAAGATAAGTTTTTTAATAGATTTAAAAAATATTTATAAAAAGAAAAATAAATATATTGAGAATAAAAAAGTTCTATAATATGATTCAAATATTTACTCTATCACTATATCTATCTCTCTATATGGGAACTTTTTAACTGCTCTATTTTACATGAAAAGAATAAGATTCATTATCTTAATCTTTATTTTCTTGATCATATTTGTTGTCATTTTAGATGACTCTCCTCGAGCTGTATTCTTTCTTTTATAATCTCTAATATATATTTATTCTTCATATCAATTTTATTTTAAACATTCAAGCTACATCTATAAACATTATTCTTATCAACTCCCTCGTTTGAAGAGATTCCTGGTAAAAGAACTTGAAAGTTATTCTTTGATAATCCTTATTGAATCCTAGTTTAAATTTCATATGTTTTCATACCAAGTGCCAAATACATTCAATAAGTCTTTTAGGCCATGTAAAATGAATATAAGTCCCGATAAATAGGATCGATATAGTAGAAATTGTTAACTTAGGGATAATAGTGTGGGTAGAGTGGACTAGGGGATTTCTATTCTAGAAACCACTTTAAATCTATATGTCTGATATATCTCTTCAGTGCTTTTTATTTCTAGTATAGCTTATGTTTAGGAAAAGATCAAAAGTTATCCATCTCTAATAGATGAAGGTTGCTATAATATAATAAATTTTAAAGAACTCAATTCATCCCCCTCTGGAGTTTTTTTGGTCCATTTAAAAAATTACAGATTATAATATTCCTTCAATGAAAATAAAAAAAACTCAGAAAAATGATATTGACAAATAAATTTTTAACTCTTTCATAACTTTTAAATTGTAACCCCTTAAAAGAGTAAAATTTAATTTAAGATTTAATCATACTGATTAAATATAGATTCATTTTAAATAAATAATTGGTAAATTATATACAATACATAAAAATAAATTGGTGGATAATACCAAATAAATCACAATGGAGTGGAAATTGATAAAAAAAAAGAACTATTCATCAAGTTTGACTTATCTCATAGGTTCTCAAAAATCCTATATCATAAATATGAATTTATTGTACTTATATAAATTAACCATATACATATCTATAATATCATAAATTATCCATTTATAACATCTTATCACCTCTTTTTTAACAATCTTTTATTATTATCATTGTTTTAGGTGTTAACTGTATTGTTTTTCATGAGAATTTAAATTCGGTAGTTCTGGTCTATGTAATTTTATTACGGTACCATCATCTCTTGATTTTTAATCATTTTATACATATCGTATATATTAATTATATATATATATATAGATACCTCCATAAAGGTTAGAGACAGAAAAATGAATTACATCGTTCAAGGAGGTTGTTGGAAATATGTACGTAATAACATTGTTTTCACCTATTGGAGGAATGATAAAAATAAATGGTGAGTAGTAATTAAACATTTAAGAATAATTATTATAGAATATATAGTATATTTATTCAACAAATTTGTCCTTATTATTATCCATGTAAAATGGAAATGAATAAATAATCGCATCGCATCGTGGAGGTTATAGCTTAAACGTAAGGACAAGTGACATTATCTTTTTCTAATGGATTAAAATGTAAGAAAGTATATACGATATTTTAGTTATAAAATAATTATTATATCATAAATATAATACGTATTCCTTATTTGTATATTAATAACCATTCAAATAGATTTTGGATGAAAATCAAGTTACATCGCTATGTGGAGATGATAAGGCATACGTACGCATGAAAAATATTTTCACTTTATATAGGATGGAAAAGTGATAATAATAGTTTTTAAATAATAATGAAAACAACACATTATTATATTTATCATATTGTATTCTTTTTTAATTATGGATACAGCACACTAAGAGAATTTATAAGAAGAAATAAACTTGAAAGAGTTGGTAAAGATGATTACCTCTTCTTCAGAATAGTTCTTCTAAATTCCTTATTAAGGGCCCTTGGAATGGTCATTTAAGAAGATGAAAACCTATAATTAATGGATAGGTATGCGTAGAATAAATTTTTTTAGGTTTTTGTTGAGATAGATGGATCAATATGGTGTAAAAGAATGTAATAATTGGTGTCCTTTTTTAATTAAGGGAAAGGGAACTTTTTGAAATTCATGAGATATTATAATATAATAAGTGTCTAAATCATCTAATGTCACAAATACCAACCAAAAAAGTGTACCCATCATCATCCAGTAATGGGAGAAGAGAAAAACTGACCCCTAAGTTCCACCTTCAGTAGGCCCCAGGTTAGCGACTGACACTGAGGGTTTAATAAACATATAGATGGGAGGTATTACCCTCTAAGAGAAACACATATGGAATAGAGAGATAAATCAAACACCAACCAACTCCTAATTTGAAAATAATATAAGATACAACAAGAGTACACAAATTTAATGATATGGAAGAACTACTACAACTGAAAAGTAAAACTGTAAACACCAAAAAAAGAAAAGATGACAGCAACCTCAAATCCCAAATAGCTCCAACAAAACCCCAATCTACTAGTAAACAGCATGATCTCCAACCTACTCCAACTGACTTGAGAAACATTTTATATATATTTTGGGTGAGTATAAGAATATACTCAGTAGGATCCTCCCCATATCCTCTTGTGAAACTGTAAATAAATCATGCTAAAGCATAGTGAACAACAAGTGAAACTAAATCAGAACCAAAATAGGTATACTAAGTTCCCAGCCTCACCATGGCTACTCAACCCAAGTATTGCATAAAAGAGAATACAATATAATAAATAATATCAAGGGTACAAGGTTAATACTTCCCCACTAGCTTTCCACTCTACCCCAACATCGCACGTCCTGAACATCTCTGCCTAAAAAGGATAACCCGCAGAAACCAGGGAAAAGCACTAAAACCTACACCTCAAGTAACACACCACCACATCCTCATAACAAAAGGCAACCATGTATTTTTTAGGATCCATCGCATCTCATATAACATGTATTATATTTCGGGTATTATACCTCAAGACACCACATCCCATACACTGAGTAAAGATCCTTAGACTATCACTGCCTATACTCGTTATACTTATAGTAGTCCTTAGGAAACTATTTCCAGAATACATGTGTGTGAAATATCCATAACCCATTACAGCACTCTACACACATATTTTGGGAAAACATACCACTATGGAAACTATATAAAGCAACTATAGAGAGAAGATATTGGGGCGAAGTAGGGTAGTCATGCATCTATCCCCCCATAGGGATGTTGTGGAAAACATCCCTAGGGCTCAGCATTCTTGGGGTGTTAGTTTCCCTAACCAAAAATGTGTAGTATCATATAGAAACATTAAAATTATAGAATATAATATAGATCACAACCACAATATGGGAATTACCTAGTCTCAAAATCAACTATATCTAACATCTCTCCAACTCCCAGTTTCCACTGATAAGACTACATATCCTCTAAGAACACATCCATTTAAAGAGATAAATTAAATTACTTAATCAATTTTTATCAATTGAAATTTTTGTTAAGTAATTACTAACCATTAATTGACCAATTTCATTTCCACACCACATCACATTACCATTTCAACAAAGATCTATGACCTCTAAGAATAATAAAAACTAGACCACAGCTTCTCAAAATTTCAACATCTTCATTGAATCCCATTTAACTCCAACCCCATGGGAAAAAAATTTATTTATTTATTTAACAACATCACCTTATATATTACTAGGTTCTATAGGAAAACATTCTAAGCCCCCATAACACAGTGGTCTCAACACAGTGAACAGATTAACTACCCATTGAGTCTTGACCACCTATAGCAGGAGAGTAAACTCATCCAACCATGAGGATCTAAACATGGAAAGCATGTGGCATACCACACATGTCTTTTTCTCCCATAAATAGAGAGTATCCAAACTCATTTGTTTGCCTCAAAAAGTTGGGAAAGGAAAGTAGATAAATAAGATCATGGTCATCGGCTAAGAAACTAATTCAAACAAGCATCCAGCATTGATAACAACTAGTACATGCTCGTTCGTTCGCATGACACTATTCATAATATTGTATATATTTAAATCACTAATAATGGGAACATAATATTGGAATAATGGTGTGGTGGAGAAATTGTTGGGACATCATAGAAATAATTGAAAATATATAGTGGAATTAATGAGGAATAAATATTTATGTTACATGTTCAAGATGGAAAAATCAATGATATTAATTAAATAATTAATTTAAATGGATAATTCTAATTTTGAAAAAAAGGACTGGATATGAATAAACATCAAAGTAACAGCCAAAAAAAAGAAGAATCATTTTAGTGTTATAATTTTTTGGGTCCAATAAGAAGACACTGAAATTATAGTTTTATTAGTCTAATGAAATAATAAATCACAACATAAATGATTAAATCTAATTATTCAAGGAAAAAGAACATAGATAAAGATAGCATTGGATAGTGTCAAAGGATTGGATAGTGTCAAAAGATAGAATTTACAGACTTACAAAGTACTTGAAATTTGAGTTATAAGATACTGAATATCCCTTATGGATGATGAATCTACAACATTGACTTTACCTCAAAGGGTAGATTAAAATTATGAGATTCAATTTTGATTATAAATAGTCAGGGATATATACCATTTTTATATAAACCATGTATTAATCATATTTCAATGTCAAATAGCAGATTTATGTGTGGATGAAATCAATTTCAAATTTAACTAACATCTTATATACCTTGCTGACCCTGAGGTGGTGTTTGGTAAGTTAAAGCAGTTTAACACGAAAATAAATCGGTGATAAATGTTGACTTTCAAGTGAATGTAATACCATGTGTGTAATTTCAATTTATAATTTATACTACTTATTTATGTTTTGAATTATTAGGCTGTCTAAAATATGAACTCTTGTACTTAAAATAATTTAGAAAACTCAAACTCTTGAAAACACTGTTCTCTGTCTTTCAATTGAGGTTGCGAGAATGATAAGATTTATAAGAAGAAAATTGTTCTCTGGAGTATTTAATTGTAAAACAGAAATAATCAAAGCCATATTTTATTACCACTATGAACTGGTCAAATTACCAGTATTATATATAAAATGAAAAGACAATTTTATAATTAAATGAAAATACAACTACCACAAAATTACAATTCAGTTTTCCTCTAAAATATCAAATAAGAACATACCAGATCATAGTAATTGTATGTTCATGCCCTTAATAGTTTTGAACTGTTATATTCACGCCCTCAATATTAAGCTCAAGAGTATGGGTATCCTCTTCATATAAATTTTGACATAGTTGTTCACACCATCAACATGTTTTTACTAAATTAATGATACAAACAGTCAATAAATTGAAAATACAGTTTCTACCATTTTCAAAAAAAATACAATTCATTACCATAATTAAATTTCTTTGTAAAGTATAAATGTAACCATACAAACTCATTGAATTTGAGATAATAATTTCTCGATACATGAGCAGAGGTAGATTTACAATGCCAAGTTTCTTAAGGATGTCCATGACTTTGTAGATTATGACATAGTAGAGGAGTCCACACTCCACGGTAGTAAGCTAGTATACAATAGAAATATGACAATGATAGTTAATTCCACTGCCCAAAGAAGCATACCATTCCAAAATAATATAAGAATGCTGAAAAGTAACTGTGAATGAAATCAATAAAATAGACCACATGAAATAAATACATATAGCGAATGAATCATAATTTGTAAAAATAAAATAAATTAAATATTAATACATATCAGACAAACAGTTTGTAGTTGATGCCTTTGTATTCTACACTACAGCTCCTATTAAATCTTTGTGACATTGTCATCCAAAAAGTGTTGAATCATTATAAAGTAGTCAATAACACCAAAGTGAAATGTTTTATTTAGAAATTATTGAGATGTATGTTAAGTAATAACATTATAATGAAATTAAAAATTTACAGAAAAGAGGTGAAGTTTACTATGGTAGTTGTATGATGAAATGTAAGTTGAAATGGTTCACATAAGTTGAAATGGTTCACATTTATAAATCACATTCATGTTTTTACATGCGCACTACGGAAATAATTAGAAAATAGTGAAATAAAACTGATAATATTAAATCATGAATTGAATGTGGTTTTTTTTATTAAATGGGGATAGAAAAACATTTTCTCAGATTTTTATCTATATTGGTTGAAACTAATGCATTGACATTGATATATGTTTTGAATAGTAGAATATATTCATAGGCCTGGATGAAAAAAAAAATTAAGTCAAGGATAAGAGAATTATAATCATCTATTTCATATTTTTTTAGTGCATAAAAATCAATATTGAATTCAATAGGGAAAACATGTTACCTTCATTAATATGTTTGTCAAAATGGAGGATAACTCCCTGATTTTAGGACAAATTGCCTACAATCATTTAGAAATCATGTTTCTATATTCACATGCACTGAGAATAATAATTACATAAGGGGTATATGGCTATACCTACAGAGACAAACATATTACAACCTAAAGACAACATTAAATAATAATAAACCCAAGGAAATAAGAGCAATGAATATTTTAAATAGAAAATGAAAAAGTAATTCCTTCACTATCAAAAAAGGTTGATGATATACCCTGATGTATAATTTGGTGTGCCAAATTTGAGTAAAGTATGTTACCATTATTCTGAAACCTCTTACTCATCGACGTTATACCCTGATGTTTCATTTGGAGGGCCAAAATTACAGTTTCATCTTTCAGAACATTTTGAACCTTCATGTCCTTCTCAGTTTCATCTGTCGTAGTAGAATATCATATTTGATAATCTCCCCACCATCATAATAAATCATATCTTAATCATTAAAAGCAGTTTAACCTGGTAAAAATAAATTATAATCAAACTATCCAACCCTAACATAATGAAGCAGTTTGATATTATGATATCATAATGAGAATCTCCTCTCAAAACAACTAATCCATGAATGTAAAATACCACCAGAGAAAGAAGTGATTACCTAGTAAAGGACATCATGATGGAGGAACCATATTCCCTCAGTGATTCTTCAACACACGAACAGTCTTCCACTCTGTATAGTGGTCCTCGTATGATTTTCAATTACTGCATTGCGAAAATGTGATCAATTTAATAAGAAAACATATGGGCAGATGGATAGACACTTTAACTTTTCTCTTTATGATTTTCCCATAAAAAGTTAAATAATACGATGACATTGATATTATTGTTATCATAGCAGATAAGATAAAAATTGGACTGTAGTTGTGCGGAAATTGAATTTCATGGAAGTAAAGTCACACCTAGTATCTGATCTTTATCACATCAATTGGTGAAGTTATAGTCCGAGGAAAATTGCCATAAAAGGCCCCCAACATCTCATCATCAAACATGATCCTTTTAGACATATAAAAGTATTGGGGATGTTCCAATCGACCTGGAAAATCAAAAATACTTTTCTATGTTTTTTTTTACAGAAAAACTTAGACCACATATGCTGATTTTAACATTTTCTTAATATGAAAGAATATAGAAAAAGAAATTATATATAGATGAAGTAAAAGCAAGATTAAAACAGAGATATAGCGAATGAACAATGAAAGGGTAACATAACAAAGTTTCAATGTCAGAAAACAAATAGATTTAGCCTTAGTACATTTGAAATAAACATGTAATATATACAGTGCGAGGTGACAGAGAATACATTACATAGATAGTAGTCAACAGATCTATACTCGGTTGTTGCGGAGACACCTTATGTGAGATTGTCAAATTAGAAAAATAAACCAGATTATAGTCAATAGATTTTCATTCAGTCAGGTCCCTATAATTATTTATTTGGATACCTTATAGGCAACCGATTCTTGAATGGACTCCCAATTGTAGTGAATGGAAAAAGCAATGGACAGGAAGATGAAGTAGGTGTCACATCCGTCTCTCCTGGAAGCACTAACATGACAATGTTTTCTTCACACATTAATAATCTACCGTACCCATGAATCTAGATTGAAATTTAAATAAATTTTCTTCATCTTTGGCATGAATCATTTACCATATATGGGAAATGTTTCCTCAAAAAAATTACAAAAAAGAAGAGATCTAGAACCTCGATACAGAAAATAATGGGTTTAGATATAGTGCAGAGTATTTGTATTTTGCATGTACATAAAAACTATTTAACTTATACACTGAAAAAAACATATTTAATAGTTGAAAAATAATTTTCTTAGTTGACAAATAGTTTAAAACAAATGAAACACATAACTTGATGTGTATTTAGAGATTAAAATCAATCAGTCGTGGAAAGGCTTACCTTAGTAGCTCCCCTGCACAACACTTTAACCTCTGGTTGAGCTATATTCATATCATTTATCATATCTCTTATCTGTTTATAAATTATTTTAGAAGAATAAATGATGAAACACCTCATATGAAAACAAATCATGGATAAATATAAATTATTTTAGAAGAACTGAAGAAAAAACGAAGGACGGTGGTTAGTTTGTAGTAGATAGTAGAAAATGCAGATGAATTGATGGGTTACCAGGGGGAAACTGAAGGAAATTTGTTGTAGAATGTGTCGACGGACTAAGTTTTATCGCCAATGATGTTTTCTCACATAGATCTAGGAACAAAATGAAGTATAAGGGTGGTAATTTCTACAGAATTAGTAGAACATACATGTTTCAGTCAGTATAGGCAGTAGATTTTAGAAACGATTGTAGTAGGTTCCGAAACCCTAGATTATAGATATCCAAAGAGGTGGAGGCCTTGTGTCGACAAGCAGTGTTGGCTGTAGATTTCAGAGAATGTTCATGTTGAAGATGTCATGTGACGATGAAGCGAAAACAGTGGAGCTTTTTGATCCGGTGAATCGGAATCTTGAAGTCACGATGGGGAGGAGATCCGTGGAGGTGAAGATGATGTACGGAAGGACCGACAAGGTGGAGTCGCGGCAAGATATGGGATTCGGGGAGGGGAGGGGAGTAGAGCGGGAGAGCAGATTTAGGGAGGGGGAATCGGTGAGGCGTGAGGGAACCTTAGAGTAGGGAGAGGTGTATCGAGGAGGTGAACCGGGGAGGGGAGGGAATAGAAAGGGAAAATCCCGATTGGGGTCGTGATGGTCAGGGGTATTTTTGGGATGGATTCCTTGAAATTGGTGATGTGGAGCATTATGGACATGAAAACTCAGCTGGGAAACACCCAGCTTTAGTAGATATAGTGGATGAGTAATCCTAGATTCAACATGTTCCATCATTTATGGTTTCCTCTCCAACACCCATATGCATATACTAATGCAACATGACACTCTAGGTGTCAACTGATGACTCAACAACCGGGCCTTCAAGTCCCTCATTTCACAACATCTCTCCAGTTTTAGTCATCCCAGGATCATGTCACATCCAGGCCTCCCTGCCACACATAACACAACAGTCATCCAAGCTCATCCATCCCATACTCACCTCACATCACCAATAGCAGGAAACAACCAAAGAAACTGGCTCTTGGCCCCAAATAAAGGCATTTAGCCTTTACACACAATGAGCTCTCACGTCTCCAAAATAGAATACACATGGCCTTTATAAGCAAATGGAAAACTCATTAACTATAAAGGCATTATCATTTATCACACAACTAGTACTTTATTCCATCTTAAATTAACCTATTCATCGATCATTGGTTATAATTGTAGGAAACCTAAGGAAAAATCGATATCAAGCTATAAAAAAATAATTAAAAAAATTAACTTAACATGCCTTTAATTATTTTATCAATAATAATTATCATGTTTCAGGTTCATTAACCATTTCAATTAAATAAGTGTAATTGCATTAATTTGATTAACATAAAATTACAACAACAAAAAGAACCAAATTAGTTAATCATGCATCTTTGTATTTTAGGAAATTAATAGTCAATTAATTCCATCTTTACATTTGTTACCAATTTCCATAAAGAAAAACATGATAAACCATGAAAATCATAGATATCACACTATCTAGAAAATCAAGAGGTAAACTGTTAGCATAGTACAAAGAAGTAACATCGCTATGTGATCGATACTGATTAATTAATCCATTTAAAAAAATAATTAGGTCAATTTCATTATGATCCAAGTGAATAAATCATGATAACTCTATGATTTCATGTAAATAAATAGAAAAGCTTAGAATCCTTTACCTCAAAAGATCATTGACATTATTCACATGAGAACGAACCATATAACAGATGTCTGATCACCCCTCCTAGAAAAACATCATCCCTCTGAGGATGTTGTGGCACCACTAAACCAACAAGAATTGATATAAACCCCATTAGAACCATTGGTAAGTTACCTTCATAGCATGAGGAGAAGAAACTAGAGAAAATGAGACCAAAACTGAGAGAAACTGGTAGAAAAAAAAGCGAAAAACACAACATGGATGAAGATAGTTTTCCACGGATAGAGTATGGAAGCCCAAGATCAATTTCTCTCCAAGGGATCTCCAAAACACTGAAGAGGGAAATGTCGGTTCACCTAATACGAGAGTGAGGGAAGCAGCAGTCGTAGGGTTTGATAACCCAAGTGGCTGGAATGTTTTAAAACAATACATCATCAAGGGATTACACTACATATAATCCCTTTTCTTGTCGTGCAATTACTTGGGGTCACTTTCCACTAAAAAATCCATCACCTATTAATTTTATTTTATTTTTCTTACCCTAAAATGTTACATGATGATAATCGCACTTTCACATTATGAAATTATTCTACATAGTGTGAAACCCACATTCATGTAGTCAAAGATTCCTGCTCCTATTTCTCAGTACCTAAACTCCTCCAGATATCCCCCAAGCCTCCTTCGAGATCTGGAAGCCTCATAAACAATTAAAGGGTTGATCCACATGAATCTAGACCCTTACATTAGATAACTCTCAACATGTTCTCTTCCTTGAGAATCGAAAACCAGCATAGAGGGGAAATAGAAAAGGGGTCAACTGAATATCCACCCTGTGAGATACCTCTCAAGGATTTAGTCACCATAGGATCCAACCTCCTAACTATAGAAATAAGAAAAAATCCATAAAATAACCAAAAACTTATCCTAAACATTCTCCTAGGGTAGATACCTCTCAAAAGAAAGAAATACACAACAATAAACCAGATAAATCCATATCATAAACACAAAAGTTCTAAAACCACCAAAAAAATATAATTATAAGAGAAGAGATAAAAATAAAATAGCCCGGGTACTGAGTGTGTATATGAAAATCAAATTCCCAGGTACTCTCCTCCATACCACCAGGTTACAAAAAGGCATGAACTAAGGGGATTGAATTCCCATGCAACACCTTATCCTGGTGGTCTGGGATCTTTATTGGCCGATCCTCAAAGGTTTCATCATCTTCAACATTGATCTCTCCATAATCTATGGTGTTATAGTCATTATGAATATAAATGTAGAGATACGATATGTGAAAAAACATTGGGTATTCAGATCGTATTTCTGAGAAGCACTATCTGATACACCATAGCTCCAACATAAGACAACATCTTGAAAGGACCAAAAAACTATAGAGAAGTCTTACTCTCATGACCAAACCATTGATACCCATGATGTGGTTTCACATTTAGAAACACATGATCCCCAACTTCAAACTCCAAAGGTCTCCTCCATTGATCAGCATAGTATTTCTAACAATCATGCACTGCTTTCGTCTTCTTACTAATCCCCTAAACCATCTATATAATTTTCTATACCACTTCCCACCTGAGAAGCACTGCATCTCCAACCCCATTCCAATATAATAGAGAATGGAATGTTCATGAATACAAGGCTACAAACAGTTCCATATTGATGGGGGAGTGAAGAAAATTTTTTGTAATAGGACTCTACCAAGGGAAGGTGCCTCATCCAAAATCCTCCAAAATCATGAATATAAAAGCGCAACATGTCTTTAGGAGTCTAGATAGTCCTATATATCTGACTATCTATGTTTGGATGAAAAGAAGTACTAAATAATATATGAGAACCAAAAACATGTAGTAGACATATCCACACCCTAATGTTAAAATGAGGATCTCGATCAGAAATGATCATCCTCGAGACTCCATGGGGTCTCACGTCCTCCTCCTCCAGATATTACCTCGATAAAACAACCACTGAGATCATCTCCTTGATCTCTATAAAGAGAAACAAATTTTTCAAATTATCCACTACCACACATATAGGGTCATATACTCCCCAATATTTAGGTAAAATGGTAAAAATTTCCATTGAGATGTCCCCAAACTTCCACTAAGAAACATCTCATGGCTAGAGAAAACCATCAAGAATATAGTGTTCAACCTTTACCTTCTGGAAGACCAAACATTCAGACACAAACTTTTGTAACTGCAAGCTTCAACCCAAGCCACCGAAACTGACCACTCAAAGCTCAGTACGTGTTTGTTACACTAGGATATACCGCTAAGGGTATGTTATGGAAATCTATGAGAACTATCTCACACATCACCAGGGGTAAGAAAAGACTTCCCTAGATCAACAACCATTGTTTGCATCATCATAAAAACCATTAGGGTCCTCACCACAAACAAATTTGTCACTCTAGACCTCCACCTCAAGATCCACCAACTAGTATTCCCCCACCTGCTACACCAGAGATTAATTCATCGTCATTTAAAAAAGAAAACCTCATCCCCCTTACTTCTCCCATATCTAGATGAAATGGAAAATGTTCTTATATCACTCTCTAGGAATCACCAAATTCATGCACTGCATCACTACATGACTTCCTACTTAGCACATCGGCAACAACATTCCCCTTTCTAGGGGTATAAGAAATATCAAAGTTGTAATCTTGTAATATATTCATCCACTAACGTTGGCTCAAGTTCAACACATTGGGAGAAAACATACCTTAGGACCTTACGATTATTATAGACTAGAAAATGATCACCTATGAGGTAATTTATCCACATCATCATGTGAAACACCAATACCACCAACTCAAGATTATGGGTGGAATAGTTACTTTCAAGGGAAAGTAATTATTGATACCCATAAGAAACGACTGATTGCTTCTACAATAGAACACATCCCAACCCAAGACACAAAGCATCATAGAAAACATAAAATTGAATTTCTCCTATTGGAAGTCGAAGAACTGGAGAATTGACCAACTTCTCATTTAGATAATCAGTAGTTGTCTAAAATTGATCTGTCCACAAATACACCTCATCCTTTTTGGTCAATACTTTCATAGGAGCCGCAATACAAGAAAAATATGCTATGAACCTCCTGTAATAGCCTGCAAGACCAAGGAAACTTCTCACCTCTACTAATTTCTTAGGTAATTTCCATGAAAAAAACAAATTCTATATTTGATTGATCAATTGATAATCCTTTATTGGATACAACATGCATCATAAAACGGACTCCGTGATCCCAAAACTCCAACTTTGTCTACAATCCCAACAAGTTTTCATGGAGAATAAATCCCAAGATGACATGTAGATGCTTTCCATGAACATCCTCATACATGGAGTACATAAGGATTTCGTTGATGAAAACCACCATCAATATATCTATAAACTCATGGAATATAGTTTTCACTGACCACATTAATAGAGCTAGAGAATTCGTCCCAGCGAACAACATCACAAAAACATGTAATGACCATAATTACAATATAAAGCAGTCTTTGTGATATATTCATCCTTTACACGCATTTGATGATGTACTGACTAAAAATTTATCTTCAAGAACCAACTTTCTCACTTTAGTTGATAAAATAAATCATCAATACATTGAAGAGGAAGATGTTTCTTCACTATCAATTCGTTCAAGCAATGATAATTGATACACAATTGAAAACTGTTGTAATCCTTCTTTACAAACAAAACTAGTTCACCCCACGGTGACACACTCAGCCAAAAAAAACCACCCCACAATAGAACAACGATCTACATATGCTGCTCTCGCTACTCATAAGGTGCCATCCTATATGCAAACTTTGATATCTGAGACATACCTGCCTGTAATTCGATCTTGAACTTGATCTCTTGTCGAGGGGATAATGCTACATCCTCGTCTAGAAAGACATCAAAGTACTCTTCTATGGATCAGGGAAACACTGAATGATGAACCATCGAAAAACTCAGAATTATCTCATCCATCATGAATAAAAAGGATGGAAAATGCCTCTGACCCATCTAAGGGTCTCTCTCATCAATAAACACGGTTGGATCTTCATCAGCATCAAAAAGAAAAACATGCCTCCTGAAGCAACACGTGATTACCTAAAATGAATACAAAAATCCATTACAAGGATGATATTATATTTTTTTATCCATAAATATAAGAAATATTTCCTATAGTGGGGTTACCCAAACACCAGCTTACAGTTTCTACATAATTCAAACAAGTTAGCTCGACCTCCAACTAGCGTAGTCAACACCAAGGGCACTAGAATCCTCTCTACCTCAATTCCAGAAGCATGGAAAAGGGTATGTGATTTGAAAGATTTTGTTGTTCAAGGATTAAAAATATAATACACCCATGTATAAAACAAGTATAGGGTACCTCAAATGATGTCTGGATCGCCCGGTGTTGGAAATGCTAAAGCATGAACCTGACTATGACCTACTCTATGAATATTGTAAATATACTGGTGAAAACCACTATGGTTGTACTCTAATCTCAAAGGATGGGGAGCATCCTAGAGCTATCATATGCCAACCTCATCTGCTCCCTACTGATCCCAAACTAGATAAACTTGCTTCTGGTGCCTCTATAGGAACTTCCTCAATGAAGGAACCAGAATCACAACAACTCGTGCACAATGAAATATTAGAATTTTTGGGAACTCTCTTCACTTATAAACTGATCCTCCATAAGAAAAACATGCATCTAGTCCCTCAGAATAGGTCTGAGATCCACTTCCCCTAGAAAAATGAGAAATTTAGGGCTGGGACTGACCCTCAGCAGATCAAAATCTCTTCTTCCAGATAACAGGGAACCCCAAACCACAGCTATTCTTCATGAGGATTCTGGAAAACTCCCTTACCATGATAATCCAGTTCTGTATAACATCCTCGCGATGACCTCTACTCTCACCAGAACCTAAAGATAAGTCTTGAGCATAAATTGTGTGACCTGGTTCTAGGTCTCTAAACACAATACCTCCTCGAAATGTCTCACCATAGCCTCCTCGTATGGAAAATGGTCTGAAGAATATTGTAAAAGGTTCTTGAAACTGATTCCAATCTCTCTCACACTAGATCTCATGGACAGAGGGTATGATTCTCCTAGAGACTATCCACCTTTATGGTAAAATAAATTAACTCATCTCTAAAATGGTCTCAGAACTCCTCTCATGAGACTAAAAACTCTTCATGATCCTTGATGAACAAGAACCACAAGTAACTTTCTTCTCCACACTGCATCATAAAATCCAACAATACCCAATGATCCTTCCAAGCATGGACTGAACTGAAGGCTATATCTACCTCCTCTAACTAGTCTTATATGAATATATCTAAATTGGATCACTCATACCTATTTATACTCTAGTGTTGAAACTCTCAGAGTGTCCTCCTCTAAGTGTCGTTGTCATCGACCTCTACTTTGTGGCCACCTACTGGCGCAACCTGTTGAACATCTTTTGTGTGAACATGATGATGATAATGAACAGAATCCATACCTAAAAAATAATAAAGAGTTATAGCTCCTAAACAAGGAATATTTAAGTATTTATCATTAATTAGTTGTTTTCTTTTATTCTTTTTAGGTTAACATATCCCATGGTTTGCCAATTCAAACATAGGTGAAAAGAATAATGATGCATGATCCTTTCCTAGGTCTCTATCCTGACACTAGCCTCACTTCATTTAGTAACCACTGTAATCTTAATGGTTTGTGCATTAGATCATAGGGGGGACTAAATACCAATCTCTTAGTCGGTCTCAGGTGTTTACAGTGCTTTCTAGACTTAGCTGACACTATTGACCTACCAACCCATTCAACCTCACATGTGCCTATCTCTAAATGTCATCCTATCCCTCAACCTCAACTCTGATACTACTCTGTGATGACCCCCCCCCCCACAAATTGTACCCTCTGGGGTCGAAAATGGGATAGTTGAGATAGTGACCCCCCCCCCCTCGAGTCCCTCCTCAAGTAGGCCTCAGGTTGGTTACTAGAAATGGGGGAATAATAAACATGAAAATGGGATGAATTACCCTCTATAAGAAACACATGTGGAAGAGATAGATAAGATAGACACCAACCAACTTCTTCTCAAACTGCAATATAAAATACAACCCAAGTGAAAAAAATGTAATTTCATGTACGAACTACTATAAATGAAAGGGAAAATTGAAAGTACCAAAAGAAAACAAAGATGGAAATGACCTCGAATCCCAAACAAATCTTACAAAACCCCAAGCTAGTAGTAACCTGCTTAATCTCCAACCTTCTATAACTAAACTAAAAAACACTTCATATACATATGATAAATATAACAGTATACTTAGTTGGATCCTCTCGAGATCCTCTCATGAAAAAGTAAAGAATGCATGTCAAAGAATAGTGAACAACAAGTGAAACAAACTCGTCACCTAAATAGGTACGATAATTTTCCATCCTCACCATGGCTAATCAAACCTAGTTTCACATAAAAGAGCATATAATATAATAAAAAATATCAAGGGTGGTTCACTACTACTTCCCCACTGGTTTTCCTCTCTAACCCAATGTCGCACGTCCTAAGAATCTGCCTCTAAAAAGGCTATCGTACAGACACTAGAGAAAAGAACAAAAACATGAACCTCATGAAACAAAACGCCACATCCACACAACCAAAAGTAACCAATTATCTTCCACAACCACCATACCTCACATAATGAGTAACATGTGTTAGGTATTATACCTCAAGCCATAACATCCCATACACTGAGTAAGGTTCCCCAAGCCACCATAGCCTATACATGTAATACCTATATTATTCCTTATGAAACTATATCTAGAATACATGTGTTTGAAATAACAAAAATCCATTAGATCCCTCTACACACGTATATTGGGAAAACTAACTGTCATGCACACCAACACTAGTAACTAAGAAGAGAAGAGATTGGGGAAAAAGGGCGTAGTCATTCATCCATCCTCCAACCAGGATGTTGGGGAAAACACCCCCACCCCCTAGGTCCAAAAATCCATGAAGTGTCAGTTTCCCTGACCAAAAGGGTAGAGTATCATGTAGAAACAAAAAATGTATAGGATATAATATATCTATCTACAAAATTGTGGGGATAACCTAGTCTTAGAACCAACTGTAGCTAACATAACATAGACTCCCGGTTTCCACTACTAAGACTAGATATCCAATAAGCACACAAGCATTTAAAGATCTACATTAAATTACTTTATCCCTTTTTATGAGTTTTAATTTTACATCACATTACCATTTCGACAAAGAGATGTTCCCTCTAGGCATAAGATAACTGAGTCCAAGACTTCTCAAAATTTCATCCTAGGCATTGCATCCCATCAATATCTAGCTACTTGGGTTAAATATTTTTTTCATTTATTTAAAAACATTAATTTACATATCACTAGGTGCTCGGGGAAAATATTCTAATCTCCCCAAACACAAGGGGTTCAACGCAGTGAGTAGAAGAACCACCCATTGAGTCTTCAGCACCAATATAAATAGAGTAAACTCAACAAAAAATGAGAAGATAAACACAGAAAGCACATGGCAGACCACAGGTGTCTTATCCTCCAATGGAAAGTGTATAACCAAACATATATGTCTACCTCAAGTAGTGGAAAAAAGAAAGTAGATTAATGACAACATGTTCATCGACCAAGAAACTAATTCAAACAAGCATATGTCTTTCATAATAATGAGCAAGACCATCTTCATCCAATTACATCATCTTTGGTGTCCTCTCCAACACCCATATGCATATACTGATGCATCTCTCCCCTCCAAGCATCAATTTCTACCTCAAAAACCAGGCCTCCCAACCACTCATACCAAAACATCCATCCAGGATCAGCCATCCCAAGCTCACATCACATCCGGACCTCCCTTTCCCAAACACTACAACATCCCTCCAACCTCATCCATTACAGGTTTACTACACATCACCAAAAGCAGGAAGCAAACATAGAAATGGCCTCTCGACCCAAAATCAAGGCATTCAGTCCTTACACATAATGTTCTCCCTTGATTCCAAAACACAAGGTACTAGGCCTTTAAAACCAAATGGTGAACTCGGGTCCAAAAAGGGCATTATCTTTTATAACACAACAGATTCTTTATTCCATATTGAATTAACCTATTCATTAATCACAAGTTACAACTATGGTCAACCAAAGAAACAAGCTATCTCAAGCTATAAAAAATTACTTAAAAGAATTAATTTAACATGCCTTTAATTATTTTATCAAAAATAATCATCTGGCTTCGGGATCATTAACCAATTCAATTAAACATAAGTACTTTAATCAATTTCATTAACATCATTTTATAATAAAAACAACCATATTCATTAAACATGCCTCTTTTTCATTTATCCATTTAATTATCAATTAATTCCGTCTTTACATTCTTTGTCAATTTCCATCAAGAACAACATGCAAAACCAACCAAGTCATAGATATCACACTATCCATCGAATCAAGAGGCAAACAGCTATCATTGTAAAAAGTAGCAACATCTTTCTATGATGGATATGAATTCTTTAATCAGGTTCCATATTTAATTAGGTCAATTTCATTATGAACCAAGGGGGTAAATCATGATAAATCTACAATTGCTTGTAAATAAATAAAGAATCCATAAATCCCCTACCTCAAAAGGTCTTAGACGATATTCACAAGAGAACAGACTATAAAAAGGATCTCTGATCACCTACATTTTATCTAAGGATGCACTGGCACCAACACACCAACAAAAACAAAAAAAAACCCATTCGAACCATCACTAAGAAATAAACATAGCACAACGAGAAGATACATGAGTAAACAAGATCAAAATCTGGATAACAACTACAAAACAGAGGGAAAATAAACCATAGATCAAGCTAGGTCACCACAGATTGAAGATGGAAGCTTGGGATTTATTCATGTTGAAGGGATCACCAAAACATTGAAGAGGTTACTGTCAAGTTACCTAGGATGAGAGGTAGCGAAGAAGTAGTTGTACGGTTTGACAACCCGAGTGGCCGGAATTTTTTAAAACTTTACAGCATTGAGGGATTACAAGACCAGTAATAACATTTCATGTTACTAATTTTTTTAAGGCTGGTTTTTTCCAAAAAAAAAATTCCTCTTAATTTTATATTATTTTTCAAACCCCAAAATATTACAAACCATGAATCCCGCATTTCGCATCATAAAACTCTTTTACATGGTGTGAAACCCACAGTCACACCATTAAAGTTCACTACTTCTGGTTCATAGCACCCAAACTTCTCCAAACATCCTCTCAGCCTCTTTCAAGATCTGCAAGCCTCAGAACATGCAAAGGGTCGATCCACACGGATCTAGGCCGTTACATAAAAATAGTTCCAAAATGGAATATATTCGAATATAGTGTGGATATGGTCTTAATATAATCAACCAATAAAATTTTTATAGGTTTATATATCATTTTAAACTTTATAATTTTGATTAACCCCCTTGTTTAACCCATTTTAACCATACCATGGTATTGGATTTTTAAATATTAAAGGATTATAATTGTACTTATAAGGTGGAAATTAGATCATAAATGGACAAGTAATTACATTTTAGACCATATTTTATACTCCTTAACCTCTTAATTTTTTTTAATATTTTTCAATAATTTTAAAATATAATATTTTCAAAAAATATCATGAATTTATATTTTAAATTCTAACCCCCCAAAATTTTATAGTTCGTTATATCTTTAATGTAATTCAATAACTTTCGCAACACGCAATATCGAGTCTGAGCGCACTACAACTTTCCAAACTAGCCGTTCAAAAAGCAGTTATGAATAGTGTAAACTGAATTTTGAATTTTATATACTCTATAAAATTTTATAATCAATATAATGTGTTTCTTAGACATAATATGAGAACAAATTCATTCTTTCAGATAAAAGAGGTATTTTTCAAAGATGCAATTTTACAGCATTTTAATAGGAGAACCCTTTTTAAATCCAACATTTGACACTTTTATATATTCAATTTGACAAAATAAACATCTTCTTTAAAATAGGGACATAAAAAATTTATTTTTGATAAATTTTTGGTGGTTTTCTCATAAATTTCATATTTGGGTGAATAGTGAAAAATACTGAATTTTAACTGAAAATAACATTTTTAATCAAAATAATTTATAGTGTTCAATTATAAATTTTAATGGTTTGGAAGTATAATTATATTATATTTTTATCATTTAATACAATTTTGGTCACTATAACTAATTTCACATTTAAATTTGACATAAACACAGGTCAATCTTTGGATAGTTTTTACATTCTTAAAAACCCTCTTTTTTTTGTTTTGACAATGGGAATTAATTTGAAATTAATAAATACAACTTCTATGTTTTTAATTTGGTAAAATAGACTTCATTTTTTGAATTTGTAATATCAAAATTAGCTTAGGGTGAATTTTTGGAATTTTGTTGAAAACATTCAATTTTTTTATGAATAGTGAAAAACCCTATGTTATTGATTAAAACTGACTTTTTATTTAAGTAACTAGTTATTTTATTTTAATTTATTCTAGGTAAAATTAGATATATAATACCCATATATGTTCAATTTAATTCATTGGAGTCATTTTATAATAAGTTTAGATATATAAAATTTTATAGAACTTTTTATCGTCTTTTACCCACCTTCTAGGAGCATTTGAAAATTCACATAAAATGTAATTTTACCACTTCTGTGCGTTGCATTTCAAAAATCTGAGAGATTTGGTTAACCTTAGTAACTAAAATGTGGGTCAATAAGAAGAAAATAATTTTTGGTGAATAGTAACTTTTGACTTTTATTTACCAGAGTTAAAAGTAAATATGGTAATTAAGGGTAAAAATGATATTGTAATTACCCTAACACATGTCCTAATTATATTGGATAACTATAATTAGACCAAAACAACCTTAGGAACAAAATATGATCTTTTAGGTCCACTTGGATTAGATTAGGACATTTATTATTATTTAATTTAAAGAAGAGTTAAAAGTGTTAAATTGAAGTTCTCATAACTAAAATATTTTTAATATAGGGTTATACATAAGTTAAATTTGACTACATATATTTATTAGAAATATAAAAATATTTAATAAATAATATAAATTTATTTATAATTTTTAGACATTACATAATTAAATTTATTTATGATACAATTATGATGTCGTAATTGCCTTATTAATAAAAGATTAAAATAATTGATACTATAAATACCCAAATAAATGTAATTTTAGACTTTTGATGAATTCCAATAAATTTATAGGTTAATATGACATGTAATGGTTGATTTAATAAAAAAAATTCGAAGTAATAATGCTGTTGAGATTTTAACAAAAAAACAAATACCAAATAGTGTCAAAATTAACATAAAATAGTTTTTAAAACAAATAATATATTATTGGTTGATATAATATTCATAAAAATATAAGGTTAAGAAAAAGGGATTAAATAATATTATATATATCATTAATGAACCACTTGAGGATATTTTGGAAGATTAGATTAATTTTATTAACCATATATTGTAATAATACAAGAAGACACGGTAAAAGATAAATTATTTAACTGAGAGTTAAATCTAAAAGATAAGGTTAAAATGGTAACTTAAACTTGTCTAAAACCTATTATTTGAGTTTCGTTATACTCATAACCACATAAGTCTTTAAATATATTCATTTTTATCTATTATAATCTGAATATTATGGTATAATAAATTAATACTTTAATCTTTTCCTAACGTGACCCTCACCTCTCTTATAAAAGTGAACTTCCCTTTATTGAAAATTAATACCTCCAAAGACATTTGTCTCGACCATACACTAACCAAATATCCTATCAACTATCCTCCATTCATCCTAGAGTCCTTCCTTTGTTCAGATATCCATCTTATGGAGCCCTTTTGATCAAATCAAAATGAAGAACTCGAAGGAGAGGTAAATATTTCATCACCTCTTTCAAATTATTTTCTTCTTTCACTTCCTCTTTCATTTTTTTCCATACCAAAATAATAAATCCAGTATCTTCTAAATACTGAGATGTTATTATAAATAAGGTACAACCATATTCATTATTCTATCCATCCTGTAAAAGAAAAAGTTCTCATACGTGTGTACGTACGGCTTACCGTATCCACATCGTGGTGTAGTTTGTTATTCAAACACTTCATTATTTGGATGGGTATAATAATGATTATAACTAATTTAAATAATAAATATAACATGTTAATGATTCTTTATATATGATATACCATCTAATTATATACGATTTCACCATCAAAATAATGATATTGTCGCTCGTGCATATGTACGGCTTACCGTCTCCATGACACAATTAGATTCATTTCCACGTTCACCATTCAACGATGATTATAAAAATACATATTATTAATAAGTATGTAATATATGAAATAATAATGCTACTAGAAATATATATATATATATATATATATATATCATTCACTTACTTTTATTCAATACGATATGAAAACAAAAACAGTGATTATGCGTACGTACGGCCTACCGTCTACATAAACGGTGTCTTCCATTTCATATATCTATCTATTATAAATATTTATATTCTAACTATATATTATATTTAAATCATGTTTTATATTCTGGAAGTATTTAAATCATGGTCTAAATGATATGATCAAGAATAACAAGTTAAAACACGTACGATAAAGAAAACGATTATTACCCAAAATATTAATTTAACAGGGAAATCATTATTAAATGGGTAGTATAAAGTCATAAATGAATCATGTATGAAATAATAAATATTAAAACGGTTCTAGTATAATTTAATAACATACTATGTTCATTATATAGGAGGTTAAACATACCCCCGACCAAAGGCAAGTTCAAGGTAAGGGTTAATTCCACAATCTCATTATTATCTGAGATTATTTATGTGTAAGTATTTACTGGGACGTACTTCTCATCAACACCCATATTTCATAAAAAATATTCAAAAGGAATATTTTAAGGTTTAATGGGAGGGTCTTTTGAACTATATCATCATTTTAATTATTTTAAAGATTTATCTTTCTAAACCCTTTTAATTAATGTCCATGTTTTCAAAGTGATTTTAAGAATTTACTTATATAGATATGAATGTCATGTAATGATAATTATTTTCAAAAGTTTCAATGTGGTATGGGACACTTTGATTCAAAAATCTATTCTAAATTACTTCCTTTATAAATCCTGATACTTTTAAAAGATTTCATAAACAAAGGGTATTTTTTCTCAAAGCATTTTTCTTATCATTTTCTTCTATGTCAACATCCTTTGATGGATTTTAAACTTGTTTGAAGTTGATTTATTGTGATAAAAATATTCCATATTGTATTAATGTTTTTTTGGTATGTTTAAATATGGATGTGTTATTTTTATACCATTCATGGTTTATGGATAAATTATTGAAATTTCATATGCTAGTTTTAATATAAATGTTTATGTTATGTTTAAACCTTTTCAAGTGAGGAATGCATTGGACATAGTAAGTGATAGGTGGAGCTTTCTATAGCTCCTCGATGCATTTTTAGGTCTCATGGGATGAACTAGTATCTTGGCACAAGGCCTTAACAAACTATTATTTGTAGTCTTGGCACAAGGCCTTGACTATGTGGTAATGAAGTATGGCATTATGCATTCCATCATTATGAAATTGGCTATTGATATTTCATGTGATTATTCGACTAGTATAATATCCAAGTGAATAAGTAAATTGCATTATTTGATCTATCATTTACATATTGTACTGAATTTTATGTTTAAAAGTCTTATGTTCTGGTCGTATACATTTTCTTAATTGTTTATGCTTATTTATGAAAGTTTCCACTATATTGTTATCTTTACTAAGCATCTGAGCTCACCCCTTTCTTATTTTTTATTTTCACAGGATTCCAAGAAGTGTTTTATGATTGATAAGTAGTGTTAATATATGGGACTAATGGCGGTCTCAAAGGATCATTTAGGTTGTGTTTTATTTTCTAATGTGACTTGATTCCTTGTAATCATGAAAATGTATTAAAATAATGCACTGGCTATGGGTAACTAGGGTCGGGGTGTTACAGTTGGAATCAGAGGAATTTTAGTACAAACCTTTAAAACTGGATTTAGATAAACTCTGATTAGAGCACATTACCCTAGGATAGACTATGAGGATTAGTATAAAATAACTTCCTAGAATTTTGGTAATGTAGAGATTTTGTGAGTTTTCCAAGCAATACATCCCTGTCTGGGTACGAGCAGGTAGAGGGGCTCTAGCACAGATGTACCTAGGGATAAAACCCAAAAACACTGATTTCTTCAAGTCTCGAATAGGAATTGGTGCATAATAATGGGCCTTGATGCACACTTGGTTACGATACTCCTGAGGGATATGCTTTAGATAATTCACATTTTCATTTCAAGCCATTACGAAGGATTTAGGAGTAAAGACTTCCTCAAAGAAAACATTTTTATGATTATGGATTATATCCATAAAATCCCCATTTTATGTTAGGTATTTTAAAAGTTTGTAATTATTCATTTTGATACGTAAATAGACCTAGTGTATTCTATTGTTTAGAAATGGCACCCAGTAGAAGGAATGAGAACTCCAGCAATACGTACGATCCAAAGAGTGAGAAGGATCTTATATTTCATGGTACTTATAAAAAATTTAGAACGGAAATAGTCTCCCAAGTATTCTCAACATATGAAGAAATAGTTTCAGATCTTAATAAGATAATTAAATGCATTCTCTGATTCTTATGGCATTGATGGGAAGAAAGAGAAGAAAAAGATGGTAGAGAAAAAGATGGATAAAGGGAAGAGGGGAAAGAAGTATTTTCTCATATGTGATAACTGTTGAAGGAATCACCTATTTAAATGCTAGAAAGGAACGGGATTTTGTTATAAGTGTGGAGAAAAAAGACACCAAGTATGTGATTTCAAGGGTAAGAAAAAGGTTTCAAAGGTAAAATGCAATATCTACAAGGAGTTGGGACACTATGCGAATCAATGTCCCATTCATCAGAGTATACCACAAATGATGATATTGGATAATAATGATGTTATGATACTACCACAGATGAATAGTAATGACTAGTGTTCTTATATTGTTATTAAATAATTATTTCATTTCAGTGTTGTATCTATGATATACTAGTTATATGAATTATTAAAATAAATAAATATTGTACTGCAGTGTTATTTCATTAAGGATTTGAGATTATATATTTCTATGAAAAGTGACTCAACAACAAGTTAATCTTTTTTAGAAAATACATGGTTTAAGGAAAGATAAACCATAATATGGCCCTGATATTGCGGTAGTAATTTTGGAATAATATATGGTTTATTTGGATAAATTATATTAGATATTCTTGACTACGTTGGAACTAATTAATGGTTTGTTTATTTCATCATTTTTTCAGTATTCAAATTTTTTGGATATAAGGAATATATCTAGTATTATATAAGAAATATGGGATCATGAATGTAATCAATAAGGTTTTAGGTTAATTCGGGGTGTTACCATGTTTTAAAATAATTCATGATGAAGGTATTCACAAGTTATTACGTGAAAAAAAAGATCTTCATTGTGTTTACCTTCCTTATAAATTTTGGACTGTAAGTTTGGAAGGACGTATTTTTGATAATTCCAAAGTTTGTAATGGATTAATATTTAAATTTGATACTATTGTTAAGTTTAAAGCATTTATTAATATTATCATTGGATTGTTATAAAAAGGACAACCCGAAGGTCAGGCGATAACCCATTGCGTCCGGCAACACCACGAGACTTGAACCCGCAACCAAAGGGCGACAAGGGTCCATCACCTATCACTGACCTACAAGATGTCCTAGTTTGTGTAATGGAGTTGTATTTAAATATTCGGACAAATTAATTATAAATTCATTATTTTTGCAACCCTATACAATTACAATAAATAGAATATTTTTGAATTCTTTTATCTTTTGGAGTGAAAGATAAGTTTGTGGTAGGAATTAGTTGAAGGATGATACCTGATTTGTCAAGTATATATTTTTTCCCTCTTATTATATGAATAATTTAATTATTAAACCTTAGGGAAAGGATCTTAAAACCAAAAATGTGTAATCCTAATACCTTATGTTTTTGTTAATCGATGATATTTTAAATCAACGTAGACTGATGGCTCTGAGGCCCTCAATTTTACACTTGTTTGTGATTGATGACGTCAATCACTCCATATAAATATTTCGATTTTTCCTCTAATTATTTGTCTCTAATTGCCACCAATGTTCTCCTAGTTGAGATCATAATTTGGTGGTGACTTTCCATTTCCCTTTCTCTCTTATTAGGACTATATTTTATTAACCCAGTTTCTGATGTGGGTTTTCCACAAAGGTATTTTCTATTTTTAACATTTTATTTTCAAAGAAAAATTTCAAATTTCGAGGATGCAATTTATTGAAGGAGGGGAGAATATAACACCCCAAGATTTCATATTACATTAGCTCTTCAAATTAATTTAATAACTTGCGCAACATGCAATATCGAGTTTGAGGGAACCACAACTTACCAAACTAGCCATTCAAAAAGTGGTTATGAATAGTGCTAACTGAATTTTGAATTTCATATACTCTAAAAATTTTAGAATCCATATTATCTGTTTCTTAGAAATAATATGAGAACAAATTCATTTTTTAAGATAAAAGAAGTATTTTTCAAAAATGCAATTTTACCACCTTTTAATAGGCTAACCGTTTTCAAATCCAATATTTGACACTTTTATGTATTCAATTTTACAAAATAAACTTCTTCTTTCGAATAGGGACATAAAAATTTAGTTTCGATAAATTTTTGGTGTTATTCTGGAAAATTTCATATTTGCGTCACCAGTGAAAAATACTGAATTTTAACTGAAAACAACTTTATTAATCAAAATAATTTATAGTTTTAAATAATACATTTTAATGGTTTGGAAGTATAATTAGATTATATTTTTATAATTTAATACAATTTTCATCATTATAAGTAATTTCACATATAAATTTGACATAAATATATGTCAATCTTTTGATAGTTTTTACTTTTTTTAAAAACTCGCTTTTTTTGTTTTGACAAAGGGAATTAATTTTTAAATAATAAAAGATACTTCTATGTTTTTAATTCTGTAAAATAGACTTCATTTCTTTTTCGGAATATAAAAATTTTCTTAAGGTGAATTTTTTGTATTTTTCTAAAAACATTCAATTTATGATGAATAGTGAAAAACATTGCGTTATTGTTTAAAATCGACTTTTTATTTAAGTAATTAGTAATTTTATTTTAATTTATTTTAAGTCGAAATAGATACACAATACCTATATATTTTCAATGTAATTCATTAGAGTCATTTTATAATAATTTTAGATATTTAAAATTTTATTGAACTTTTTACCGTCTTTTACCCACCTTCGAGGAGCATTTGAAAATTCACATATAATGTAATTTTACAGCTTTAGTGAGTTTCATTTAAAAAACTGAGAGACACGGTTAACCTCAGTAATTAAAATTTTGTTCAATAAGATGAAAATAATTTTTGGTGAATAGTATGTTTTGACTTTTATTTACCAAGGTTAAAAGTAAATAGGGAAATTAAGGGTAAAAATAATATTATAATTATCTAAAACATGTCCTAATTTTTTAGGATAAGTTCAATTCGATCAAAAACAATCTCAGGAATAAAATATGATCTTTTAGGTCCACATGAAATGGATTAGGACATTTATTATTATTTAATTTAAAGAAGAGTTAAAAGTGTCAAATTTGAGTTCTCATAACTAAAATATTTTAAATACAAGGTTGTACATAAGATAAATTCGACTATAAATATTAATTATTAATATAAAAACATTTACTAAGTAATGGTATTTTATTTATAATTTTTAGACATTAAATAATAACATTTATTTATGACACAATGATGATGGAGTAATTATCTTATTAATAAAACATTAAAATAATTGATAATATAAGTACCCAAATAAATGTAATTTGAGACTTTTGATTAATCCCAAAAATTTTATAGGTTAATATTTCTTTATAGGGTTGATTCAATAAATTTTTTTCTAAGTAATCGTGATATTATGATTTTCACAAAAAAAACAAATACCAAATAGTGTCAAAATTGACATAAAATAGTTTTTAAAACAAATACTATGTTATTGGTTGATATAACATTTCTAAAAATATATGGTTTGGAAAAAGGGATTAAATAATATTATATATGTCATTAATGAACCACTTTAGGATCTCTTGGAATTTTAGAGTATGTGTATTAACCATATAGAGTAAGAATACAAGAAGACACAGTAAAAGTTAATTTATTTAACTGAGAGTTAAATATAAAATATAAGGTCAACATGGTAACCTAAACTTGTCTAAAACCTATTGGTGGAGAGGATTTAGACCCATAACAACCTTTGTCTCGAAATAAATTCATTTTGAGCCATTATTAACCGAATATTATTGTATAATAAATTGATACTTTAATCTTTCCCTAAAGTGACCCTCACCTATCTTATAAAAGGTAACAAACCCTTCTCTAAAGTTATCACCTCCAAAGCCATTTGGATCGGCCAAACCCTACCCAAATATCCTCTAAACTATCCTACATTCATCCTAGAGGCCTCTCTTTTTTCATAAAGGCAACCTAAGGAGCCCTTTTGATCCAATCAAAAGAAAGAACTAGAAGAAGAGGTAAATATTTCATCACCTCTTTCAGGTTCTTTTCTTCTTTCACTTCCTCTTTCATTTTTATTTCCGTACCAAAATAAAAACTCTAGTAACTTCTACATACTAATATGTTATTATAAAAATGGTACAAAAATATTCATAATTCTATCCATCTTATAAATAAAAAATTCACCATAAGTGCGTACGTACAGCTTACTGTCTGCACGTCATGGTGTAGTTTCTCATTCAAACATGTCATTATTTGGATTCATATAATAATGATTATAACTAATATAAATACTAAATATAACATTTTAATGATTCCGTATATATGATATACCATCCAATTATATATTATTTCACCATCAAAATAATGATATTGTCGCTCGTGCGTACGTACGGCTTACCATCTCCACGACACGATCATTTCCATGTTCACCATTCAACGATGATTATAAATAAAAATATTATTAATAAGTATTTAATATATGAATAATAATGGTACTGGATATATATATATATATATACATTTATCTCATTCACTTACTTCCATTCAATATGATATGAAAATAGAAACAACGTTTATGTGTACGTACCACCGATCGTCTCCATAAATAGTGTCTTCCATTTCATATATATATATATATTATACATATTTATATTCTTAATATATATTATATATAAATCATGTTTTCTATTATGTAAGTTATCAAATCATGGTCTAAATGATACGATCGGGAATAACAAGTTAAAACATGGAAGATAAAGAAAGCGATTATTTCCTGAAATGTTAATTTAACATGGAAATCATTTTTAAATAGATAGTATAAAGTCATAAATGAATCATTTATGATATAATAAATATTAATATGGTTATATTATAATTTAATAACATACTATGGTCATTATACATGAGGTTAAATGTACCCTCATTCAAAGTAATGTGCAAGTTAAGGGTTGATTCATCAATCTCATTATTATGCGAGATTGTTTATGTGTAAGTAATTACTGGTACATACTTATCATCGACACCCATATTTCATAAAAATATTTTTGGGATGAATCTTTTAAGGTTTTATGGGAGGGTTTATTTAACTATATCTTCATTTTAAATGTTTTTTGTATTTATCTTTCTAAACCCTTTTAATTAATGTACCTGCTTTCAAAATGAGTTTTAGGATTTGCTTATATAGACATGAATGTTTTGAAATGATAAATATTTTCAAAAGTTTCAAAGTGGTATGGGACACATTAATTTAAAAATCTCTTCTAAACTACTTCCTTTATAAATTGTGATACTTTTAAACGATTTCATGAAAAAATGGTATTTCTATCAAAGCATTTTAATGATCATTTACATTTATGTCAACATCCTTTGAGGGATTTTAAACTTTTTGGAAGTGGATTTTTTATGATACAAATATTTCATATTGTATTGAATATTTTATGGTATGGTTGACTATGGATGTGTTATTTTTATTCTATTCCTGTTTTATGGATAAATTATTGGCATTTCGTATGCTAGTTTTAATACGAATGTTTATGTTATATTTAAACATTTTCATATGGGGAATGTGTTGGACTTAGTATGTGATGGGTGGAGCCCGCTATAGCTCCTCGATTATAGAGACTTGAAGCTTAACCTACATGGACATTACATTAATTTTGCAGAATACTTAGTACATAACAAAAAACACACAGACAAGGACCATAATAGTTTAGTGTCTTTGGAAACTCAGAATATAATCTTCTAATTGTGGTGAAAGATCTTAAATTCTCAGTAAGGGTAAACAAAATAAATATCAATCACATCATATTCATAAGAACATAAAATTTTGGAAATTTTAACCTGCAAAAGAGATCATAATATCATAACATGGGATAAATCATAGTAGTGAAATTTAATCCCAATAATCATAACTTAAAACATGAAACTTTGTGGCATACACACATAATCATAGATAATCATTTCTTATTATTCAAGACTCATTTCCAAGACTATCTTAGTGGACAAAGTCCATTTCTGAACCGAGTTCATTCCTCGTTTCAGTCTTGTTTCACTGAACCGGTTTAACCTTCCGTTCCAGCCATGTCTATCTCATGAGATATAAAATATTTATCCAATTCATTGGAGGGAGATATAGATCCCAACCATCTCATAATGATACCATTCTTATGTGTGCCACAAAATCGTAAATCATACATCATTGCATAACCCATGTAATAAAAATGGGATTCTTAAACATCAGGACATCATAAAACAATTCATATAAGATAAAGGAATTCATAAAAATAATTCCATCACAACATAATCAAATCAATGCAATAATAGGGATAGAAACAGAACCCTATATTATCTTAGATGGAAAATAATTTTGATAAAACACTTGAACTCCATTCTTGAGCAAAATATCCTTTCTACTTGAAAAACATTTTCCTTTCTTAACATGTCATACAATTTTAAACTAAAAGAAGTTGATTAAAAATAAACTTGAAAACCTGTAAAGGAAGCTTCTTGGAAATAATGTTTTAAAAATGCATTCATGCCGTATAAGTTAAAAAAACATTCTTCTCGTACTTTTGTCGGAAAAGTAAAAAAAACCTCGTACGAAAAACGACAAAAGATTCCTTTCATATCTTTTACTATAAACTCACCAAAAAGTAAAAATGAATTTAAACAATTGTAGGTGGATGGAAATAATATTATATATTGAGGAAACATGGATGTGGATGATAAAATACACCCCAGTAAATACCAAAGTATAAACAATCTCAGATAAAAATGAGATTGTGATATTTCCCTTACCTTAGGTCTGATATACATCGTAAGTGTCCGAACCTCCTCTTCTTTGAAGCGCCTCTTTGAGTCCTCTTCTTAGGGCACTGAAATTGGTTTTTGAAGAAGAACAGGACCTCTAGGATGTTTCTAGGGAAGGGGAGAAGATAATTTGGCAGGGGTTGGCCAAGCGTGAAGGCTCAAAGTGGTGTGAGGAAGAGAGGAAGGAGGTGCCCTTTTATAAGGGAGGAGAGGGGCACCTTTGGAATAACTAAAAATATTGCTTTATTATAAAGCCAAATTCGGTTTTAAATAGATCCAAATTGTTTTATTTCGAAGCTAATGTGGGGATGGGTCGAAATAATCTCATCCAACAGAATATAGACAGGTTTAGGTTCCTATTTTAACCTTATCATTTAGATTTAACATTAAGTTAGATAATTTTACTTTTAACGTGTCTTTTTGTGTTCTTACACTATAAGGTTAATAAAAATACTATAACAAGCCAAAATAACCCCAAGTTGTTTATTATTAATATATATAACCTTATCTAAGTCTTTTTACCAAACCATATATTTTTAGGAATAAAATAACAATTAATAATATAATATTTGTTTTAAAAACTATTTTATGTCAATTTTGACACTATTTAGTAATTGATTTTTGTGAAACTCATAACAGAATGATTAATTCGAAAAACATTACTTAAATCAATACTAACATGTCATATTAACCTAGAAAATTATTGGAATTCATAAAAAGACTCAAATTACATTTATTTGGGTATTTACAACATCAATTATGTCAATATTTCATTAATAAGATAATTACTTCATCATCTTTGTGTCATAAATAAATTAACTTATTTAAAGTCTAAAAATTACAACTAAAATATTATTATGTAGGAAATCATTTTAGCTTTCAAATGAATATTTATAGTCGAATTTATCTTATGTATAACCCTATATGAAAATTTATTTAGTTATTAAACGTTGATTTTAACTATTTTAACCCTTCTTTAAATAAATTGATAATAAATGTCCTAATCTAATCCAAGTGGGCCTAAATGGTCATATTTTATTCCTAAGGTTGTTTTTGGTCGAATTATACTTATCCAATAGAATTAGGACATGTGTTAGGGTAATAATAATATCATTTTTACCCTTAACTACCCTATTTACTTTTAACCGTGGTAAAAAAAAGTAAAAAGTTACTATTCACCAAAAATTATTTTCATCTCATTGAACCACATTTTAGTCCTTGATATTAACCATGTCTCTCGGATTTTCGAAATTCTACTCAGAGAAGCGGTAAAATTAAGTTTTATGAAAGATTCATTTTTTTTTAACTACCACTTAGTGGTTTCACTATTCATCAAAAAATGAATGTTTCCAGAAAAAATACCAAAAATTAGGCCTAAGCTATATTTGATATTATGAATTCAAAAATGATTTTTATTTTACAAAATTCAAAACATATCATTTACATTAACTAATTTAAAAATTAATTCTCATCGTCAAAACAAATAGCGTGTTTTTAAAAGATAATAACTATCAAAAGATTGACACTTGGTTATGTCCGGTTTAAATGTGAAATTACATCCAATGAACAACATTGTATTAAATTGTAAAAATATATTATAAATATACTTTAAAACCACTCAAATTAATAATTTATCACTATTAATTATTTTTATTAAAAAAGTTGTTTTTAATTAAAATTTAGTAATTTTCACTATTCATCAGAATATAAAAGTTATCTGAAAAGTAACAAAATTTCA
The DNA here is from genome assembly GCA_963277665.1 of Viscum album. Classification (NCBI taxonomy): domain Eukaryota; kingdom Viridiplantae; phylum Streptophyta; class Magnoliopsida; order Santalales; family Viscaceae; genus Viscum; species Viscum album. Next base: position 1,364,826,195 of record OY728151.1, on the reverse strand, counting down.
CCCTAAGCTAATTTCGATATTCCGAATCGAAAAATGAAGTCCATTTTGAAAAATAAAATTTACAAAATTTCAAAAAGTGGTTATTACTATTCATAACGGCTAGTTTTAATAATATTTTAATAGCATATCGTTGTTTAGTGAAACTCGGTATTGCGTACTACACAAGCTATCGAGGAAGGTCGTGATTGCGTGTAATGCAAGGAAAGTCAAGGATGCATGTTGTGCAAGTTCCTTTTGGTGTAGCGTACAACACAAGACATTAATGAAATTAAAAGAATATTTTTCATAAAATCTCGGGGTGTTACATCGATTCATCATTAGGTCTCATGAGACGAACTAGTGTCTTGGCATAAGACATTGACAAAATCTTATTTTTAGCCTTGGCACAAAGCCTTGACTATGTGGTTATGAAATCTGGCATTATGCATTCCATTATTATGAAATTTTCTATTGATATTTCATGTAATTATTCGACTAATAGAATATCAATGTGAAAAAGTAAATGGAATTATTTGATCTATAATTTGCTTATTATGCTGAATTTTATGTTTAAAATGATTATGTTTTAGTCTTATGCAATGCCTTAAATGTTTATTCTTATTTAAGAAAGTCTCTGCTATATTGTTATCCATACTGAGTATCTAAGATCACCCTTTTTTGTGTTTTATTTTCCCAGGATTCCAAGAAGTTTTTTATGATTGATAAGCAGGGTTAATCTAGGGGATTAATGGAGGTATCAAAGGATCATTGATGTGGTATTTTATTTTCTAATGTGTAATGTATTGTTCATGTATGTAATCTATTTTCCAGGACTTCTAAACAGATAGGTCATTCGAAACATGATTCCTTTTAATCATGCCAATGTATTAAAATAAGGCACTGACTCTTTGTAACTGTGGTCGGGGCATTACAAAAACTATTCATTTCAATTGTCATTAAAGACACCAATACAAATATTTAATAAAAATATAATACATTAAAACAAAACTAATATGATATATTCTCTATAAAACTCTTTTAACAAAATATTTCATCCAAAAAATGTTATTTTAGATATTTTTAAAATAATTTATGTTATTTTAATTTTGATTCAATAAATATAATGTTGGATTTTCATAAGTATTTAAGTAAATTATTCAATCAATATAAATTAAATTTATATTAAAATGATAAAAAATTAATTTATATATGAAATTAACATTTAATACTAAATATGACATATTTTTATCCTTATGGAGAAATATTATGGATATAGAAGTCAGGAGTGTGTCATTTTGTTTTTATTGTTTTCTTAATGTAAAATAAAGGTCCATATCAAATAAAAAAGGAACCAAGTGGCCATATTTTTGAGAAATGGATGGAAATAAACTAAATATATTCATCCAATATGAAAGAGGAATGTGTTTTCAACATTTTAATTCCTTACCCCAAAGTTCTAAATAGGTTTTCCCATTTTACACTTATCGAGGTAACAGATAATTATTAATGTTACTATTTATAATTAAAAAATAAAATGGGACAATTTTTTAAATGTGAACCACATAATTAAATATATAGAATCCATTTTATTAAAATAATTTCACATAAGTGGAATAAATTAAATTAAGATAAAAATTAAATATGTATTAAAAAATAGTTTTTTAGAAAAATATGTTTTTAAGTCCAAAAATGAACTTATACCAAAATAAAGTATAATGATAATTCAAATGTAATTAATTAGATTATTATAAAATAAATTACTATTATGTTAATTTTTTATTACATTCAAATCATTATGTGTATTTTTCAATTAAATGAAATAATAGATAAAAATGGTGTTTTCATTATCCACTAAACTATCAATCTTTTCAAAAAAATACCAAAAATTAAACCAAATATTATATTGATGTGATAAATTAAAAAATGATAAAATATTAATATGATAATATTTTAATCACCAATATTGGTTTTTTTAAATTCATTTTTTCATGTAAATCAATCTATCAAATAAATTTATTTAAATAGAAATACATCATAAAATTTTGGTCTGTTACAACCAACACCCAATCCTAAAGGTATAAATCATTTTGGTATCCTTAGGGTGAATTCAGAAAATGGAATTTTTCCTCTAATTTATCTCCTCCAACCTCGAGGTAAAAGGAATCATTTTTCACTTCATGAAAAAGAGAGAACCATCAGGAGATCGTGACTGATCACCTGAGGTTTCCCCACCATTTAAAGATCTACTAATTAACTATAAATCAAGGTCAAATACCTAACCACCCAAAAAATGATCAACAAGAGAGGGTGTGACTAGTATACTAACAAAAAACCAATTATTTATCCTCACACTCCTCCAAAATCGAATCAAAAAACAAGATCATCAAAATCCACTCTTTCACTGATTTTTAAACACTATTTATTGAATAATTATTCTCAAATAATTGGTGACCACATTCATATTTTAGGGGTTATTGGTTATATTATAATCAATGGTATAAAGATACTCCACCCAATTTCTCTTCTTGAGGTTCCAATCCCTTAATGTGAATATATAATTAAGTCTCTTATAATATGAGGGGACTTTAAAATTATCCCTGAAGAGGTAATGGTTCTATAAATTCAATTTATGCATCATAGTTTCAATCTCTATGTTTTGATTTGGGTAATTCTCTTCATTTTATAGAAGAATCCATAAGACATAAGACACTACCTGGAGATTCTGCATCAATATTCACCCCATCCCCACACCAAAGGTGTCACAATACAATCCAAAATTATTCTAAGGCTCAAAATGAATCAAAAAATTGTGTGAATGTTAAACCGGATTGAAACTACTCAAAATAACTCCATCACCTCTACCACCACTCAAATGTTTCCCCTTCCCATATCAATGTTGTTAAGGGATAATATATCCTAGATAATTCCTGCAAAAAATTCCAATGATACCTGATAAATACCAAAAAACTTCAGATATCAAACACATTCTTGGGATTCTCCTAAGACACAACTACATAGATCTCATCATGGAAAACTGAAACCCCATTATCAAAAATCTCATACACTAAAAAAATCACCTCCTGGATCCAAAATTATAATTTATATAGCTTATCATATATATGTAGATCCCTATATATTCTCAAAACATCTTCCCAATGTCTTGTATGGTCCTCCTCTCTCCTGGAGTTCCCCAAGATGTCATCAAGAAACATGGTCATGAAGTAGTCCATAAGCTACGAAAGATTTGGTCCATCAAGTATATTATGACTATAAGATAATTCGTAAGACAAACAGATGTGAAAAATATACAAAGTATCCATACCAACTATGGAAAGTGTTCATATAAACATCCTCCTCCTAGACCTTCAACTAGAGTTACACTGATCTCAATTCAATTTTCCAAAACCGCCGAGCACCTCTAAGCTTATAAAAACAAAAATCAATTATAGTAAATGAGTATTTATTCTTTATGGTCACTTTATTATTATTTATAAAATATATGTAGAGTTTAAGAGTAGAATATATTGTATTTATAAGTAGTATCGGTGACACGAATAGTGACAAGATAGGATGAATAAATCCATTTACTGAAAGGTTATCTAATTGATATTTTAACCCTAAAAATCATACAGGTCCATCCAATAAGAAAGTAATTATATGGGTCTTGTCATAGGTAGCATATTTATCAAGAAATTAAATTATTTTGGTGTACCAACCTATAAAAACCATCTGGAAACACTTTGGGATACCGTTTTATGACCCCTATATGTAAACCCACTGAAAACCTTCCCATGAAACCATATAAAAACCTACAAAGCTAACATGATATCAATCACATCTTTGAAAAATAATCCTTACCCTTCTAGATTATGGATACTAGTAACCCTAAAATATTTAATTTTTTCCATCAAAAGATGGAAAATGAACTCTATGGTTATAGAAATTAATTTCAGATTTCAATATTTCTAACCTATACATACTATATATGAGATCAAAAAATTTCAAAGTCAAACAAGTTAAATTTCGACATGACTTCCACATCATTGATCACAAAAAAAACAAAATTCACATTTAACCATCCTCTTAAATATCCAACTGGGTAAGAAATTATTTCATAAATGTTATAATCTTATCCAATATTCGAAAAGCATCATGAAACATAAATAAGATAAAATAATTTGAATTTTCTTTATGAAATAAAACAGATTCCATATATGAATAAATAAACATCATTCCTATAATGATGTTTGGCTAAGTCACCATTTACTCAAGTTTCATATCTTCAAAATAAAGTCATCCAAACTCAGGAAATCCATTATCAATATTTTTTAGTGAGTATATCATTTTACCAAATTGAAAGATATGAGACCCTTATAAGAATCTAATCTCAACTGTGAACCCTTATAGAATGAGGAACCAACTACACTCTAGTATATGGGAGTCTTATAGAAGCATTGAAGATGACTCAGATTCCCACACTGGTGGAACATCCTTAGAGCCTCATGGAAATATAGTATGGTATGGTTAGACTTTCCATACTAATAAAAGTCCACAAGAATATTATCTAAAGAAATCATTGGCATTGATCCAACTAAATACAAAGAAACCTAGCCACTACACCAATGGGGTTCATCTGGTATTCTATTCTATCCAGATGAAGAACTCTATCTACCACCAATTGAAGGAAAATATAGAGAACTATTTTCATAAAACTTTATTCATCTTATATAGCTATATTATCAAAAAACCCATCATTGGTTAACAAAAAAAGATGTATGATCGTCAATAAAATCTCATTCATGATGCTCATTTTAGAACATTGGTCTTTACAATAATCATTTTCAAGGAGCTCAGGTGAATCATGAACTAGCTAAACAAACTAAGAAACATTATTTATCACTAAGTGGTCTCATTTATCCAATATAATAAACTCAAAGGCATTTTATTCCCTTAATATATCGAGATGAAACTATTAATTTAAATCTAATTTAAAGGTAGTCCTTGTGAATTCCACATTCTTTTTTCAATAGAACCATGGATTCCACCCATTTTATTATTTTTACTTCCAATATATAATTATTAAATTCATCCTTTGAGCCCATAGGATCTTTAATAATTGAAATATTTGATGAATTCATTCCAACCATTCCTCAGGTTCTTGGGTTTCCTTATCACTAAGAAAAAACAATGGATTTTTGTTATTAAACTTTAATTTGTGATCTGTCATCTGTTCTATAACTCTAATTCCATCATGGATTAAATACCATAACAGATAGATCCTTAAATACAGTAAATATAGATTAAATAGAGGGTTAACCTATGGGACATGTTCAATAACTCCATCTCTTTACCTAGATGAGTCCCTTTCGAGAGGAATTGTCTATGAAAAATAAAACACAAACCCATTCAAGACACAATTGAATCTCAACCAATACCAATTTAACTATATTAAAATCCCTTAATAAAACTGAATATGTGATCATGGGAATAAATTTAAATCTCAAATGAAAAAGAGGTGAAAACATCGTAATTTTAAATAGTTTTATACTATATATAATTTCTCCACACTGTTAAGAAAATGATGCACCAACCAATTAGGTACCATCAAGACATAATAGAAAAGGCTACATTGGTTATATATGGTTTCTAAAAATTTTGAACCTAAATTTTTACATCCTTATATCCTCCTATTTTCATAGAAATACTAAAAAACTCACAATTTTATCATGTAACTCATAATCATTAAGTAATTACATCAATGCTCAATAAAATAACCCATTCAGAGGATAAAAACATAACAAAATCTCAAAAAACCTAGGTAAGCTTGAGTTTTTATAGAAAGAAGAAATATAAAATGACTTCTTCTTTCCTACCTCTCTAGATTTGATGGTCCAAGCTCCATGCAACCACCAACCCCCAAACAAAAGGTCTTTAATACCATTTCGTAGTGATCCACCACAGGTTATCCTAACTCGTCACCTAATTCGGCATACCACAAGGAGTTAATCGTAATACATGTCTTCATAGTCAGGATAAAAGAACTAGGAAATACCACGTACTATTTGGGAATGTTTTCTCCCTTAGAGAACTAGAAAGAACCAACAATTAATTGGATAGCCACACTAACAAAATAATCACGATCAATGTATAATAACATATAACTAGAGTAAACATATAAATTTATATAGGTAGATATCATAAAAATCATCTCCCCGCCATATATAAAAATTAATATATAAAACATAAAAATTATATCCATTGTCAAATCCCAAAAATGAAAATAGGGATCAAAAACCAAATAGGAAATACATAACATCCAAACTCAAAAAACCGTAAAAAATCTCCAAATGAGCTAAACACTGTGATTCCACTACTCCTCCATGACAAACCACTATGGAATGTGGTATTTTAGAAGTACAATTGAAATTTATCAATCCCTTTCCTTTACTTGTTTCTTGTAAAAAAAACACTATACACCAAAAGGCATATGCATGGTGTGGGGAAAAATCTCAATAGGATACCATAATGAATCTATATATATATATTGTAACCATAAAAACGAATAAATATAGTTTGAAACTCACTTTCATAACAAATTTATATTTTTAAAATAAGCTAACGTGAAAATATTTTCCCTTCAGAAATCCCTTTATTTTTCTTAAATAAACCATGTTTCAAAAAATTGGAAAATAAGGATCAAATAATAGGATAGATCCATAAGACATAATCATACAAAACACACCCAAAAATGTAATACAAATGGGTATAATCACAAGCACCATCACATTACCAAATAATTGTAAATGGTAATAATACAATATATCTCAATCTAGAAAGAAACTAACATAATGAATGAAAGTATATAAATCAATAAGAAAAAGTATATACACAACATGGGCTCCAATCATAAGGTTCTCGTGTGACATAGAATAAAACATAGTTTTTAATAGGTTATGTAAGGTTAACAAATTCATAATCTATCTAGGCATTCCACAAGGACAACATTCAAGAGATCACTCAGTCCCCTTTCAACGTTTTGGAAGCTCTCTTAGGCTCCCACCTAAATTCCCACTTGATCCCTTGGATGGAATTTTAGAACCTTACTCATTCTTCCTCCAAAATTCTCACTTGGCCCATTTGAAAAAATAAAATTTTCTTTTTTCATGGGAACACACACACACACATTCCTTAAGCTGCAACTCAATTCCAAACATATATAGTATTAATAAGTTCCAATGACATATTATTTTAAAAAAAATTAATAATACTTTCATGAGCATAAAAATTTATCTGTCAACACCATGAAATACCACCTTGGTAAGAATTTTAAAATTCTATTTGAAATCATAAAACCCCTTTGATCCATTTTAACAAAAAAGGAGTGTATTAATGAAAAAATTCTATGAAAAACCATTTCAAAACATCAAATTACCATCACAAACAATGAATAAAATCAATCATGGATAAAACAACAATAATAAATAAATTTAAATGAAATTAGGTAGATATAAACCAAATTAAAAAATAAATATAGGTTAATCATTGAAACATTCCATAAATATAGACACAAACAAAAAAATAAAAAAAATCATCATCATTGAGAAAGCCACTAGAATTATGTCAGAGAATTCTTCATAGACCTAAAAAACTGAAAAAAATTAAAAACCACAATAAAAACCCTAGATTCATCCATGGGTCATGAAACAGTTTTAGACATCCATAAAAAAGGAATAAAAAAGGTAGGATATGGGAAATTGATGAGAAATCATGATGAAATTATCATACCTGATGATTAAATCACGATGATCCAAGAGAAATATGCCAAAATAGAGAGGTGATAAGATAAAATAAAAATTTAGAGGATTGAAAATGTTTGGGATAAGAAATGAGGTCATGGTGAGTTAAAAATTCACAAAAGAATTTTATTAAAAAGATAAATTTTTAATGACATCAACACACTACAAGGTTTTCCCACATATAGTTTGGCTACAAAGTTTTGGAAACCATGATCTAACCAAGTTAGAGTCATTATCTCCCCAAAATAAATCCATATTGTTTCTATTAAACCTCACATGCTTTGAAAACCCATGCTTAAACCAAGGCAAATAGCTTAATCCCACAAAATACCCTCTCATAAGCTTAGCCTCACAATTAGAAAATCTATTTTTCATGGATATGTTTCCCCAAAAAAACATTTCTGAACCCCACATCTAGGTAATTTGAATAAATAACAAAGATATAAATAAAAACTCAATTAAGACATACTAGTGACCCAAAATGTGTCACATTTTGAACCATTTTTTTATTGTTTAATTTATAAATTTCATCATAAGAGGTAACTATTTTTTACATGTCTCATTATTGATACTATTTTTTGATAAATTTTTCTTCAAAGTCTTGTGCTTAGTGTGCATAGATATTTACATGTCTACTAGTCTCTAATTATTCCTTTTGAAAGATTTGTTTTTTCACAGAGTATATGTTGAACTTAAATCATGTCATATTCTAATATTTCCAAGATATTCTATAAACCTTCTGTTATTATAGTAAATCACATTATAGAAGCTAAATATTTGGATATCACAATCATATTCCTTATTTAATACAATTTATTTCATGTTTTGGCCTCGCCAAGACTCCTTTTAATCCAGATATTAGATTGATTGTGGCCCTCAAAGGACATCTCCAATAGGACAAGAGGTAATGATTGGAACTAGAGGAATTATATCAACATTATCAGAGTAATTTACACTATTTTAATTAAATAATAACCACATAATCAATAAACCGATAAACTTTCCTAAAATATCAAGTTATCACATTCAGAAGAAATGGTTTTCACACACAAAAAGAACTGAATAACATATTTGATATATTCTGTAAATCCAACTGGACATATGATATGATTTTTGTGATTCCATATGGTAAAATATGGGTATGTCTTAGGTTATTAAATACATGTTAAAAAGAGGTATATTCAATTATTTTTATTTATATCCTTTCTTATGATATAAAGAAATCAAATAATCAATTCCTTGAACTACTATAATATACATCATGGGAATATTGTAATATTTTGGTTCATATTGTATGATAACCAAGAATCCTATGATTATTTAAAAAATCAAAATTTAAAAGTTAATATTCACAAATCATACAAAAATAACTATCAATTTTTATGACATTTAATATGATGAAAAAAAGGGAGAATTTAAATTAGAAAAGGTTAAAAGTTTTATAACTGAAGGTTTTACTATTTCTTTTTATAACATTTGAGTAAAAGTTATGTATGTATCAGTAGTATCCCAAGACTAGTATAAAGAGGCAGTTTCCAAGAGATGTTGTTTTTTTTAGAAAATCCATTCCTCGTGTTCTTCTCCCTTCCTTTTCTCCATCCACCTCTATCCTTTCCTTTCCCAAGGTAATACCACACCCTAGATAGATGAGGGCCCTTCTCTATAATCCTATGATTTAGATCATCTCATGGAAACACCATGGCTGTAGGAATCCAATGGTTACACCTCAGAGATATTTTTCAACCACAATCACAAAATATCATTATTGTGACGAACATCTGTATAAGATAAATTTCAATGTTATTCATTTTATATATACATGATTTTGGTTTTCATAACATAGAGATCTTAGTATTTTAAGTTTATAATGTATTAAAATACCTTGAAAAGGAGTTTTTTGATCCTTATAACCCCATCAAAGATATAATAGTTTCACATTAATCCATATTAATGAAATCATGCGTTAAAATTAAGAGAATTTGATATAATATCTTAATTCAAGAAAAATGAAGCAAAAAATGCATTGTGGTTGGATATAAAATAAATGATATTGTAATCTACAATATAGAAACTATATAAGATATGGTATATCACAATTTATGGATAATATTAATTCCATTGGTTTTACAAATATCTTAGCATATGATATGGGATTTCATATGGGGAGACAGTGTTGATCCACGTATGAAAAGCATATCATTGTATCCTATATATGATATACTAGATATATAACATAAAACATCAAAATAACTGAATTTCATATCACATAAATGGATTATTTAAACAAAATATGATAAATAATATTGGTATTTCTTGAATTACGATACAGGTATGTCGTCAAATATGATATATAAGGGAAAAAACATTTTTTTTATTTTTTCAATTATGAATTGAATTGTATAATTTATAAATTGTTTGCAAATATTGTATATGTAATTTTTGGGATATTTATTTAATATCTAGTGTTTATAAATTTATTAATTATAAATTTTTTTAATTTTTTTAATTAATCTTTTAGTAGACATTTATTAAATAAATATCCATAATTTGAAATGTTAATACAAAATACATTTTGAATTTTATATCTCATGACTTGTAATTTGGATAAAAATGTTTCCAAGGAAATTATAAGTGGAATTTATATAGTTATTATATATTAAAAAATAAGTAAAATCTATAATAGAGTTTATATTTAATATAGTGAATTATTATTAATTATTAATTTGAATTATTCTTAATTATTAAATTTAATTATTAAATTTAAAGGCCATATTTGGTAAATTATTCATATGAAGAGTTCATATTATAAATAAAATATAAAATTTTAATATTTATTCAATTGTGGAATGTCTACAATGAAAATCTAATTTAAAAATTTCTTATAATTTCATGACTTATAAATTTTTCATAAATTGTTTATCTCATTTAAAAAAATGAATTGTTCATTTACATAGTTTATTCTCTACATTGTTCATAGATATAACTTGTTATATTATGAATGGTTATACGATTTAGTTTAAAATTTTAAATTAACTCTATAGATTATCATAAATCCATATAAAGAGATAAATTTTAGGTATGATAAGTGATTTAGTTTTATTTTACCTTGACTTTGGATTGTATTGGGTTATGAGATTTAACGTAAAGGATGGTTATTTTTTATAGATATTAAGTGTTAGAATTTTGATTCACTATAGGTCTCTCTTGAGTATTGTAACCTTGGGTAGAGAGACTTTAATTGGTATTTCTCATGGCCTTAGAGGCTTATAACTTATTTAAAAAATTGAGCGTGGACAATTTTTTCTCCAAGATTACTCTTATAGGGATTGTTGATTTCATATTATTTTAAGAATGTAAAAGAATGAGTTTCATATAGCAAAATCATTAGATCTATTTGGATATGTATGAATATATTTTTCTTTTAATTTGGGTTTTTAACATAAGTTATTAGTTGTGTAAGGAGTTACACATCAATATGGTTTGAACATATTGAGTTGGTGGAATGAGTGCGATTCAAAAATAAATCAATAGAAAAATGAATACATAAAATAAACCATATGAGTTTATACGGTGAGATTAAATCTTCATTCAATATATTTAGTAAAAGATTCCTTCTAAATAAAAAAAATCTCAAGACACCAATTATATAATATGGGTGACCCAAACCATTAGGTACCCATAAATTATTTTGTGTAGGGAAATAAAGTAACGAGGTGACCCTAACAGTTTGGCACCTCATTTTTTATATATCCTTCTTGTTATACTTAGCTGAGAAACCCAAATTATACCTCTTAGTATCTTTATGTTTTAATCATCATAATCTTCATTTTTTTCAATAACCATTTCATTTTAATATATTTTAATAATTATGATTGGATATCACGTTAGGAAGTCGACCGATAGATGGACGGGTTCAAAAGATTTTGAAAAACCATTATGAAGGACTTCATTGGGCGTTTATATTGGTCAGATGGAGGCAAACCCTCATACATATTGTCTCATAGATAGTGGAACCTACACACTGTCCAACCTCATAGGCTAGTGGAAGGAAAAACACTAACCAATGGGTGAGAAATATAGTGGAACCCGCACATTGACTCACTGTAAGATCCAGGTTTTTCCAAAAAGGTATGGTCCCTATAATTTTTATTTTTAACCCTATTGATATTTTATTTTGTCTTAAACTTGGAAACCATACCTTAGGTTGGGTCATTTTTTTGGAAGGAATTTTATATGGGGTCCAGATCCCATCTGTAGGACAAATACATGACATGTATTTAAATACACAATGACTATTTGATGCATAATATATATTGGTCCAGCCAGAACCTTTTCATGATGTGAGTTGTTTTTTCAATGGAGTTAAAAACACATGCATTACACATGGTGTAAATATTACATCCCATTCAAATTCCTTGGGTCTGTTTCATTATAGGAGGCAAGGCCTTTTTTTATTGAAGATCTTATATTCCTCTCACATAGTAGGGGATCCTTCCTTTTGAGCTCTATCAAGACTAAATATAGGATTTTAATCACTTCATCCATATATAGTCTAATTTGAGATCAATCTGTCATTTTGGATAACCACCAATATGCTCTATATTCCTTTATCTCCTTTTGATATTCTTCTTCCTATTTATGGAGTTATTTTGGTGTGAGCTCTTATGCCATATTTTTAGTGCATTTGTTTATTATTATGTTTTCTTCTAATATAGAAAAAAATAAAGGTAGATAGTAGATGATTGTTCTACCAAAGATTTATATTAGGTGGTCTATACCTTTTATCTATGGTTTCTTTTATTAATTTTACTATTGTCATCATGCCACATGCTGGACATTCTGTTGTTGCTTATAAATTAAATGGTAATCCTTAAGTTAATTTTTTCATCTAGTTAGGGTCTCCCTTGTTTCCCATAATAATGGTAAGAGATTCTCAACCTCAACCCATCCCACCCATGTGGTGTGTTTCTTATATATTCTTTATGTTACCAAACCCCATTGGGTGTGTGAGATTTCCACCCTTATAGTGGGAGCCTCCATAAAATGAATTATTTAGTTGTAGAGGATCATGTGTCCTTTTCCATGATATTAAATTATATTAATAAGTTTAAAATATTTATTAAATGGTAATTTCAAATGGGTTTGGAGTCTCACATAGCCCTCATATTTTACTATATTATTTTCTTTAATTTTGGACATCTCTGTATGATAGGGATCGATTATTATGTTTTGTAACCTACAATTATTAAGGTAAAACACATATTATTATTAAGTAATTACACATGCCTTTATTAAGGTTTTTAACCTATGATTATTAATGTATATCACCTATAATTAATGTGGTATTCCACCTATGATAATTAAGGTATAGAACCTATGATTATTATGTTACAGAACCTGCTAGGGTATCGAGGTATGGAACCTACGACCCCTAGGTAAGATTATTTAAGGTATGACACCATTGTGAAGGATCAAGGTATGGAACCTAAGACATATGTATTCTTTTACATCTCTTGATATAGGTATCCCTAGTAATATGCCTTGGGATGTGGACCATGTAATCCAGTTAAACATATCACATGTGTCATAGGTTGAGCTAGTTGTTATCTATTATTGATAATAGATACATATATATATATATATATATTGATGCTCATATGTTATATCCTACTTCTCCATTATATTATTCTAGGGACTTATTATTTATAACTTACATTAATTCTTTCATGTTATTCCTATACATGGTTTTAGTTATTATGTAAAAGATGGATTTGTTATAGACATCATTGGTGGTGGCCTATTGAGTATAAATCACACCATATTTGGGCCTCTGATTGGTACCCATATAGAATTCATGGATTCTGGTAGGGAGTATGGAAAATACCCATGTGTTAATGTTTGATTAATTGTAGCAATGGAGTGGGGGTGCATAAGACCAAGAAAGAGTTCATGATGCTATCTATAGATAGTTCTTTAGACATTTTGGATATTTTTATATCCATTTATGTGTGTAAATAAATGTCATGATACTTGTCCATTTTTTATAAATACATGACATTACATCATTTTTTATATTATACACAATGTTTTTATTGATGGCCTGTTAATTTTTCTCATCTGAATGTTTTGATTTTGATGTTATCACTATCAGATGTTATTATATTCCACTATTATGTTACAAATTTATTACATCTTTTTACACTAATTATGATGGTATAGTCTCCCTACTATACCAAATTATACCCTTGTATCTATATAGTATCCAATATCATATGGGGAGGCATGCTTGAGGCTTTATGACCCACCAGTTCTAACACTATTATCAAGTTATCCATGTCAGGATGTTACACTTACCCACGGGCAGCTGATGAGTCCTATCAGTAGGCTGATAGTATTTTTATAAAATTTTAAAAAAATGTATATGTTTAGGATCCAAGGTTTTTCAAATCTAGAAACATACTGTTTTTGTTTTTAATTTCAATCCACACTAGGTTGATCATGGAGTTTTCAGACCAAGTCATCTTATAGTAAAGGCATGGATTTCATGATGTGAATCCCTTTGGGAAGATGTGGAGTAGTGAAAAAGAACATGGAATATGATTTCATGATGATTAGAATATTTTCAAATGAGGTTTCACAAATAATAACAATGTTTCAATGGGTATATGATATTCTATATGACCATAAGAATATTCATGAATGAAATAATTTCACTAAAACATTATGAAGAGATGGATAACATTGAACATGAATAAATATAATTTCCAAAAATATATGTTGAGACTGAAATCTTCTCAAAAGCGGAATTGATAATAAATATCTAGTTCACACATAATTTAATAGATGGAGATAATTTAAAGAAAAGGTTGAGACACTATAATTTTATGAAAGTTCATTGTGAAGGTATTTGTTTTTTAAATCTAGAACTCTTAACATACTCAGCTTCGTGAAATATATGGTTATGAACTAATTGACACTTAAGAATTTTAAGAAATGTATTTTTGTGAATACTGGGAGATTTGAAATGGTTTTTAGCTTTGTGAAGTCTTGGAGCTTTGATAAGGTTGGGAGCTTCATGAAAGGTTGTGGGGTATCAAATGCTAAAACATCTTTGAAATAAAAATGGGGTTTCGTGAAGGGAATGATCTTCAAAAAAAAGTAGTGTTAAGATTTTGATTTTAGTTAATAGTGCTCTCAAGTGCATCGATTCTAGACTATGGTGAAATCATAGTATCATGATAATCACCAACAAAGAATTATATTCTCAATATATCTATGCGACCTTCAAGTTGATAAACTGATTTAGACATCACCTTGGGTAGTGATAAAGGTGGAGAAGAAGGAAGTGATCAAAGGGGGGTAGTGTGTTATCCCTAAAACTATTGTTAAAGAAGTGTATCTAGAAGAGAGTGTTCATTTTCAAACAATTTTAATCCATAATACCCAGTGAATCATAGTGTATTCAAGTATGACTGATACACTATCCATGTATTCTCTTTAGACTATCACTTAGTGGTGAACTAGGTAAAACTGATGAGTTGTGTTCCTATTTCTGCATCTGGGTGTTTGATAATTACATGATTCCATCCGATAGGTTTATCCCATTCCTACCGATGTGGTGACAAGATCCATCTCATTTAATGAAATATCTGACACCCTGATTCACCCCTCCAATTTTAAGGGGTTCGAGGGTCCTACAAGTGGTATCAAACATAATAGGTTCTTTGTTGTTATAGTGAATTCAATGAATGTTAGTAGAGTTCCCCTTTATGTTAGAATAAAATTTCATATATAGAAGAATATAATGATATCTCATCTGTGATATCTATTAATAGATGTTCTCTATTCCACACTTCCAGGTATTTAATTTTGTGATGCGACAGGTATTTCTAGGAATGAATCTTACCAGAATGTTATTCATGAAGATGCCAAAGCACAAAATGCTCTTACTATAACACTATCTGACCAAATTTATTTTAAGGTGTTGAGTTTCACTACAGCCAATTCTATGTGGTAAAAACTGGAAAATATATAATATGGTGACAATAAAGTGATGGTGGAAAAACTTGAAGTCATTAACAATTAGTTTGATGATTTAAAAATACATACATATGGAAATACAAAATTATCAAATGATGAGCTAATAGAGTCGGATGTTCTCTACATGGAGGGATTTCATCACCGTATTCTATAAGGGAGTCAACTCTATGACTCATGTGTGTTATTAACATTTAATCATAAGGGGTGAACCATAAAATGAAAGATAGGTAATTCTCTCATGAAAGGATTCATGGAAAATGTTAGTTTATATCAAGTAAATAGTAAATAAAACACATGTTTCTTACCAATTGAATAGAAAAAAAACTTGTGGTTCTATATTTTGGGTCACATTACTAAAAAAATCATAGAGAACATATCCAAGATAAATTTTTTTTTCATTCCCAATTTGAATCATGGGCAAGAAATGACATGTGATTCTTGCATGTGAGGAGAGATTGTCATGAATTCTTATTATCCATGGAAAAAAAAGCCATCAAATCTGCTTGATCTCATCTATAAATGTTCTTTTCACATTTTTAGAGAGGTAATAAATTCTCATTATTTATGATTATATTATAATGGGATGTGTGAAGTTAATGTAGTGAAATTTCATGTGCTTCACTACATGAATAAATATCTCTAAAGAGTTGAGAATAAAACTGGATTCACAATCAAGATTTAAAAATCTGATAATGGAATAGAGTACACATCCATTCAATTTTAAAATTACCAATAAAAACATCTGATCAATAATGAAGTTTCTTTAATGAGAACACCTCAAAAAAATGGGTTCATTGAATAAATAAATCGACAAGTGAATAACATGGTCATAACTCTGCAGATTGAGATTTTTATATCTCATCATTTCTGGAATGAGGTTTTTTAAGTTATTGTGTACACTCAAAATTTAATAGGGGTATTTATAGGATATCTAAGGACACTGTATGAGAAATGGAATGGGATGAATTCTTCACTAAATTATTTTCATGTTTTTCGAAGTAAATGTTTTATCCAAAACAAAAAAATGAAATAATGGAAAGTATGGTGATGTTGTAGATGGGGTAATGTTCCCTGGATACTCAATGAAGAGTAAAGCTTACATATTATACAATAATTATCACCAAAAGTTTGTGAAGGTTAATAATATCAAAATAATTAAGGATAAAAGTATGTGTATCTCTAGGATCTCATTTATTGTAATGATTAATGATTAAGAAGAAAGTGGAATAGGGATAAATTCAAATACATAAATTATGGAAGGATTTCCAAATATTTAGGGATCTCAAAATAATTGTGATTCAGAAGTTAAATCATATGAGAAACCCATAACTAATGAAACTCTAAAAAAATATAATAAGAGAAATAGAAGTTCGTAATTTGATTAATCCAAAATTGTTGGATATTGGAACATGCCAACACAGATGAGAATAATGAGTAATAAATCACGCATTTCCTTCTTATAAATTATGTGACCAACCTCGTTTGAATAACATAAAAAGTATGAATCGTGGATTATGTCCATGAATGAATAACTGGATCATATTGATAAAAAATCAGAATTGAAATCATATAAATATTCCATAAAATCACAATGATATTAGCACAATAGTTATTTTCAAAATAACGATGAGCATGGAAATGTTATCAGAAATAAGGCATTCTTGTTGTGTAAAGGCGATACATAGATTTGAGGTATTGATGTTGAAGAAAAATTTACTCCAGATGCTTGACTGGATTCGAATAGACTCTTCCTATCCATTTCATTTCAAAGAGTGTAAAAAATGTATTAGATTTATGTTAAAAAAATATAAAATGGTTTTCTTAAAGAAAAAGTATTCATTGAAAAACTATTTAGATTTATTATTAGTAATGATAAAATAATGGTTTTTATAATAAAGAAGGATCTTTATGGTCGAAAGCAGACACCACATGTATGGTTTTCTAAGCTGGATACTTATCTACAAAATATATAATTTAAAAGTAGATGTGTGGACCAGAATCTTTATATGAAGAATTGAAAGGTAGATCAATTTACGGTCCTTGTGTATATAGACGATTTTATATTTGGTAGAAGCTAGTATGGTTCAGTGGAAAAATTTCTTAACTTCATGAAATAAGAACTTGAAATTTCTATGATCGTTGAACACAAATAATTTTTAGGAATACAAGTGATCTAATAGAAGGAATACACCTTTATTTCTCAGGAAAAGTATCCAAGAGATCATCTGAATAAATTCAACTTGAATGAGTCCAACCCAATGTAAACCTTGATTTCAATATGGAAAAAACATAGAAATTATGAAGATGGGAAATATATGGGACCCACCTTATATAAGAGGAACATTGGAATCTTATTATATTTTACTAAAAAAGAACCATAAATAAGCTTTCCGATATGTTTATTGGCTCAAATCCAAATCAATATGAAGGAATAGAATTTTTTTTCATTAAAGGAATCAAGATGTAAATTAAAGGTATTCTAAGCTTTGTCTTATTCTTTATAGAAGGAAGTGATAATGAATTTTCATTATGTTTATAATTCTTATTGGGAAATAAATGTTACCAATCATAATTCAAAAAGTGGTGGTGTATTGTTAATTGGAAACAAATGTGTAGGCCGGTTGAGAAAGAAACAACAAAGAACTTATCTTAGTACATCTCAAGTAGAGTATATCTCTGTTAAAAAGTAATACACTCATCTATTTTGGATTAACTAGAAACTTACTTATATTGGTGATGTGGTGAAATAGCTGATGGTGATATACTATGACAACAAGACCATGATCTCTCTTACAAAAAATCTATTTCAACACTCTCATACCAAACATATTGATATCAGAAATCACTTAATCAAAGAAATCGTTGAACAAGGTTTGACTAAATTAGAGTATTTTAGAACTAATGATCTAGTTGTTTTCATTCTCACTAAACTACTGGTAGAACATGTGTTCATTAATCATCATTTTAACCTCTATGTTCGTCCATATCCCATTGTATGAATAAGTTCAAGTTGATCCCCTCCCACAATTCATGTTAACTTTTTTTATCTATCTGTGGATTTTATGTTGGTGTATGGGGGAGATATGATCTAGTGGAGTGTTTCATTTACATAATAATTTCTCAATATATTTTCTTTTGGTTTATTTCTATAGGGGGACATAAGTGAAATTCATTGAATTATTGTTTTGTACGATTGGTCGGTCATCTATCTAGGCATGGACCTATCTTTTTCCACTATTGTTTTCCCTACCCAGATTTTGTCATGTAGAATTATAGTGATGCATTAATTATTTCATGATTATCAAGTTTCTTGTATAGTTTGGTTCTTCATTGAGTTTAATTTTAGATTTCCAATAAACCCAATGGGGCGGGGTATTTTTGGAACCACATTCTTTAGCATTAAGAAATAGATTTTTTGTGTGTTTTTTGAATCCACATTGGTTTGATTCGGGAGTTTTCAAAATAATTTATCTTACATTATAGGTTGATACGGTGTTGAATTTGGAATCATTTCAAAGTGTTTTCCATATTTTTTTGTTCAAAATCTGGATGAAGTGAAAATCTTTACAAAATGTGGATTTCCCGGACTGAATCTTCAAAAATATGATAAAGGAATGTATTTACCAATGATTTATATTTTATGAAGATGTGGATCTTCACAAATGAAACTAGAATATGTTTTCAAGAAAGTTTGAATCTCTGAGAATGAGGATTCACAAATATTGAAAGAGGCACAATGGGAGGAAAGTAATCTACATGACTAACATAAGCTTCACAAATGGAATAATTTCACTTGCATTTCATGAATAAAAGGATAATCGTGAACATGAAAGAAGAGTTTCAAGAAAATTCTATGGTGATCCTGAGAGCTTCTGGAAAGTGTCATTGTCTATAAATATTTAGGACACACATTATTTGATACATGGAGAGAATTTGGAAAAATATGGAAAACACCAATTTAATTATGTTACTTTACTATGGTTTTTTTCAAATTCCTAACTCTTCACAAACTCAATATTTATAAAAATTATGGATAGGAACTAGTTGAAATTTTTTCATTTTAAAAAGGAGGTTTCATGAAGACTAGGTACATCATGAATATTTCTATTTCCTCAAAATATTACAGCTTCAAGAATTTTGGGAGATTCAAAAAAGGATGTGGGTTTGTGAATGCTAAAAAATTGAATCAAAAAGAGGGTTTAAAAAGGCTAGGGGCTTTGTGAAAATTAGTTTTGAGATTCTGGTTCTAGTTAATAATTCTTCCAAGTTCATCAGTTCAAGACTATGGTGCAAGAATAGCCTCAAGATAATTAGAGACAATCAATTGTATATTGAATCTATCGATGCAACCATCATGTTGATAAACTAAGTAAGACTTTTCTTAGTTTGGTGACTAAGGAGAGTCGATGGAAGTGATCTAGTGGAGGTATTCTGTTGTACTTAAAAATCTTGTAAAGGATGTTTTGTTGTAACATAGTAATCAAGTTCAAAAAAAATATAATCCACATTACCTAGTGAATATTAGTGGATTTAATTAAAACTGACACACTATTAGGGTATGCTCCTTATAATAATACTTAGTGGTGAACCAAGTAAAATTGTTATATATTTTTTTCTATTTTTGTATTGATGTGTTTGATAATTCAACAATTCCATCACATAGATGTAACTAGTTCCTACCAATGTGGGGACAAGATCTTTCTAATTTAAAGAAAAAGTTAACACCCTAATTAACCACTCCCCTCTCAGGGTATGTAGGTTCCCCCCTCTTGATTATTTCACAGCTCAATGTCTCTTTTGAACTCCCAACACCCCCAAAACCATCAATGGATCTCAATAGGCAATAAATACACCCCTAAGAAGGATTTGACACTATTAGTTACTATAGTTCCTTCCCATTGCATATAATTTCGCTTCCTTGTTGTAATATTTTTCTCTCTTGTTCCTTTATAACAATTTATATGATTTTTTCATTTCATTATTACAGAGATTATTAATAATTTTTTATAAAGGGTTTTTGCTAAACCAACCTCATTTAATTATTCTATAGGGGTTATTACTACCACTAAAGTTAGTGTTTTTTGGGTTTCTTACTTAATCCCTCAAAAATAAGGTTTCTTTCTTTGTATTAGTTTCCTTTCTACAACTAATTAAAAATCAAGGTTGTTTTGTTTTCATCGTTACCATTAAATCCAAGGTATAACATAAACCTTCAGATTCTTAGGGGAGGAGATATAGGAACTCCAATTGAGTACTGGCTGAACTTCTTTATCAACTTGTCTTGTAATTTATTTTATTTCCTTGTTCTTTCTCTTTTAAATTTTATTTATTGTAAAATTTTATCATTTTTTATTTTTATTTTTAAAGTAATTTAATGCAACCTCATGAAATCTTACTCAGAATAAAAATTGTATCATATCCCTTCTTGGTTTCAAAACCATAACCGATTTCAAGGAATGACCAAAATGAATACCCACATTCTCTAACACCCAATGTTACCCTGATGGACCCTCAATTGGGTTAACTAAATTATTATATGTCTTAGATTATTTCTTTCCAATAAATTTAATTCTTACATTTATTACAATAATTTATTATCCAGTTTGGAAAATTTTCCTGCACTATTATACACCTAAAAATGAATTAGATGACAAATGGACTCCCCATGATATTGAGACCATTTAACTTCATGTAAAATCCATTTATTCCCATAATTTTGTGTTAGAATATAATGAATTTTATTATATTTTCACATGAATAGTTAGACCTGGAATTTGGAAACTTCTTAATGTCACACATGATGACACAAACAAGTTTAAGCACAATAGCTTTGACATACATAATCAAGACCTTAAAGTTTTTAGTATGCATTCAAAATAATCAATTTTCAAAATATTTATTCACTTAACTAAAATTATAAATGGTTGAAAATATCACAGTGAATAAATTTATACTGAAACCATTTTGATGAAGATACTTTGGGTTTTTTCAAGTACTTTTCCACCTAAGTTAACTAAAATTCAAGAAACAGAAGATATCAAGAACATTTTTGTAGAAGAACAAATTGGTTGACTCATTAAATATGAGATTACCAAAAATTGTAAAGCTGAAAAGGAATCCGTGGAAGTCAAGGAAAATAATTCTCTTTAATTTTAAACAATCAATGATGACTCTTCTGGTAGTTATTCTGAAATGTCTCACTTAGATAAAAATATGTTAAAATTCATGAGGAAGAGTAAAATTTTTCATCAAGAGAAAAAAAAAAGAAAATAAAAATAGAGATTTAGAGGTAAATTAAAATTAATTCAATATAAATTGATACATAAAAATAGAGTTCCAAATATTCAAAAATAATATGAAAGAAAAAAATCATTAAATCCTTAAAACATTCTATATAGAGTGCTAGTGACTAACCCCTCAACATAACCTAATCAATTGATGATAATTCCCGATATCTTATATCCTAAATTGAGGTAAATGATGAGGTAAATTATTCTACATCCTCTTGTTCTTAAATTCATTAAAAGTATGAATATCTAAACTTTTCTAAATATTAACTTGATGAACGATTTTGTGATCGTACTTCAAATTTTATAGTTATTAAAAATAAATATAATCAAGTAATTAATGAGAAAGATCAACTCTCAAAATAAACAGAATAATTGTCATTAAAATTAATGAGAAACTATATGTTGATAAATAAGAATTCAATTTTAAATAGATTAAAAATTATCTTTCAATGTTCACCCAAGGTGATTAGAATTTCAATAAATTTTTAGGTTCCCAATGTCATATGAAAAAATAATTGGGCTTAGTTTTTCAAAATCAAGATAGCTCCTCTAAAAATACAACTTTTATAAGATTATTCACTCAAAATAAATATTTCAATTGTTTTCAAAAAATGGGAATCTTATTTATGAATTTGATTGTAAAAATTATTGATATGGTTGATCTAAAAGGGTACCTCTCTCTGATAATATGTAATTTAAAAAATATTACAAAAAAATATGGGTTCTTATGTCACTTTTAGTTAACAATAGTAAACCAAAATTTATTTGGGTACCAAAGGTAGTTGTATCTTGATTATTTTTAAGGATAAATGTCTCAACATAAAATCCCAAGGATCTATATGGTATGTGTATAATATGTTGTCAAAATATAAGTGTGGTCACTACTCTAAATTTAAAAATCTTAAATAAATATTAATGTGGGTAATTTCACCATTAGTGATAACTCAGGTATTAATATAATTGGAATATCTTCTATTGGTTTTTAAAATATTCCACTATTATATTGGTTTTATATATTAGTGTTTTAAAACTTAATTTTCCAAGTATTTTCCAACTTTGTGATCATTATTATAATGTTTCTTTTAAAAATGATTATGGTTATTTTTTGACTCCACTAGAAATATTTTATTAATATCTTTTTGATTTAAAATTTTTCATATTATTGATTTAAAATATCTTTCTATAAAACATGTTAAATGTATTTGTGTGCAATATATTGAGTCATTACTATGGTATAGATTCCTTGTTCATTGTATCACGCACAGACACACTTTTAAACTCAATCAAAATCGGCTAGTTTGAGATTTTATGATATTATATTTCAAAAATGAAATTTTTTGTGAGCCTGAAAAACACAGAAATAAAAAATATCATCAACTAAATATAAAATATAAGCAACTTTCTCAATATCCCGTGATATTTTATATCTTGGTTTACTTTTACCAACCCGGGATAAAAGTATAGGAGGTAAATATTACACTTTTGTAATTTTTGAGGATTTTAAAATATTTACTTAGGTTTATTTATTATCTTATAAAAATGAGTCTTGCATTTCCTTTATAAAATATATCAAGAAGTTTTAAAATTATAAATATATATAATATCATATTTATATAGAGTGATCATGTGGGATATTTTCAAAATAATCAATATCCCATGGTTTTTTATGTTCGAGGTGGTTAATGCCACTTTTTATACCTTATACCATGTTCCCATAAGACACAACCTTACGAATACCTCTTATGATATTTATAAAGGAAAAGAAAAATTGATACATTAAGGTGATTGAGTTTAAATTATATATTCTTAACACCAAAGAAAACTAAGGAAAACTTTTCCCCAAATAAAATGAAGGAACTTTACTTTAGTACTCAAAATAAATTAAAGAATACCATATTATTAATAAAAGGACCAATACCATAGAATAATAAATTATCATAAAATTTTTATGTGAATTTTTATAGACCTTCTCACCAAATTGATTATATTGAGGTTAAACTAGTAAATTTTATATTAAATGAACCAAATCATTTAAAAAATTAAAATTTGAAGAAGTTACAATACAAATCCCATTACCTAAGGCATTGGTGAAGTCTAAATACTATAATTCAATAAATATTATCAGTTATTTTCAAGATGGTACGCATATTAGAAGGTTTTGATAAAATAAGGTTAATCATCATGGTTTTTTTACACCAAAACACCTAAATATTGATGATTACATTAATGACTAAAATTAGGTACTTGAAATTCAAGTGGAGTCGAAATAATTTATAAGTTACAAAATTTGGAATCTTTTTAAAATATCTGATGATCATCCCATTATTCTTACCAAATAGGTTTTTGGGAACATGTTATATGAGAAAGGAAACATCACTCGTAATAAATCTAGACTCATAGTAAAATTTTATAATCAAGAATAATGCACTAATTATAGTGGGACCACTTCCCCTATCGCATGGATTGACCCAATTAAAATCATATTATAATTCACAACTCATTTAACAAAGTCTCCTTATGATTTTAAACAACCCAACAGGGCTTGGTACGAGTGGTAAATACATATTATCAAGTGTTTTTAAAATTGTAAAATTTAATCATACTTTTTTAAAATTAATTTCAAAGGATTATTTATTTTTTAAAAATATATATTCATGATGTTATTTTTAGTTATAAAAATTAATATCTTGTAAATAAATTTTTTGATTTAATGATAAATTAATTTTAGATGAGTTTAATGTGAGAATCCAAAAAACTATTGGTTTTCAAATTTCCCAAAATAAGGATGGTATTTTCTTATTCTAGTGAAAATAAAAAAATGGATTATTAAAATATTTTGGCATGGATAAAGTAAATAAAATATTTCAACCAATGAGAACTTCTTAAAATAATAAATTGGATAAAACTGGTAAATTGGTTGATAATGTGCTTTATAGATGTATGATTGGGTATGTTCCTTACCTTACCATGTCACGGACAAACTCTATGGTTAGTTTTTTTCTTTGTGATCATTTTCCAGAAAATCCCAAAGAATATAATTTAAAACATCTTAAAAGAGTTTTAAATAGGTAATAGGTTTTAAAAAATTTATTATTTTATTCAAAATTATACTTCATTTAAACTTATATTATTTTTATATTCCAATTAAATAGTAAATTTAATATTGTGACTTATAGACTATTTTTAAAATCGGAACTCTATTGGACTAGTTGGAAGAAAAAATTCAATTCTATTTATATAGGTTAATCAGAATATATAGAAAACGAAGTTGTTCTACCCAAATTATTTAAATGAAAAACACTCTCTTAGATTTTGTGCTTGCATTATATAATGTTCCTATCAAGTTTGATAACAAAAGGTCAATAAGTGTTTTCAAGAATAAAATTCAACACACATGCACTAAGAACAATGATTGTAGATACCTATTTCTGAGATACCACTTTACAAAGAGAGATATTTTTTGAATTTATTATCACAGAACATTAATTGGATGAAATTTTCACAAAACCACTTTCATTAGAATGTTTATATTTTGTTAAGGTAGAGTTATGAATGGTTCTATTATGATAAATGGTTTTGAATTTTTTAAACCTAGCATTTATCCTTTCCTTTTGAAAAATATATCTAAATTCAAATGGATTATTTATTCCACTATATAATGAATTAGATTTAATTTTAATTTTTTTGTGGTATTTATAGATATCATTTGGATATACTTGAATCCTTTTTTATTATAATTATGGGAATATTATTGGATTTGTTATGGTATTTTCTTGGTTGTGGTTACCTTATGCATGGATCTTCTTTTATATACACATAATCTATCTGGCCTCTTTTTTGAGTTTTTAATAATCAAAAAGGGGGAGAAAGGTATCAAAAAACTAATTGTTCTAAAGGTTTGATGGTTTGAATAATCTTATTTTATTTTATTTTTGCAATAATTTTAAAATTTATTTTTTAATATTATTTTTCTTATCCAAATCCATTAATCATTAAAATTGTTTTAATTAATTTCTAATTATATTTTTAAAATTATATCTAAGGTTAAATTCTATTAATCCTTTAATTTTTTGGATCTCCATTTAAAATTTTAAAGTATTGATATTAATTTTAAAATACGATTCAAATTTTATTATGAAATATTAAAATTTATTTATAAATTACCTTGAAGATATTTAAAAAGATTCCTTTTTTTCTTTTAAAGTCTTAGTTTTCCAATTATTTTAAGTGTTTGTGATCATCAATAAGGGGTATATTATAATAACTACAACAATATTATATTTTTAATGATAAAAAAACCATTTAATTTTACTGTATTTTAGTTATTAGGGTTGGATATCAAGTTATGAATTTGAAAAATAAAAAAAAGACTTTGAAAGGGGTTTTGAGGGACATTAGGAAGTCCATCACTAGGCATTTCTTCTGGTCAATTGTAGGTAAACAATCAAATATATGGTGTGCTGGAAAGTGTTACCTATACATTGTGAAGCCTCACCATCCAACTGGTGGGAAAGAAAGTGACACCTACACTCTTCCTCAACCACTAGCCTAGAGGTGACCAGCATCGGCACACCAGTAAGGTTAGAAAAAATCACTAACTAGTTATTTAGTCCTAGTAGTCGTCCAGTAGACATTTTTCAAAATATAAAACTATCTATTATATGTTATATATATATTCTATTTAAGGTAAAAATATATATTTAAAACTATAAAAAACTATTAAACTCATCAAGGGTGATTACTACCACTAAAGTGAGTGTTTGTTTTGGGTTTCTTACTATAACCATAAAAGAGAAGTTTTATTTATTTACATAGGATTTATTACTATAATAATTAAAAACATAGGTTTTTTTGGTTCATGGAAACCTTTAAATCCAATGGATAATAGAACCATCAGTCCTTTTAGGTGAAGAAAACTTAGGTACTCAAATTATGTATTGGTCTAACTCCATTATAACCTATCCTTTATTCCACTACGATTTATCTTTTTAATTTTAGTTATCATATATTTTTTAATTTTATTTATTTTTAATTTTTTTAGAAATTCACCCCACTTCTTACCATCTTAGTTGGGAAAACAACCCGAACTGTTAGGATACCGTAGGAATATAATTTATTAATATTTTATATTATAAAATTATTTTCCTCCTTCATATCCAAGGTACAAATGTGATATGTTTGACATGAGTGTCTATAAGATATCATCATGACTTATATATGGCCTTGAATAATGTATATCAAGATGGAATATGAGTCTTGGATCACTAATGGATATTATGGTTTTATGAGTGGTTATCATTTTAGTGGGGGACATTTAATAAAATTATTTATTTAATTTATGTAAAAAATGATACGCATCTTATATAATATTATTTTTTTGAAAAAATAACATCATTTAAATCTAACTTCTCTTTATAATCAATTATTTAAAAGTTAATGTCAGAGGAGGAAATATATATATTGTTACATAAGAAAAAACATTTTTAAGAAGGAAATAAAATTTTATGTGTTAGAAAAATAACATCCAATGAAACGAAATTTTGGATCAATTCAATAAGTGAATCTAGATTCTAATGAGAAACATAAATTAATTTAATTAAGGTTTAACATGAAGTATATACTAGATTACTAGAGGTAAACTTCAATCCACTCATATAATCAATGTATTTGAATTCTCTAATAACATAGAGTGGCTATATATTTCCATGGAAGTGAAATTTATTCCAGAATCATCATTGGAATTTTTTTACAATATCACGGACTTTAATATAATTTTACCCAATTTTTCAAAGTTTTTATGATATAAGAACTGGTCATGTGATTTTTAGGATATTATATTGTATTGAAATTACAAATGGTAAAATTAAATAGAAAAAAGAATTTTTAATTTTTTTCCAATAGTTTACCTTCATCATTGAAACAAAAATATTATTCTAGGAAGGAGGAAAAAATATTTCAGGATGATATAGAATTGATTAATATACACAAAAGGGTTTTAAAATAATCTATGAGATTTCCATGTTACCTATTATTGTTAAGGAAATAAAAACTTCAATTTAAAATGGTATATGATACCAAACATTCCATTTAAAATTATTTTAAATATACATATGTTCAAAATAAATGTGATAATTGATAGATAATTTATCTTATATTCAAATAATTAAGAAAAGTTTAGTTGAATCATCTATTTGAATCCAATGGTACACATAAATATTAGTCTGATCAATGAAAAAGATTTTTATAGTTATCTCTTTCTCTAATGTGATAAGAGACGTTTTTAATTAGTATTATTTTTTTTAATAATATTAGATGGAGTTTTTACACATGGTTTCTGATTCATTATCTTCTATAACATATATTGGGGAAAAAATTGGAAAAAATGTTTTATCAATTATAAAATATTTTATCTAGATGTTGGTTAAAATATAAGGTATTTTATACCACCACACATTAGTGTTATAAATAATAAATATTATTTCATAATATTTCTCTAAAAAATTAAAATAATATAAAAGATATGGATATTAATCTTTTATTTGAAAAAAATTTCCACTTATGAAAATAAGTGGTATTTCCTAAGAAAAAATATTTTTTATTTCTTGTAATTATATTATTGAGAGAGTATAGTGTATAAGAGGATTGTGTATAGGGGGAAGAATAAAAGAATTACTTTTTAGAAAATAAATTATTATACTAGTAAAAATAATAAATGAATGTCACTAAATATCCCATATGATTTTAGCATATATTCAGTCAATATAAATGTAAATTGTTACATTTACTTACGTTATAGAAGTGAATATCACTTAATATACTAAAGAGTTTAGGAAGTTTTTCTAAGAGAATAATGTGAGTATTAAATTTTATACTAAAATGATCCCAAGGAAAAAAATTGTGAAAATGTTCCAATAATGACGAAGACAATGAAAATAAATGTAGAAAGAGTTATAAGTAATAAAAAGATTTTATTAATATAAGAATACTATCTTTTGTAAAGTTAAGAATTTTGAATACTCAATTAATAGATTTGATCATTAGTAATATGATTATTACTCCACATAATTATACAAATTACCTTACTTTATAGATAATAATAAATAAAAGTGTTTAGTGAGAGGATTTGATTAGATGGTCACTTAAATATGTGGAAATAATTACGAATAGATATAATAAATTTAAAAAATCCCAAAAATGTTCATCAAACAAAAGGATTATATGGTGGTCTATCGTATGTGATATGATTAAACAAAGGATTATGTAAGGTTTTTTTAATATTGATAAATGGGTTTTAAAAATGTAAAATATGTCATGTTGTACAAAAGTTAGTATCTACTTTGACATTATTTTATGTTGGATAGACTTCCCACCATGATTTTGATTCTATATAGAGACACTAAAAGAGTTTACTAGGTACTAATGAGTTTTGTGTAATAGACTTCCCACCATGTATACCACTTGAAATTTCATACACTATGTATTCTATAATCAAGATGTGAATATTTTATATTTTAATTTATATAATACCAAATGTATGAAAGATAAATAGCATGTGAACCTTCATTATTTGATACATTTCTTTTACAAACCTAAAGGAATAGATAATCAGGGTATGGTGGGATATGATTTTGAACATTTCAATGGTTTATGATTAACCGGGATGGTATTTTCTCTGTTGTAGGGTTATTATGAAATTTTGAACATCAATTTAGATATACTACAAGTGAGTATGATTATATCTAGATAATACATGTGATTTCATTTTCTATTGGATGATAGGAATGTAAAGTGTGAATCTATAAGGGTGAATAAGATGAGATATATCCATTGAACTGGTCTATCGACACTTAGAGAATCGAGAACATATGAGTATTTTTATGGGATTTATATACATTGTGCACCATGGTTATAATAAATTTTATACAAAGGGATCATAAAAATGTCATCCTTGCATATGATAAAACTGGTGAACATAGATAAAAATATACATGTGTTTTATGATGATCACAACAGTTCCCTTTATATCTTGAGAAACATTTATGAATTTCTTGAGGCCTCACTTTTTTTACATTTACGAGTTCCGGAATTCCTATTTTTTCCAATGATTCAATGGCTCACGGGGTAATACATTTTACTTTACTAAATGAGTATTGAGTTTAATTAAACTTAGAGAGGTATTCTAAAAATATTTTAAAGTTTATCCAAAATAAGTTTTGGATAGATTTTAAAAATATATGACATGTGACTTGATGTATAGTTAATTTTATGATATATTTTCAAAAGATTTAAAGATATAATAAAAGTGTTTTGGATGTGGTTTCAAATTATATTTTATACAATACAATATAAGGTTAAATGAAACTAAGTTTATGAGTCTTTGTTATACGTGGGATATTGGCAGAGATATTAACTAATTTATTAAGGATATATGATTTTTTTTATGTGATATCATATGGAATGATATTAGTATGTATTACGGTACGACATACATGTAAAAGACATATTATATGTATTTGGGGTATATCTTTTCTTTTTATATAGAGGTAACATGTCATCACTGCCTAAACTTGGGGTAATGTATTCTTTGGGAATATTGTAATTTTATGATTTTTATTATACAATAACCACAGAATCCTATGAATAAGAAAATAAAAAATTAATAGTTACCGTCTGGATTCATCCGCTAATAGTTATCATTGAATATAACGTTTCAGTGGGTGAAACATGAGGGAGAATATAAATTGGTTGAAAGTTAAAAATTTTATAATTTATGTATTCAATCAAACATTTAATAACATTTTGATTAAATTCCATGGATGTCTCAGGAGTTTCCTAAGACATATATAAGGAGAAATTCACTATGAGATTATGTTTTTTGATCCTATCATTTCCTCCTGTTGGTTATATTTTCCATTTCTCTCTCATCGTCAATACTTTCCAACCTATGGTCATATAATATCATGCCTTTGAGAAGATTACTTCCCTAAAATCATGTGATTTAGATAAAAAAAATGTGAATACACCATAGAGGAAGGAACGTTTTGGTTTCTACTATGGGATATTCATCAACCTATGATCATTGTCATGACCAAAATCAATTTAAGATACACTTTCACATTCTTCATTTTATATATAAATTATTTTGGTTTCTATATCATGGAGATATTAGGAGTTTAGGTTTCTAATGTCTTATGATGGATTAAAAACATTATCTCCAACCCTTAAAACCCCATTATAGGAATAAAGGAAAATGAAAACAGGTGACTCAACCTACTCCCATAGACAACATGTTGTTCCCAAACAGGCATCATCTGGTACAACCCTTAACATGATCTTGTATGTCTAAAAAATGTAGTATTCTGGTGAGTATATAAGTATACCCAATAACATCCACCTTTAACCTCTCCAATGTCATTATAATAAGCATGGTAAGGTCTTTAGAAATGTCATATATATATATATTAATCAGTATTTCTCACCAAACATGAGAGACATAAATAAAATAATACATATCCCACGTGTCATTAATCACTCCATTTTCATCACTACAAACCCATCGACATAGTTAGCACATCCCCCAACACCTATCACTACATAAAACTTTGACACAATTACAACTAAAACTAGGAAAACTATGTATCTCTTAAATGAGGTCCATACAACAACAATAAAAAATAGCTTTAGACAAGTATAGATACAAAAAAATTACACCAGTGTTGGGAAAAATCTCTCTTATAAATAAAATAAATGAATACCACATCCCTGACATCATAATAATATAATGGAATATAACATCCCTGCCCCTATAATTTCAATAATAAATCAGAATGTTTCTTCAAAATACCCATCATATACATCAACATCACAAAAACAAATATGTGTATCAAATTTTATTATCAAACACAATATATTCCTATAACTTACTACAAAGAAATTTCCATAACCCACCACCACATCTACCCTAATATCTATAGGTTTTGGACATAATACCCTAACAAAACATAATTAAACTATAATCTACCACTATTAATCCAACACCACACAACCACATAACACCTTCGAACTCATCATGATTCCTATAAATTCACTACATAATACTTAACTTAACCACCACTTTAAATAAAAAACAAATCATTTATTGTCACTTGAAAACACCTCATAAATATTCTCAATAAGAACTCAATTTTTTGTAACATTACCTTTTTTTAAACCTCATTTCCCATCCTCACATATATATCATCAATATATGATAACATCCTCCACTTTAATTTCCATAGTTAGATTTTTTTATTTATTTCATTATTCAATTCCATTTCAATTCACTTTTCCACATATATCCCATAGATTGAAAATATTTATCATTAGTTTCATGAGATGAATAATAATTAACTACCATCACACTCTAAACCAACAATATAAATTCACAAATTATTCATAAAATAGAAGTCAAAATCCTTTATGACATCAATATTTGTTTCTTTTAATTAATGTCCACTAATAGAATTATCCAAATCTAAAAATTCTATTAATTTATGAATAAATTATTAATTAAAAAAAATAAATCTATTATGGGCTACCAAGTATATTTGAAAATATTAGTTAAATCACCCTCTATTCTATCTCAAGTTGAAAAATAGTTTAAAATATAAATAATTGATGGTTCGAGTGATTTTGAGTATTTTTTTTACAAATACTATATAACTTCCACCAAAACCTTATCATGTTCCCTCTATTCAAAGCTTGATCCAGATTTTCTGATCTATCTTAATTTAAACCATACAATCCATAACCATTATCCAATTAAAATTTTCATTTATCTATTTTGGAACATGGCATGGTGAATTAAACCAAGATGTTTTTTTGAACACTTTGAAAATAATTATATAAAACCAGGACTTATCCCCCTTCTTGGGTTCAACAAGACAAATTCTCAACATCCCATCATAAATCACCATAATATTTCATTGAAATTAATATATCATGGTGTCTTCATGAAAGATTCTTGTATATTTATTGAAATATTCTTTAAATCATGTTGATTATCCATGACCTATTATCTTAAACTATGACAGAACTTCAAAAACCATGAAATGTTATAAAATTCAGGCCATCCAAAAACTTATTCAAACACTATCTATTCAAATCCATGAACACTACGTTAACATCACTCATTAATAAACTACCCATGATTTATATTAATTCAACACGGTGTTGTTATTATATATGTTTAAATTTATCCCCAAATTAAAATCATTATCTTCCTCTTCCTTCCCCAAAATCCATAAAATAGACAAAGGAAAAAACACAAATAAAAATACATCCCTCTATATTAGATTAATCTTATAATAATTTATTACTTGAAAATCGAGAATGTATAAATAAGGGAAATAACTAATGATAAAAACTTACAATTTTGATACTTCTAAAATTCTTTTCAGTCTAATAAATCCCTCTAATACCACTTAATTCAAAAGGATTAATAATAACCATATTTAAATTATTATTCCAAAAAAGGATTCACATTAAATAAAAAAAATATAGTAACTCCAGATGTTAATCATTTATCTGTGATTCATTCACCAAACTATATTCCCCTAAACTACTAGTCCTCTCTAGAATATAAACCATGGGAATAACCCAAATGAAAAACCGATTCTCCCAAATATCTTGACTCTTCATCAACTGATCAAAAACATCACATCTTCTTCTACATCAAGCTCAATCCAATCAATAAAATAACTTTTTCCATAAATATAAATCTACAACAGTGACAAATTGAAGGCATTGTAAACTCACCCTAGTCTAGGTGGAAGTGATAACTAATAAACAAATTCTCTCAAATTCTCTAACTACTTGAAGGTCCAAAAAAACTCTAGGAAAAATAATTCATTAACCTAATATATGTTATCCACATCGAGGTAAAACATTCAGGAATACATGGTCATTAATTATTTTTAAAAACCACACCAATGTTCTATCTCTATGTTTTTGGCATGATTATGTTTTTTGAAAAATCCAATTGATCGCATTACAGTATGGTTGGCTTTACTGAAGCAGATGTTTTAATGATGTTTTTGTTTCCCATTGTTTTCCATATTTTTGGGCCTAAAAATCAGATTTTTTTGGAAAAGGATTTATTTCTACATAGAATAATCAAATAACCTCATTGGAAGTATAAGTAATCACAACGAGAAACCGGGAAGTGCATGAATTCACAATTGTAGGTACACTATGCAGACCGCAATGGAAGTTGTACGTTCGGTGAAAAAAAATTAATTGAGGCCTCCATAAAGGGTTATGTGATATTTGAACCTCATATAAATATTAGTTCAAAGGAAACTCGTCATTTTTAGTGTATGGTGATTATTTAAGGGGTGGTGTAAATGAATAATTGTGCTATGTGAACTGCATATCGAGTATAGTATGTGCTGATGGATAATTATGGATGAAGATTATAGTAATTGTAATTATCATGTTTTGTGGGATTTCAATTCCAATATAAAGGACCCCTAGTCATATCATTGTTAGATAGAATTTCATTAGATAAAATAACACCTTGAATAATTTGTCAAATTTTAAAAGTGGGATGTAAAGGAAAATAATTTCTTGAAGTATTAACACTACACGAAAAGTTAGTTAATGAAGGAAGTTGTTAGAAAGGAACTATAGCTCACGAAGTCTCTACTGTCCATAAAGAAAAGGTAGATCCTGAAGAAAAGTTATTCCAGGAGTCACTTACACTATATGGTGCATAGGTTTCTTTGAATGGATTAAGGAAGTTCGTGAAGGATAAAAAACAATTCACAAATGGAATCTCATCAAAGAAAATGTTATGTAGTGAAGTGTGTTTAATATACTGGGTGAAAACTAGAAATCATGTCGTACTCATGTGTGAAACAATTATGGGGTGTTTTTAAATAACAAAAGATTACTCTGAAAGATATTTTAGAACAATTCAGTCGACAGAAAGGTGATATTATGAATTATGGTCGGTTGTAAACTAGTAGAAACACTGAGCGTTCCCTAAACATTGTTACAGTAAATAATTTTAGTATATCTAGTAAATAGGAACATTTCCTTAATATGTTCCTTAGATGTATCCTACTACAATTTAACCACGTAAAAATATTGCGTCTCATGCATGATTTCCTTTCTCCTCATACATTTCCATGGGAAATAAATAGAAGAGCACTTTTTTTAATGACGAACCAATATATTAAGGGCATGTAGTTTAAATATATCATACCCTAATTTACCCCCACCACCACTTTGGGTAATTAACCTAGGTAGGCTAACAATTGGTATTAGATCTAAAGTATAATTTTAGTATTTATCTCCAAGGGGTTTTAATGCTGGTTGTTAATCATAAAGTGATTCCGATATTTGATGGAAAAAATTAAAAAATTTGGAAGAATCATATATTTCACAACTTATGATCTTTAAGAATGGGTGTCTTTAATGCAGCGATGCATGGTATTTCTGCCAGTGTGTATAGTGGTTCTTTATCAGAATCATACCAAAGGGAATTTGATGTTGACTCTAAATGTAACAATGTTTTATCAAGATCCATGTCTAATGAAATCTATACGAAGGTGATATCATGTAAGTAATCACATGATATGTCAGAAATTTTGCTGAATATTTATAAGGGAAACTCAAAACTCATAAAATAAAAATTCTAGATTCTAAGGAACAAGTATGAGGATATGATAATTCACCCCAATGAGTCTATATATTCATTTATTTACTAGGTGAATGTTATTATGGAAGACATGTGTGGTCTCAGATTAATTCTTGATGATGTAAATATCATTAAGAATGTCATCAGATGACTTCCACATTGGTTCAATCTGAAATTCTCTATACTAAAAGATAAATATACAAAAGAGATGAAATTTAATAGTTTACACAGTACTATTATTGCATACGAGATAATAAAGGGTGATAATTAGTATGTGTAAAATGGAAAGTCCAAAGAGGTGGAATTAAAGTCCATGAATAATATCAACATTTAATATACCTAGGAATAAGAAGATACAGATGAGGTGATATAATTCCATTCCTCAAATATGTAAAGAGGAAGAGAAATGTTCAAAGGAAAACTCTAAAATTCATGATTTTGATGTGAAAAGGTTGGAAATATTGTATTAAGCTTCCCTAGGAAGTTTCAATATGATTATGAGGATGAATTTGAAATTCCCATGAAGAAGTATTTTAACTATGTGAAAGGTGAGAAATATTTTAAGAGAATTTTCTTCAAAAATAATATTATTCATTCATACGAAAATGACCGTTCATAACAATATGAGGTTTAAGATATTGATAACCTCAAGGATCATGGAGAAAATTATGTGGTTGAATTTTTAGGTATCTCCCAAACAAGGGATGAAAGAGAAAACTATGAATAAGTTGAAGAAATTTTTGTTCTCCAAGATGAATTTGATGATCCTACTAAGGTGAGAAATGTTTTGAGAGATAAATAAAAGTATTAAAATAGAGTGGTTCATGATCCCAAACATTATATGAAGTAAAAGGAAGAAAATATGTCTATTCTAGAGAAATAAATTGAAAATATTAGGTCTTTAATTTCAAAGAACTCAAAAAGGTTGTTGAGTAAAAGGTAAAAGTGGAAGAATAGAAAAGAGTGATTGATGTTTTGACTATCATAGAAAAAGAAAAAATCAAACATATATAAGAACTTGAGGGGGAATTTTTCATCCTACAAAAAAAAATTAGAAGATCATGGGAGACTCTTGACTCCCAGTATGATGTGGGGAAATAAAAAAACTCAGGAAAGATAAAATAAGGAATTGTATCATATAGGTCCAGTAAAAAAAGGAAATCATCAAGTCAAAATCATAAGGCTAGTATGAGGCTTGATCATAAAAAAAAGTTGTGGTGATTGATGTTAGATCATAAGTGCCCACTCTGAGGTTAAAAATTTATTTAGGTAAAAATAAAAATTTGAAGACTCAAAGAAATGAAGAAATAATTGGTCCAATAATAATGTACATAAATACACCTCCTATAAGATTTTATTTTTGTGGAAATATGAGAAATTATAAAATTTTATGATCCATAAAAAAAATTACCAAAGGAGAGGAGAGAAATAAAACAAGGACACATAGAGTTCAATATTCCAAGAATGATTTTTATGGTAACTATTTATGGTGTTTATGATTCAGTAACTTGACCAAGAATTTCTCATCAATAATGAATAAGAATGTGCTGAATTAGACTAAAATTAGTCATAAGAAGTAGGTCAATGAATCATCAAATGGGATAAAAATGAAAAGTATATTTATAGCTCTGCAAGATGATTTTGGTCCATCATTCTCTAAGGAAGATCAATATTATCAATCCATAATGGGAATGAAGTCCAAGACATATATCAGAAATAAAAAATCTGAATAGCGAGTTGTTATATAGATTACCTTTAAACCATCATATTGTGAAAGTGTATGGATCCTTGGTAGTGGTTTCATATTTCATATGAAAGGAAATATGTATCTTGTTATAGTAATAAAATATAACAAGCAGGGTGATGTAAAATTTTTAAATGATGACGTCATGAATATTCTTCTGTTAGGAAAATCCAGATTTATGGGAAAAGATATGATATATGTTGATGTCTTGTTTGTCGAAGGCCTTAGTAACAAATTTCAAAGTGTTATTAAATTGTTGGACTTGTTCTATGTAATAAGATTTACCAAGAAAATTTTTATCATTAATGGAAAATATGGTACTGTATTTTATAGGTAAAGAGTAAAAATGGAATCTATACATTATGAGTGGAGAAGAAGATACTTCCTTTCTATCTAGAGAGGAAGAAAAAATGATATGGAATAAAATTCTTGGCCATCTATGTCAACCATCCCTATAAGATCCTTTAAAATGTTGTGAAACTATAGATATACTTATAAACCACCATGACCATACTCACATGTTCAATTCTTTTCAACAAGGGAATAATTTTATAAATACATACAAGTAAATGGACAAAATTTGGGTAGAGTGCTTGAATTGGTGCATGAAAATGTGTGTGAACTTATCTCACAAAGATCTATTTATAATAAGATGTATTATGTTATTTTTATTGATTATTTAAATAGAATATCGTGGTTAATTTTCATTTCCCACAAGTCTTGTGTGTTTAATTTCTTAAAAAAAATTTAGAAGGAATCTGAAAGGTTTATTAGAAATAAAATTTTAATGATTCATAATGATGATGGTATAGAATTCAAAAAAAGTCAAGTGGAAAATTTTCTTGAGAAATATGGGATAAGGTATCAAGTTTTAATAGTGATAATTCTCCAATAAAATGGTGTGGTTGATAGGAGAAATCAAATCATAAATAACATTTCCTAAACAATTCTTATTAAAAAGGACCTACAAGAAAAATTCTGTAAGGATGAAGTATTGACATTGGTCTACATATCCAATAGATATTTTTTGTCTAAAAGTTGATAATACTATGTATAATCTAAGGTATGGAAAATATCTTACATTAAAATAATTTAAAATATTTGGAAGTAATTGGTTTATCATCGATAAACGGAAACCCAACAAATTTTAATCTAGTGGATATGAGGGGAAATTACTCAGCTATTAAGGAAAATGAAAATATTATAAATGATTCAATAAGAGGCTGGGAAAATAGTTGAAAAAAATTATGTCACTATAGTAAATAAAGAATATAATCTTCAACAGCTTGATGAACAGTTCCAAGATTATAGTGACAACGTGGTGAGAAATTCATGGGGAGTAGAAGTGTAAATTGTTGATTTAGAAGAAGATATTTATGATGAGAAGTAGGAATTAAAATCTATATCTGCATAGATACTGAAGATTCATGTTGAAATTGACATGAAAAACATCAATGGTGATCAGGCATCACCAATTTAAACATGGATAACGAAATCCTAACAGTAGGCATAATTCCTATCTTTGGTAGAGCATAAATGTTTTGATGAAGTAGCTGGAGATGAGAATAGTTTTAGTCTGTTAATTAAGTTCTTGACAATAATGAGAAGAATCATAAATGGGAGATTGTTTCAAGACTGATAGATAAGAATGTCATTAGGACCAAATGGGTCTTCTAGATTAAACAAAATGATTAGGGATTGGTAATTCTTAATAAAGCATGACTAG
Source organism: Viscum album (assembly GCA_963277665.1). NCBI lineage: Eukaryota > Viridiplantae > Streptophyta > Magnoliopsida > Santalales > Viscaceae > Viscum > Viscum album. The sequence goes on along the minus strand of OY728151.1, from coordinate 1,364,786,939 downwards.
TGTGTAAGGGATACTCCCAGATCGAGGGAATCGATGTTGTTGAGACATTTTAACCTATTGTAATGATCATAATTATTCTCCTATTCTTGGTAGTGTAAGTGAAAAAAAAATTAAATGTTTTCCAGCTGGACGTCACATCGGTATTTTTGAAGTGAATTCTAGAAGATTAAGTATATATTGAGAATAAATATGGTTTTATAATTCATGAAGATGAGAATAGATTTTTTTCAAATGATGAAGGAACTATATGGGTTGAAGTAGGCATTGAGAGTGTGGTGTTAATGTGTAACACCCCGAGATTTTTTGAAAAATATTCTTTTTAATTTCATTAATGTCTTCTGTTTTACGCTACACCAAAAGAAGCTTGCACAACACGCATCCCTGACTTGGCTTGCATTACACGCAAGAAATACCTTCTTCAATAGCGTGTGTAGTACGCAATACCGAGTTTCACTAAACAAGATATTATTATAATATTTTTATGAAATAGCTGTTATGAATAGTAATACCCACATTTTGAAATTTTAAAAAAATTATCTTTCAAAATGGACTTCATTTTTGGATTCGGAATCTCTAAATTAGCTTAGGGTGAAATTTTGGTACTTTTCGGATAACTTTCATATTATAATGAATAGTGAAAATTACTAAATTTTAATTAAAAACAACTTTTTTAATCGAAATAATTAATAGTGATAAATTATTAATTTGAGTGGTTTTAAAGTATATTTAGAATATATTTTTACCATTTAATACATTGTTGGTCATTGGATGTAATTTCACATTTAAACCAGACATAAACAAGTGTCAATCTTTTGATTGTTATTATCTCTTAAAAACACGCTATTTGTTTTGAAGACGGGAATTAATTTTTAAATTAATTAATGCAATAGATATGTTTTGAATTTGGTAAAATATACATCATTTTTTAATTCATAATATCAAATATATCTTAGGCCTAATTTTTGGTATTTTTCTGGAAACTTTCATTTTTTGATGAATAGTGAAACTACTAAGTGGTAGTTAAAAAACTGAATTTTTCATAAAACATAATTTTACCACTTCTGTGAGTGGAATTTCGAAAACTCGAGACACACAATTAATATCAAGGACTAAAATGTGGTTCAATGAGATGAAAATATTTTTTTGGTGAATAGTAACTTTTTACTTTTATTTACCGCGGTTATAAGTAAATAGGATAATTAAGGGTAAAAATGATATTATTATTACCCTAACACATGTCCTAATTCTATTGGATAAGTGTAATTCGAAAAAAAAACCTTAGAAATAAAATATTACCATTTAGGCCCCCTTGGATTAGATTAGGACATTTAATATTAATTTATTTAAAGAAGGGTTAAAATTGTTAAAATCAAAGTTTAATAAGTAAATCATTTTTAATATAGGGTTATACATAAGATAAATTCACCTATAAATATTAATTAGAAAGATAAAACTATTTCCTACATAATGGTATTTTATTTATAATTTTTAGACATTAAATAATTTAATTTATTTATGACACAAAGATGATGCAGTAATTATCTTATTAATGAAATATTGACATAATTGATGATATAAATACCCAAATAAATGTAATTTGAGACTTTTTATGAATTCCACAAATTTTCTAGGTTAATATGACATGTTAGTATTGATTTAGATAACTTTTTTCTAACTAATAATTATGTTATGATTTTCAAAAAAATCAATTACCAAATAGTGTCAAAATTGACATAAAATAGTTTTTAAAACAAATATTATATTATTAATTGTTATTTTATTCCTTAAAATCTATGTTTCGGCCAAATGAATTATATGAGGCTATATATATTAATAATAAACAACTTGGGGTTTTTTTTGTCTTGTTATAGTAAGTTTATTAACCTTATAGTGTAAGAAAACAAGAAGACACGGTAAAAGTAAACTTATTTAACTTAAGGTTAAATATAAATGATAAGGATAAAATAGAAACCTAAACTTGTCTAAATTCAATTGGATGAGAGAATTTTGACCCATCCCCACCTTAGTTTCGAAATAACTCAATTTGGATCAATTAAATTTCGAATATGACTTTATAATAAAATAATATTTTTAGAAGGTGCCCCTCTCCTCCCTTATAAAAGGGCACCTCCTCCCTCTCTTCCTCACACCACTTTGAGCCTTCAAGCTCGCCAAAGCCTGCCAAATTCTCTTCTCCACTTCCCTAGAAACATCCTAGAGTTCCTGGTCTTCTTCAAAGACCAATTCTAGTTCCCTAATAGGAGGTCTCAAAGAGGCGCTTCAAAGAAGAGGTAATGTCTGTTACCGATTCTTTCAACTTTATTTCTTCTTCCACATCTTCTTCTTTAGTTGTTTCATTATGAAGAAATAACAAAATTATCACTAATATACTGACATTTTATTATGAGTATGAAACAACCATATTTCTCCATCTATCCATCCTACGGAAAATGAAATCACCGCGCGTGAGTACGTACGGAATACTGTCTCCACGCCGTGGTGTAATATATTTTCCACCACCACCTTACCTGGATGGGTATAATGGTGAAAGTAATGAATATATATGATTATTGTAAATTGATATTGATTCTGTAATATTATACATACACTTTAATACAATTCCACAAATATGGGAATGATATCATCGCTCATGCATACGTACGGACTACCGTCTCCACGAACCCGATGAGATTCATTTTCCATGATTAACCATTCAAGAATGATTATAAAGTATATATAATGAATAATAATGAAATATATGACATAATAATGCTACTGGATTTATGTATATATATATATTTATTCCATCTATTTAATTTCATTCAATATAATAAGGAAACAAAAACAGCGTTCATGCGTACGTACGGCCTACCGTCTCCATGAACGGTGTATTTCCTTTATTTTTATAGATCTATAATATATATGTATATGATGAATATATATTATATATAAATCATGTTTTACACTCTGGAATTATGTAAATCAGGATATAATTAATAATATCAAGAACGACAAGTCGAAACACATATGATAAATGAAATGATTTTACCCAAAACGCTACTTTAACATGGAATTTACAAAAGAACGGGTAATATCACGTCATAAGAGAAACATATATGATATCATAAAAACGAATATGATTATTTAATAATACAATGACATTATTTAAATCATTATACAGGAGGTTCGGATCCATACAAAGAATATCGGACCTAAGGTAAGGGATAACCTTTCCAATCTCTTTTTTATCCGAGATTGCTTATACGTAAGTATTTACTGGGGTTATTGTTATCATCCATGTAAATGTTTTCTAAAAGTTTTTTTTATGTATGTTTAATTTCCTTTTTACCCATTTTGACTTTTACTACATGGTATGTAAGGAATCTTGCTTTTGTTTACGTTACGAGGTACTTTGTTGAGTTTTCCGACAAAAGTACGAGAAGAATGTTATATTTTAACTTATACGGTGTGACCGGATTTTTACGGTTTTATAAAGCCTTATTTTCATGAAGCTTCCTCCAAATGATTTCATGACTATTTTAAACAAAATATGTTTATTTTAAAACTGCATGACGTTTTGTGAAAAGAAATCGATTTTGAAGATGAAAGGCTATTTTCCTCAAGAATTCATTTCAAGTGTTTTATCAAAACCATTTTTCATCTAAGGTGACATTATTTCATATGTGTATGTTTCAAGTTTAATATCTCTATGATTTACATGGTTTCACTTTTTTTATGATGAAATTTCCATTTATTTTATATGGATTATGAGATGACGGGATGATGTTTATGAAACCCATTTTATTCTTTGGGTTATGATGAATGTTTTAAGTTTATTTTGTGGCACAAGTAAGAATGATTTCATTATGAGATGGGTGGGACCTATATCTCCCTCCAATACATTGGGTAAAGATTTATATCTCATTAGATAGACATGGATGGAATGGTAAGTTAATCCGGTTCAGTGTTATAGGACTGAAACGAGGAGTGAACTCGATTCAGAAAGGGACTTTGTCCACTAAGATTGTCTTGGAAGCAATGCCTTTGCTAATATGGAAATCATTACATGTGATGAATGGTTGCCACAATTACATGTTTTATTCCCATTATATTTTATCATGGTTGATGTTACATTATGATATAGGCCTTAAGTACTTCCACGATTTATGTCTTTGCTCATGATTTTGATGTTTAAATTTCATGTTCAAGTTTTTGCTTTCAAATGTTTTTGGATTGTTTTTTGTTCTCTATGTTTGCCCTTACTGAGCATTTGAGCTCACCCTTTTTATGTTTTCTTTTCCCCCAGGATTAAAAGAAACATTTTAGGTAAGGAAACAAAAAGGGGATGATATTTATGGGAGATGTTGAAGATCTTTCACCACGATTAGAAGATTATTTTTCCGAGTTTCCAAAGACACGAAACTATTACGGTCCTTGTGTGTCTGTTTTTGTTATGTATTAATTATTCCGCTAAAGTAATGTAATGTCCATGTACGTCAAGATTCGTGTATTTACAGTTGGTATCAGAGGAAAGGTTTAGTTAACCTTTGGAAACTAGGATGCGAAAACATTAGTGAGATCCCTAGAGATATTTCTAAGGTATGCCTAGGGATGTCCCTAAGGATAAGTATACGTATAGGATATTGTCCTAGAACTATGGTAATGATCTTAGAATTTAACCTAATATGTTAGATATTGAACTTTCTCCCCCTTTACTATGATTTTTTCCTCTCACACTATTCTTTTTGGGTTTTAGAAAATGGCTGGAAACAAGATGATTCATGATAATGGAGGATATGATGGACAATGGAATGGTATTCTTCATGAGAAACCAAATGAAATGGTATTTCGAAGTCCAAACATCATTATTATGCCGAATCAACAATCTCATAATATGATCAATAAACTCAAATTTGGTAAGTTTCCTGACTCGGCTAATAAGAGAAAGATGGAGTTTCATGATGACCATAGAGGAAAGAAAGTTCAATTTCTCCTATGTAAATCATGTGGGAAGAGGCATCAAGGAGAATGTTTCAAAGGAACTGGAAGATGCTTTGGGTGTGGAAAAGAAGGAAATAAAGCCAGTAAGTGCAAAGGAAAAGGTTCAGTTAACACCATGGATGAGGATAATGGTATTTCTACGACATCAACAATGGTTAAATGTTTTAAATATGGAATGTACGGACATTATTCAAACCAATTCCCTAATGGAAAGTCTCATGAAGAGAATCAGTATGGTCGTCTGGGTAGTATTTATGTTGATGATAATGAAGAGACTACAAATGATATGTGAGATGAAAGAATTGTTGAAGCTCGGTCAATGGTTTAAGAAGGTAGTGGAATGATTACATGTTTATCAAGTGTAATGTTGTATAAGTAATCTCATGGTACTATCGAATGAAGAGACATCTAAGGATTGTTACACTGTTGTCTTTCCTTAAGTTTTGAAAGTGTATGATGAATGGTACCAGTAACCATGAAAGGTTATTTAGATATTTTTGTAATGTAGATGATATGCGCATAATGAAGGGATACGAGGAAAATTAAATGTTTGATAGTATTCATGAGCTCATGAATGATATAAGGATAAGGTTATATCATGGTTTGAGTATATAGAATTTTTGGATTTTGGTATGTGGAAAGAGTTAACTTTTGACAGCACTCATGTTTTCACTATGGTTTAATGGGTATTCATTTTTTCAACAGAATAAATGATTAAGGTATTCACATGATTGGAATGTGACCAACAAGATATATGGGGGACAAATGATGGTTGGTTGATGACATTTCAAGAAATCATTTTCTTTATACTATGAGCTTGGACTGAAGTATTTTAGATAAATATTGGAATGGATTATGTTGGACATAAGTTAGTATTGTTTAAGGATAGAACTTTTTTTGATATTATTGATGGGCTGTTATAGTAATGTAGTTTTAGAAAAAGGACAACCTGCAGGACGGGCGACAGCCCATCGCGTCGGACAAGGCTGTGGGAACCGAACCCACAACCGAAGTGCGACTGGCCTTTATCACCTACCACTGGCCTACAGGAAGTCCCTGTTTAGTAGAAACTAGTTTTATTATATTAAGCAGTATGATATATGAAGTATAAGTCTATTTTAGGAACCATATATGATTAAACTCACTATAGATAGACTTATGTATGTTTAATAACTTTTGTTAACCTTTTGTTTGAGATAGATGGAATGACTTGTCATTCTACAACATGATCTGCTAACACTTCACGAATAACAAATTCAACTTCATTTCTTTAAGTGATGAAGTGGAAATTGTTCAAGGCATGAACAACAGTGAGATTGTACCAAAATAAAGTAAGTATTTATTCTAATTCAAATTCTTCAACTTTAGGGAAATGATCTTGAAAACCAAAAATGTTGTCTTAGTGCCCTTATATCCGATGAATCAGATGGTACCCTAGATCATCACAAAATTATGGCTTTGTTATTGTTAGCTTTTTCATAGCCATGTTCTCTACCACTATCCATCAGAACTTGATGGTTATATTTTTCTTCTATATCCATATTTTCACCTATGTTCTCCTATGTGAAAACCCAATGATGAGTTAATTTGGGCAACCATTACGTTTCATACATTAGTTTTTAAAGCCAAGTTTTGGTATTCCTTTTTACGACGTGGGTTTCTATTAAAAAACTTTCGCGTAGTAAACCATTTATAACCCTAACGAATTTCGAGGGCGAAGTTCATTTTAAGGGGGGTGGAATGTAACACCCTGAGATTTTATGAAAAATATTCTTTTTAATTTCATTAATGTCTTGTGTTGTACACTACACCAAAAGGATCTCGCTCAACATGCGTCCCTGACTTGGCTTGCATTACATGCAATAAAGACCTTCCTCGATAGCGTGTGTAGTACGCAATACCGAGTTTCACTAAACGAGATATTATTATAATATTATTATGAACTAGCTGTTATGAATAGTAATACCGACTTTTTGAAATTTTATAAATTTTATCATTCAAAATGGACTTCATTTTTGGATTCGGAATATTGAAATTATCTTTGGGTGAAATTTTGGTACTTTTCGGATAACTATCATATTCTGATGAATAGTGAAAATTACTAAATTTTAATTAAAAACAACTTTTTTAATCAAAATAATTAATTGTGATAAATTATTAATTTGAGTGGTTTTAAAGTATATTTATAATATATTTTTACCATTTAATACAATGTTGGTCATTGGATGTAATTTCACATTTAAACCAGACATAAACAAGGGTCAATCTTTTGATAGTTATTATCTCTTAAAAACACGTTATTTGTTTTGACAACGGGAATTAAATTTTTAAATTAATTAATGAAACTGATATGTTTTGAATTTGGAAAAATAGACATCATTTTTGAATTCATAATATCAAATATATCTTAGGCCTAATTTTTGGTTTTTTGTGGAAACTTTCATTTTTTGATTAATAGTGAAACCACTAAGTGGTAGTTAAAAAACTGAATTTTTCATAAAACATAATTTTACTGCTTCTTTGAGTGGAATTTCTAAAATCCAAGAGACACGGTTAATATCAAGGACTAAAATTTGGTTCAATGAGATGAAAATATTTTTTTGGTGAATAGTAACTTTTTACTTTTATTTACCGTGGTTAAAAGTAAATAGAATAATTAAGGGTAAAAATGATATTATTATTACACTAACACATGTCCTAATTCTATTGGATAAGTTAAATTCGACCAAAAACAACCTTAGTAATAAAATATGACCATTTAGGCCCACTTGGATTAGATTAGGACATTTAATAATAATTTATTTAAAGAAAGGTTTAAATTGTTAAAATCAATGTTTAATAAGTAAATAATTTTTAATATAGGGTTATACATAAGATAAATTATACTATAAATATTCATTAGAAAGATAAAACTATTTCCTACATAATTGTATTTTATTTATAATTTTTAGACCTTAAATAATTTAATTTATTTATGACACAAAGATGATGCAGTAATTATGTTATTAATGAAATATTGACAAAAAATAGTTTTTAAAATAAATATTATATTATTAATTGTTATTTTATTCCTAAAAATCTAAGGTTCGGCAAAATGACTTAGATAAGGTTATATATTTTAACAATAAACAACTTGGGGTTCTTTTGTCTTGTTGTAGTAAGTTTATTAACCTTATAGTATAAGAAAACAAGAAGACACGGTAAAAGTAAAATTATTTTACTTAAGGTTAAATCAAAATGATAAGGTTAAAATAGAAACACAAACTTGTCTGAATTATTTTGGATGAGATTATTTAGTCCTATACCCACCTTAGTTTATAAATAACTCAATTTGGATCTATTAAAAACTGAATATGACTTTATAATAAAATAATAGTTTTAGTTTTTCCAAAGGTACCCCTCTCCTCCCTTATAAAATGGTACCTCCTCCCTCTCTTCCTCACACCACTTTGAGCCTTCAAGCTCGGCCAACCCCTAAAAAAATCTATTCTCCACTTCCCTAGAAACATCCTAGAGGTCCTGTTCTTCTTCAAAGACCAATTTTAGTACCCTAAGAGGAGGTCTCAAAGAGGCGCTTCAAAGAAGAGGTAACGTCCGTTACCGATTCTCTCATCTTTATTTCTTCTTCCACTTATTCTTCTTTAGTTGTTTCATTATGAAGTAATAACATCAGTATCACTCATATACTGATATGTTATTATAAGTATTAAACAACCATATTTCACCATCTATCCATCCTACGGAAAATGAAATCATCGCGCGTGCATACGTACGGAATACCGTCTCCACGCCATGGTGTAATATATTTTCCACCACCACCTTACTTGGATGGGTATAATGGTGAAAGTAATGAATATATATGATTATTGTAAAGTGATATTGATTATGTAATATTATACATACACTTTAATACAATTCCACGAATATGGGAATGATATCATCGCTCGTGCGTACGTACGGACTACCGTCTCCACGAACCCGATGAGATTCATTTTCCATGATTAACCATTCAAAAATGATTATAAAGTATATATAATGAATAATAATGAAATATATGACATAATAATGCTACTGTATTTATGTATATATATATGTATGTCATCTATTTAATTTCATTCAATTCAATAAGGAAACGAAAACAACGTTCATGCGTACGTACGGTCTACCATCTCCATGAACGGTGTGTTACCTTTCTTTTTATAGATCTATAATATATATGTATATGATGAATATATATTATATATAAATCATGTTTTACACTCTGTAATTATGTAAATCAGGATATAAGTAATAATATCAATAATGACAAGTCAAAACACATATGATAAATGAAATGATTTTACCCAAAACGGTACTTTAACATTGAATTTTCAAAAGAACGTGTAATATAAAGTCATAAGAGAAACATATATGATATCATAACAATGAATATGATTTTGTAATAAGTCAATGAAATTATTTAAATCATTATACAAGAGTTTCGGATCCATACGAAGAATATCGGACCTAAGGTAAGGGATAACCTTTCCAATCTCATTTTTATCTAAGATTGCTTATACGTAAGTATTTACTGGGGTTATTCTTATCATCCATGTACATGTTTTCTAAAAAAAATTATGTATGTTTAATTTCCTTTTTACCCATTTTGACTTTTACTACATGTTATTTAAGGAATCTTTCTTTTTCTTATGTTACGAGGTACTTTTTTGACTTTTCCGACAAAAGTACGAGAAGAATGTTATATTTTAACTTATACGGGGTGACAGGATTTTTACGATTTTAAAAAGCCTTATTTTCATGAAGCTTCCGCCAAAAGATTTCATGACTATTTTAAAAAAAATCTTTTAAAATTTCATGACGTTTTGTGAAAAGAAATTGATTTTGAAGATGAAAGGATATTTTCCTCAAGAATTCATTTCAAGTGTTTTATCAAAACCATTTTTCCATCTAAGGTGACATTATTTCATATGTTTATGTTTCAAGTTTAATGTCTCTATTATTTACATGATTTCACTTTTTTTATGATGAAATTTCCATTTATTTTATATGGATTATGAGATGATGTGATGATGTTTATGAAACCCATTTTATTCTTTGGGTTATGATGAATGTTTTAAGTTTATTTTGTGGCACAATTAATAATGATTTCATTATGAGATGGGTGGGACCTATATCTCCCTTCAATGCATTGGGTAATGATTTATATCTCATGATATAGACATGTCTAGAACGGTAAGTTAATCTGGTTCAGTGTTACAGGACTGAAACGAGGACTGAAATCGATTCAGAAAGGGACTTTGTCCACTAGGATGGTCTTGGCAGCAATGCCTTGGCTACTATGGAAATCATGACATGTGATGAATGGTTGCCACAATTACATGTTTTATTCCCATTCTATTTTATCACGGTTGATGTTACATTATGATATATGCCTTAAGTACTTCCACGATTTATGTCTTTGCTCATGATTTTGATATTTAAATTTCATGTTCAAGTTTTTTCTTTCAAATGTTTGTGGATTGTTTTATGTTCTCTATGTTTGCCCTTACTGAGCATTTGAGCTCACCCTTTTTATGTTTTCTTTTCCCCCAGGATTAAAAGAAATATTTTAGGAAAATAAACAAAAAGGGGAAGATATTTATGGGAGATATTGAAGATCTTTCACCACGATTAGATGGTATTTTTTCCGAGTTTCCAATGACACTAAACTATTACGGTCCTTGTGTGTCTATTTTTGTTATGTATTAAGTATTCCGCTAAAGTAATGTAATGTCCATGTACGTCAAGATTCGGGTCTTTACATCATGGCTTGGTCAGTTTTTGAAGAAACTCAGTTTTTAATATGGTGGATTTTTTTAAAATATCTATTTCCAAAAATAAATTAATCAAATAATGATGGTGATTTTGTATATCGATGACATAATGTTTGGTCGATCAGATGAAGTACAGTAAAAACAGTTCTTAGAATTCCTAAAAAGTCACTTCGAAATATCAACGATAGGTGAACTGAAATTTTACCTTGGTTTACAGGTGACATATGGATTGAATGGGAAATTTATTTCTCAATTCAAATATTCCAATTATGTTTTGAAAATATTTTGAATATATAATTTTGGCTACATGGTGACTCTGGTGGTTACTGGGATGAAATTTTTATGAGATAATGAAGGAAAAGTATTAAATGGTATAGAATATTAAAAGATCATTGGAATTATATTTTATTTATTAATTACAAGACTTAATATTATTTTTTCCACATTCTAAGAAGAATGATATCAAAGTAACCCCAAGGAAATACACTTTTATTCAGAAAAAAATAAAACTTCAATATATCATGGGCATGGAGGATTTCAATATACTGTACAAATAAAAATAATAGAAAGAGATATTGAACTATAAAGATGCAGATTTGGTTGTGTCATCATATGATAGAAAATAAACTTTTGGTGGTTTATAATATCCTAGAAGATTTTTTATTTCTTGGATATGTAAGAAAGAATATTAAATATTATTAAGAACCAGAAAACCTAAATATATTGTGGATACTAATGAGTGAACGAAATTATTGTGCATGATGCTTAAGCTTGATGATATGGGAGTTGAAATCAAGTCTCCAATCAGAATCGGTCACACACAGGTTTTGGAATTCATCTTCAGTCCCGGTCCGGGTCGGCTTTTCAGTTATATCCTCGACAACAGGTTTTATGAGTATTATTTTTTTGAGTATGTATTCCTTCCATTCTTGGCCTATCTATCTTCATTAGTTTCCCCCCTTGATCTATGCATAAAATATGTGTTTTGGGCAAGGAATCATAAGGCACATGGCTTGCACATGGTTAAGAGTAACGGTGTTCCCTAGACCCGATAAACATGAGAAAGATCATGGGTGAGAAAATAGCTATTGAACTACTACTTTATGGTTAGTCATACCATGAAGGTAGCCCATGTGGTTGATCTATTTCTTGGTAGAAGTGGTCGCATGGTATCGTTATGGTTTTTCTGACTGTGCGGAATAAATGTGTGGCATATCTAGGATGTTAAAAAATATTTCTCTCTTCCTGATTTTTATATTCTAACCACTCTTTTCCCCCATTCTTCCTCCTCCGAACTAGATTCCTCTGATTATGAATTTTGGAACCCTAAATCCCCTCCAAGAAGGATCTAAGGGGTTTTCTTGGGGTTTCTCCACCCGGATTGAACGGTTAGGGTTTCTTTATCCTCCTTTGTTTCTTTCTCTTCATTTTTATTTTGTTCCCTAAATATAGTGGCCATTTTTAAATATTTTCATAGATTGGGTTGCTTGGGTGTTGGGTGTTTTCCAATATTAGAGTTATTTGAGGTTTCATCTATCCTCCCTTGGGTTCGATTGAGGTGTGAATGAGGTTTTGGACCATATTCCGGAATTTTATTCATCGTGTGAGGTAGGACCCCTTTTCACCACTCCTTTAAAGTTAATATTCCATTGATTGGTTGATTTTCACCCCTCCCTTAGTTAATAATTAGTGATGATTCATATTTAAACTAAATATTTCATATGAAAAAAAAATTGTTCTGCTTAATCTCTTTGAATTTTTTATGCAGATTTGGTGGGTTCTAGGCACTGAATGCTTGTGAAATTTTATGGTTCACTTTTATAAGTATTTTTTAATTTCTGAAGGCATGGTTTGGTTCTTTAAATGATGGTTTCATATTAATGTGGTGGTTGGTATTTCCAAGGTATATTTCTAGGAAGGTTTGGTATTGAAAATGTATTTTTTAGTTATTTAAAAAATATTTCATCTGTGAAAACTTCACGAGGCCCATTTTAAATTTTTATCAAATAGTTTATTTTGGGAAAAACCCTTATAGGGGTGAGTCACTTTCATTATTGGTCAACCATGGCATGGGAGGATCCTCGTAATGGGACCAACCTTATGTAAAAATGGTTTAAAGTTAAGGGACTACCCATGGGGCGACTGGGGTTGTGCTGGTTTGTGTGAGGGTAAGGTGGTATATAAATGTCTTCTCATTTGAAATGACTGAAACACCACTTTGTGAACATAACATGGGAACCTAGAAAATATATGGGGATTACTGAGCATCATTGGAGCACTTGTAGTTTGTGCACTAACTAGGGTCCCTCAGTTGGTAGTTATTTAGGATTATTGTTATGGGATTGGGCCCCTCGGTCTGCCTTGAGTTAGGGTGGTTTGGCGATTTCTCATTTTGATTTCATCATGTTTGGCATGATATTAGGGATGGTGTTTCATGTATTAGTATGTTGTTATTCTTTTATGAGTTCCTAGGTATTTCGGTGTTCCTCTGTTTTAAGAATCATTAATATCATTTCCCTCATTGTGTGAAATCATTATTCTTATTCTTGGTTTCAGTGTTATTTTGGTAGATTGGGAAAGTGTGGTTTATTAGATGGGTTTTAAGAAATATATTTTGAAAGAATATGTGTTTTCCCTATTTTACCATAAACATGAAAAATTATTTTATCCTACTAGTTTCCCTTTACCTTCTCCCTTATGAACCAACCCATTATTACATTAATAAGCCTTGTTTTGAAATGTGATGGGAATAAATTGAGATTGTGATTTATTTTCTCTAAATTAAAGTGTGGGAAACATATTTTTTAACATTGAAGTTCAAACCTTCTAATCAATGTTTATTTATTTAAATAATGTGCATTGGGAGTAGAATTATTTAGGCCTGCCTACTGATTTTTCATAAGCAATCCTATAGTATTTTCTTCTTTTTTGATTCTATTAAAGGTTATGGATTTGGATCAATCCCCTTGTTAAATAGTTGGTTGTGAATTAGAGAGTGAAACTTGGGGTCAGATGGAGGTGTCTTGGGTGTTACGTTCAGTCTGGTTATTTTAGTACAATTTTTTGGTCACTTTTTTATTTCATTAATTGTAAATATAAAGAATGAAAAGTTTGATAAATCATATTGAGTTTGGTTTTCTCCCTCATATATTCATATTCCTAGTTTATTTTATTGGTATAAATTATTCCCATAGTCTCTTTTGATGCCCTTGGTTATTTTCTCTATCCCAAGAGGATCGGGAATTCTTCTAGGTCCTTTCCATGGATCGGATCAGGTGACCAGTTCTAGGTTGAATCATGTTGGATCATGAAAAAATTGTATCAGTATAAGTCGGATCTTTTATGGTCCTTTTTTTGTAGTTCCCATCATTATTTGGAGATTTCATGGTTGAAGGATTAGTATTGTTAGGCTCAATGTGTTGGAATATAAAGGACGTCATGAACCCTCTCTCGTTCCAAACCTTGGGTTACCATAAGATGTTCGGGTATGTGGGTGTCTTTTGTTTATTGTGTGTTGTATGTTATTGGGAAATAAAAATGGAGTTATGAAAGTGGACTATGTGTGCTCATAGGGCTGTAAATTCCAATTGAGACAACTCATTACCCTAGAATTCTCCTCATGATTATGGTTTCATTGTAATGTAGCAACCAACTATATAAATAAGTCACCCATCAACACTAGTTTCCATTTTCTGAATCTTCTGGACTGTCCTTAATTATAGAAATTGTTTGGAAAAGTTATGTTTTGGGATTGTAAAAATATGAATTTAAAATGGTAATGGATATTTTTTGGTATGTGGAAAATGGATTTTCAAAACATATTTTAAGGGAGTTCTGGAAGATTGGTTTTTTCATGAATTGAATTTCTGGGCTAAAACTGAAATGGTTTAACGGGATGGGTTGAACTACGAAAAAAAATTAAATCTAGAAAATTGGTCTTTGTAATTTTTTTGGAATGGAATGATATGCTTTGAAAATAAATAGTGGTGTCCAAAAATTGTTTTGTTTGTGCCGTTAGTAAATTTTTGGGAAGTTTTTAAATCTTGAAATTGATTAAAAAAATTTGGAAGGGATCTGTGACTTTTGGTAATGGATTTTAAATATTATGGTAGGCATTATTTTCCAAGAAATTTTTTGTGAGTTTTGAATTGGGTTTTGAATTTTTGTGGTTAGCAGTTTTAGAAAAGATGCTTTGCAAGTTTTGAAATAGATATTTGGGTTTAATACTTTGTTTTTAAAGGTGTAAAAAGTTTTTTTTTGACCATTGGTGTTTCTATGGGTTTTCACATTCATTGTAATGTGTGAGAAAGTTAATGGGTTCCTATTATGGCATAAGGATATGTATGTTTGATATTCTATGGGATGCCATCCTTGAGTTTTGTAACTCACAAATCCTTTTTTAATTTGAAATGTGGTTTCATTTAATGAAGTGGTGTGGTGTGACTTCCTGTGTTTTGAGAATTTTGGTTGAGAGGTTTTTGAGCCTAAGGATTATTTTAGGTCTATTACTGTTTCTTTATTATATTCTTATTGGTGGTTTTTCAAAAAATTGTTTTGGGAAACCTTTATAGTGGTTTCCTTTGAAATTTGGTGCTCGTTTGCAACATGCTTTGTCTGATGGACCAATTCTGTTGGGTCCTTATTTTCTTGTCTATGGATAGAGTGTGCCCCCTTGAAGAGATGATGTATGTTCAGAATGTGGTCATGGATGACCTCCCTAATGGTAAACCCTCCAGTTGATCAATGAAAGTATTTCCATCTTGGAATTTGGAACTCGAATCTACCCATTTCTTTTTTAGCTGAGTGTATCCTCTCGCACTGGGATGGAAGATGTGAGATATGTGGAAGGAATAATTAGTTTCTCAATTGGCCTGAGTCATTGTGGATAAAATTGTACACAGTGGTTTTTGAAGGTTCAATATAGAAGTGGTGAAGTGAAAGTTATAGTTAAGAAGTAGTGACACACAGTCTGAATCTATTGGTGCTAGCCACTGTCCTAGAAAGGATATTTTGAAATCTCATTGTTTAATCTTATATAGGTTCTTTCTCGGCCACCAGGTTGGTGATTTTGATCGTAAATGGATGTTATATCAATTTGAAGGAATCGTGTGCTGGTTGGGACCTAGGTTGATATCCCCCTCCTATAATGTTTCCCTCGATTGCAGGGGTCATGTTCTATGGCATCTAAAAATGTTTCGTTACCTTTTAAATGAAAATTTGGATAATTTGAATCCCTTTAGGACTTCTATTTTGATAAAATTGTATCTTTCCTTCAGAAATTTCAAGCTTCTCGGTTTCGAATGAAAGTGTTTCCCCTTGTTTCCCTTCTATAATTGTGACATGTTTGAGGAGAAAATGAGGATACATGAGAATCTCTTCGGTCCTTATCATGGTACAGTTATATGTTGAGGCAGAGTGAGTCTGGGGGCATGTTGGGGTCTCTTGGCTCGGCCTATAATATAGTGTGGTTTCTTGTGGAACCAGAGGGAGAAGTTTTTTTGGGGGTTTATAAAGCCTTACTGTGAGGTTGGATATGCTTCAACCATCAATGCTCCATCCATAGGTCTCATAGTTAAGCTGGCACATAGTCAGGAGAACCTTGGTGGTGTAAAAGGCCTTGGGGTTATCTCTCTCTTTAGGGAAGATGAGGGAAGAAGATCAAGCCTCTAGTGTATTTATTCTAGTTTTAATGGTTCCATTTGTTATAAAATGGTGTTATAACCTTGTATCCACATTGTGACCCATTTGGTTGTGCAATTTTTTCCTTTGATATGTAGAGGTGTATTAGTTTCATCTTCATAAAATCCCAGTAGTTGTATCCCACCGAGTGTGAGTTTCCCTTTTTTATGGATCTTATGTGGCATGTTTATATGAATCGAGTGTGGCTGGGTTGTGGTAATCTAGGGATGAGATGTTTTGGTGTGTTGTTAGTTGTTGTTTTCTCAGTCCATTAGTTGGACCCTTCCCTCCCCACCCCTTGTGGTGGGAATTTTTGGTTCTCATGGGATGGTTCTTGATTCTGTTTGATCTTGATAGCTTTTATAGTGGCGATACCCACTATTGGTCTTATTGAAATTCTTAAAAATAAAGTGGTGTAAACCTATATCTTATATTGGGGAGTCTTTTTGGTCCTCCCCTTGTCAGTATCCAAGTTTATTCATTGTTTTCATCTCATGGGGTGGTTCATTTCTAACGGTGAGGAGTCTGTTCAGGCCTCCCCATGTTGACATCTTTGTTTCATTCCCATTATCAATTTTGTGGAGGATGATTTCATATTGAACCACTAAATTCTGAATTCTATCTTTGGGTGAATATCATAATGGAAATGTTCTGGCGGCTTTGTTAAGTAATTTTATAGAGGCAACAGTGAGATAGGGTTTTGAATTCATCCATTTTTTAGACCGAATGGCGTGAGTTCCACTCAATGATGCTCAAGGTGATATGTTTTGGGGTTGTATTGGGTGTCATGAAAGTCATATCCCCTTTTTTGGACTGGACAATTGGACGTGTTTAGATTTTGGGGGAAGGTAGCACATGGCGGATAGCCCATTTGGTTTATCGAGTTCATTTTTTAGATCTTCCTTGTTGGTAGTGTTTTTTAATCCTTTTTATTTTCATTCATTGTGAATACACTTGGATTTTAAAGAATAAGTGGGTATTTCTATTGGTATAAGCCCTGGGTTGGATTTCTAGGGGACTAGTTGTTATGGTGGGGAGAATTGTCACACCCAGGTTTTGAAATTCATCTTCGGTCCTAGTTCAGGTCAACTTTTCATTATTTCCTTAGGAACCGGGTGTGATGGGTTTGAATTTTTTCAGTGTTTCCTTCCATTCCATTTCTATAATTCCTTATTGGTTTTCCACTTGATCTTTGGATAAAATAGATCATTTTAGTCAAGGCAACTTAAGGCACATGGCTTCTGTATGGTTAGGAGTAACCATGGGCCCTATCCCATGTGACTATGTGGAAGTTCCTGGGTGAGATAGTAGTTACCGCACTGTTAGTCATTTCGTGTGGTTGATCTATTTCTCCCTGATTTTTATACCTTAACCCCTCTTTTTTCCCTCATCTAGACTCCTTTGACCAAGGTATCTCACATGGGGAAATTTTAAGACCTTTATCCACTCTAAGAGGGATCCAATGTGTTTTCTTGGTATTTCTCCACACAGATCGAAAGGTTAGGTCTTATTTATCCACCCCTCTTTCATTTTTTTCATTTTTCTTTTCTTCCCTAACCCTAGTGTCCATTTTGGCCAATTTTCATGGCTAAGGTTGCTCTATTTTTAAGTTAATATTTCATTGATTGCTTTATTTTCACACCTACCTTAGTTAATAATTAGTGATGATTAATGTTTAAAATGGTTGATTCGTGTGAAATAAATTGTGATTCTTAATAGCTTTGAATGTGTGATGTGGGTTTGGTGGGTTTTGCACATGAATGCATGTAAAATTTCTTAGTTATATTTTATAAGTAGTTTGTAATTTTTCAAGGCATGGTTTGGTTTGGAAACTAGAGGTTTCATAGTAAAAAGTTCATTGGTGTTTCCAAGGTTGATTTATAAGATGGTTTGGTTTGGAAAATGGCTTCTGTAGTTCTTTAAAAAATATTTATTGTGAGAAAACATCATGAGGCCCATTTGATATTTTTATCAAATGGTTTCTTTTGGGAAAACCCACATATGGGTGATTCACTTTCCTTGTTGGTCGATGATGAGAAAGGAGTGTCCTCAGTATGGGACATACGATGGGTGAAAAAATAATTAGTCAAGGAATACCCATGGGGTATTCGGGGTGGTGTCGGTTTGGGTGAGGGGATGGTGGTATATATATGGCTTATTGTTTGGAATGTGTGGAATACCCCTTTGTGGCCATAACTAGTTTCCTTTTTCCATCTCCCTTATGAACCTAACCTTCCATACATGAATGAGCCTTATTTTAAAAATATGAGATCAATGAATTGGGATCGTTATTTGTTTTCCCTAAATGAAAGTGTGTAAAATCTTATATTTTTACATTGTAGTTCAAACCTTCTGACTAATGTTTCTTTATTTAAATAATTTTCATGGGGAATAAAATTATTCAGGCTTCCCTACTGAGTTTTAAAACTCAATCCTATAGTCTTTTCATATTTTAGATACTTTTGAAAGTTATAGATTTTATTTTACTACCTTGAGAGATAGTTTGTTTTGAATTAGAGAGTGACCCTTGGGGTTACATGAAGGTGTCTTAGGTGTCTGGTTTAGTCTGGTTATTTTGGTATCTTTTGTTGGTCAGTTTGTTGTTTCTTTAATTATTAATGTAAAAATGTAATGTTTTGGAAATCATTTTGAGTTTGGTTTGCTCCCTTATATATTCAGTTTTCTTTTTTATTTTATTGGTAGAACCCATTCTCATAGTCTATTATGAGGCCCTTGGTTCTTTTCTCCAGCCCAGGAGTATCAGGAACGCCTCTCGGGCCTTTCCATGAATCGGATCGGGTGACCGGTCAAGGGTTAACCCGAGTTGGTTTATGACAGAATCCATTATGATAATTCAAGTGATTTAAATCTCAGAAAAAATATATTCCATCACCCATGGAGAAATAAAATTAAAATAAAATACCATTTTATCAAGGAGATGGTGAGGCCTGGACCTGTAATGTTGGAATATGTGCCTACAGAACTAAAGGTTATAGATATTCTGATGATTTCCTTATCCAAAAAGGTGTTTGAGTAGCACCGACTGGAAGATGGAGTCTAGTTCACTCCCCACACTTGAAAACATGTATATTCTAGACCCCCTCTCTCTGATGTATAGTTTGTTCTCCCTTATGTGTTAATATGTGTTTTTTACATTGTTGTAGAAATAAAGGAGTTAACTATGGGTTCACTGAGAAATATGGACAATATATATTGATCAGGAGTGGGGTAGAAGATGATAGAGGGAGCAGTTAAGTAGGGGTAGTTTTAAATCTAATGATGTTGAAGCAATTCAGGTAATGAAAAAAACATTGAAGGATTCCATGATGCCGGTTTAAGAATATTGTGGCTTCTCAGGTGCCACGACCTATATTCTACTTGGTTTCATAGAATAATTGTTTTTTAAAAACGATTATCTAGTGTTATAAATAAATCCATAGTTCATTGAAGAACGTTTCAAGTTACTATTGTTTCTCACACCAAGCATGACTCATGTGATTTTAGAGTATTTAGTGAATAAGATATTTATTATCACCTGGTGTTCCACGGTGTTAGTGGTTGATTATAGAAGATAGGGTCTACATTTTTATTGAAATATGTTTCCTAGTAATTTTGAAGTGTTGTCAACAAAACCAAATGGTAATATTTTTGAAAAATTATCCCTCAAGGTTTCATCTCGGTATTTGTTTTATGATTTTTTAAAAGTTAGTTGATAATATTACAGTATGGTTGGTGTTATGGAAGTAGATGTTCGGAAGGTGTTGGAGTTTCCTAGTGTTTACCATATTTTTGGGCCTTAAAAAGAATTTATCTTTCGGGAGAAGGAATTATTTTTGAATAACATAATTGGAGAACTTTATACAGATTATTCGGAATTGCAAAGTGAAATAGGAAAAGGAACGAATTCCATATAGTATTTGTTTTATGAATACTACAAAGGAGGCTCAAAATTTTATGGAAGAATATGGTGAATTAAAGCCACTACAAAGGGTTATCTTCTATGTGAACAAAATAGAAATTTCAGTTCATGGTAAACTCATCGTCAATGGAGAAAGGCAGTGATTTAAGGGGTATCATAAACGAATAACAAAGCTATGTGAGCCGCATATCGAGAATAATACGTGGTTATTGATAATCCAAAAATTATTTTATGGTAATTTTTATTATCGAGTTTTGTGGGACTTATTTTCCTATATAAACGACCCCTAATGACATCATTTTTATAGTTAATTTCATTAGGGAATATAATCTATAAAATAATTCCACAATGTCTAAAACTGGTTTACGAATGAAAAATAATTCCATGAACAATTTTCATTATGTAAAAAGGAAATTCATGAAGAATATAATATGTAGGTCATTGTAGCTAGTGAAGTTTTTGACATATGTGAATCAAAGGTACTTTTTGAAAAAATGATGTTTCACGAAGAACTCATGCTATGCGGTGCAAAGGTTTATGTGAAGGTATTAATGAAGTTTATAAAGGATCAAAAAAAATCATAAAAGGACTCTATGTAAATAAAATTATATATGGTGAAGTTTATTTCATATACTTGGTGAAAATTGGACATCATGGCACACTCATGTGGGAAACAATTTTGAGGTGTTTTAGAACAACGAAATATTCCTTTGAATAATAAGTGAATACACTTCAGTTTAGGGACTATTGAGCTTCGAAATTAAGATTGGTTATAAACCAGGAGGGATAGTTATTCGACTATGAAATTTATAATAATAGTTCACTTTACTAGATTTGGTGCATATAAACATTGACTTTGTATACTCCTTGGACATATCTCAGTATGGGAGAACCACGTAAAATTGTTGTGTCTCCTGCATGCTTTCATTTATTCTCACAAAATTATATGGGAAAAGGAGAGAAGGGCATTTTGTTTAACAACAAAAGAAGATATGAAATGGTGGTCATTTTAATAATCATACCCCTATTCACCCCCTTAGAGTATTTAACGTAGAAGGGATAACATTAACATAAAACACTAGAAGTATCCTCTTTTCATCATAAAATGACTTATGGTCATAAAAAAAATTATTCACTACCAATCATATTTACCCTCACCTTAAAATCATGTACTAAAATCATTCTAACAACTATAGTCACTCCAAATTTAACCTGGCATAAATTTATTGTGTAGGATTATATATACAACTGTAAAAATGGTTTCATTCCAACTAAGAAATGATATCTATTATAATATTAAAACCCAATGGGTGTATAATTATTGATCTCTAATCCATCAAAACCAATAATTCATACTATAAAAATATCATTCAACATTAAAATATTCTAATTAGCCTAATTTTATATCTAATATTATAATGTAATGTTAAGGTATAAGTGATTACCAAAAGAACATTAAGGTCTCATTTATGTTTATGAAGAAATAAGGGATCATATTATAAAACAATCATCATTATAATTTTATGAAGATTCAATAAAACTACATAAAGGATCTTTAATATATCCACTAGGATTTATACGAGAAACAAATATAAAGGAGATTATTTAATAAATCGATAAACAATAAACCAAATAACATCATAATCCATTAATATTTTAGCCAAGTTAGTCCCAAAAAATATCGATGTTTCTAAAAAATTCCAAAATATGATAAAGGGTTAAAAAATATTCCAAATCCCAATACTCACCAATAATTTATTGATATGTAAGACATTAAGATTCAGATAGTACCATGGATATCTTCATCCTAGTACTCTAAAACTAATTCTTTTAGGAAGGATACATATTTATAATAATTGGATGTGATTCCAAATCTCATCTGTGAAAATCATGAAAATTTTAATCCCACATTCTATAAATAATATATTATTTTCCATGAAATAACACTCAATGCTCACCATCTTTTATTAAACTGTCAAGAGTGTATTAATTGACTATATGATCTCTAAAAAATTATACAAAATGGTTAGTCAACCTAGAAATTCTATTACACCATCACCTAAAAATAGAAAAAAAATCATCAAAAACATATCTACATTCAAATGGAAGGTTATGATATATTTCAACATCTTTAAACTATCACTTTTTTTATAATAAATCAACTTGTTTGGATTTATTTCTCCATTTATCTGATATCTCATTAACATTTCCTATAGTATATAAAAACTAAAAAAAATATAGTAACTTCACCCATGTCCATAGATAATTTTTTTATTTTTACCTATAAGAATATATAATTCATGATATTAAGATTTTTAAATACCAAAAAACCTTCCTCAAGTAGGTAATGTCCCTATATCTTCTAAGAAAACACCAAAAGTTCCAACTCAAGACTATTAGTCACATAATTAAATTCATGAGGCTATTTATACCTAGAATGACAAGATATAACCATCCTTTTGTAACATTAACATGAACCTCATTTTATACTGTAAAACATCACAGTTACACATAAACATAAATCCTTCCTTGAGTAAGAAAAGTATTAGGTCACTAGTCAACTTCACTTTTAATCAATCAAATTGTAATTAAAACTATATTATATAGAAAAAAATAGACCTACTTGGTCAAATCTAGCATGGATACTAAAATATTAGTGAAATCAGATGTTTTAGGGGTTCAATCCCTAACAGTATCAGCATTTTCCACATATTAGGGATTTTTATATGACATTTGGTTGTTAGCCAGCTGTTAACTATATTTATTACTTGATATAAAATCAGGGGTAATATGACTTAGTGGTATTTATGTGAAAGATTCATTGGTTCGAGGTGTGTAATGTAGGAAACAATGATTTTAGGCTTATTTGTTTCACTAAAACCGGGTGGTTGGTGTTTTTGTGGGGCATTATGGGGTGATGTGATTACCTAACATGCATATAGGGAATGGATAATAGTGTCATAAACATTACATCATGATATAGGCTTAGAAAAAAATCTTTTAAAACATGAACCCAGGTGAATTAATAGGAATATGAGTAGAAAAAATTGGGACTTTAAGCTATACTGCCACTGGACGCATGTGTTGTTTAAGTTTTATTTGTAATCACTCATACCTACTAGTAATTATTATTATTTATATTATTATTATTATAAAAATTTCTAATATTATTATTTATCAGTTTTTTTATATCATGAATGAATCACCTTCATAAAGAGATACTAGTTAAACCCTAGAGGAAAAATAATCCACTCACAGAGACCTCCATCTATCACCAGTCAGGTGAGCACCATCCATGATTATTGATATTCTATAGAGAACCATTTTCAGGTTTCACCCACACTACACATCTCTTCTTGTTGGAAAACACTACCCCCCCCCCCCCTTCCTTAAGCCTTCATGACCTAATCATTCAACCACCAAAGCCCAACACTACAACAGTTTCTAATCTACCTCCTCATATGTTCCACAAGTAGTGACCCCAATTTTTCATTATTCTACCAAGAAGAAATAAAAAATATAAATAAACCATCCTAAATAGTCTTCTAAATCACCATGAATCCTCACTTAGACCACTGATCAACACACATTGAGCCTCACCTCTACTCACCTGTACCCGAAAAGCGACACCCAAGACACCATACCCAAACCCCAGAAACACACTGTCCAACCAACATAGTAGTTAACTTTGTTTGCTGACCATATCTCCTACTGATTTCAATTATTCACTAACCACCACAACACATCTTAGTATATATAGGTGGTATCAATTCATATACAGTGTTATTTACTTATCATGCTTTATTCATTCATCAAAAAGTGTTGTTTGGTTATGGTGATTGGTTTCTTTACATTAGAAACAAGCCTTAGTGTTGCACTGAAATAGTATAGTTAATATCATTCTCTATTACTTAGTAACACGTATTGGGTTCCTCATTAGTAGTGGAATGAGAATGATAATAGGAAAAGCCGTTTCACTATAAACATGTTCACAACTATAGTGACAATGATCTAAGGGAGACACACTAGATGTAATCAATGTTTTGTTGGTGAAAAGAAGATGATGGAAACGTTCTCAGGTGATTTAATTTATTTGATTTAATTTTTATATATTCTGATCATATTTTGAAAATTAAATAGTTTTATAGTTTTGATTATTGTGATATTTTTTTAATGCATGTTTATTTATGATCCATATTTAATTTCAAGTTCAATTATTTTTTTATTTTATTTTTATTCATTTAATCATATTTTTGTTTAATTTATTTTTATTTGATATTTTAACACAAAATTTGGTGATCACACATCTAGTACCTAATAAGTAATCATGAATGGAAGATAATTAAATAATTTATTTATTTATTACTCAACTGTAT
Organism: Viscum album; assembly: GCA_963277665.1. Taxonomy (NCBI): domain Eukaryota; kingdom Viridiplantae; phylum Streptophyta; class Magnoliopsida; order Santalales; family Viscaceae; genus Viscum; species Viscum album. Next base: position 1,364,762,151 of record OY728151.1, on the reverse strand, counting down.
TTGTGATTGAATATTAAGCCGCTTTCAAAATAATTCAAAATAAATTAATGTATTAATTTTCAATCAATATTTTATTTTATTTTCATGTAGACATGCATTGGTGAGGCTTACAAAGTAATTTTATTTTAGGGAAACTAATATAGAAATGTTCAATTTCTTATAAATAAATCATGTTATTTCAATAGTATATTCATTTTTAAATGGATATTATTTCTTCTAACACACTAAAAAATGTAACTTTTAATAACTTGTGAGATATATAGGGTTTCATAATACGGTCTTAACTTTTGGAATCTGTATTTCTTTAGCTAAAAAACAAAAAAAAATATTATTTATTTAGTTATGCATGCACCTTTACTTGATTCAAAAATCTATTAGTTTTTTCACCATTTCATCATATTTCTATAGTTTTAGCTATTTATTTAGTAATTTGATCTCTATAATTATAACTTTCATCACTTAAAAACTTCATCAATAGAAATCGTATTGAATTAAAATAATCATATTGATTATAAAAATTCTTCTAATGGGATCAAACCTACTTCAACTGTAATAGTACTTAATAAGTCTATAAATTTCTAAATCTAGCACATAAATGATAGTGTATTCCAAACAAAACCCAATTTCTAGGAAGAATGGTTGAATTGGGAAATCATAAATAGGGTGTTATGTCGTCTTTAAAAAATAAAAAAAATGCATTAATATTCTTTATGTTTTTATTTTTACAAAATATCTTCAAGATACCAAAAAGACAAAAATGATTATGCCAACACCACACGTTTATAATAAAACCCCACACTACCCAACCACGGTGCGTTACATTAAATATTTATTTTCATTAACAATAATTTTTCCTTGTAATTATTTATATTTTAATATTTATTATTCAAATTAATTTCATGAACCATGGGGGAATTCAACAATAAATTTTTATATTACTTCATAATATAATTATGCTTATTAAAATAATCACAATATTAATGAAATTTACATAACTAAATATCCATAGACCTATCTAGATTACAAACCCTTTTAGATAAATTTCAAAACTTGATTAAAAATATATAAAATATATAAAATATGAACAAAATTTTACAAAAAAATTGATGATATTAAATTTTTTCCACCAAAGTGTAAACCAAACACTATAATCATAGAGAAAATGATGTTCAACATGATACTAGGTAAAATAATATGAATAAATCCCAAATAGAAAAAAACAAATTTTGATTCCCATATAAAACAAATATAAACTCAAATAAGTCAACTAGCTAAATTCTTAATAGAGTGCAGATACTCCTACTCACCTAAAAAATTATCATCATTTAAATTTTATTTTATGGAAAATGTGGTAGAAGTTTCATATAAAACACATCATTTTATATAGTATAAAGATGAGTCTTTTTTGATTTCACATCTTTTAATAACTATAATGAAGAATCCTCTCCACTAAAACATGATTATTCAATTCTAATCACATTTCATCCTTATGAGAAACATGTGATTTATTCTATTAAATATAATGGTCTAGTGGGCAATATAATTTCATGTTTCCCAACATTGTGTCCACAGTACTTACCCAAAAAATGAAAATTTAATACTACAATTATTATCATCCTTTACATTTTGAGGAAGAAAACATATTTCATAATGCTGAGGACATTGAACTAAGAAATTTATTCATTGTAATAAAAATAGATTTCAACCAAAGACTTAATGTTTTCATATATTAGTAGATATCAAATAAATGTCTTTAACTCAACTATTTCTTCAGATCGCTATGATTTGGATGTTTTTTTACAAAATAGAAGCATATAGAATAGTTTAGGGGTCAGAAAATATTTCCAAAATGGTGTTATAGGATACTCAACACATTTTTGAAACATTATAAAAAATTAACACCCAATAATATTTTATGTTTATTGTAACACATATGCTAACAATTATACACATGGATGGAAATATGGAAAAAAAACATAATAGAATGTATCAATACTGATATAATCGATTATTTAAATTAATAAGTTATCATCATACTTACCCTATACATTGAGGGTTCAATTACTCCATTTGAAAAATTTAAATAGGCTAAGAATGATATAGAGTTGGGACCATTCAATGAAACCATGGATATTAAATTAAGTTATAAACCAATGGATTTGCTTTCATTGGAGGTCAGAGATATGAAATAATCAGGATCCATAATTTAACTAGATAATTAATATAAGGATGTGATGGAAAAAACATTCATTAAAGGAGTTGGATGATAATATTTCGCTATTATAATCATTTATATAGGTATACTTCTTGATAATAATGTTAATTTTTTCTTCTGAGAATTTTATTATTTGATTATTTTTACATCACATGAGGTTATTTCATCATATTTTATACAGTTTTATTTTTATTTAATTCCACCTATATTTTTTAAGAGAAGAATACCATTGAGGAATAATTTTAACGATATGAGTCTAACTTTCTTTTTGGATAGATACAAAACTCTTACCGATGATGAATTAAATGCATGGTATATCTTTCCATTTGATCCTGATAAAATGTCAAGGAAAATTAGTTAAATAAAAATTAAATTTATCAATCAATTGGAAGCAACCCATCATTAGTTAGTTTTTATTTCACTTAGTTTTATTTTTAGTTAATGATTTACCATTCACCCATCAACATTTTTTTCTTTTCACCTAATATTATTTTCGATTTTAATTCATCATGAATATTTTTCTCATCTACATGATTCCATGAGAATGATGTTGTTATCCTAATATGTTATGGGTATGTTATGTCAACGTGTATATTTTACAGGTTACATCATTTTTTATGCTTCATGCATTAGGGATAACATCTATTATTCCAACTATAATTATCTTAGATGTATTAAATTTACTTTTATATCATATTTACACATCTAAAACACTGTAAATTAATTTTGGAATAATTATCCCCATAAAACACACTTTCAACCATGTCCCTAGTTTTTATCAAAGAACATGATTATTTTTTTCAATTGGTCTTATTATTTATACAAATTTTATAGATGATTTATGATATTATTACTTTCTTTATAAATTTTTTGAAACTTCTTTAATTTTTACACTCATATATTTTACTCATGGTTATCTCTATTATCCAAAATTATATATATATATATATATATATATATATATATCTAAGATGACTCTAGACACTTATCATCAATTTACATTTCTATTTTTCTTGAAATAATATAGGTTAATGATATTAAATATAGAAATTTTGATTTTTTCCCATCAAAACTATACAAAATTATGGGTTTTATTGAAATTACTCAGAACTATTTTTCGGTTATTTAGACCCTTTTGAAATACTAATCCACCCACAATTCTTAGAATGAAATAATCCAGAAAACACATCAACAAGCCTCTATAATATGGTTCAATATACATGTTCAACCCTATAAATATCTTGGATATTTTCATGATTATTTTTCAATCTAACTGTGGGGGAGATATTCATTCATGGAATTGAATGTTTAACGTATAGTGATTTATTTGATGGATATGTATGATTTTTTAATGGAAACAAATGTAAATTACATAATCATTTTATTCATGTTTATTTTCATAGTAGATCCATTCATATAACTTTCATACTTTACTACCAGTAATATAAATTATTTTTCATATAAAAAAATTACATTGGTTATTATTACACAGTAACCCTCACTTCAAGGAACACCTATAAAAGAGAAAACCCATTAATTTGGGATATTAAGAGTTTAATATAACCTATTTTCAATGATATTTTTTGTTTTTTAAGTTATTGATATATATTTTAGAGGATATTATATTACATTTTTTTCCAAGGGTTTTAGAGTAACTGTATATGTTCTTTTCTTATTATTTTATATAAATTTATTTTTTTTTAATTTATTAGCCAATGAGTATTTATTTCATACATTGGTTGATGAAAAGAAAATATTTAATGTGTGGGGATGTAATTTTATGATGAATTAACTTTATTTGATATATCATTCTTATAATTAATGATTTGACAATCACTTGTTAATAAATTTTAAATTTTTTCCCAACCCACCACCCGAAAACCTTAGATATATTTTGAACCCAATTTTAAGTCATTGATATTAATGTATTATTTTAAATTTTTAAAAATTTGATATGTGTAATTCAAGCATATTATATCATAAGAATTCATGTCTCTAAGAATTGAGAATATATTTGGAAAATTATATCTAAAGTGATAAGTGTGATGGATATGGGGGATAAAATTAGGTAGGTGGGTAGATAATTTTTCATAAATGAACGAAAACTGAATAAAAAATATTTTCAATGATATTAAATTTAAGTAAAATATTATATTCATATGTGTAAAATAATTTAATGAATTTTAAACTTATAATTATGTTATTTTGGTATAATTAAGTGTGTATCCATATTTTATTTCTTTATTTTTTTACCAAAGAGTGAAAATTTATAAGTGTGGGAGATTTGACACACATGGATTTCATTAATATTATATTAAATTTTAAGTTTAAATTTTTATTTTTTTAGTTTACCCTTTTCATTTTTTTATTATATATTTTTTTTTTGTAGTTAATTTAAATATTTTTTATTTATTAGATAACTCTATTTAAATATTATTTATTTATATATTATTAATTGTATTATTTATAACATAATTATTTGAAATATTATTTAAAAATAATATTTAATATTAATTGGGTCTATGGAACTATGAGTAATAAATAAATAAAAGAGCTTGATGGTTGGGTTACCCTATACATGGGGTTATGACCTGCCTCTTCGGACTATTTGTGTGAGGTGTCTGTCTATTTCATTGTAATTGTACCATAGAATATCTAATATATTATTATTAATACTACTACTACTACTACTACTACTACTACTACTAATGATATTACTATTATGAAAATGAAAATCATTTATCTTGGATTAGGAAATGTTTTATATCTTTCATGATGTGGTTTCAACCCCTGACAACATACTTTGGGAGGTTTTCTTGAGGGATTTTCCATGGAAATATTTTTTCTCAAATTATTTCACCAGGTAAATTTTGATGAATTTCTTGGCTAGAAGAGTGCGACTTACAGGTTGACACAAGTCGTCAATTGCCTGATTTATAGGATGTTATTGGGGTGTCACACTTCATTAATAGGAGGAATGAAGGTATTGTTCTGAGTAATGTGGTTCTTCTATTGAGATGGAATACAAAGGATCAAGAAGTATGTGATATCTACTGGGAAAAAATCCTGAGGTTGAGGACGAAAAATAAAGGCATTCATTTTACATTGGCTATATTGATATACCATTCTTCATGTATCCCTCAAGAATGGGCATGAAGGCCAGTAAGAAACCCTTCACATCAACCAAAAAAACATTCCTAGTTGGTGTGATGGACTTCTTACACTAAAATAATATATATATATATATATATATATATATAGTTTTTATTTATAATAATATAAATAAGATTAGCCCTATTTAATGATTGAAAATTATTTTGGGGAGTGATGATACTTTACCCACTTGGTGACTTAGGTGTATGTGTTTTTTTGGCCATCTTGTAATCCCCAATGTGATAATAAATTATTATTTTCTTTTATATGTTTACATGTTATTTCATGTAGGGATTGGGATATATATTTAGTCACCCATAACCTCAATTATCCACTACTCGATCAAGAACTATCCACTTTCATTGCGCCACTACAGTACACCACTATCAAACTGATCCCCCACTATCTATCTCCATAATAAACCAAAAAACTCCACCCCCATATTTTCCATGATTCACCTAGATATGTAAACACTCCCATCCAATCCCCAAGATATGACTATGACATCCCAACCTCATATCTTGTGGAATAAGTAGCCAACCTACCTCTAAATTCTCTAGCCAATCTTGACCAAACCCACCAGAGAAACCCACTTAGGAGATTGATATGATTCCACTATTCTTGGTCCACTAATCAAAACCCTAATAGCCCTAAATATAAAACTTATTTCAAATAAAGTTTGATACCCAAGACCCATAAACCCAGATCTTGTACTAAAATAATACACTTAACATGTTGGATTTGAAACCAACTAAAATAACAAAAAAATTAACTTCCTTAATTAAAAATTTAAAATACAAATATTCAGCCAGATACATCCTAGTGAATATTTTTAATTATATATATTTATATAATTTATTTAAAAAATACATATTAAAACTCATATACTTGTCATCAAAATGGAATTCTTCCCATTTAAAATAGATTGTCCTATTTCGTAATAAGTATTCAATATATCCCACAAAATATATAATTATAATTATAATCCATTTTTCATTATAGAAACATTTTATTTGTTCAATACAAGTCACCAATAAGTTTTATATAATCCATACTCATCCTTAAGACCTATGATTTTTTTTAAATGTGGGATAAGAAAAAAAATCTTTCTAAGGGATATAAAAAGAAATAATTCTCATATATCCATTTGAAATTCATGAAACCCCTTAAGGAATATTTCCTTTTACATAAAAAAATTTTGAGCTTAAGATAAAAAATTAATTACTCATTAAATACACTTAAAAACCTAAATTTTTTATAATACATTGTGTAATAAATAATAAAATCAAAATCATTATTCTTGAAATCATTAATATGAAAATAAAAAAACACCTTTAGAAGTTCATAAACATTCCTTTAAATCATAAACTCATTGTTTAACTTTTGAAATAAAAATATCTCTATGAAAACCCATTTAAAAACATAGATAAAATGTGTAGGAAACTTGGGGAATCATACTTTCATCAATGAATCACCTAACAAGATAATTATAATATTCTCTTAAAATTAATTATTATTAGTTGATTTTTTTACTTCATATACATAATTAACTTCATATATATTCTCTTAGGAGTAACATAAAATATTTAAAATCAATACTTACATCGAAGAAATTATCCTCTTCCACAATATCGTATGAGTAACATGCATCGGTTAACTCTGTAGCTTGACCCAATGCATTGCAAGGCTTTAATAGACCCACCTCTCACATAATGTGTATAGTCCTATAAGGGTTTGAGTTCACTCCCCAATCCCACATTGACCAACAATTCAAAAATACCATGTTTTGAAATAAAAAAAATTAATAACATTAACTTTTAATCATAATAATCATAAAATTGGAATTTTATCCTACAAAAACTGATTTTAGTTATATAATAAAAATGAGAAGGAAAATCATTTTCTTTTAAAAAAAATAAAAAAACAAAAAAAAATCTAGAATAAGTGGAAAATAATATTCTATGAAAACCCGTTTAAACTTTTAGGTTAATATTGATAATGAATAAATTGCAAATAGAAATAAAATCCTTTTAGCTCATATATATTAAAAAACATTCTTTTCACACCTCTTATAAAGAAACTCAAAACTAAATTGTTCAGAAAACGTTGGAGATAGTATTTTTAAAACCTTTGGAAATAAAATAAAGGGTTTAAAACATTAAATATAAAAAAATTAATTATAAAAAAAATTATTGGAAATTTTCAAATAAAATGTATGGAAAGTATTTTAAAATAATTAAAATAACGTTTTATGGAAAAAATATCACCTTGAGTCTAACTCGTTATATAAATTATTTTAAAAACAATATAACAAACTCATATTAATTATTTTATTGATTAAGAACATTTTTTATGTTTATTATATAATAATAGTCACTCTTATTTCATTTATTACTATATATTATATATTCATTAAAAGGACTATGTTCACGTCGGACATTTTGATTATGTTCGGGTCATAATCAAAAAACAATTATTGTACTTTAACTAGAGTCAAAGGATTCATGGTTACAAAATATCCCAGATATTAATAATGAAATAATTTTAATTTTTATACAGTAAATACAATTTTATAACAAACCATGAAAATATTACCTGAAAAATGAATCACATTACTTGATGGAGGTGGCAGTTCACACGTATGCACGAGTGACATTATCATTTTTCACCAGACGGAATGGTAAAAAGGTTAGTAATATATTATATTTTTAGAACCATAATAAATTAATTAATATTATATATATTTATTAAATATAACATAATAACTATCCTAGTGAGGTGTTGATGAAAAACAAAACCCATTGCTTCGTGGAGGTTGAAGTCGGTACGAATACCAGTGCGATGTTTTCATTTATAAAAAGAAGGAAAAGGATATGAAAAGGGGGTCTTAAATAAAAATATTATCATCTACTAATATTATAGATACTAATTTTATCTTATCATAATGTTTATAAAATATTTTAAGGAGGTGGAAGAACAAATAAACATGAAAACACTCAGTTGAAAGCAATACCTCTTCACTGGATAACCCCTTTAGCATACACCTTATTCTCTCTAGGTTGGTATTTTTATGTGACCAACACCTCTAGGATATTGGGAGAGATTTGAGGAAGGGATTTTATTATATATTGGTCAATATAAGTGGCTTTTTATATGTGAGTAATAGGGAATAGTTTCATCACTTTTATAAGTGAGGTGTGTGGCACCCTTGTAAATATCTGAAATATTAATTTCTAATATTTTTCTAAATCTGGTAAAAATGGATAAAAAGATAATTATCTTCAAATATAATGATCATATGGTTTAAATAAATTCAAAAAAATTATACTAGTTTAATTGGAATTTTTAACTTTATCTCATACTTTAACCCTACTCATTAAGAGATTTCATTATCCATGCTTAAATAATTTCAAATCTCTAAGGGCCATGAAAGTAATTTTAAAAATTCTATGTGGAACTTATATGGATATTTTTTTTCAATATAAAATCATTCCCCACCTTGTATAATTTTATAATTATCCAATAAATTATTTGAATATACCATTACAAGTGTTATACTAATGTTACATAACTATTGAGGGTAATTATACAACCAATAGAAATTTTAAAAAAAAAATTACCATAAAAAAAATCCCTTCTAAATTAATGTTTTTGAAAATTCATAATTTGTTTCTATACCAAGTTAAACATATTAAAGATATTAAAATATTTATAGTTGAATTTTTTAATTATCCTTTACTAAAATAATATAAAAGTAGTTATTAAAGTAAAATGGTACAAAATTCCATTAATTTATAAGCTAGTATGAGGTTAGTCAAAAATATACCCATGTAATGAAATAAATACTAGATTTGGATTGATTTTGAAACCATATTTGATGTTTATTAATTTAATTTAACATGTTTTAACTTTTATCATGATGACAAACTATAACCATCGCTAATATTCAGAATAAACAAAAATAAAATTGAACTCATTAATAAAAATAAACCTCCTAATTATTTATTTAAAATATATTTTTTAATATTTATTTCATATAAGTGGTATAAATTAATTTAAATATAATTGTGTAAAATGCACTGAAGAATTGTTTTTAAAAGAATATAATTTTAAACATAAAAATGAAATTGAACCCAATAAATATATAATGTTGATTCCTATAGAATAAATTGGGTTATTTTTAATCAGAATTAACTAATTTAATTTTAAAATAAAATTCAAAATAGAGTGGGTCTTTTAAATTACTTTATATAAATAAAGGAAATGACAGTTAAACATAAATTGTATTTTTTACTATTCATTCAAAATCAATATTTGCATAAAATAATAAAAAAGAACTCTAAGATAATTTTGAAATGATAATTTCAAAGATAATTTCCATTTTTTGAAATAAATTATTCTTTTATGTTTTAGAAATTAAATATAATATTTGCACACAAAATGCAATAAAAAACCTTTTTGCATAAAATGTATTTATGAATAATATTCTAAAATTATCCCTATTCCCAAAAAAATAAAAAATATTTCATTTTATTTTATATATAATCTACTAATTTCATTATAATCATTTATTAATAGAAATTAATTTAATCAATAAAAATAAAAAACTCTTCTCACAAAAAAATAAGAAAAAATATATCTTTTACATGAAAATTATTTTATCTTCATTTCAATCCAATTTATAATCAATGAATGATTTGTTATTCATTTTTTGGGGATAAATTTTCTAAATATATTTCATAATATGGTTATTATGATTTATAATCACACAACAAATGACTATGTTATTTTGGTCAATTTTATTAGTAATAATTGTACAGTATATCATGGTTCATTTAATCTTGGTTTTGTGTATACCACTTACTATAGAATATGGAATTATTTTAAGAAAATATATTATAAAACCCTGGGGAGTTAAATTTTACCACTTTAATAATTTTTTTCCTTGAAATTTTAATTTGAATCTCTAAAAATCAATTTATCGTAATTTAGTAATAAAATCATATATTCATTTTATTATAAACTATGATTTATATGCCAAGATAAGTAAACATATTAATTTTCAAATGAATTTAATAATATATGACTCATAAATATAGATTAGTTTCTGAATACATAATTTGATATTTGAGTGTAACTTTAAACATAAGATTTGTTAAAATTGGGAAACATTTTTTCCATTGAGAGAGAGATTTTAGGAAAATATATATACTCACTTTATTTCCTCTTTATAAGAGGAATTTCATTCTTCTTTTTTTGTATTCCATTATTTTTTATTTCTATCACATATCTTACTCTAAGAAATGAATACTAGAGATGAATTATTAATGTCTCGATCCTTAAAATTTAATATCAATATATCATAAGATCCATAAAAAGGATGAAATGTTATTTACCTTATTTATATCCATTAAACAAAGACAAAAAATTATTATTATTGGTTAAGATAATATCCAAAATAAATAAATAATAATTTAATCTCTAAATCCTTGATAACAACACCCAATATTCTATTTAAATCATCACAAAAAAATAACCCTAAAAAATTCAAAATTTTCAAGACCAAAAACTGAATCCCAATGATTATAATGATTTGATCACATATTATTCCAAGATAAAAATAGTATTTATCTCCTATAAAAATCAATACCTCCAAATGTGACACACCAAAAATTTATATTCCCCTAATCATATAATCTCTAAAATAAGATACTATTTTTCAATAAATAACATGAATCTGTATAAAGCCATTATAAAATCATATATTATTCTAAAAGATAATCCAACCACTATTTCAAAAATAAATTCCCATATTATCCAAAAATATTTTTTTAATTTATTCATATAATGTTACCCATAAATTAAACTTCTTAAAAATAATACTAATCACTTAGTAACTAAATCACTTTTTAATCCCACAAAAATATTTATAAACAATCATGTTTTCTTAAAATGTTGTAAACCTTTTATCCCAAATTAACCATAACTACCTCTACATAAATGTTCATGTTTACCCTAAAGGTTACCAATACTTTTCATTTAATGTCTCAAAAATATAAAATAATCCTTCCTCAAGTAACCACTTCACAAAAACACATGTTAAACATACGGATTACATATAACTCAAAATTTTATAAAAACACAATAAATTTATCATAGAGTTATCCCATTACATTAAACCACAAAAGAAGTATATATTACTTTAAGCTAACAATAAAACATAGACTTACTAACCCATGATGGTTTCTAAAACTCTTAAAATATCCTTATTCGAATCATTATAACCTATAAAGTTATTTAAACCATTCCTTTGATACCATATGTAATGCCTCGAACCTGTACACCTAGATCTGTTGCAAAAATCATAATCCTAATACGTTGGGTTTTATGTCAACTAAACTAAACCAAATTTTGACATCCTGAATTAGAAATTCAAAACTAATTTAAGTCAACTATACCCCATATAAACTTTTTAGATTAAAATATTTAGAAAATTGGGACAAATAAAACATATTTAAACCCACTCCTTTCTCAAAAATTGGAATTTTTTCTCATTATACCTAGATTTCTTATTCTATAATATATCTTAAACATTTCCCAAAAAACATTATTATGATTACACTCCTCATTTTGTTATTGAGACTTTTTCTTCATTTGATAAATTTTACCATTGACATTTCTATAATCCCTACCATTCTTATGACCTATAAAAAACAATTGAAAATATCATGTGAGAAAACAAAGCTCAATAAGGGATTTCAAAATAAAGGAAACTCATCAATCCATTTGAAATTCAGGAAAACATGTATGGAATTTTTCCTTTTTGCATAAAAAAATTTTTAACTCAAGATAATATTTTAACTACTCTTGAAATAAACTCTAAAGTATAAAAAATTCATAAAACATTTTTTCAGCAAGCATAAAAGAAAAAATCAAAATTCATGAAACATCAAAAATAAAAACAAAACATTTACCATAAGAATAAATTTTCCTTTAAATAATACACTCATTGTATACATTTTTAGATAAAAATATCTCTATGAAAACTTATTTTTCAATCATATAGAAAAAATTTAAGAAATTTGGGGTATCATACTTCAATCAAGAAAACTCCTAAAATGATAACTCTATTATTCTCTGAGTAATTATTATCATTTGACTCAGTCACTTAAAATGTTTAATTATCTCCATCCAAATTTTCAAATGTGTAACTTAAAATAGGTAAATATCTCACTTTATAGGATTAAATAAATATGTCCACATTATCATAGGAGTAACATACATCAATTAAATTTATTGATTTATCATCATCATGGTTCCATATTTATTCAAGGAGAAAATGTAAAAGGAAATCTAGCCACCCTAGGCCTAAGGAGGCCTGAAATAATGCAAGATGAGAACATCCACTTAGATCAAAGACACACCCTTAGGTTTAAATCAAGATATGTTGGAAAGACAAGTGACTTCCAAGGCTTGATCGTCCGGGGAAGCAAGGTGTCCCACTACTTTATTCCCTTTTTGTCGTGTGTGGGTGACCTTTATATTGTTATGGAGGAGAGAATTGAATTTCCTGATGATATAAAAGATCAAAAATGGATTATGGCCATTACCATGTAAGAAGTCATGAATTGTCATAGAGTCTGTTTCCACCTGGGAAATGTGGATGTTCATCTAGATGGACATATTGATCCCAGTCAAAACCACTTTTGACTTAGCTTGTAAGGAGTTATCGCAGCCATAGTGAGCCATGAAATCCATCACAACACTCCCTATATGGTACTGTACGACCCCTCATCCATGTATAACACCCATTATGCCAGAGTCGTCTGTGTTTATCATGAAATTATCCAATGGAGGAATCCATCACACACACTGGCCCTGTAACCTGAAACTTAGGGGAACACGCAGCAACCTGAGGGAGGGACCCTCCTTCCAGTTCCTGAATGGGTTCACCAGGTTCTACAGTAGGCTATGTGTTATCAGGATGATAGAGATCCCTATTGAGAGAAACCCCTTGTATCCTAGACTACTTTCTTACATCCCATAAACACCAGAACCGTACGTTGTGTATTATAGAACGTGTCATTCTTTCCTATCATGCATGCTCAGTATCCTGAAACCATCGCTCCATGAAAGGTTAGTCATGGAGGACCAAAGAGGAGTATACAGTGAGATCTCCAAAGAAACCCCACACCTCATTGGCCCATTCTTTATCAAAGAAAATGTGGTTCGTGTTCTACTCATGTGTGTTTCTACAACAGTAGCAGCTTGGTGATATAGTTATGCCCTACTTTTGAATACTATCATCCAAGGGTATTGTGTGATTTTTGATTCACCGGATGACAAAGATGTACTTTTTAGGGATCTTGTTGCACCACACCAGCTCATTACATATTTCACATTGAATATGAGGAGTGGAAAACATTCAGAAGTAATTTTCATTAAAACTCCCCAATTTGGACTGAGTGAAGACATATTTTCCAGGCTCCAAGTTGGTGATTATCATATAGAACACCTCTGTCTACTTCTTTTCCAAAATATTTGAGATAACGCCTGGGTGTTTCCTCACCTCGTTGAAAGATATGGTATAGCCAGGGCAACCCAGATACCCCAAAACATTGCCTTCCCGATTGTGATGCCAAAAAAGGATGTTCCGCTCCACTACTATCCATTGTGAATTCTGTTGAAGGGTCGGGATGAAGGAGATGATCGAGGACCAAAGAGGTGATTCATGCATAGGCGAACTGCCTGCATTACCTACAAAGCTATGATACATAGTCTTTCCCCACATCATGTGGTCTTCAATCGTCTCTCATTCCAGTTTTTCATTAATGCGTTGGACGGTGACCGCCAAACACTTCACGTTGATACCCCCTTCATGAATGGTCCTAGACATTTGATCTAAAAAGACCTAGTGTATTTTTCACTCTGATGAAACATACAAAATAAACACCAAATTAATTTTATTGATAGTTATTATAACCCTTTTAGGCATGTTGGTTGATGCTAATGCATGAACTGAGATCGCTGACAGTACGCTATTAACCAGAGCAGTCCGACATCCAAAGGATAATGAATGATTTTTCCAGTTGAGAACTCAGTCTACGATCTTACTCACCACATGGTTGAAGTCCCTAATTCTAATTCTACTTGGGGATATTGGAGTGCCAAGATATTCAAGAGGGAATTGGCCTCACTGTATTCCCAACTTGTTACTCAGGTACATAGATATCTTGGGCAAGTATTTGTTTGAAATATATAATTTACTTTTGTCCTTGTTATTGGCTTTGACACTCCAGTGGTAGTAGTCTTCAAGGATTTTATTGATTTTCCATATCAATCTACTTCCAGAATTCATGAATATAATTGGGTCATCAGAAAACAACAGATGATAGACCAAGGGAAGATTCAGTTTCCTTTGATAGGGTAGGATTTCTCCATTGCACAGACCTCTGTTGATCATTTGTCTAAGAGTATCCTGCACTAAGATAAAGATTCTTGGGTACATGGGATCACCTTGGTACAGTATCCTATAGTCCTTGAATAATCCATAGGTTCTCCCCATGAAAGAGACCACCAACTAGGGGGGACTGTAACATATGAAGAGAATAACACACACCAAGTCTGAGAAACCCATTCTGGTCAGCACCCTGTTAATGTATCCCCATTCCATCCTATCATATTCTTTGCTTATGTCCAAATTTAAGAAAATAATAGACCCATGAGACCTGTTGTTAATATATCTCAAAAAATCCAGGGATAAATCTATATCCCCTTAGATTGAGTGGCCTAACACAAATCCATGTTTCTCAAGGGAGATCCACAGAGGAAGGAGAGAAAACAACCTCGGGTTAATGATACTAGACCAGATCTTGTATGGGAAATTTCACAAAGTCACGGGTCTTTAATAAAGGAGTGGGTGGGGTCCTTAACCATCAAAAAAATCACTGGGGACATAGATCTATACACCCGAGGATGCCACCTCTTAGAAATAAGTCCTGAATCACAGCAATAATATCATCGTTGATCACCTTCCAAGAGCCCCTATAGAATGATCCTGGGATACTATCTGGACCTAGAGCACACTTTGGGTTGAGCTTTATAATTTATACATGGATCTCTTCCTCCCCGGTTATCCCTTATATATATTCTTTATCTTGGGAAGTGACAATATTGGGAACCTCTCCCTAGAACACTACACCCCCTATGGGATAACCATTAGGCATTTTCATGCTAGTCCCTGTGAACAGATCTTCAAAGAACATATGTTCCATCCCCAACCATATATTTGTCATCAGTATAAGAACCATCTTCGAGAGAAATATTAGGATTCATTGGGTGACTCTTACCACATATGTAAGTGTGGAAAAAATCAGTATTTTTTCAACTTCCCGAAGAAATTTTACCTTAGAGCTTTCCCTAGCCTTTCGCTCCGAGAGAGGAACGTGATAGCCAAATTTTTATTTTTATATGAGAGCTTTGAAAAAACTAAGTCATCCTAGGCCTCCTCTAGACTATCTTCCAACCACTCCATATCCTTCTTCAGCTCCCCCAAATTCTAGTCGATGGGGGGAAGATTTCTAGCCCATATTTTCATACCGTGTTTGAGTCACCTAAGCTTGTTATGCAAGGCCACCCATGTGTGACTTTGTGTCTATTATCCCCACAACACCCTTACCAAATATTAGTATCCAAGTTTCTCTTTCCACTAACTATAAAAGGTGAACCTTTCATGGACATCCTACATAGAAGATAGAACAAGTAACATCAGAGAGTGATCAGAGATACCATGAACCTGGGGTTTAAATTTGGTGTCTGGAAACATGGATAAGGAATGGATTTTGGTGAGGAAATAGTCAAGACGTCTCCAACATCGTCTACTCCCCCACTAGTTGTTTCACTAGGTAAATTGTTCACCTATATACCCCATGTTCATTATGTCTTTTTTCGCCCTAAACTGGACAAATTCCATACTAGCCTTCTTCAGAAACTCTACCTACCCTTTCTTCTCTACTGGTTCTATAACGACGTTGAAGTCACCCCTTATTAACCAAGGAATTACCCTTGATTCAAAGCCACTGAAAAATTTCCAAAGTTCCTCCCTTCTCTCCAAATCATAGCTACCATAGACAATGTACACCATGAGAATATTCATCTCACTAGTGATTTTTGATGTCACGTATTGCTCCTCTGCATGTACCAAGTGGACTGATATCCACCTTTTCTAGAAATGTGTTTTTTGGCGAGGTCTACATGCATTGAATTACTCATTTTGATTATATGAGTAAAATCACTAATTTTATCAGGATGTTTCTTGTGTTCGAAGATGGATGCCAACTAAGCCTTATTCTTATTGGATTCTGAGGCTACAAAATTAGTTTTAAACCACGCTCTGATGTCGTGGGAGTTCCATATGAGGATATGTATCATTGGAGAGAGGAGGGCATGTATTTGTCCCTAGGTACCTTGGTATCTTTGTGTAGGATATAAGATCTCTCCCTAGTCTGTATTTGCTTCAAAATTTATCTAGTCTACATCCCCGAACTCATGTCAGGTGCCTCTAGTGATAAGGGATGGGAGTGGGATGGGAAGATGGAGTCTTTCCCCTTCACTGCACTTAGTAGAGACTGATATTTAAACGCATGCTTTCCAAGATGTCGTATAGAAGGGTATATCAGATTATCAACATGATGAATACCAATCTCATTATTATTCCAAGATTTATCAAGCACTAGGAGGGAAATATCCTCTTGTACTTTGCTCACCCAGGTCTTCATCCCAACGCAAGATCCAGGAGCACCATTGATATGGAGAGGGAAAGAGGTGTGGAGGGGGGTTCACTCCCCATTATAGAATCCATAAATAATTCTAAAGTATCATGTATTAATATGAAAAAATTTAATAACTTGAACTTTTCATCATAAAAATCATAAAATTATCATTTTATCCTATATAAAAAACTATTTTATGTTATCACATAAAAATGAGAAGAAATATTTATTTCTTTTGAAAACATTTTAAAACAAATTCCTAGAACAATTCGAATAATATATTATTTTAAAAATCATAGAAACATATAGAATATTCTTGATAATGTATAATATAAACTGTGTTGGGAAAATATTTTCATGCCATATACATTAAAAAAATTATTTTTATACCTCTTGTAAAAAAATCCAAAAATGGATTGTTTATAAAATATTGAAGATGTTATTTTTAAAACCATTTAAAAGAATTTAAATAATATTTTAAATTTAATTTTAAAATTATTTTATGTATAATTAGATAATTCTTGAAAATTTTTAAATTAACATGGAGTAAAAGGAGTTTAAAACATTTAAATATGCATTTTAATGCAAAAAAACTCTTACCTCAAGTTTGACTCACCATCTATGTTCTTTAGATTCTATATAATATATTTATAATGATTATTTTCTTTCATAAGAACATTTTTTAAAATTAAAAACCTATCATAATCCATTTTATGTCATTTATTTCTATGTCTTATATAGTTAATAAATTAACTGACTTCATGTTTCGTATTTTGAGGATGTTCGGTTTATAATTCTAAAAAAATTAGTCAGCTAACCATGGTCAAATGGTTTATGGTTAAATTATCTATATAATATTAAAAATAACATAGTTAATATTTTTAGACATTAAATAATATTTCTATATTATCCCTAAAAAGTGCACAAGAAAAATGAATCACATCACTCCATGGAAGTGATAGTCCACACATACATAAGAGTGAAGTTGTCATTTTAGAAAGAATGGTTGGGTGAGAAGGTAACATATATTTTTTTCTTAAGTAATAATAATTATTTCACTAATATCACATATATTTCTTAAATCTATAATAATAACCATCCTTGTGAGGTAGTGATAAAAAATGAAATACATCGCTTCATTGGGGTGGAAGTCCACATGTATGCAGGAGTAATGGTTTCATTTCCCATAGGATGGGAAATGAGATGAAAAAAGTTTATTCCATAAACATAATAACATTCAATTGTATTTCATAAATTTATATTTCTATATCATTACGGTTATAGAATATTTTAAGAATGTATAAGAATAAATAAACATTAAAACACTTGGTTAAGAGTTATACCTCTTCTTCGGTAAGCCTCCCTTTTCATGGACCTTAATCCATCTAAGATGGTCTTTTGGTGAGAAAAAATTCCTAATACATGGTTTTGTTGGTTAGGAGGGATTTTTACAAAGTTTTTCAAGCTAAATGGATGAATATATATGAGTAAGATAAGAGATATGGATCGCTTTTACATGTGAGGTGGGTGTAAATCTTGAAAATACCTAAAGTATTAATATATATTATGTGAATGACTCATGTAAACTGATCTAAGTCCCTTATATTCTATGATAAGGAGGGTAAGGTCTACCTAAATTACACCAGTAAAATTTATACAATTTTAAGTGGAATTTGGAACCTCGTCCCCATGTTTAACCCTCTCATTAACCCTTTTCATTGATTATGGTAACAAAATTATCAATCACTAAGGTTCGTGAAAGTAATTTTAAAAATTAAAAGAGGCACATACATCGAAAATTCATGTATCATTGAAAATTTCCCATCAAATGAAGTTATTATAGCATTTTTATGATTTCTTAATAATTTTAAAATAATTTTAAAACATTAAATATAATTTAACATTAAAAATATGATAAATAATGTGGAATTAACACATAAACACTCTTAACCATCACTTATATGTATATAATTATCCAATAAATTCATGAAATTGCATAATTGTTCCAAAAAATATTAATTTAAATATTATTAAATTTATTTACATGTATTTTCTACTTATTAATCAAGTGCAACATCATCATTTCATAGTTTCTTGTGGTAATTATAACATAAATACATATTATAAATAAATTAATATCATAAAAAAAATATTCATATTAAAAATAACCCTTTATAACCATTCATAACCATTTTTTATGCATAGTAAAATATATTAGGGGTATTAAAATAATGAGACTAAAATATTAAATTTTATTTTGTTAAAATAATATAATTTCATTATCAGAGGAAAATTATAAAAAAATTCCATAATATAGAAGCTAGCAAAACACCCTAAAATTCTAAAATCAGAACTTTTTTTTATTTTGTGAATGACATGAAATACCATGCTTAGAAGAAAATATAACATTCCAAGAATTTATGATAAATTTATTTTTTCACTAGCTTAGATTACACGCAACACTGATTTAGCTTCTTTCACACACAACAATGAGTTTCTTAAATAGATGCATTACACGGAGGACCGCGTTTTACCAAACAACAATATACCATTAACATTATTATTTAATATATCACCTAGCCATTGGATTGACAAGTATGAATAGGATTACATAACTAATGAAATTATATATTTTACAGAAGTCTATTTATTTATTAGTGATAAAATAAGAATCATTTTAAAGTAAAGAAATGTTTTTGAAAAACTGTATTTTATTAAAAGACGTATTAATCATGCTTTGCACTCATAATTTAAATTAAATTTTTGACCACTTTTATAATATTAATTTAAAAAAATAAACTTCATTTTTGAAATAAACATATCAAAATTATCTTACGGTGATTTTTTTTGGATTTTTCTAAAATACTTCTTTTTTTGATGAATGGTAAAAAATACAGAATTTCACCAGAAAAATACTCTTTTATTTAAATAAAATGTGACGTCGAATTATATTTTGAATTATTTTTAAAGTATAACTTGTTATATTTTGTATCAATTAATTCAATTCAATTTATTTAATTAATTTTCATGTTGAATTTTAATATAAAAACTTTGTAAACTTTTGGACATTTTCTCTTTAAGAACACACTTTCTCATTGCATCAGTGAGATTAATTTTAATTTTAACATTGAAAGTTATGTAAATTTAATTTTTAAAAATGTATTTTTTTTAATAATCATATTTTTATAATGTCTAATATGTTCAACTTAATTTTATTCCAAAATAAATAATGAAAATGGTTAAAATTAATTTATGTGGTTTATGTAAAAATGGGTTTATCGGTGGTTAAACTAAGAAGATAAGGGTTAAAATGACCTAAATACTTTTCAAAACCCCATTTTATAGACATATTTCAACCTTATATCTTCTATATTTGATAATTGAATATTTTGGTAGTTTTTTTCATGATAAAAACGTGGGTATGATTGAATATTTTCAAACAATTACAATTGTGTCGCCCACCTCACTTATAAATTTCCACCACCTATCCTCTTCACTTCACACCTTAAAACAATTTTTTCAGTAAATATATGACCAAATATCTTCAAAACATCTCTACCCACATCCTAGAAACATTATTTTCATCATAAATCCAACCTATGAATCCCTTTTCTGAAAACGAAAGGAGGATACTTGATGAAGAGGTAATGTTCTTCAACAAGCATTTTTATTTTATTTCCTCTTACACATCCTTCAATTATTTTTAAACCATGATGATTTAATAAATTTAGTACATGAAATATTATGAGATATTTTCATGTCATGTAAAAGACCTACAACCACCTCCACTTCCATTAAATGCATTATGAAATAATTATCCGTGAGTACAATAGACTACGGCCTCACGAATCGATGTCATCCGTTATTCCATTACAACCTCTAACGGTAGTTTATGATGATGGATATAATTAAAAATATTATATTTATAACATAATTATGCCTATTGATTCATAATATTATTTATAACTTTTTACTATCCATTCCGTACGGTATATGATAATGTGCTCGTGTGTACAGCGGACTACCACGTCATGAAGTGATGTTATTCGGATTCCACTAATGCTTTAAATCGATGGTGATAAGGATAAATTTAATGAATATATATAGTTTAAATGAAATAATTATTATAATAATGACATATTTATCATTCTTAAAATTTAATACATCATTTTCTTTTTTTACCTTTTCATACATTAAAACATGGTAACATCATTCGTGGATTTGTGGACTAATGCCTTTACAAAGCGATGTGACTCACTTTTCCTCACTGCACTACATGGATGGTATATTTAATTATATTTAAAAAAATTATATGGTATTTAAAATATTATTATAATTATATAAAGAATAAATATTACTTACCTACTTTCTATCACGATCAATGAAAAATGGAAACGTTACTCATCCGTACGTGTGGTCTATCGTCTCCATGATCCTAACACACTTCAGTTCACAAAACCATATTTAATGATTATTTTCAAAAGTATAATTAACATATTAATATTATTATTTTTTAATTATTATTATTTTTTAGATGATATAACTATATAATATATCCAAGAACCAGATCTTTCATGAAGAAACACGTATGGGAAAACAATCCAATTAACACATGAAATAATGAATGTGATGAATTATTATTAATAGAAGGGTGATAAGATCTTATAAAATGATAATATATGATTTTATAAATATTAATATGTTTATATTATAAGTTAATAACATTTCTAACATGACTACATAGGAGGTTAAATCATGTTTAACCAAAATGAAACATGAGGTAAGAGATTCTATCTCAATTTCCTTTCATTGAGTAACATTTGAATGTTATGAACCAACTTCTTTTTATATACGGTTTACACTACACATTTTTCATATATTGTCATGAATAATTCATAAATCCTAGTATTTTATTATTCAATTTTAATTATTTAAATCAATTTTATTTTGATTTAATATAACCAAGTGGTAAGGGATATCGTCTCAATTTACATTCCATTCAGACAAATTTGTTATTATTCACAAATTAACTTTTATATGGGGAAAATACATTCCATTGGACATGTGATATCATTATTCATTAATTATTAATATTATTTTAAAATTAAATTTTAATTATTTCATCCAATGTTATTTGACTTCAAAATTACCAATTGGTCAATAATTTTAGAAAATATTTTATTTACTTTGGGTTATATTACTTCTTTGTTGTCATTTATTTTTTAAGATTATGAGTGTAATAAATTTTAATTATTTTATGATGTATTCATAATTATTCTATTTTTATTTATAGTTGATACACATAATAAATGTATTTATTAATTATTAGTTCAACATTATAATCTTTGTAAGGGTTCATTTCATATTATCATTCTAATTGTGGTTGTTTATTCTTAAATTTCAGTTGAAGGAAATTATTTTTTTTATAGTCTAAATAAAACCATTTAATTTACTTATACTATATTTATTTAAGATATTTTCAAGTAATAATTTTATTGTTTCACTCTTTGAAACTTATATAATTGACAAAATGTTTTTAAGAAAATCTGACTTCTTTTGTCTCATTGGTCGGAAAACTGTTTTCTTCCAAAACCATATTTTCAAAAAATGTTTTCAAAAATGATTTTAACCTTTTTGAAATGATTTTTTAAATTAATTTTTATCCATTTTTTCTTTTCAGAAATTTTTTTCAAAGGAATCTTATTCTTTTTTTACTGAACAAGCCACTTTTCTAACCTTTTTACATAGAAAAAAGGAATATTATTTTTAACTTGTACTCTATGTATGGAATTACCCACCCACATCACTATAATTTATTTAAATAATATTTTTAAATTATAAAAGTTTATTTTTTAATAAATTTATCCCCTAATATTATATTGATTAATAGTTTTTAAAAGTGATTTTCAAATAAAATTATTTTCAAAATATTTTAGGTTTTAAAAAGTTATTTTCAAAATGAAAAAAAAGTTTTTCCTCAGAATTATTTTTAAAGATATTTTTATAGTATTTATATTCATCAAAAATAAAAAACCATTTATTTTAAATACACTTCATTGAGGATATGTTGTATTAAAACCATCCTTATTATTCATCAGTTTGGTTTATCATTATTTTGACTAAGGATAATATTAACATTCACTTTCTTGATTCATTTATGTGGTTAGTAACTTTACCATGAAATTTTCACTTTCCTGTGATCATTGAACATTAAATTTTCCCTAAATATCCATATTATTTATCACGTATATATTTATTTCTTAAACCATATATCATTTCTACATATGGTGCTCTAAATTTAAATTCATTTGTTCGCTAGGGGAAATATTGAAAAAGTAATTATTATTCACTCAATAATAATATTTTATTATAAGGGACATTATTTATGAATTAAATGTATTATTTGATATATGAGGAATGATTTAGACATTAAAGACATGGGTGGGGCTTAGTTATAGATATACCCTCAATGCATCAATAATATCATGAGGTGAATCGGTAAGCTATCAAAAAAATAAGTTTGCTAAAAATAATTGGTTTGTAACCAGTAGTATAAAATATCTTATGAAAAATCTGGAAAGTAGAGGTATCATGTTTCCTAAGATCATGGTTTCCAATAATTAATAATTTCATTCTTTAAGAATTCAATTATTATTATCCATGATACTTTCACAATGATATTATCTCTAGATGCATTTCATTCTCATTTTATTGATTAAATGACAAGTGTTTTTAGTTATTTTACATTCCATACTGATTATTCCTTATCCGTTTTTGATAGTAAGATTATTTATTAAATGGAATGTGTTTTCCGTTATTTACCCTTCCATATTGATTATTGTCCAAGATACTTTCACACTAATATACTCTCAATATGCACATACTTCTTTGTTTATTAATTGCATGGAATTTGTGTTCAGTTATTCCCATTTCTATGTTGATTATGATTATTGATTGATGATAGATTCCACTGTACTAAACCCATAAGGAAATTTTGAGCTTGTGCTTATTTTTTTTCTTCCACAATTTTACTTGAACTATACAATGATGGATGTACAAGGGTATACTTAAGGGAATAATGTTATTCCTGAAAAAAAATTATGTTTTATTTTGTGTTTTCAAATTTAATATGGGACTCAAGAATGTATCTATTTTACTAAGACTAATAAACAATTTTGTCCCCTAGGATGAGATTCCTTGTATACTATTCCTATGTAATAAAGTAGGCACCAGCTCTGGGCTACTAGGGTTGGGGTCACTATAGTAGATATCAAAGGAATTTTAGAATAAACATTGTGAACTATATTTTGTAAAACATATATTAGAGAATATAACCTTATGATAAACATTAATGATAATTATATAATAACATCCTAATATTTTGATGATGTATATATTATGTGGTTTTCATGGAAATATATACTTGTCTCCATAATATAATTGGATTATTTTTCATGAAAAAATGTACCTAGGGGTAAAAACATTTAAAAAGTGAGTGTTGGGATTGATCATATCATCACCCAATGCATGAGAATGAGCCTTACTGTGCACATAGTTTGATGCTCCCAAAGGATATTCTTAGGATAGTTAATATTTTTTATACAAATCATTATTAAGGATTTGAATAGATAGTGACAATGAATGACCTAGGTTAAATTTAAGGTGTATTATATTGAAAAGAATGTGTCTAAACAGAATGTGAAAATGTTTTATGTGTGGAAAATAAGGATATAAAGGAAATAATTTTAGAGTAAAAATGAAGTCCATAATGGAAGGAAATAAATATTATCCCATGGATCCATTTATAAATCATTGTATTAGATGTGGGGAACCTTTGAATTATCTGATTCAATTCCTTATTCTAAAGAACAAACCCTAGACCAAGTAAAGAACTATGTGAAAATAAAATGAAAAAGTATTTATGTATTGGGATTAAATAATTGAATTTTTGATGTATTTAACAAATGTTATTTTGGTTATAATAATCATCAAAAATCATAGGATTATGTTAAATTATATAAGAATATGTGTCTTTATTAACTTAAGAGGTACATATGCCATCATGGTTTTATGATCTTAAGGTTTATCGTAAGTCCCAATTCTTAAACGCCCATTTTTAGGTTTTATGTGATGGGTGTCTACAAAGATTAAAGATATTTTGGGAAAAATTCATGGAAGTGCCATCCATTGGATTATTATATGTTTTAATTGAAAAGTTAGTAGAGTAATAATGACTTTATATTTTATATACCTATTATTAAAGGTATTGATAACCATTAGGGTAAATATGACCATTAATGTCATTGTAATAAAAGTCAAATAATATTGTTAAACTCTGTTTTAAAAAAAGGGTGAATTGAAAACCTTAGTAAAAATAATTTTATTGATTAATTTTATTTCAAGTATTTCCATCATATATTTTTGGAACTTTTATATTAATTGTATTAATATAGTTTCAAAAAAGGAAAACTCACACAGTATATGACAACCCGTCACATCTGTAAAGGTCAAGGGACTTGAACTAATGATTAAAGGACAATAAGGATTTAACACCAACCACTGGAATATGAGATGTACTAGTTAATATATCATTGTTTTTAGTTAATAAATTTGAAAAAAATCATATTAATAAAGAACTAGTGGTGTTACTATTGAGTTTTGGAGATTAATTATTATATTAGATAAATTCTGCTAACCATATTGATTTTTGTAAATACTTAGTGACAAATAGAATGACTTTTTTCTATTTTATGGATCTTATGATCCATTAAAATATAATTTTATTTCTTTAATCATAAAAAATAAATTTTGGAAATTCATTTCTTAGAGTAAGCGATGAATCTGAAATTGATTAAAGCGTAACCAAAGGATGAAATTATTCTTATGAAAAAGAAATATATCAGGTAATTATATTTTCTAATATACTTAATCAACAAAATAATCCCTCAACTCCATGAAAATGAAATTAACTCAAAATTATATAATATTGAATGAATACGTGATAAATCAGATAATATTTTAATGCATCGAATATTTATGGATTTAAATCCCTTAACATTCCATTGATCATTGATGTTATTTTGATCAATGACCTTAATCACCATATATAATTATTTAATCTTTTCTTCTGTGTATATACCTTTACATTCCACCAATTTTCTCCTACAAAGAAACCTAGAAATTTGTTATTCCATATAACAGCACTACGTCCCTTTATTTATTATTAAGAGGGTATTTTATTAATGATTTTATGATGTCGATTTTTAGACAATGGTTTTTCCAAATCTAAAACCATAGACAACGAGGAAAAAGATTAAATTATATAAATACAATATATATAAGGTATAGAAAATATAAAACCCCAAAATTATAAAATATTAAAATTGTATTTGATAGTGTGTATGACACACAACACGAAGCATAGAAAAAAAATATAACACCACAAGACTTTACGAATTATTTTTTTAAAATAAATTAATTCTATTTAATTTCTTTCATTACATAATACACTAAGGTATCTTGTGTTATCCACAATAATGTGTTTCTTCAATATAATTCATTACATGCAAGACTGATTGTTACCGAATATTGATATACTATAGATACTACTATTTAATATATTGACTAGTTGTTGTAATTGAAGGCTTGAATAGGATTAACTAAAATATGAAAATTTATATTTTAAGCATGTTTATTAGTTATCTATATAATATTAATAATATATAAATAATTTAAAATAAAAATAACTATTTTTGGAAAAACTCTATTTTTCTAAAATATGAATTAGTTATGCTTGAAACAAATAATTTAAAAAAATTAAAAAAAATTATAATTTTTTTTTCAAAAAATAAACTTCAATTTTTGAATCATCATATCCAATTTATATTAGGGTTAATGTTTTGGTTTTTTCTGATGTGTTCCATTTTTTGATGAATGGTGAAAAAATTTACATTTTAAATAAAAACTTCCTTTTTGTTTTAATAGTTTATAATTTTGAATTATATTTGAAATTGGTTTTGAAGTAACATTATTTAAAATTTATATAAATTAAAACAATTTATTTAATTTTATTAATTTTCATTATGAATTTCAATATAAAATCTTTTTAAACTTTAAGACATCTTCTCTTTAAAACACAACATTCTAATGGCGTTAGTGGGATTAATTAGAAATTAAAATTATCCAATTAATTTAATTGATTTTAGAAAAATAGATTTTATATTTTTAATAATCATGATTTATTATTTATAATAAGTAAAACATATTTTTTGACCAAAATTAATAGTGAAAACATAAATAATTAAATTCCGTGATTAAGGTAAAATGGATTTAACAGGGGGTAAACTAAAAAGATATGTGTTCAAATGATCTAATTAATTTTAAAAAACCAATTTTATAGAAATATTTAAACCATATATCTTATAAGTTATATAATTTCCTTATTTTCAAACTTTTGGTGTGATAAAATCATGGGTATGATTGAATATTTAGAAGAAATTACAAGTCTATCACTTACCACACTTAGAAATGTCACCTGCTCTCCTCTCCACTTCACACATTAAAACCCATTTGGTTCACACAATACAAACCCAAATAACTTCCAAAATTCCATCCCCTCATCCTAAAATTCATATTTTTGGAATAAATCCAACCTGGGAGTTCTTTTGGTTCAAACCTAATGAAGAAGAAACGAAGAATATGTAATGATCATCAATTAGAGTTTTTATTTTATTTTTCTTTCTCCACCTCCTTTAATTAATTTTAAACCAAAAATATGTAATAACCTCATTTTATTACATATAATGAGCTGGTGTTATCTTAATATTATGACCTCAAGCCCCCTCTACTTCCATCAAATGGGTTATAAAATCATCATTCATGTGTACGGAAGACTACCGCCTCACAAACCGATGTCATTCATTTTTTCATTACCACCTCTTGTGGTTGGGTATGATGATGTATATAAAGTATATATATTATTTTTATAACGCAATTAAAACTATTGATCTTTATATCATATATACCTTTTTAATTTACAGTCCTTATGGGATTTGATAATGTCACTTGTGTGTAAAGTTTAGAACCACCTCGTGAAGCGATGTGATTCCTCTTTCACTAATGCTTTACATGGAATGAAATAAGGATACATTTAATTTATATATGTAATTTAAGTGACCTAATTAATATATTTATGACATTTTTATAATTCCTAAAATAAAAAAAAATCATTTTATTTTTTACCTTTTCAATCACAGAAAGATGATGACATCATTCATGAACGTATGGACTATGACCTTCACAAAGCGATGGGACTATCTTTTCATCACCACACCCAATGGATGGTATATATAAGTATATATAAAAAATAATGAATTTATGATATTTTGAAAATTATTAAAAGATGTAATATTAATTTTTTCCTTTTCATAATGATCGTTGAAAATGGAAACATTACTCATACGTACGTACGGGCTACCGTCTCCTTGATCGTAACGTACTTTGTTTCACAAAACAATATTTAATTATTAGTTTTAAAAGTATAATTGATGACTAAATATGTTAATTATGTCATTATTAATATAATTTACATGATATAACTATATAATATCCATATGAACTAGATCTTTCAAGACAAAACATGCCCTAGAGAACAAGGTAATTCACAACAAAAACAATGAAAACAATGAAATATTTTAATAGAAGGGTGGTAAGATTTTTTAAAATCATAATATATGAATTTATAAATATTGATATGGGTATGTAATATGTTAATTATATTTTTAATCCCAAAATATAGGATTTTAAAGCATATTCAACAAAAATTAACTGTAGGGTAAGGGATTCTGTCTCAATTTCCTTTCATTGAGGCACATTTTCATGTTACATGCCAACTTATTTTATATGGTGTATGTGCTTTCAATTTAAAATTTAATAAAATTAATAATTCATACTTTAGCCTAATTTATAATAAAATTTTAATTATTTCATCAAAGTAGATTTTTTTTAATATTACCAAGTGGTAAGGGATTTTATCTCAATTTTCATTCCATTGAGACTTATTTGTTATTATGCACCAATTCACATTTGTGTGGTGTATATACTACCCCTTTTAAATGTACAAATACAATTCATTAACAATTCATGTTATTTCAATTTTCAATTTAAATTATTTCATCCAAGGGGGTTTGACTTGAAAATTACCAAGTGGCAATGAATTTCATAACTCAATTTCATTTCTTTGGGTTATATTACTATTTTGTTGTTACTGTTATTCTATGATTATGTATATAATAAATTTTTATTATATTATGATTCATTTAAAATTAATTTTTTTGTATTTATATTTGATAAAAATAATTTATTCATTGATTAATTCTCACTTCAATGTTATAGTCTTTGTAAGGGTTTATTTCACAATCTCATTCTAATAGAAAGTGTTCATTCATGAATTATAATTGAAGAAAATTATTCAATCATTGTTTAAGTAAAACCAATTAATATTATTATACATTGGTTATTCATGATAACTTCAAGCAATAATACCATTTTTTCACTCTTTTCTAATTAAAATAATTGATAAGATTTTTTAAAAAAATCTGACTTCATTTCTCACTACAGTGAGAAATTGTTTTCTTTTAAAACCATGTTTTATAAAATCTTTTTCAAAAAAATTTCTATTCCCTTTAAAATGGTTTATTAATGGTATTTTCAAGCATTTTTTATTTTTAATTAATTTTTTCCAAGGAAATTTCCTTTATTTTTTTGAATGAGACACATTTCTATCCTTTTTATAGTGCAAAAGGAATTTTCTTTTTAACTTGCATGTAATGTACAAAATTACCCACAAACATAACTGTCATTTATTTTAAGATTAATTTGAAAGTTAATAAAATTATTTTTAATGAAATTATTTTTCCAAATATTCTGGAAATTCAAACATTCTAAAAGTTATTTTCATGGAAAAAAAATTTCAATATGTTCTATGTTTTAAAAAGTCAATTTCAAAATGAAAATGATATTTTTATCAAGAATGATTTTAAGTTTCTATTTATGGTATTTCTATTCTTCAATGAAAACAACCCTTTATTTTACGTATACTCTACTAGGGAGAATTTGTATTGATATGGTCCTTAGTCTTCATCTAAATGGTTTAGGATTATTTTTTACTAAGGTTAGTTTTTACATTCACATCCCTGATTCATTTTTGTGGTAAGTAACATTCCATTTTAATGTTCACTTTACAGTGATCATTGGAAATTAAATTATCCCCAAATGTAAATATCGTTTATCAGGGATGTTTTTCTTAATTAAACCATATATCATTTCTATATATTGTTTTATACATTGAAATTCATTTTTTTTATCAGAGGAAATTTTGACAAATTCATATTATTTACTCAATATAGATATTTGATGATAAGGTTTATTATTTATGAATTAATTAGATTATTATATATATGAGGAATTATTTGGATATTAAAGACACTGGTGGGCCTGGTTATAGATAACCATTGATGTATCAGTATTATCATGAGGTGAATGAGAAATATACTTGGAAATATGTTGTCCAAACCCAATGGGTTTGTACCTAGTAGTTTAAAATTCCTTATAAAATGTATTGAAAGTATAGGTATTATGATTCCTGAGATCATGGCATCCAATAGCTAAGCACTACCTTCACTAATAATTCACTTATTATTATCCATGATATCTTCACTATGATATTATCTCTAAATGAATTCATTCTAATTTTATTGATTAAATGGAATGTGTTTTCAATTATTTACATTTCCATATAGAATATTCCTTCTTCATTTATGATATTCATGTTATTGATTAAATGTAAATTGTTTTT
Organism: Viscum album; assembly: GCA_963277665.1. Lineage (NCBI taxonomy): Eukaryota > Viridiplantae > Streptophyta > Magnoliopsida > Santalales > Viscaceae > Viscum > Viscum album. The sequence continues at coordinate 1,364,731,157 of OY728151.1, read as the reverse complement.
AGTTATTTACCATGCCATATTTATTATTATTCATGATACCTTTTCATTAATATTATCTATGGATGCACTTCATTCTAAATTTATTGATTACATGGCATGAGTGTTTGGTTATTTACCTTCGAATATTGATTATGATAATTTATTCCTGATATATTCCACCTTAATTAAGTCTTATCAATCCTTTCAGATCACCCTTATTTTTTTCCTTCCCTAGAATTACATAAAGTGTTGTATGATTGATTTTTAAGGATATTCTAGAGGAAATAATGTTATTGTCAAAAAACATTATAAAATAATATTAGTTTTCAAAAATAAAATGGGACACATGCATTTATTAAGTTAACTAAAAATATTAAACTATTCGGTCTTTCAGGAATTGATTCCTTGTATCTTATAGCAATGAAATAAATCAGGCATCAGTTCTGGGATATTGTGGTCAAGGCCTTTACAACTAGTATTTAAATGGTAAAAATATAATCATAAAATTAAATAAAGGAATGTGTTGGATTTATTTTTATTCCTTGTCTAAATATTTTTAATCATGTTTAATCTATTTTTCCTTTTACCAGGGTGATAAAATTTTACCATAGTTACTCTTCAAAATGAAAAAAAAAATTGACCTCATTAATAAATTTGAACCTCATAATTTAAAATATTAAATCTATCCTTCAACATTAAATTTTTATATATGGTAGAAAGTAATTTTAATATATTTGCAGAGAACAAAATGAAAAATAGGTTTTATGAAAAATCAATTTTATGCATAAAAACAAAATTATACCCCAAAAAATATAACTTCAATTACTATAAAATTAATTATAATATCTTTGATCAAAGTTATCTTATGGTGTTTTAAAATTATATAAAAATATGACGATACTTTTAAAATAATTTATATAATGAAAATAAAATCAATTTTTTCCAAAATTAGCATTTTTCACTATTTTCTCAAAAATCAATTAATTCAGGGAAATTTCCCTCACCTAATTTATGACATAAAATTTTCAAAAATTATATTCATTATTTAATATAAAAATTCTAAAATTTTAATAAGTTAAATATAATATCTATGAAAAAAATACAATAAAACCCATTTTTGAAGAAAATTTATTTTTGAAAAATAAAATGACTTCATCCACATTCCTTACATAATAACAAAAATTAAATTAATTTAAAATAATTTTATTGGATATATAATCTTATTATTAAAATATAATAATTTACAAATAGTTATTTATTTAATATATTATGATAAAAATACATATCTCACATAAAAATAGTTCTAAGAAAAAACTATTTTACCTATAAAAAATTATCATCATTTCTAACCAATTTCTAATTAGTGTGTTTTACATTAGTAATTTTATTAAGGAAAATTATATATATATATATTAAAAAATGTATATTCATATCCAAACCCATTAAACCAATGGGAGGTTATATATTTCTTATTAAAATAATAATATTCCAATAGTGTAACATGGTTCGTTTAAGCTTGGTGTTGCATATACCACACTCTATAAAATATAGTATTATTTGAATAAAATACATTGTAAAATTATGTAGTGTTACAAAAAAAAATAACCTAGGCTACCACACTTAACTACCTTAAATACTGTACTCCTTTAACCTAGAATCCCACTTTGTAACACCCTGAGATTTTGAGAATTATTTTTTTCAAATTAATTTATCTTTTCAAAAAAAATTTCTTTCACATGACACTGGAAATAGTTATTTATATACATATATATTAAAACACTAATTCAAAAATTCTTTTTATATGTAATATAAAATTGGATTGCGCTATAGGAAATACCAATTTGGCTTGTGTTATAAGCAACAGTAACTTGGCGTACGATGCACGCAACACTGAGTTTCTACAAAACAACTCTTTTTATTATTTTAATTATTTAAATAAGATAATTATAACCTATACCTTAAACTTAGTAATAAATAATTTTCTACTATTTTTGATTTATATGAATAAAACATAGAAATAATAAAATATAATATTTTTTGTAAAGTCCTTTTTATGTTTAAAAACGTCATTCTCTAGAATGTAATGATTTTAATAATGAAAGTAATTTTAGACACATTTAGAGGTAAAATATCATAAAATAAACTTTATTTTTTTAATTCATAACATCGAAATTAGCTGAGGAATAATGTTTTGTATTTTTCCTAGAAAATTCTTTTTTTGATGAATAATGAAAAATAATGCTTTTTAGTAAAAAACTGCATTTTCTTTAATTAATTGTTAATTATAAATGATATTATAAATTATTTTTAAGGTTAAATTAGATAAATAATTTATCTTCTATTACAATTAAATTCATTAGAATCAATTCCACTTTGATACTGGATATAAAATATTAACAAATGTTGAAATTTTTCCTAATTCAAAACCTTGTTATTTCATACTATCTACGGGATTAGTACTAATATTAATTTCTATTCTTCCATTATTGGAATTTTAAAAACTTGATATACATCATTTTAGTCAGTCTAATATTTATATTCTAATAAGATGATGTTAATATTTTACCAAAATTATTAGTAAAAGTGATTAAAATTAATCACAGCAATTATGGCCAAATTAAGGTTTATTAGGGACTAAACCTTAAAATTAAGGGACAAAATGACATATAAACTTCTCAAAAACCATCATATATCCATAGTTAGGCATTAAACCTTATATTATTTAGTTTTTTTGGTTTTTTAATTCTTTTTTTATATAAAAACATGTGCACACCCAATTTGTTTCTAAAAATTCCATGTGAGTCCTTTTCTTTCACTATAAAAGGTCACCACCTCTACCCATTCCTCATACCTCACAAGCCTATTACATTCAAAAAATACCTATCAAAATTTCTTCCCAATAATAATACCTTTGACTTTAAATCCTCACTTTGGGAAGAAACCCTCTAAAAGAAACCTTTTGGGCATAAACCAAAAGGAGTTACCCGATTTAGAGTAAACGTCTTCTTTCAAGCTTTTTTCCTTTATTTCCCTTATTCACTCGTCCACTCTCTTTATTCCCTTATTATGTTAGAACAATTGTATCTTCTCTATAATATGATTTTTTTAATAAAATATTTTGACCTAAACTTATACACACCTCCATCTAATGTATGGTGAACATACTATTTCTGTGTAGGGTGAACTGCTACCACACAAAACGATGATTGTTCATTTATCATCTACCACTAAACATGGTGGCCATTATGATGAAAATTTTATTTATATTTTTAATATATTATATTTATTGTTTATTTATGCTTATTTATTTCTTGTAAAACACCCATCATTAAACCTTCCATTTGGTTTTAATATGATAATCTCGTTTGAGGAAGTATGGACTCCTGCCCCCCCCCCTAAAGCGATGTGATTCGTTCACACACCACATGGGATGTATTATGGAAGAGTTTCATAAACATATATGATATATATGATATATTAATTGTACTTTAATAATTATATATATATACATACTTACGTATATATTTTTATATATATTTTTCATTTTCTTTTATTATTTTAATACGACGATTAAAAACGAAAACAACGTTCATGTGTACGTACAGCTTACAGTATCCATCAAGGGTATATTCTATTTAATAATTATATGTGATATAAATTATTATAAAATTAATATAATATATATACCTAATATTAATATCATTATCTACACTCTTAAATAATGATATAAGTATAAGGAACAACAATATAATAAAGTAAGACACATGCGATGAACAAAGCGAATATTACCCAATGTGAAAATATAACATAGGATCGTTAACAGGAAGGTAATATTAGGTCATAATCAAACAAAATATGGTAATATATATAATAATATACTTATTTAAAATATTTATAATATAATTATATTTATTATAAAGGAATATTGTATGAGTAAGGAGAGAGTCAAGACACAAGGTAAGGGGATTTCATATCACTTTTAATTTCTATGAGTTACAATCTATGTTAACTACCCTTTCCTTTTGTATGTTTTATGAACTACTTGTGATATTATTCTATGTATATTTTTCTTAAATTTATGGGTATTCATATTCCCATTTTATGATCCTTCTTTCATGGGTTTTAACTTTCAAATGTCACCAAATTTGTAAAAAAAATGTTTTTGTCATAATTTCCCTTCCATGAGACTCATGTTCTATTATGCACCTAAAATATTTTTTTTGGAGTCAATATAATTCAATTTTACATGAAATATCATTAATATAAATATTTTAATGATATTATATAATTCATATAATTACCTTACCTTACATGGAGAGCATGATCCCAAGATACCAAGTTATAAGAGTTTATTAAGACAATCTCATTACTTTTCGAGATTGTTTGTGTTTATGCTTACATTTATTAAATCTTATGATATATCACTCAAAAATATTCATGAGTTTCCTTATCCTATATTATTTCATGATAAACTCATGTATTGGTACTATTTTCTAATCTTTTTCACATAAGATATTTAAGAAAGTATGTTTAGGAAAGCCTGAATTTACCCTATCTTTGGTCGGAAATCTTTGTTTTCTAAAAAGAGTTTCCAATAATATTATATCATTCCCCTATAATATCAAAAATAAATTTTTACCATTTTTTTTACCATTATCTTTAATAGAATATTCTTGTCACTTTCCAAACAATGTACTTCTCTATCCTTTTTAGAGTGAAAAATGAATGTTCTTTTGACCTCGTATGACATGTAAGGATTTACCTACTGTCATTTATCTAAAGATCCATTTAAATTTTTTTAAAGATTAATATTTTGGAAAAAAAATTTTAAAAGTATTTTTCAATAAAAAAAAATTCATAATTTTTTCAAACTTATTTTGAATTTTTTCGGGGAAAATTGTTTTCAAAATGTTTTCCAGCTGTATTTAAAAGTTTTTCAAAGTGTTTTCAAAGAAAAAGCATTCAAAACGTTTTTAGGATTTCAAAGAAAATGATTTTCTATAGGTTTTAAATATTTATTTATATGTTTTAAATTTATTTCCAATGAAATGGTTTTCAAAACATTTTCAATCTCTCTTTAAAAAATTTCAAGTGATTTCAATGAAAAATATTTTTAAAATGTTTTGAAGCTTATTTTAACTGTTTTAAAGGAAAAAGTATTTCAAAATAATTTTTTGACATCTTTATAAATTTTCAAGGTATTTTATAATTAAATTACTTCAAAAAAAAAATCCTTTTTCAAACAATAAAGGATATTTAACTCAAGAAATGTTTTTTAAGTATATTTCAAAATTATTTTACATCTAAGATGACAACTATTGATGTTACTCATTCCTTTCTTTGAAATTATCTAAAGGTTCCATTCATATCCTTTATATGAATAAGTTATAATTAATACCATGGTCTTTATGAAACCCAATTATCTTTTAGGGGTAATATGTTTATGAAACTCGTTTCTCTTTCATTGTTTATATGATTTTTAAACTTTCTTCTTTTCACGGGTTATGTTTATAATAAAATTATTATAAACCAGTATATTTCCACAGGTTATGATATGTTAACATGTTTATGATACCAATTTCATTTCATCAGTAATGATATGATTATTTATGATCTTGTGGAATGAGTATGTATGATTTCATCATATGATGGGTGGGACATATATCTCCCTCCAATTCATTAGTTAAATATTTATATCTCATGAGATTAAACAGGGTTGTAAGGAGGGTTACTCATATTAGTAATAATTGGTTGGAATGAGGGTTACATAGTTCAGTAATACATAGCTAGAATGGGGGTTACTCAGGTCAGTAATATATGGAGGGAATGAGGGTTACTCAGTTCAGTAATATAGGGATGGAATGAGGGTTACTTGGTTCAATAATACATGGATAGAATAAGTGTAACCCAGTTCTTTAATACAGGAAAGGAACAAGGGTCACTCAGTTCAGTAATATAGGGATGGAATGGGGTTTACCCAGTTGAGTAAAGGACTTCTACTAGTAATATGGCCTTGTTAGTGATTCCTTAGCTACAACAGAATTCATATTATATGTTTATGTGTCGCCACAATTCCAGGACTTATTCTTAGCTTTTGATTTCATGGATTACGCTCTTTATTTTATAAGATTCAGGTCTTATGAACTCCCAATCTTTATACCATGATCTATGTTATGATGTTTTATTTGTATCATATTATCTTCAATTTACTGTATCACATTCTCATACCCATATACTCATGTTGATTCTTACATGTCTCCCTTGTTTACCCTTTCTGAGCATTAGAACTTACCACTTTTATGTTTCCTTTCCCCCAAGTTATGATGATATATATTATTTTTGATATGACTAAGAAGGGTTCTAGTCAAGAAGAACCTAGTGGGAGGTGATGTAGCTTACTTATATATCAGTGTTAATGTTTCCATGTTTTCAAATTGCATTATACCAACTAGTGTCTTTGAGAATCATTTTGTATAATGTTTAAGTATTCCGCAAAAGTAATGTAATGTATGTATTTGGAAATGAGGGTATCTACAGTTGGTACCATAGAAAAGGTAGAGTTAACCTTTGGAAACTAGGATTATAAAACCATAGTTACATCCCTAAGTATATTTCTAAGGATACTTCTAGGTATGTCTCTAAGGATAAGTATAAGGATGTGTTAACGTTTAGGAAAATATCCTAGAATTTTAGTCAAGGAAAGAGTGAGTGGTTTCCTAAAAATAAATCTATTTCTAGATACTACATGTGAATGTAGCTCTAGAACAGATATACCTAGGGGTAAAAACTCTGAAAATATGTTTTGGACTTGACTCAGGGTATTCTAGTACATGAAAATGGGTCTTGCTGCACATCTGGTTTGACACTCCTATGGGATATGCTTTCAGAAATTCACAAACTCTTCACAAACCATCACCAAGGATTTAGATATAAGTTAGGTATGAATAACCTAGGATAAACCCAAGGTTTCATATATTATGGAAGTTTTCATGATTTATAAATCCTATAGGTAATTCTTTTCATGATTATGTTTTTTTATGCTATGATAAGTAATGCTCACATGATTCTTCTAGTTTTAGTCAATGGTAGGAACTGGAAGGAACTAGAATAATGTTGAATGTGATGGGAGATTTTTTGATGAGTATTCAAGTGGGATTATCACTATAGTGAAGTATTTAATGATCATTCCTAATTAGTTTTCATATAATATGATTGAAAATGTTTACCTTTACCAACTCCCAAACTCACCAAGGAACGGAAAGAACGAGTTCACTGAGTGTTCGGGTAATGGAGACCATTGAAGAAAGAATATTTTGTTCCTTTGTGTCAAAAATGTGGAGGGAATCACCAACATTAATTTATTAGGGGAACAAGAATGTGTTTTCACTATGGAAATGAAAGACACAAAATAAGTGACTATAAGGAAAAAATAAAGAGTTCGGTTAATGAAATGGATGGGAATTTTGGCATCTTTAAGTCATCAGTGAAGATTAAGTGTTTTAAATGTGGATAAAATTGTCATTATGCAACCCAATTTCCCAAGAGGATGTTCTTGAAGGGAATCAGAAAGGTGGTGTGAGAAATGGTTATATTTTGGATTATGACGAGACTATGGATGAAATGTGAAAGGAAAGAGGTATTATTGTTAATGGATTAAGGTTGATGTAATTGAGTATTTATTTATTTTTATTCCAAAATTAAGAATGGTGAATTATGTGTGGATTTTTAGGTTTATGTTTTTCTAATTATTAAGAAGAATATTTTTAATGGTAATGATGGACTAGAATGGTTATTTCATGAGATTTCACATTTTTTACTATGGGAAGGTAACCAGTAACATGTTATTCATGTTAATATAATGTTGTATGGATAAAAATATATGGGATATGAATAAGTAAATTATCCAATTTTGGTTACCATGGAACTATGTAAGGAACTTTTTATGGGGGGTTTATTCTACCACTAATGAATTTCAAAACATTTTTGGATTTAAGGAGTAAATCCAATATACTTTAGAATGAGGAAGCGTGTATGTTTTCCAAAAGGAGTTATGGATATTCAGGTTGTTACCATGTTTCAAAGGAATACAAAATAAGGGTATTCACATGTTTGGAATGTTATAACTAAGAGATGCTTTGTGATGTAGCGGAATAAATGATAATCTGATTTTGTGTTAAACTTTGGAGGAAGTATTTGTGCACTGAGTTTGTGTTGAAAAACATTATTAAAATTATAATCATTGATTAAATTTATTTCAAGGATGTCCATATTATATATTATATTATTTCAGTTTAAAAAAAGGACATCTTGTATGTCAAGTGACAACCAATCAATTCTGGTAAGGTCGTAGGTCTTGAACCCATGACTGAAGGATGATAAGGATTTCACACCAACCACTGGCCTACGTGATGTCCTGGTTAATATATATTTATTTTTAATGAATAAATATTTATGATGAAATATTAGTTTTATTTTCTATATATTAATGCAAGTTTTTTTAAGAGACAAATAGTTAGACATTTTATTCTTTTATGGGAATTAAGATCCATTAAAAACATATTTTTCTGCTTTAATCATCAATGTTAATTTTTTTAATTTCATTCCACGAGGTAATGGTTGTGTTATAAATTTTTTAAAGCACAAAACAAGAATGAAATTATTTTTATATAAATTAATCAAGAATTTCTCAATGTTCTGAAAGTGATGAAAAAATGTTGTCATAATACATTAAATTCTGTTGAACTAATGGCTTCTGGAATCATCACATATTTATGAATTTGAGGCCCACAACATTACTTTGATTATTCACTGGTTTATGATTGATGAACTCAATCACTCCCTAAAAATATTTAATATTTTCCTCTATGCCCAATATTCACACCGAACCTATGTTCTCCCATGTGGAAGCCTAGTTATGTGTTACTTTGGGTAACAATTATGGTTCTAAATTTCCCTTTTTAAGGGAAGTTCTAGTATTCATTTTTATGATGTGGGTTTCTATGAATTAAAATTTAAATTATTAAAACTTTTATAACCTATATGAATTTAAAGGGAAAAATTCATTTTAACGGGGGTAGAATTTAACACCCCAAGATTTTAGAATATTTTTTTTCAAATTAATTTATATTTTAAAAAACATTAATTTCACATGAAATTGGAAATAGTTATTTATATATGTATATATATATATTAATATACTAATTAAATCATTCCTTTCACATTTAATACCAACTTGTCTTGCGTTCAATGAAATACCAACTTGGCATGTGCTACAAGCAACAGCGACATGGCGTACGATGCACACAACACTGAGTTTTATGTAACATCTCTTTTTATTATTTTAATTATTTAAATAATATAATTATAACCTAGATGTTAAACATATTAATAGCTAATTTTAAAATATTTTTTTATATATATGGATAATGAATGAAACTTTTTTTGGTACAGTCCTTTTTATGTTGAAAAACATCATTTTCTCGAATGAAATGATTCTAATAATGAATATAATTTTAGACACATTTTGAAATTTAATTTGATAAAATAAACATAATTTTTGAATTTATAACATCTAAATTATATTAACGTGAATTTCAGGGATTTTTCTAAGTAACTTCATTTTTTGATTAATAGTGAAAAATATTGTTTTTTAGTTAAAAACTGCATTTTTATATAATTAATTATTAATGATAAATGATATTATAAATTAGTTTAAATGTAAATTTAGATCAATATTTAATCTAATAATACAATTAAATTCATTATAATTAATTCCACTTTGATACTGAATATAAAATCTTAACAAACTTTTGAACATTTTCCTACATTAAAACATTGTTATTTCGTCTCGTCTGCAGGATCAGTGCTAATATTAATTTTTCAAGTTTTGTGATTGTAATTTCAAAAATCATAAATATAAAATTATATTCAGTCTAATATTTTTAGTATAATAATACGATTTTAATTTTTGAACAAAATGGTTAGTAAAAGTGATTAAAATTAATCACAGCAATTAAGGCCAAATTAAGCTTAATTAGGGTTTAAACCCTAAAATTAAGGGACCAAATGGCCTATAAACTTTTCCAAAACCCATTGAATGTACATATTTCGTCCAAAAACCTTCAATTATTTAATTCTTTTGTTTTTTAAGACGTTTTTACGTATCAACATGTGCACACAAAATTTGTTTATTAAAATTCTATGTGAGTCCTTTTCCATCCCTTTAAAAGGCCACCAACTCACCCATTACTCACACCACTCAAGCCTCTTAAGTTAGTTCAATACCTGAAAAAATTTCCTACTATAAATCCTCCCTTATAATTTAAAGCCTACCTTTTTTGAAGAAACCCTCTCAAGGAATCCTTTTTGGGCATAAACCAAAACGAGTTACCTGATGTACAGGTTACGTCTTCTTTCAAGATCCTTTACTTTATTTCCCTTATTTACCCCTCCACTCTATGTATTCCATTATTATGTGATCACTCCAGAATATTACATATACTAGGATGTTTCTATGAAAAATGTTTCACCTAAAATTATACACACCTCTATCTAATGGATGTTGAACATATTGTTTCTGTGTATAGTGAACTAGTGTCTCACGAAACGATGATAGTTCATTTCTCCTCTAACACTAATCATGGTGGACATTATGATTAAAACTTTATTTATATATGTAATATATTAGATTTATTATTTATTTAATATTCTGTATTAATTTTAAAATACATATCTTTCTACCTTCCATTTGGTGTCAATACGATAATCTCATTTGAGGAAGTGTGGACTACCACCCCCTCAAAGCGATCTGATCCGTTCACACACCACATTGAATGTATTAAGGTTGAGTTTAATAAAATAATATTATATATATGATATATTAATTCTATTATAATAATTTTATTTATACATATACATACATACATACATACACACATATATATATATATCATTTTCTTTTCTTCTTTCAATATGACAATTAAAAACAGAAACAGCGTTCATGCATACATCCAGCTTACCATCTCCATAAACGGTGTATATCACTTCATATTTATATATGCTATAAGTTATTATAATATGAATTTAATGTATATAACTGATATTTATATCATTATCAACAAACTGAATTGATGATATAAGTATAAGGAATAATGATATAAAAAATTAAGATACATGCGAAGAACAAAGCGAGTATTACCCAAGGTGGAAACTTAACATTGGATTGTTAACAAGATTGTAATATAAGGTAGTAATAAAAACATATATGGTATTATATATAATAATATGATTCTTTAAAATATTTATAATAACCTTATATTTATTATGCGTTAATCTAGTACGAATACAGAGAGAGTCAAGACAAAAGGTAAGGGGATATTGTCTCACTTTTAATTTCTGTGGGATACATGCTACATTCGCCATACTTTCCTTTTTTATGGGGTATGTACTGACCATTATTATATTATATGTATCTTTTAATTAAATTTATTTTTATTCAAATTCTAATTTTATGACCCTTCTTTCATGGTTTTTAAGTTTCAAAAGTTACTAAATTGGTAAAACAAAGTATTTTTGTCTCAATTTTCCCTCTCTGAGACTCTTGTTTTGTTATGCACCTAAATATTTTTTTGGGGGTACATATACATCATTTTTACATGAAATATCATTAATATCAATATTTTCATAATATTATATGCTTCATGTAATTACCTTTCCTTACATAGAGATCATTATCCCAAGATACCAAGTTATAAGAGTTTATTGAGACAGTCTCATTACTTTTCGAGATTGTCTATGTTTATGATTCCTTTGAAAAAATATTATGATCCATATATCAAGAATATAAATTATTTTCCATGTCCTCTATTATTTCATGATATACACATTTATTTTTACCATTTTCTACTCTTTGTTACATAATATAGTTAAGAAAGTGTTTTTATGAAGGCTCGACTTTACCCTCTCTTCAGTTAGAAATATATGTTTTCTAAAAAGAGTTTACAAGAATATTATACCATTACCATATAATATATAAAATAAATTTTTTCCATTTATGTATTTTACAAATCTATTTGGGGGAATATTCTTGTCTTTTTCCGAACAGTGAACTTTTCTATCTTTTTTACCGTGAAAAAGGAATGTACTTTCGACCTCGTACGACATATATAGATTTACCCGTTGTCATTTCTATGAAGCTCCCAATGAATTTTTATAAATGTTAATCTTTAGAAAATAAAAAAAAATTAATTTTCACGAAAAAATTGTTTTTATAATGTTTTTAAACTTCTTTTACAAGTTTTCAAGGAAATTGTTTTTCAATATGTTTTCAATCCTTATTTAAAATTTTTCAAAGTGTTCTCGAAGAAATGGTTTTCATAAACTTTTTATGTTTTCAAGGAAAATTACTTTCAAAAAAATTTCAATAATTATTTATATTTTTTCAAATTGTATTCAAATAAATTGTTTTGAAATAATTTTCAAGATTTATTTGAAAGTTTTCAATTGTTTTCAAAAAAAAGTTGTTTAAAATGTTTTAAAGTTTATTTTAAATTTTTTCAAGGAAAAAGTTTTCAAAATGATTTCATGTTTTATTTATAATTATTCAAGGTATTGTATAATAAAATTATTTTCAAATGGTTTTATGTATTAAAAATACTTTTTCAAAAATTAAAGGATATTTTCCTCCTCAAATTTTTTTAGAGTATATTTCAAAGTTATTTTCCATCTAAGATGATATACATTGATGATAATCATGCCTTTATAGGAAATGATATAAAGTTTCCATTAATATATTTTCTATGAATGAGTTATGCTTAATTCCATTCTCTTTATGAAACCCATTTCTCCTTCATGGGTAAAATTTTTATGAAACCCATTTCTCTTTCATGGGTTATATTCTTTTGAAACCCGCTTCTTTTCATGGGTTGTGTTTATAATGAAATGATTATGAAACCAGTATCTTTCTGCATGTTATGAAAAGTTTACATTTTTGTGATACCCATTTCATTTCATAGGTAATGATATGATTATTTATGATCTTGTGGAACATGTATATATGACTTCATTATATGATGGGTGGGACCAATATCTCCCTCCAATGAATTGGGTAATGATTTATATCTCATTAGATTAAATAGTGCTAGAACGAGGGTTAATCGGTTCGGTAATACAGGGATGGAATGATGGTTAATTATTTTAGTAATATAAGGATGGAATGAGGGGTTATAAGTTCAGAAATAAAGGGTTGGAATGAGGTTTACTCAGTTCAGTAATACAGGGCTAGAATGAGGGTTACTCGGTTCAGCAATACAATACAGGAATGAGGTTGACTCGGTTCAATAATACCGGACTGGAACAAGGGTCACTTAATTCATTAATACAGGGTTGTAATGGGGGTTACCTAGTTCATTAAAGGACTTCTTCCACTAAGATGGTCTGGGAAGTGATGCCTTGGCTGCTATGGAAATAATATTATATGTTTAGGTTTTTCCACAATTCCATGTCGTATTACAATCTTATGATTTCATGGATTTTTCTCTTTATTTCATCTGATTAATGTCTTATGAACTACCAATATTTATTCCATGATCTATGTTATGATATTTGATATACAGGGTAATATCTTCAATTTACAGTATCACGTTCTCATACCCTTATACTCATGTTTATGCTTACATCTCTCCCTTGTTTACCCTTATTGAGTATTTGATCTCACAACTTTTATGTTTCTTTTACCCTTAGTTATGATGATATATACTATTTTTGATATGTCTAATAAGGGTTATAGTCAAGAAGAACCTAGTGGGAGATGATGTAACTCACTTATGTACAAGTGTTTGTGTTTCCATGTTTCCAAAGGCACTATACCAACTACAGTCTTTGGGGATATTTTTGTATAATTTTTAACTATTATAAAATAGTTATGTGATGTCTATGTTTGTAAAGTGAGGTTTTATATACACTTGGTACCGTCATCATGTCTCCATCTATCATTTTTTTCACTAACAACCATCACACGTCACAACATAGATTAGAGGTTGTGGTGAACATATGTAGTCGTCATCATTTATCATAGTTCATGAATTCATTAGTAATTGGTGTCCAATTATAGGGATAAGTTTCTTTGCTTTGGTGGAAATCATTGGTGTTGTATAGATGAAGTTCAATCACTGTCATTCTCCTCTAGTTAGAAACACATATCAAGTTCCATATAATTAATGGATTTAGCCTACTAAGAAGAGATGATACTTTACTACAAACATGCACAAAATAATAGTGAATAGGATCTAAGGGTGACTCAATTTTGGTGATTTTAATTTATTATGTTTTGATCATACTTGACTTATTCAATAAAGTCATAATATTGATGAGTATGACAATGTTTGCATTGCCATTTATTTTTCATCTATATTTTATTTCCCATATAATTATTGTTGAATGATTTTTATTCATGTTTTTATATATGTGTTGATGTAGATTTATTTCATATTTTTATACATTATTTATTGATACCTCGTGCGATATCTAATAGGTAATCATAGGTGGGAAAAAATTAGGTAATTTATTTGTTTTTCAATAAACTTTTTTCATGAGAGAATTATAAGTCATATTAAAGAGAATTTAGAATAAATAAATATATTTATTGATAAATTAATATTTTATATTATTTATATTTACACTTACATAAGTAAGATCAAATATTTATTCTTATATGAAGGAACCTGACACAAACAAATATGTTAACATTATGAGAAATTGATCTCATTATTTCTAAAACTTATTTATATTTTAAATTTCATAAAATACTCATAACACAAGATAATGAGACTTTGGGTAATTTTTTCGTGATATTAATTTTACTAATAGGAATTAGGAATTTATAATCTATGATGATTAGGTAAACGGATTTTTAAATCTAGAGGTTATTTATTTATATATGTATAAAGCTGAATAAAATTTGAAACCCTAATACTTTATTTTCCATTTGTTTCTCTTTGTTTATTTTGAGTTTTTTTGTTATATTTATAGAGATCTATATTTCATCAATAAAAACTTAATCACCCCAATTATTCTCCAACAATGATATTATTAGTGACTACACACATTCTCCCAAAGGGATTGACCATACTTCCACAATAATGGTAGTTAATAGGTTTATAAATTTCTAAATTTTTTGAATCAGTGTCTATGTGTACCAATATTGTCCATCACCTTAAAAAAAACTACCATAATAATATTAAATGACTCCAAAAATACTCCTCACAAATAAAAAACATACCTAGGAAAATAAAATTCCCACTATCGAAACATTAACATAGATATCTTTCTATATAAATGAAGATAACAAAGAAGATCCAAAACCATTCAAAAATTAACAAAGTAATCCTCATCATCCCTCGAGTAAACTTATATACCAATGAAAAACCCCCACTATAAAGTGATAAAAATAATTCTAAAACACCATATGCATCAATCTGATAAAATAATTACTACATCAGTAACTCTAAATGGAATCACCATAAACTCCAAAATCCTATAATGGAATTAAAATATATTCTTATGAATATCTTCCTCCTTAACCCTATTTTAATATTATCCTAAAAATAATTCAACCTTTGAGAAATTACTATTTTAATTTAGTTGATCAAACAATACATCAATCCCAAATATAGTGTATCAATTTTTTACCATCAACTAATTCAACTACTCGTAATCACTGGGAAAAAAATAAACTATATATCAGTAACCTTATAAGAAAATAATTTTTGGACCCCCATGAAGATACATAAGGCAGGATAAACCATTTTATAGAATATCTTGAATCTAAATCTGTAACTCTATAAGATCAATAGGAACCATCCAATAAGTATCCATCGATATTATAGATATTCATGGATATTGTTTTATTAAAAAAACACATTACCATATTTATGGAAATATCATAATATATTTAGTGAGGTCACAAATGAAATACCTTACTACTCTCAAAATATCGATCAATTCTAATTCATATAGAAAATCATTAAACTCTAAATATGTGATGTAGTGCTATGAGTTTTCATATGACATAAACCATTCCATTTATCTCTCTAATTAATAAATACTATACAATATCTATCATCATTAAAATAAATCACTCACTTTTAGTATGAGTTAGTTATAGATTACATAAAATGTTACCACTCGATGTTAAGAAAGACATTGTATGGTTTCATGTGCACAAATACTAGATCTAACTAAATATGTTTACATTTTACCATCATATCACGCATAAGAACAACTTCAACTATCCTTGAATAATATATCAATAGATTATCTAACTCAATAGGCCAGTTAAGACACTCTACAAATATTAATATTCCTCTTAATAATACAATTATAATAAACAGATCTATTATACCATAATCAAGTAAAATAGAGGTGAGATTCAAAACGACACATATTATAACTTATACTACTTTGGCTTATCATATATCATAGACATCCATTTTATGAATTCTCTAACATCCAACTCATATGACATATTATCCTATCTACCATATTTCTCCTTATATAAAAACATATGTAATGAACCACTTTATTAAGTTATGTTTTATATATAATTTTGTGTCCTTGAATTTATTTTGGCCATGTTTTGATTTTTTTTTGGGAGTTTGAGGTGTAGATAAGTGAAGGGGGTGAATTTAGAGGTGAAATGTTCTATGAAAACATTGAAGAGGACATCAACTGACCATCTATAGGGTACCAGGTACCTACTAGTTAATCCAGGGGAGGAAGTCTATAGGACCTTCCAAGGGAGTGCCTGGTGGGATTACACTGGGTGCGTAATGGTACATCGGGTAATCGTTGAATCCAAAGAGGGTGTATAATATATCCAATATTGTATTTTTAATTATGGGAAATTCCATCTTTTTATAGTCATGAGATTTGTTCCTTATTATAAGATTCCTTTAATTTTTTTATCATTTCGATGAAATTTAATGAACCTTTGAAGACCTAATTTCCTCTCTACTTTCTCAAACTATAATATTTGATTCAATATTTCTTTGAGATAAAATTTGAGATATGATTTATTAATTGGATTTATATCAGTATGTGGTTCATGAATCCTGTAGTTTTTCATAAATTAGATAGATTTTAGAGTTTTGTGTGGTTTCAATTCTCTTTAACTTAGTTATAGTGTTCAATATTCTATAAATATTGTGTTCTTGGTGTTTATAGAGGATTGTTCCTTGATTATAATTCCTATATATTTTTAGGTTGTTTACCAATTTATTTTTCATAAATTTGAAATGTTCTTTATATATATTGTGAAATTCTTAATGAATTAGACATATTCTATAATATTTTTGGCTTCATAATTGAATTGATTATTTATAGGTGAGTTTATGGAGAGTTTTGAATGGTAAATGTGAACCTAAAGGATATATTAGGGATTTAATTTATATTATACCTTTTATAAATGTCAAATTGGTATTTTGAGAATCAATATGGCATGTGGGTATTAATCAAATAAGGATGATATGATTTTTGAAAGTTAAACATATTATGGTAATAAGGAATGAATTGTTTATTTGATATGAATAGAGTCAAACACAATATAGTAAACTAATTTAATAATTGTATGGGTATTTAAAATATTCTTTTGATAATTCAAAACCACCTAGTGTGATTAATTTTTGGTGTTATTGTGGTAAAACTACCTTTATATGAGTTAAAATTTCGTAATCAATGGCATTAAATTATCATGGTCCCATAAGGAATTGACCCCATGATTTGGGGGTTAATATATGAGTTTGGTTAGGGGAATAAAGGTAATAAAAAAGTTATAATTGTATATTTAAATGGTATAAAGTAATAATTAATCTAGAAAAGGTTATATAACAAACCTTATCCTAAAATGTGTGATATTCATACCTTGTTGGGGGATTCCTGATGTTTTTTTCTTCTATAATTTATGAGATTTGATGCTAGAAATGGAATTGTGATATTTATCCATGAAAACCAATACATAATGGTGGTTTATTTTGGTCCAATATATTATATGTAATATACCATGATATGGAATAGTTGACCTTCAGTGGTTTGAAATTTTATTCATGTTAGGACCAATAGGGGCCTATATACCCTAAGAGGGGGGGTGAATCAGGGTATGGATATTCTTTTTCGAAATTCTTCCTGCCCCTCTGCATCTTGACCTTTTTGTTATAAGGGTCACTTTGTTTTCACTTTTGTGTTTGTTATGATCACTTACTTTCTTCTTTATCTGATGATGATGCTTTAAATGCAATGCAGGCTAATAAGTAGGTAGACGCAGAGATTTTTACTTGTTTCACCCTCACTGGGCTATGTCCAAGGAGAATACACTGACAAGTTGTCTATCGTACCAAATTCCACTAATCTTCACTAGATGTGGATACAAAATTTGGGCGAGATCACTTCTATGCCCAGGCTCACTGCCTTTACAAAGTTTAGGGTCAGCTCACTGCATTCCCAAGGGTCACTCCCTGTTTCTCTCTATATGGCTCACTGCTAGTGGAGAGGATCATCTTCTTCCTCTTCCTTTGCTCACTACTTCGGAAAGGATCCACTCACAGTTTATAGACCTGTAGGTCTCTTGATTTGCATGAAATAATGCATATTACTCTATATGTAGATGCTCTGTTGAAGTAAAACTTTCACCCGTAATGAATATCTCTTTGCACCGAAGGTATTGGGAAAACTTCCAACTTCAACGCAGCCCGAAAATCACTGCTGGAAATAAACCTTACTTGGCGTGAAAGTCAATCTCGGCGCGCAAGTATCGGGGCGCAAGTCACAACGGGCGCGCAAGTCCACCTCAGAAACTTTCGTGACACAATCTTCCCCAACTCCAAACTTGCGTGACTCTCTTCCTTTTATGCCCAAAACAATATTGGCATACAACTACCAACTGGTGCACAATTTCTCACACTGGCGCGCAACTTCAATCATCAGCGTGCAACTTCACTTGCGCGACCCACACACCACTTGTGCGACCACCACACCTACGCGATGGGAGCTCTAATTTCTCAAAGTGTTGAACTTTGGTAAATAATGAAGAGGTATGGTCTAGTATTTATAGGCAAATTGACCACCCTACGCGATGACGAGCAATTCACCTGTGCGACCCAGTCTCGGCACGCAAGTCTTCTGTCCTCTTAGACACTTGCGTGACCAACTCCCAAACTTGCGCAAACCTATTTCCTTAGCCATATTTTGATCTTCTGATCTTGAAAAACATATGGCATGCAAGTTTCCTATACTCCAAGTCCTCGGCGCGCAAGTCCATTTTCCAAAAACACTTTTCTTAATTTGTCGATTTTCAGGCCCAAAAATTTAGCAAACACAGCAAAACGGCGCCACCTTGTATCTGTTCTTTTTGTACCGCCTCCAGATCGTCCATTCCATTATCAACGTTCTTGAATCAAACATGGATCGATGACCATATCTCTTGAACTCGACATTCCACCATGAAATCTCCTTTTTCAACAAATTTGTATGTCATGGTTTTCATTATCAACAATCACAACACAGATGTTCACTTTTTCAACAAACACAATCACCTCAAAAATACTTCAATGATGCCTTGAGGAATTTTTTCCCAACAATCTCCCCCTTTGGGTTTGTTGGCAACTCTTCCATAAAAAGATACATCATTGATTCTTCAGCCACCATCCGCCTTTTGCGATTCTGATAGCGATCAAGTATTTACTCAACACATACTCTAAGCCCACATGAGCAATGCTCGGTGTGAGAAACAAGAGTAAATGAAAAGTTCATCAATGAGTCACTTCATCTCTGACATCCACTATTGACACCAAACTGATACCAATTTTTACTAAACCGATACCAATTATTAATGGACTTGTTGGAAGACCAATGTTGGGTTTCGAAAAATTATTACCACTCTCCAACACCAGTCTTCTGCTTTTATCACAATCCTCATTTATCGTGATATCTATTCTTTGATCGATCACTTCTAGCATCTTCATATTTAATACGCTCCCCCTTTCTGTTCACATCTTCATCCCTTGTCAGCTTCAAAACCTCTTTAGCCCTATTTCCTGTGTTGTCCAAGCTAAGCTCTGGCTAAGCATGTTCAACTAGCTTCAACTCCCCCTATCTGGCTGCTCCACTTTTCAGCTTCTCCCCATATCATTCATGATTTATCAAATCTCCATATTGTCCCCCCTTGAACAATCACTATTTTCTCTCCCTTTTTCAACGAACCCAAAGGACACTCCTTTGTATTCTATAACATAGTAGAGAACACATATCAGCACATTAGGGAAAAACACATCATACCTCGGGGAGAGGGGGTGGTTCCACATCCATGCTATTTCAAGTGCGGGGAATCGACTAAACTCTTAGAGCCAGTCGATGCCTCTCAGAAGCTTCCTTGGGTAAGGCCTTTGTCAGAATGTCTGCAACCTGTAGCTCTGCAGGCACATACTCCAAATTTATGATTCCCTGCTCAACCTTCTCCTTGATAAAATGATACTTTATCTCAATGTACATTGTTCATGAGTGATGGACGGGATTTTTGCTAAGACTTATAGAACTTGAGTTATCACACTGGATTCCAATTGGAGACTTCACTTCAACTCCCATATCTTCAAGCTGATACTTCATCCACAATAACTGTGTGCATGCTTGAGTGGCCGCAATATACTCAGCTTCTGCGGTGCTCAACGAAATTCAATCTTGCTTCTTGCTTAGACAAGAAATACACAATCCACCAAGATAGAATGCACCACCTGACATTGATTTTCTATCATCTGCTGAACCGACCCAGTCTGCATCAGTATATACCAATAACTCTGTCTGAGATTTGTCAGTATATGTCAAGCCGAAATCCACTGTTCCCTGAATATACTGAAGTATTCTTTTCACTACAAGCATGTGGCTTTCCTTGGGATTACTCTAATATCTCGTTGCTTGGCATGTGGTGAAAACAATATCAGGACTTTTGCGGTTAAGTACAACAGACTTCTAATGATTTTCCTGTATTATGTGATATTAACTACCTTTCCATCCTCATCTTTTGATAATTTCATCCGAGTAGCAACCGGAGTCTTCATATCCTTGGAATTTTCCATTACAAACCTTTTCAGGACCTCCTTGGCATATTTAGATTGAGGAATGAATGTTCCATTCCTTCCTTTTGTCACTTGTAGACCAAGGAAAAACGTTATCTCTCTAATCATTGACATTTCAAACTCATTTTTCCTGAATTCAGAAAACTATCTACACTGAGCTTCATCTGATCCGCCAAATATTATTTCATCGACATAAACCAACACCATCATCCTTTGATTACTTTAATTGCTGAAATAAAGATTGTAATCAACTCCCCCATGCTGGAAACCAAGCTTCTTCAAGTATTGATCGATCATTGAGTACCATGATCTCGGTGCTTGTTTCATCCCATATAATGCCTTCTTCAGCCTGCAAACTTTTTTCTCATCCTAATCAATGAGAAAACCATCTAGCTGTTCAATATACACCTCCCCTTCAATAACACCATTCAAGAATGTGGATTTGACATCCATCGGGAACACTTTGAACATCCTTTGCACTGCTATGGCCAAAAAAATCTAATTTCCTCTAGCCTTGCAACCGGTGCAAATGTATCATCAACATTTATTCAATCTATCTAGGAGTATCCCTTGCACACTAGACATGCTTTGTTTCGAATCACATTTACATCTTCTTTCATCTTGTTGTGATAGACCCATTTAGTCCCGATGACATTCTTATCTGCTGGCCTCGAAACAATATCCCATGTCTGGTTCTTCTCAATCTGATCAAGCTCTTCATTCATAGCCTGAACCCATTTTTCATCTTTAGCTGCATCGGAAAAACATTTCATCTCCACCTGAGAAAAAAAAGATGTTTGTTGTAACGATTTCATTCTTCGAGTCTGAAATGGAGCTGTCTAATCACCAATGATATTCTGGATCTCAATTTCAGCTCGATTCTTTGGCTTCCCTGTAGACACAGACTTGACAATTTCTTGTTCATCATCAGTATCTTCTTCTGAGTCAGCCTCTGCCACTTCTGCTCCCCCTGTGTTGCTTTCCTCCTCAACACTTTCGTCAGGAAATTGTTCACAGACTCATTTTTCAGTGGCTTCATTTCTTTCAGCTACTTTTCTTTGTGTCATTATTCAATGACGTCATTTCTTTGAACATCTTCTCTCAGATTTTTGTTGACACACCTTTGATTTTCTCTCACAGCTTATTGGTATCCTGAAAGAATTCAGCTGATACCACATTGTTAGAACGAAATAGATAATCATGAAAACCTGTGTGTTGCTGATTTTTCCCCAATCATTCTTCATGATCATAAACATTCATCCTTCATATCACATTGTGATCTTCCATCTGATTAGGATATAGAATTCTCCCCTTGAGTTATGCAACTCTTCCATCTGTTAGGACCAACTGTATAGACCCATAAACATTATTTTCCTCGTGCATCATTTATTCTCATATTACAATCATAATTGATCCATTAACAAAATCTCTAAGCCTACTGAGTTGGCACTCGGTGTAGGAAACAAGAGACAAATTCAATAACACAATCACTTCATGTTGTGCTTTGTTTCTCCCTTTCATCATCAACTTTGATAACTAATTTGAGTCAATCAAAACACTGAAGCATATCACATCTCCACTTTGCATCTTTAGATGCCACTTCCCCTTGGATCGTATCTCCCTAAAAAGTGAAACACATGAATCATTAGTTAATAGAATTTATATACATAGGGAGATGGGATGTTTCTTGAATCCTCAAGATGAGGACAGTGGTTGATCCTGATGGGTCAACCCTTTGATTCTTTCTTGGAGTGCATCATATTCATTTCTTTCTTCCTACAGCTCCCTGACCAACTTCAACTGCTCTATCCATATGACTAAGCATTCATTACCTGTAAGCTGAGTCTTTTTCTAATATGTAGATTCTGTAGGCCCGACCTTTCTCATCACTTGGGGTATAGACCCACTAGTAAACATTTCCTTCTTTTAGGTTCTTCCAAAATTCCATTTTCCTTGATTATTTCTCTGAGCAGGAATGTCCTTTCTTGTCTTCCCTTGCTTCTTACACCATTGTAGGGATTTTCCTTTTTCTTCCAGTCCTCTCCGTGGCACATGACATGTGGATTTTTCAACGCATTCTTTATTTATCTACCTTTTATCAGATGTCTGAGTCACCACACTCTTTTTCACTGGTGGTCAGTCCTCCATTGAACATTTATTCTTCTTTATCACAGCTGGAGTAGATCTCCCCTTAATCTTCCAAGTTTGTTCACATTCTCTCCTTGAGAGTTGTTTTGAGTATAATAGATGAGCTGACTGGTACACCTTTTTTTCAGCTCCATGTGATTCCCCTGAGGCTCTAAGCATGTTCTTCTACTTTCCACTTTGTCTCTCAGTGTAGAATTTCACATTATGCATCATTGGAGTCGTGAATCTTCTTTCGAGTTCCCTTTCCCTTCTTGTGTTCTTCTTGCTGCAATTTCTTTCCAAATGCCCATAATCTGAACATATAAAACATTTTCCATCAAAGGAAAACCTCATTTCGCCACTTCTATGTCGAGATGCTGATACACCTTGAGTTCTTATTCTGACATGGGGCTCTTGAGCTTCCTGACACATACTCATGGTGTGTCCCATTCTTCCACAGTAATAGCATATAATGGACACTTTCCTCTGAGAGACTCTTCTCTCTAATTTCTCATGATACTTCTTCTTATTCTCAGATTTAGTAATGTTTCTGTTTTCATAGCCTGAGATGTATTCCAGAGCCACTGAACAGAAGTTTGACGTGTGGCCATGAATCCCACAGAAAAAGCACATGTCAACACTTATTTTTGTAACTTTCCTCTTATGCTTATCTTCAGAACCTATATGTTTTTCTCCACTCCTGGAACTATTCATGACTCGCATTCTATCATGCATGGGAGGGGATTCATCAATTCCAATGACAGATTTTCCCAAGCTATATGGTCTTTGAGCTGAGAAAATATTTTGTTGTTTCTCCTCAGAAATCTCATACTTCCTTTTCATTTTATCATCACCTTCCGAAGGACAATCGAATAGTAAGTGTAGTGCATCCTTCAACATAGGTTTATCTTTGGATTTAGACTTCTCCATCTATTTCTTGACTAGTTCAAGATCTTCTTCCAAATTTTGAATCTTCATATCCCTTGATTCAAGTTGGACATCAAGTTCTACCTTGAGAAGCTTCCATATACTCATCTCATCTTCCAATTCACGTGCCAGCTTATCCACCATGTCACTCTGCTCCTTTACTTTACATTTTTCCTCAGAAATAGATTAAGGTAAAGATTCATTCTCTTGTTGTAGCTTTCTATTCTTCTGAACTTCTTTAGACAACTATGTTTCTATATCATCATTTCTAGCTTTCAGATTCTGAACATCATCTGAATTTTGATTCTCTTCATAATCATTATCCTTTTGTTTTCCTTTCATTTTATCTATCTTCTATAGATCTTCGGCATGTGAATCATTCTTCTTTGTTAGGTTAGTAAATATATCAATAAGCGTTTTATTTAAGCCTTTTAGCTTGTTGACCACAATTTCCAATACTTTGATTCGGATATCTTTAGATTTGACTTCTTCATCCAACTTCCGGTCCACTTCCTTTTTCATGTTGACAACATCTACTGGTGGCCTCCTTCTTGAAACTTCATCATCATCAGTTGTTCCAGCATCACATTGATGTTCATGTACTTCACTCATTCCAACATATTTATTGAGTGAATCAATCTTTTCCCTATCTGATTCATCCAGGCCTTCCTTTAGTAATCTATTTGATTCTTTTAGTTGAATCACACTTTTACCATAAACACTTCCACACTAAGGGATACCACCTGACTTCTGATTCTTCTTTGATGTTTTTTATTTCGCCATGGAACACCGAGATAAGAGCAGACTAATTATTTGACCACACAGATTTATTATACCAAGTCAGAGAAAACAAATCTGATAAAACAACCTTCCCTCTGATACCAATTGTTAGGACCAATAGGGGCCTATATACCCTGAGAGGGGGGTGAATCAGGGAATAGATATTCTTTTTCAAAATTCTTCCTGCCCCATTGGATCTTGACCTATTTGTTACAAGGGTCACTTTGTTTTCACTTGTGTGTTTGTTATGATCACTTACTTTCTTCTTTATCTGATGATGATGCTTTAAATGAAATGCAGGCAAATAAGGAGGCAGACGTAGAGATTTTTACTTGGTTCACCCTCATTGGGCTACATCCAAGGAGCATACGCCGACAAGTTGCCGGTCGTACCAAATTCCACTAATATTCACTAGAAGTGGATACAAAATGCGGGCTAGATCACTTTTATGCCCAGTCTCACTGCCTTTATAAATTTTAGGGTCAGCTCACTGTTTTCCCAAGGGTCACTCCCTGTTTCTCTCTCTATGGCTCACTTCTGGTGGAGAGGAACACCTTCTTCCTCTTCCTTTGCTCACTGATTCAGAAAGGATCCACTCACAGTTTATAGACCTGTAGGTCTCTTCATTTGCATGAAAGAATTCATATTCCTCTATATGTAGATGCTCTATTGAAGTACAAATTTCACCCGTAGATGAATATCTCTTTGCAACGAAGGTATCGGGAAAACTTCCAGCTTCCACGCAGCCCGAAAATCACTGCCAGAAATAAACCTTACTTGGAACTCAAGTCAATCTCGGCACGCAAGTATCGGCGCGCAAGTCACAACGGGCGCGCAAGTCTACCTTAGACACTTGCGCGACACAATCTTCCCCAACTCCAAACTTGCACGAATCTCTTCCTTTTACGCCCAAAACAATATTGGCGTACAACTACCAACCGGCGCGCAACTTCTCACACTGGCATGCAACTTCAACCACCGGCGCGCAACTTCACTTGCGCGACCCACACACCACTTGCACGACCACCACACCTGCGCGACGGGAGCTCTGATTCCTCAAAGTGTTGAACTCCGATAAAGAATGAAGAGGGGTGGTCCAGTATTTATAGGCAAATTGACCACCCTACGCGACGGTGCACAAGTCACCTGCGCGACCTAGTCTCGGTGCGCAAGTCTTCTGTCCTCTTAGAAACTTGCGTGACCAACTCCCAAACTTGCGCGAACCTGTTTCCTTAGCCATATTTTGATCTTATAATCTTGAAAAACATATGGCACGCAAGTTTCCTATACACCAAGTCCTCGGCGCGCAAGTCCCTTTTCCAAAAAAACTTTTCTTCATTTGTCGATTTTCAGGCACAAAAATTTGGAAAACACTGGAAAACGGTGCCACCTTGTATTTTTTCTTTTTGTACCACCTCCAGATCGTCCATTCCATTATCAACATTCTTGAATCAAACATTTATCGATGACCACATCTCTTGAACTCGACATTACACCATGAAATCCCATTTGTCAACAAATTTTTATGCCATTGTTTGCATTGTCAACAATCACAACACAGATGTTCACTTTGTCAACAAACAAAATCACCTCAAAAATACTTCAATGATGCCTTGAGGGATTTTTTCCCAACAATTCACCTTGATATAGCTTGGTTGGACTTAAGGGTTATTTTACATAAGATGGTATAGGATGATATGTCCTCAAGGTGATGGATGTGTAATTCCATGTTCATAGTTAGACTTGGGAGAGTTTAGGGTTTCAGTGTGAGTTATGATAATGCTTCTTGTTCCATAGGTATTGGTATTAGATAAATCAGTTTTTACATGTTTGGGTTACATGGTTACAGAAATTCTTATACCATGTCACTAAAATAGATATTAATTGAATCATTTAGGATATACACCATTTTATTATTTCACACACTAAATCCATGAGTTAGAAGGAGTTAAAATCATCTCTATATGTGATTTTATTCTCACTTACTATATGTACACACATCAGGTGTGTAATTATTATGTGCATTATATTTTAATTAAAGTCTAGATGCCACTAAAACTAGGAGTTGGTATATGGAGACACTTTGGAGATGATTTCCCAAGTGGTATGAGGCTTATGGAGTGGGTTTTCCAAAATTTCTTTTTAATTATTTTCAAATTGAACAGCTCTCATTTTGGTTTTTATGACTTACCTTTAGGTCATGTTTGACTATATGATGTGTGTGGGAAATTATGGATATTTTAGTGTTTTTTGAGTTAATAATGATTTATTCCACTATTTATTGAAATCTTATTTTTTAAAATATATTTTTTATGTGATGTAATACTATAGGATAAATCATGATCCAAATGGTAACTTAGACACTCAACACTAGTCACCAACCTCTAGTGACAGAAGAGTGACCAAAGGCCATTTGGTGTTTTTTCTTCAGTAGTGTGTTCACATCAAGGTACGATGTTACAAAGTGGTATTAGATTTGTTCCTTCTTAGAGTCCTAATATTTTGGTTTTGGTTGAGTGGAGACTGGGAGTTGGGACATGGTGTGGAAGATATTTGTGGATTCCTATTCAGCCCAACTATAGTTTATGACCAGGTTTACTAAGGGGGTGGGATTGTATTTAATCAATATAAAAAATATTTTTGGGTAAAATCTCACCCATATAAGGATGAGTAGCATGAAATTATTGCATCGTACTTGGAACATATCAGTATGATGTGTGTGTTTGTGTGTGTTCATGTGTTTGTGAACTACTAGGTATGATTAACCATCTCTTGTACTTCTGTAGGAAGTGGTGTATAATATATTTTATTAATGTGACTTTTTTCATTAATAAATGATGTTTGTAATCTTATAGTTTTATATAACCAACGATATTGGTCAATGAACCTTAGAAAAAATACTTTGGGGAGGAGAAATTTGATGAGAGTTCAATGGATGTGGAAATAAAGAATTTCTCCTTATTGGTTGAACTATAGAACCACATAGAGAGAAGATCATTGAAAGTTTTTTAAGGTGATCCAGGATATAGAGATTAGGCCATCATAAGAAGTGGTTATGGTCTCAAATGTGGTTCATGACATTCATGGAAATTATCCTTCTATAGTTCAAGGTTTATCTAGGCCAACGGGATATGAATAGTCTCTATAGGTTATAAATAATTTATTTTAATTGATCAATGATTTATAAGGGAAGAAGGTAGAATCTAGTGTTATTATGCTCCATGGATTAACTTGGTGTAGGTGGGATATCGTACACCTGATGGGGATGACCAAGGGCTTGACATAGGAGGATATTAAATCCCAATATTTTGAGTAGTTTCATCCTTATTAATTGAGGATGAATAGATAATTTGAGTTTACAGAGGTCAAACAATTGAGTATGTATGTTCTAGAATAAGATTTTAGGTTTATACAACTCCTTCAGTTTTCTACTTCTTTTCGAGGAGATGATCCTTCAAAGGCCTGTCAGTTTGAGTATGTTTTGAGGACAGATATTCATTCTAAGGTTTAACTTTTTTATTTTCCCTCAATAGTGGATCTATTAAACAATTGAGCTATGGATAAAAATGATATCAATGATGAGAAGAGTATGTTAGTGAGAACAGGTGGATCTGGTGGTTATAAGAAGAAGAAAGGAAATGATTTTAATAGATATGGGGGACATTCATGGGGTCATAATAAGACACCATCATCTATTTATGCTAGTTTTAGGGTTTTTATTCTATGTTTCCAATGTGGAAATATAGGACACATGTGATATATTTCTCCTCCCAAGCCTAAGAAGTTTCACTCATGTGGAAAGATGGGCCATCATTAGAGGTCTATCGATGGGGTTATCATGTGAGTAGAGAACATAGTCTCGCTTCTACTCAAGAATCACAAGCATGGTCCTATAAATAATATTAGAGTGTAGGCCATATTTTTTTAAGGATATCAGGATGATGTGGCAGTATAGGCTACCAAGGGAAGGATTAGTGATGTGTTGTAGTATAGGGGAAATATGTAGCTTAGATGAACGGATGTGATTCTTTTTATGGGAAGTTTATTTAGTTGAGAAAATATCAGTTAGGAGAGGGTTATTATACGATGATAATTATGGTTTTGTTACCAATAACTTAGTTATTGTGTTGTTTGATTCAGGTGTATCAAATCCTATTATATTTGTTTCCCAATATTCTCACCTGGATTTAGATATAGATCCAATTTCTTAAGTTTTATTCTAATATACCTCATTGGTGGGGAGGGAGTATCATATTAAGAGGTTTTTCAATTATTCTATTTGTATTTCAAGTTTTTCTCATACTTGGGATAGCTTTGTTATAGGGATGTGTGGAATTAATGTGATTATCATATAGTATTTCCTATCACATTTCAATATTCATATTAATTTCTAGGATTCATGAATGATATCCTATCTATTAGTGTAATCCTTATTCTAGGGGAGTGGGATTATTACACTAGCATTGACGTTCTTGTTTGTGGAAAACTAATAAGGATCATATCTTAAGTAAAAGTTTGGTATCTCAGGTTTGTTGACATTATTGACATCTAAATTATTCCTTATGTGTTTTATTATTATTAAGAGGTGTTTCTTTAGGGTTTTGAAGGGTTACCACATGAGTGTGAGGTGAAATTCTTGAAATACATCATTCCAAGTACTGATCCTATTTATATACCCCTTATTGCGTTGAACTAGCTAATATTTGTGATTTAAGTACTCTGTTGTAAGATGTTGAGTCCAAGGGATTAATTCAGTAGAATATATCTTCTTTGGGATCTAAAGTTATTTTGTGAAGAAAGTTTATGCAATTTTTTGATTTTGTGTTGATAGAAAAAGGTTAAACCAGACAGCCATCAATAATAAATATTCCTTACCTTAGAGTGATTATTTATTTGATCATTGAAGGGGATCTTGGTGGTTTTCAAAGATCAACCTATGGTATGTATATCATCAGTTAATTATTCATGCTAAGGATATTAGTAATTTGGATTTATCGATAACATATGGTCATTATTTATTTTTATTGATGTCATTCTAGATGATGAATGCAATAATTATGTTTATGAATATAATGAATCCTGTCTTGCAGCCTAATCTAGATTCCTTTATGATCTTTTTATTTATGATATTATGATATATTAATGACCCTATGTAGATCATATAGATCATTATAATATTGTTTTAGAAACCTTGAAGGATCTTTTATTGTATGGAATGATGTCAATATTCTAGTTCTAGATTTAAGTGGTAAAATTCCTTAAGAATTTTATTTTAGAATGATGGGTATCAATGGATCCAAATATGGTAGTTTTTCTGATGTCTTGGAGGTTCCAAATAAATTTCTTGATATTTATATTTTCTTCAATATTATAGGATGTTATTTCCTATTTATTCTATATTTATCTTTCCAATTTGTGTTGACGGATTCACAAACGGAAAAGTGACTAAAGTTGCATTGGGGTGACAAAAATGAGTTTGTTTACCTAGATATGAATAATAGATTGACATAAAATTATTTCATCACTTTATTGGAGCTTTAAAAATGATATTAGTTGTATTTTGATGCTTATTTTTTAATATTAAGAAATTTATTGATGTAAGAGGTTCGTACGGAAAGATATGGTTATCAAAAACTTAATACATATGGGAAAAATTAAGAGACTCATAATATAGAGTAACCTATAGTTTTATATAAACCTAAGAGTTGGAAAATTTATCTATTTTGGATGAAAATCATCATTCAATAACCTTGATATATTGAAATTTATTTTTTTAATGGGTATAAATCTTTTTAATAGAAGATACGTTGAGTATCTACAGTTGTTTGACTTGGAAATGATATATACACCTTGAAATAGAATAACTATTTTGGATGTTTTGAGTAGGAAGTCCTAAGTGTATATTGTCCTGGATTTGATAGAGGGGTTAATTCTTATAACTCTCTTCTTTTAGATTCATCTTGATGTAGAAAAGGAGGAAGGTCATTTGGTTCTTGAGACTTTTTCTATATCCTTGTATTTAGTGGAGCGGGTGAAGGAGTGATAGAGTTTTCATTATCAGTGTTTATTTTATAATTTAAATGATAATAATGGGAGGATTGTTATATAGATGTATGGAGGTGATTCTTAATTTTATTTATAAGGAAGTATTTATATTCCTATGGTTTTATGATTGTAGTGGATAAGATACTTTCATATGTCTTAGTGGGTATTTCATCTTAGTTCGACTAAGATGTACCATGGTGTTCGATGACACTTCAGATGGTCAAGAATGAAGTGGTATATAGATGAGTTTATTTCATGGTTTTTACATTTCCATTAGTTTAATATAAGAATTAGATTCCAGTAGGTTATTTTAATACCTACACATTCCATAATAGTAGTTTGATGAGGTCACCATGGATTTTGTTATAGGATTTCCATGGACAAAGAAGGGGAAAGAGGAGGTATGGTTAGTTAGTTATTGGTTAAAGATGGTTTACCATTTTACTCCAACCATGTATAACTATATATTTTAGGATCATGGGATGATATATATTTATAAGGAAGTAAGGGTTCACCTTATCATCATTTTGAATCATGATACGAGATTTAAATCACTATTTTGGAAAGGCATACAGAAACAATTCCGCACACAAGTGAAGTTGATTTAATCTTATCATCTAAAAATGGATGTCCAGTATGAGCATATCATCTAGAACATTGAGGATATTCTCATAGAATGTGTTTTTAACTATGGTGGTATGTGGAAGGATCAGGTTTCCTTGATAGAGTATCATTATAATAATATCAACCATGCATAAATTTTAATGTCACTATTTGAGACTTTATATGTTATGACTTATAACTCTCTTTTGTGTTAGATTGAATCTTGGTAAACATTCTTATTTGGACCCATTTCTGTGAAAGAATATTTTAATCATGTAAAAATGATCAGAAAGAGGTTTATTACCACTAAGAATATATATAAGTCCTACATCAACCACATAATTCAATCACTTATGTTTTTTTGAGTGTCATGTTTTCCTTTAGTTATGAAACTAGTTGGGGTACCACATAATCAGTAAGCATGGAAAGATAGATTCATGGTATATTTGACCATTTGATTATTTTTAGAGTATCAAGGAATTTACCTACCAATTGACACTATATTATGAGTATGGTACTATGATTGATTCCTTTCAAGTATCTTTGTTGAGGAAGTATAAACTTAACCCTTCTCATGTGATTCGATGTTTCAATGTGAATTTTGATACAGATGCTTATTTTTTTGATAATTAAGTGAGGATTTTTATTGTACTGATAATTAGTAATGAGAAAATATTGTGCCATTTGTATGAGTTATATTTTAGTTTGGACATATATAAGAAAAAACCTTGGAATGATAAATTGAAATGATGTCACAATGACGATTTTTTGTTGTGATGATCAGTGATACATTTTGGGGATGTTCATCCTCACGAACCAGGCCTAGAATCCATTCTACCTAACATTTGACCTAGTCAGGGACATGGCCCGAAGGGCATTCCCAATCCCCCCAAGCTAAAAAAATTTTCAGGCATCAAATTAATTACAAATGGAATTATTTTTTCCAATAAACCATAATCAAATAAACCAAAATTGAAAACATAGAAATTAACCAACAAGTGATCATAAATAAATGATATAAAACTGATTCAAATAAAACTACTAGACAAAAGAGAAACAAAACAACTGAAGCTGCAAAGAAGAAAATAAAACCATTCTAAAGACAAATTGATCTCTATGTGACCTCAATGTCACCACCATCCACAAACCTACTCACCACAAGGCAAAACTAAACAAGAAACTTGTGCCTATAAAAAAATCTCAGTTCTATCCACACCGTATGGAATAAGTTGGGTGTGAGATTTAATATGTTAGTAGGAAACCACCACATAATCCATAGATTTCCATTCCAAAAATATTTTACAAACACAAGGTTGAAATATATATAAAAAAAGGTTTTATCATTTTTAAAAAACAACCATAGTTTTCCCATTTTCAAAATAACACACTCTACATCCCCATTTTCAAAAAAAATTGTTATTTTAGAAATCAAATTACACACATAGATCCAGAACAATTGATAGAATTCTATAGTGAAAATAAAATAAAGCGATATCAAATAGGCAACCAAGTCTAATAAAACAAATATACAATCACATACATATATTAAGAATGGTAGTTCCATAAACGTTCCTAGATAAATCCCTAGACTTACTCGAATAGGACTCACCTGCCGACGTAGGGTGTAGCTCCGTAGTCAATAACCAACCAACTACTCTAAACTAGCCTCATCAGTGGCATGTCTCACTTGTACTCTAGACATCCAAGGGGTACCAATCTGTCTAATTGGGGTCGACAAGAAACAATCACTCAACCCACTAAAATAAACTCAAAAATCCCACAATGATGAAAATAATAATAACAATAATAATAATACTTTATGAAATGTGGTATAACAACCACAACTAATGCCATTCTCATTCATGATTTATTACAGAGGATCCCATCCAAAGTTTCAATGGACTCAATACCACAAATTCCATGAATGATTCACTATAGAGGATCTAATCTAAAGTTCTAGTGGTCTCAAGTTATAATCCAAGCATCACGACTCAGATGAAAATCCATTTCTTTCACAAGTTCCAATTGGGTCGCCACATCACACGGGCTTTCAAACCATTTCTCAAAGAATGATAAGTTTCTGATTAGTCATTTATATTTCTAAAACCACATTCAATTACCGACCATCATAAAGTAGAAATAGGGCCTTACATCATGTACCTTTCATATAAACTTATAAAACATTTCCAAACCATTTATGAAATAATATGAAACACCACTTTAATGTGCACAATGCCAAATATTACTTTATATTTCATGTTCAATTCCATTTCACAAACCATATAAAAACTAGGATGAATTCACACAACATGATTAAAGGTTCCAAATGGGCTTTCATACCATTTTCAAACTAACTACATTAAAAAGTACCAAATGACCCATAATTTCAAACATAACATTTAAAACCATATTTAATCCACTTTAAGACCATGATCCATTTAGAAAACATATAGGATTAAATGAAATTGACAAATAGGTGAGGAGGAAAAGTTGATTGTTTTGAAAAGTAGGTATTTAAGTTAAAAAATTCCATTATCATTTTTTGGAACATCCATATGTGCACCCCATGCACATATGGATGTGCCTAAATCTAATGGAATGCCCATGAAATCCCAAGAGAGCATCCAAAACCTTATTAAAGAACCACACCTCACACGTAAGGTTCATATAACAATCAAACTAATCCATTATAATGTAACCAAGGACAAACATATGCTTAAACCACTCGATTTTATAAAAATTGACCAAGTAACATTTTATAAAACACCTTGCACACATGAAAATACAAGAATATTTAAAAAAACCCTTTAAATACCTATTCGCTCAAATTTTCCATCAAAAAAACAAATCAATTTATAATAACATGTCACAAGAAATATTATATTACTTTAAAGGAAATTATGAAAGCTCAATAAATCAATAGAATTTTCCACGAAGGAAAATAATATAGACACCTAACTCAACGATGGGTGAATGCGACAAAACTTTAGGAGGAGGAATAATACGCCCCGAAAGATGATATGTGCACCCTAAAATCAGATAAATCAACCAAAATTGTCCAACCCAAACCCTTGAGTTTTTCCAAGAGGGTTATAATCCAAAATAGAACCATTAAATTATATAGGTGAATAGTAGAACATGAATGGGGAATATTTGATGAAGAAATCATCAATAATCACTAACCTTTGGTGAGAAATCTCCCAAAACGTAGACCAAGCTGAAGGAAAATGAAGGGGGGCCTATGGTTAGAAAGAAAATGCTAGGGATTCAAATGGGAGGTTCAATCACATAAATTGTGTTTTTAAAATAAAATATATTTAGGTTTTAATGGGCTGAATTATTTTTCTTTACGATTTTTTAAACCATGCAAAAACCATGTGAATGCTTCTAGAAAGATTCTGCAAACATGCATATTTAAGTTTCATGGTTTGGGAAACCCTTTCTCAAACCATGTAACCTAAAAAATTGGCTAAAAACCCTAAAATTACACCCCAAACACTATGAGAGTCAACCCAAATATCCTTTAATGATTTAAACACAATTTAGTGGCACTACAGGTGTAAAAAATTCCCCTCCATGCCACTTTCTCCCAATACAATTCCTAATTACCAGTAATATGGTTAGAAGAACACCGAAACCACTAAAAGAAAAAAAAAGATTTTCAAACACTCAACCCCAACCTCAATCAAAATATCCAAAATTGAGAAAAAAGTAAAAATTAAAGAAAAATATCCTTGCGGTGTGACAATTATTCCCACCACAAACACTTTCTTCCCCCAATATTTTACTCTTCCAAATGGTAAAAAAACTCATACCAAAACTCAAAATAAGTCAAACGAATCTATGAACCTCAAGTTGACCTTCCAATTCACAATTCACACCCAACCAACTCTAAAAGAACCAAAAAAATGATGAAAAATGGGATAAAATTAGAGGTTTATCCCCACCACAAGAACCTGACTAACACCATAGAAATACTTTAGAGTGACCCAACTCCGAAACTGCCGACACACACAAAGAACCCACCCCCACCCCCCCATGGCATAAATGGAAACCTAAATTAGGGTTAAAAAATTGAAGTTTAAAGAGAACATTTGTAACATCCCGACCCCAGTTACCCACAGTTGGTGCATTATTACATAACATTGGCATGATCACAAAAGATCAAGTCTCGAAAGACCGATTAGTTTAGTATCCTGGGAATAACTAGATACATTCATAAATGTTACATTATATCATAAAGTGAAAAATACAACAACAACTTGTCTCAAAACTCATATCCTCTTATATTATCCCTACAGGTCATTCATAAATTACTTCTTCACATCCTAGGAAAAATAAAACATTGAAAGGGGTGACCTCATATGCTCGGTAAGGATAATAATATAGCAAAAACATTCATAAATAAGCATAAACATTTAAGGCAATGTATAACTAAAACAAAATCATTTTAAACTTGAACTTTAGCATAATATGGAAAAGATAAAATTACATAATTCCATTTACTTATTCACATGGATGTTATACTAGTCGAATAATCACATGCAATATCAATAACCACTTTCATAATGATGGAATGCATAATGCCAGACTATCAAAACCGCGTAGCCAAGGCCTCGTGCCAAAACTAAAAATAAGATTGAGTCAAGGCCTTGTTCTAAGACACTAGTTTGTCTCATGAGACCTACCGATGCATATAGGAGCTATATCGGGCTCCACCCGTTACTTATTAAGTCCAATGTATTCCTCATATGAACAAGTTTTAAACATATTATAAACATTTGTATTAAAACTAGCTTATGAAATGTCAATACTTTCTCTATAAACAATGAATGGTATAAAACTAACACATCCACAGTCAAACTTATCATAAAACCTTAAATACAATATCTAAGTTTTGTATCATAAAAAATCAACTTCAAATAATCTTAAAATCCATCAAAGGATGTTGACATAGATGAAATCAAAACTATTTGAGAGAAATATCTCTTTTTTTAAATCATTTAAAAGTGAAATAACTATAAAAGAAAACATTTACTTTGAAAATATTCTTATAATATTGTAAGGTAATCTTTGATGATTTTTATAATGTCGGAAAATAGCCGCACCCTCCGTATAAGTTAAAAAACATTCTTACCTTAATTCAGTCGAAAAGGTTAAAAAGACCTTGATTGGAAAATGACAGAAAGATTCCTTTATAAACTTCTTATAAAAAGTAAAACAAGGGTATAAATGACTTTAACCCATAGTCTTTAAAATATTAATAATGATATGAAATATATTTTTAAGAAACAAGGATGTGGATTATAAAGAGGTCCTAGTAGATAATTACGTATAAACAACCTCGGATAATGAAAAGATTGTGAAATAAACCCTTACCTTGTAATTTTACTTGGTCGAAGTTATGTTAAACTCCTATATAATAGTTAAAACATTGTTGTTAAGTTATACAATAACCATATACATAATTATGATATCATATATGATCTTCTATTAATGCTTTGTTAATAATATTTTAGTATTATCGTCATTTCTGGTGTTAACGGATTCGTTTTCCTTTATATGCTTTGTTAAGTAAGTCGTGTTTGTTATGGATAGGTTGTATCATATTCATATACAGAATGATATCGAGTCCTTAAACATTACTTTTAATCGTCAAATGATAATTAGTCTTGAATGGATATGATGAGGAATGAATCTCATCGTGTTCGTGGAGACGGTAGTCCGTACGTACGCACGAGCGACAATATCATTCTTTTGATATTAAAATAATATATAATTGGATGATATATAATATATAAAGAATAATTATAATGTTATATTTATTATTTAAATGTATTATACATCATTATTATACCCATCTAAATAATAATATATTTAATAATAATTACACCACGACGTGGAGACGGTAGGTCGTATGTACGCACGTATGGTGACATGTCATTCAAGCGATGGATATAATAATGAATTTGGTTGTTCCATATTTATAATAACATCAAATTATATAGAATATACTAGAGTTATTATTTTAGAATGTAAATAACAAGGAATGAAGAAGTTGAAGAAGAAAGGAACTTGAAAAAGGGTGGTGAAATCATTACCTCTCCTTCGGGTTGTTCCTTTTGATTTGATCAAAAGGGATCCTTAGGTTGGATTTATGACTAAATTAATGCCTCTATGATGAAGGGAGGAAAGTTGAGAGAGTATTTGGGTAGGGCTTGGCTGAGAAAAAAGGCTTTGAATGTGTGAAATTGAGAGAAGGGGGAGTGCCTTTTTATAAGAGGGGTGAGAGGCAACTTTGGAAAAGCTAGAAATATTATTTTATAATAAATTCATATTTGGTTTATAATAGCTCCAAAGTAGATTATTTAAATTTTAAGGTTGGTATAGGTCTAAACCCATTCAAAAAATAGGTTTTAGATAGGTTTATGTCACTATATTAACCTTGTATTTTAGTTTTAACTCTTAGTTAATTAGTTTGACATTTACCATGTCACTTTGTATTTTTATATTATATAGTTAATAAACATACTATATAAATCCAAGCGACCCCCAAGCGGTCCATTAATGATACACCTATCATGATATAAGTCTTATGGCCGAACCTTAGATTTTTAGGAATTTAATATCAATTAATAATATAATATTTGTTTTAAAAACTTATTTATATCAATTTTGACACTATTCAATAATTGATTTTTGTTAAAGTCTTAAGAACTTTATTAATTCGAAAACAATTAATTTAAGAAAACTTATAATGTCATATTAACCAATAAAATTCATTTAGGTAATAAAAACTTTCAAATTATATTTATTTTAACATTTCTAATACCAATTATTTGATTATTTCATTAATAAAGAAAATATTTCACCATTATTGTGTCATACATAATATTAATTATTAAATGTATAAAAATTATAAATAAAATTAAATTATGTATTAAATCTTTTTATCTTTCTAATTAATATTTATAGTCAAAAATAAAACATATATAACCATATGTAACAATTGTTTTTCTAAAAGATATATGCTTCTGTCATTTTTGAATTTATTTTAACTTAATTAATATAAAGTGTCCTTATCACTTACAAGTGGATCCATTGGGTCCGAAAATCGACCCAATGATGCCCATGGTCAGACATGTATCAACCAATAAGGTTAGGACACGTTTTAGGATAATTTATTGTTATTATAATATTATTGTTTTACCCTTATTTACCAGATTTACCCTTTAACCATGGTAAATAAAATATTTACCGAAGTAATTATTCAAAATGTCTAAAACTAAAAGTTACCTATTTACACAATTTGGACATCCTTATTCCAAATATGCAATCCATTTTTTCAAATTCAAAACACAGAAGTGGCAGAAATTAATTTAATATTAATTCCCGTTGTTAAAACAAAAAACGTGTTTTTAAGAGATAATAACTATCAAAAGATTAACACTTATTTATGTCCAGTTTAATTGTGAAATTATGTGCAATGACAAAAATTGTATTAAATGGTAAAAATATATTCTAAATATACTTTAAAACCACTCCAATTCATAATTTATCACTATTAATTATTTCGAATAAAAAAAATTTTAATTAAAATTTGGTAATTTTCACTATTCATCGAAATATAAAAATTATCTGAAAAGTACCAAAATTTCAACCTAGGCTAATTTTGATATCCCGAATCCAAAAATGAAGTCCATTTTGAGTGATAAAATAAAATTTCAAAAAGTGTATATTACTATTCATAACGGCTAATTTGATTGGTCAGAGTGTGTTAGAATCTCGAAGTTGCATACAACACATGCTAGTGTATTATTCAAAGAGAATCGTACCATGGAAACTTGGGGTGTTACATTATCCCCTCCTTCAAATAATTCCATCTTCTAAATTTCTATAATACCACCACATGAAAAGAATCGGGTGGTTCTTCATCATAAGTTCCTCGGGTTCCCACGTTGCCTCTTCCATCTTATGGTTCCTCCATAGAACTTTTACCAGACAAGTCGTCGAGTTTCTCCGCACTTGCTCTCTTGTATCAAGAATATTAACGGTCTCTTCACATTAAGACAGATCAGGTTCTAGTTATAATTCCTCGTAAGTGAGTACATGCATTGGGTCAGGTATGTATTTACTCAACAGTGATACGTGGAACACATCGTGATCTTTGGAGAGACTTGGCGACATTGCCAAATGGTAAGCTACAGCCCCAATTCGTTCTAGAATTTATAAAGTTCTGATGTACCTCGGACTCAATTTACCCTTCTTACCGAAACGTATAACTCCCTTCCATGGAGATACCTTCAAGAAAACATTATCTCCTCCCTGAAATTACAAATCCTTCCTTCAATTATCGGCATAGCTCTTATGCCTACTTTGAGATGCTTTGATGTGGTTTTGGATTACCTTTACCTTTTCCATTGTTTCCTCCATGAGTTCTGGGCCTACAAGTTTTCTTTCACCAACGTCATCCCAACAGGATGGTGTGCGACATCTCTTTCCGTATAACACTTCATATGGTGCCATCTTAATACTTGAATGGATGCTATTGTCATAGGAAAATTCTACCAGAGGTAAATATTGATCCCACATACCCTGAAAGTCATGTGAGAAAGATCTCAACATGTCTTCTAAGGTTTGAATAGTCCGTTCTGATTGTCCATCTGTATGAAGGTGGTAGGCAGTGCTCAAACGAAGTTTAGTATCCAGGGCTTTCAGAATACTTTTCCAGAATCTTGAAGTAAAATGGGGATCACGATCAGAAACAATCGATAGGGGCACTCCATTAAGTTTCAAAACTTCATTAATATATAGTCTTGCTAGACGTTCGAGTGGTAGATCTTCTCTTATAGAAAGAAAATGTGTTGACTTGGTAAAAATATCAACAATAAACCATATTTCATCATTCCTTCTAGGATTCTTTGGTAGTCCCATGACAAATTCCATCATGATATTATCCCATTTCCACTCAGGTATGGGAAGAGGTTGCATGACTCCTCCAGGATATTGCCTTTTAGCTTTCACTTGTTGAAAAACCATACATCTTGACACAAAATTATCAATCTCCCTCTTCATGTTGTCCCACCAAAAATGTTCCTTCAAATATCTATACATTTTGGTGCTCCCATAGTGTATAGAGAAATTGGAACTATGAGCATCGTCCAACAAATCCCTTTTTAGATCGGGTATATTGGGAACACAAAGTCTCTTCCCAAATTTCAAAATTCCATCTTCATACACAAATTCACTCAATCTCCCATCATTAACAGCTTTAATCCTCTTTTTAAACTCTTCATCATCAGTCTGAGAACTGTTTATCCTTTCTATTAAAGATGGTTTGGAAACCATTTGAAAGAGCATTGATGTTTCACCTTCCATGGTGATTCCCATATCCATCTTTACTAGATCCATGAAAATAGGATCCATTTCAATTCCTATCATGCTCAAAACTCCATGATATTTTCTACTCAAAGCATCAGCCACCTTATTTTCATTCCCCGGGTGGTAGTGTATCATGCAATCATAATCCTTGAGTAGTTCAAGCCATCGTCTTTTCCTCATGTTGATTTCTTTTTGTGAGAAAATATACTTCAAACTCTTGGGATCAGTATAAATCTCACATTTTTCACCATAAAGGTAGTGTCTCCATATCTTCAAAACATAGATCACAACTGCTAACTTGATATCATGAGTAGGATAGTTTTTCTCATGAATTTTCAACTGTCGTGATGCATAGGAAATAACCGTATCATTCTGCATAAGGACACAACCAAGTCCTTTCTTTGATTCATCACTATAAAAAACAAAACCATCATTCCCCGATAGTAGAGTCAATATAGGATCATTGAATAATCTTCTCTTCAATTCTTTGAAACATTCTTCACACTCTTTTGTCCAAACAAATTTAACCACTTTACATGTGAGCTTTATTAATGGGTTATCCAATCGGGAAAAATTCTGGATGAAACGCCGATAATAACCTGCTAAGCCAATAAAACTGTGTACCTCAGTTATACTCATTGGTGCTAGCCATTCTTGGATTTCTATTGTCTTAGAAGGATCAATAGATATTCCATATTTAGAGACAATATGTCCAATAAAAGAAATCTCCTCAAGCCTGAATTCACACTTACTAAACATCTCATATAATTCATGTCTTCAAAGAGTCTTCAGGATAATGGGCATGTGATTTTCATGATCTTCATAGATTTTGGAGTATACCAAGATATCATAAATAAACACCACCACAAAATCATCACGATATTCCTTGAAAATTCTATTCATTAGATTCATGAATATAGAGGGTGCATTTGTCAATCCAAAAGGCATTACTGTAAACTCATAATGCCCATACCTTGTTTGAAATGCTGTCTTCGGAATGTCTTCCTTCTTCACACACAACTGATGGTATCCAGATTGAATGTCAATCTTTGAAAAGTATTGAGCTCCATGCAGTTGGTCAAATAAATAATCAATGAGAGGAAGGGGAAAATTTTTCTTTATTGTCATAGCATTGATTTCTCTATAGTTGATACATAACCTCGTGGATCCATCTTTCTTTTTAACAAAAAGAACAGGGGCTCTCCATGGAGAGACACTAGGGTGAATAAATCCCTTATTACTCAATTCCTCTCGTTGTTTCTTTAGTTCCACTAATTCTACTGTGTCCATTCTATAAGAGGTCTTTGATATAGGCCTTGATCTAGGAATTAAATCAATGGAAAACACAACTTCTCATTCTGGAGGATGTCGAAGTAAATCTTCCAGAAACACATCTACATATTCTTTCACAATAGGTACATCCTCTATTTGAACATTCCTTTCGTCACCCACTGTCATTTAATTTTATTCCTCCTCAATAATTGAATTTAGTTGAGCTACTGGGGGTGGATCTAGAATAGAATTGGGTGGTGACGATTCTGCTCTAAAGATAAGGTGTTCCTTATCATCATCATCATAAATCATAACCTCCTTCTTCTTATAACATATATTTGCATCATGGTCTGAAAGACAATCCATACCGAGGATTATATCAAACTCAATCATAGGTATGACGATGAGATCAGCAGATGAAGAACATTTATGTGCTCTAATAGGGACTGATTCACAAAACTTTGTTACAATGATACTTCCCTTAGAAGTTTTAACTAACAACTCTGTTGTTTAATCAAATTGGAAATATCTAATTTTCTTAGAAAACTGGGAAGATATGAAACAATGCGATGATCCAGAATCAAATAATTCATTTTCTAAACTTGAGAAAACCATTAAATTACCTGCCACCATGTCTTTCAGAGCTTCTACCTTAACAGTAGTGATAGCATAAGCTTGGCCTTGATCCCTTTGCCTATTTTTAGGTAAGTTCCTCTGACACTTAGGACATTCATTTTCATAATGTCCCATCTCCCTGCAATTGTAGCATTGGAAATCGGTAGATTCTTTCTTCCCTTTGCAATCACGATCTTGGTGGCCTTTTTCACCACACTTGTAATAGACTCCCATTCCTTTAAAGCAAGTACCAGGATGTTTCTTCCCAAATTTACTGCAGGATGGATATTCAACTTTCCCTTATTCCGCTTATTTCCATTCCTAGAGTGATCAGTAGATATCTTCTTCTCTTTCTTTGCTTTAAAGTCATAAGACTTAGAGAATTCTTTTTCTGTCTTGATAGCACATGAAACAATATCTTCGTATGACGAGAAGGATCGTGACACTAATTCTCAATGAAGAAATGGTTTTAACCCATAAAAGAAATGATCAATATTACTTCTTGGGTTATGTATATAATCTCCAGCATACCTTTCTAACCTTGTATAGTTATCCTCATACATTGCGACATTCTCATCCTCCTTTTGTCTCAGACTTAGAAATTGTCTTTCCATATCTGCTCGATGGTCACGAGGAAATTATTTTTCTAAGAAAATATCTTTGAACTCCCTCCATTCCATATTTGATACTACATCATCTTCCTTCGTGTTTTGAATCAAGGACCACCATTGATCAGCATCTCTAGTGAGGCGGTAAACTGCCATGATAACTTTTTCCCATTCACTACTCCCCAAAGCCTGAAATATTTTCTCTAGGGAACTTATCCATTTCTCAGCTACCAATAGACTTGTACTCCCATTGAATGTTGGTGGTTGTTTCCTCATGAAGCGATCTAACATTGATCCTCCACGTTGTGGATCAGGGTGCTCCATACAGGTAAGGTTATTAATCATAACCTGAGTGAGTTGTCTCAGTATGGTGATAAGATGATCAGTACCAGTTGTATCACCAACTCCACTATAATTATCTTGAGTAGGAGGGAAATTCCTACATGGAGTGCGTGCATTGATACAGTTTCCATTACTTATACTAGGAACCATTCCTAAACAATGGCATAAACTAGATCAGTTTATGAATCAAAATACATAATTCCATACTTGTAAAACACTTTACATAAATTGAACTATTTATAGATATAATCCATAATCATAAAAATGCTTTCTTTGAGGAAGTCTATACTCATAAACCCTTCATAATGGTTTGTAAAGAAAATGTGAGTTAACCTAAGCATATCCCTCGGGAGTGTCGTAACCAAGAGTGCTGCAAGGCCCATTGTCGTGCACCAGTTCCCATTCGAGTCTAGCTCAAAGCGGTGTTTTTGGGTTTTACCCCTAGGTACATTTGTGCCAGAGCCGCCTCTACCTGCTCATATCCAGACAGGGATGTATTGCTCGGAAAACTCACAAAATCTCTATAATACCAAAATTCTAGGAAGTTCTTCTATACTATTCCTTAAAGTCCATCTTAGGTCTATGTGCTCTAATAAGAGTTTATCTAAATCTAGCTTCCAAGGTTTGCACTAAACTTCCACTGATACCAACTGTAACACCCCGACCTCAGTTACCCAGAGTCGGTACATTATTACATAACATTGGCATGATCACAAAAGATCAAGTCTCGAAAGACCGATTAGTTTAGT
This sequence comes from Viscum album, assembly GCA_963277665.1. Taxonomy (NCBI): domain Eukaryota; kingdom Viridiplantae; phylum Streptophyta; class Magnoliopsida; order Santalales; family Viscaceae; genus Viscum; species Viscum album. Next base: position 1,364,686,610 of record OY728151.1, on the reverse strand, counting down.
AGCCTTGGAATCACTAGATACATTCATAAATGTTACATTACATCATAAAGTGAAAAATACAAAAACATCTTGTCTCCACACTCATATCCCCTAATACTATCCATGCAGGTCATTCATAAATTACTTCTTCACATCTTGGGAAAAATAAAACATTGAAAGGGGTGAGCTCAGATGCTCAGTAAGGATAACAATATAGCGGAAACTTTTATAAATAAGCATATACATTTAAGGCAATGTATAACTAAAACAAAATCCTTTTAAACTTGAACTTCAGCATAATATGGCAAAGATAAAATGAAATAATTCTATTTACTTATTCACATGGATATTCTACTAGTCTAATAATCACATGCAATATCAATAACCACTTTCATAATGATGGAATGCATAATGCCAGACTATCATAACTGTTGGGAAAAAATCCCTCAAGGTAACTTTGTAGTATTTTTGGGATGATTGTGTTTGTTGACAAAGCTGGTTTCCATGGAGAATTGTCGAGTTCCTGAGAATTTTTTGACAATCCTTGTTGACAAAGAACGATGACATAAGAAAGGACGATCTGGAGGCGGTACAAAAGAGCAGTACAAGGTGGCACCATTTCCCAGTGTTTGCCAAATTTTTGGGGTCCAAAATCTGGAATTTGGTGAGCATCGCGAAAATAGGATTTCCATGAAGAGCATAATTTAATATGGAAAAGACATGAATTTCGCGAAGATAAGATGCATGGTTTGGATTTTGCGAAGACCAGAATAATGGAGGCGGTGAGTCTTCGCAATTATGTCAAGCTTCGCGAATGACAGAGGCTGAAGTGCATCGCGGCGGTGAAGGGCTTTGCGAGGGAGCTTCGCGGCGAAGGCGCGAAGGAATGTTGACGGTGATTATTCGCGATTACGTCAAGCTCTGCGAACAGAAAATTGTCGTGGTGCTTCGCGATTTGGACAGAATTCTGGCGGAATCTTTGGAGCTTCGTGATTTGAGATGACGTGGCATTGACATCGCGCGGAATGGATGAGGGTCGGTGGAATCGCCTATAAATAGAGGCCGACCCCCTCGAGAGAAAGAGAGAAAAATTTCAAAGAAAATCCTTTGCTCTCGATTTGCGAAGGTGGTTCGCGGAGCCAGTGTGCTTCGCGAAAGAGGTGCTTCGCGGCGGCTATTGTAGCTCCGCGAAACCTGCGAGCTCCGCGTTGGATTATTAAGCTTCGCGAGGGACGTTGCTTTGCGACGGCTTGAGCTTTGCGGTAGTGCTTCGTGAAAGTGCTTCGTGAAAGTGCTTCGCGAAAAGGCAGGAGATTCGTGAAGGCTTTTTTGAGCTTCGCGAAATTGGGAGCTTTGCGAAGTAGGGTGATTTGCGAAGGTACTTTCCAAAGATAGTTGCCCAGTGGTCAGAGGCAAAGTGATATTCATCAATGGATGAAATTTGGACATTAACAGAGCATCCATCATCAGTTAAGGATGCGTGCATTCATGAAAATGAAGAGACCTACAGGTCAATAAACTGTGAGTGGATTCCCTTCTAGAGCAGTGAGCTTAGGAAGAGGAATAAGGTGATCCTCTCCACCGGCAGTGAGCCAGAGGGAGAGAAACAAGGATTGACCCTTGGGAAAGCAGTGAGCTGACCCTAAACATTGTAAGGGCAGTGATCCTGGGCATAGAAGTGATATAGCCCAAACCATTGTATCCACAGCTAGTGAAGTATAGTGGAATTTGGTACGACCGGCAACCTGTCGGTGTATGCTCCTTGGATGTAGCCCTTAGCGGTGAACTAAGTAAAATTGTTGTGTCCTGTGCTTGCTTTACTTTCTGTTTACATTGTGCAACAGGAAAAGAGAGAAGAGTGTTTTGCTTAACAGCAAAACAAGATCAGAATGGGCTTTAATTTTAAATTAGTCATACCCTAATTCACCCCCCCTCTCAGGGTATTCAGCCTTGTGGACCTAACAATTGGTATCAGAGTAAAAGGTTGACAGTTGTTCTTCTCTCAAATGGGGGTCACTAATCATAGAGGGATTCCGATCTTCAACGGATGTAATTTTCAGATATGGAAGAATCGAATGCACACTATTTCTGATCTTTGGGAATGGATGTGTTTTTAGCAGATATGCATGGTATCGCAGCTGATATTACTAGTGGTGCATTATCAGAAGCTGAGAACAAAGAGTTGGATGCTGATTCCAAAGCAATCAATGCCTTAGGGGGAGCCCTTTCCAATCCCATATATACAAAGGTGATGTCATTCAAAACATCACATGCCATGTGGGAAAAGCTCTTGAATATTTATGAAGGGGATACAAAAGTCAGAGAGGTCAAGCTGCAAGTGTTGTGGAACAAGTATGAAGATCTGAGAATGAACCCGAATGAGTCTGTTGATGCATTCTTTGATAGGGTAAATGATGTGGTAGAAGATATGCGGGGTCTTGGAGAAATTATCGAAGATATAAAAATTGTGAAGCGCATATTGAGAAAACTTCCACCTCGGTTCAATCCGAAAGTTTCTGTTTTGGAAGATAAAGACCCAAAAGAACTGACATTGGATAACCTGCACAACACTCTTGTTGTATATGAAATGAGAAACGATGATAACGAGACTGTGGAAAAGGGGAAATCCAAAGAGGTGGCATTCAAGGCCATGAAGAAACTCACCATTGAAGATTCTAATGAAGAAGAAGAGACAGATGAGGTGATGTCATTCCTTTCTTCAAATATGCAAAGAGGAAGAGGAAAGTTTAAAGGTAAACTTCCACTAGCATTCTTTCAATGTGGAAAGGTTGGTCATCTTGCAGAAAGATGCCCCAAGAAATTTCAAGATAACGATGATGATGATGATAAAGTTGAAATTCCCAAGAAGAAATATTCAGCCTATGTGAAAGGGAAGAAGCAGTTCAAGAGAAATTTCTTTAAGAGGAAGAATCTTCTTTCACAAGAAATAGACAGTTCAGATGAGTCTGAGGATGAAGAGGTTGAGGAGATTGAAAATTGTAAAGATCATAGACAAAATGCTATGGTAGCGGTCGTCGGTAGTTCTCAGGAAAAGGAAGAAACTGACGATGGAGAAGAGGAAGAAGAAGTTGAAGGAAGAGTTGATATGGAAGCTGAATTGGAAGCAGCTCTTGAAGAGATAGATATTTGGAGAGCCAAAACGAAGAAAGCCAATAAAGTGGTTTGTGATGCCAAACTCTATATGCAACAACAGGATGAAGAAAATTCAGAATTGTTAGAAGAAATTGAAAGACTAAAATCCTCAACACCAGAGAGCTCAGAAAATATTGTTAAGCATAAGCTTAGAATTGAGGAATAAAAGAAGGAAATTGATTGTTTGACTAACACATGAAAGACGCAGGTCAGACGTATCAAAGAGCTTGAAGAAGAAATGGTCAGTCTACGACGAAAAATGAAGGATCAAGAAAAACTCTTGACCCCCAATGTGATATCAGAAAAGCATGCCATTCAGAAGACAGAGAAGATGAAAGAGGAGGCTCATAGTTCAGCAGGAGTGAAGCAGCAAGAAATCTAAAATGCTAAGGTTGAATCGGGTCTTGATAAGAAACAAAAATCGGTGGCAGTTAATGTCAGACCGCAAGCACCCGTCCTGAAATTGAAGGTTGATTTGGGCACAAAACAAAATCAGAATATTCATAAATCCGAAAGGGAAAATCGTAGTGCTAAAGTATCACGAAGGAATGTATCCTATATCAGGTGTTATTGCTATGGGAAAATGGGACATTCACAGTATGTGTGTTCCATAGCCAAGAGATATAGAAGGGAACAAGAACAGAGATGACAGCCAAACAGAGAACGGTTTTCCAGAACATATTTTGAAGGACACTGTTTTTGGTGCGGAGGATTTGGGAACATGGCTAGGTACTGTACTTCGACCATTCTGAAAAATGTGCCAAAGAAGAATCAAAACATTCTCAAGCAGCAGGTCAATAAACCGACAGGTGAGTTAAAAACGCAGAATAGATTTGCGGCTTTGCAAGATGAGGTTGGTCCATCATACTCTGAGAAATTATAGAAGTCTCAATCCATGCCGAGTGTGAAATAAAAATTATGGACCAAGAAGAATAAAAATGAGAAGGATGTGGTAGCGGAGATTTCCCTTAAAGCATCAGATCGATCTGGTGTGTGGATCCTTGATAGTGGTTGCACATCCCACATGACGGGTAATAAGGATCTTGTAACAAGCATCAAATATAACAAAGAAGGAGTTGTCAAATTTGGAAAAGATGAAGGCCTGAAGATTGTTGGCTCAGGGAAAGCCAAGTTTGGGGACAAAGAGATGAGACGTGCTGATGTCTTGGTAGTAGAGGGTCTTAGTCATAACTTACTCAGTGTCAGTCAACTATGTGACTCTGGGCACTCTATCCGATTTACCAAGAAGATGTGTGTTGTGAAAGGAAAAGATGGAGCAACTGTTCTGCAGGGAAAAAGGTCAAAGGGAAATCTCTACCTTGTAGGTGGGGAAGAAGATACATGTCTTTTATCTAGAGAGGAAGAAAACCAACTGTGGCATAAGCGACTTGGTCATCTTTGCAAACCATCTATGGAGGATCTCATAAAGTGTGATGCTGCTAGAGACCTTCCCAAACTATCACGTGATCCCACTCATACGTGTGATGCTTACCAACAAGGGAAGATGATCAGAAAGACATACAGGCCCAAGGAACAGAAATCAACTAGAGTGCTCGAACTGGTTCATGCTGATGTATGTGGACCTATCTCACCACGAGCTATAAATGGGCAAAGGTACTATGTTCTTTTCATTGATGATTACAGCAGAATGGCTTGGGTATTTGTCATTACCCATAAGACAGAGGTGTTTAGTTGCATAAAACAGTATAGGAGGGAATCGGAAAGGATGCTTGGGAAGAAAATTTTGAAGTTTCGTACAGACAATGGTACAGAATTCACAAACAGTCAAGTGGAAGAGTATCTTGAGAAACACGGGATAAGGCATCAAGTTTCATCAGTAAGAACTCCCCAACAGAATGTTGTGGTTGAAAGGAGAAATCGGATCATCAACAACATGACCAAAATGATTCTTATTGACAAATACCTACCAGAGAAATTTTGGAAGGAAGCAGTGCTGACATCGGTCTATGTTTCAAACAGGTCTCTGTTGTGTCCGATGCAAAGGAAGACTCTGTATGAACTGTGGTACGGAAAGAAGCCAACATTGAAATACTTTCGAATATTTGGAAGTAAGTGTTTCATTCGCAACAAAGAAAATCATAGGAAGTTTGAGGCACGAGGAGATGAGGGGATATTCCTTGGCTACTCAGGGAAAAGCAAAGCGTATAAATGCTTCAACAAAAGGCTGGGAAAAATTGTTGAGAGCAATGATGTCACTATAGTTGAAAATGAACAGAATACTCAACGACCCAGTGAACAGTTCCTGGAATAAAGTGATGATGATGTGAGAAACACAGGGGGCGCAGAAGTGGCAGAGGCTGACTCAGAAGAAGATACTGATGATGAACAAGAAAGTGTCAAGTCTGTGTCTGCAAGGAAGCCAACAAATCGAGCAGAAATTGACAGGCAGAATATCATTGGTGATCAGACAGCTCCAGTTCAGACTCAAAGAATGAAATCATTACAGCAAACATCGTTCTTATCTCAAGTGGAGCCAAAATGTTTTTCCGATGCAGCTGAAGATGAAAACTGGGTTCAGACTATGAATGAAAAGCTTGATCAGATTGAGAAGAACCAGACATGGGAGATTGTCTCGAGGCCAGCAAACAAGAATGTCATCGGGACTAAATGGGTTTATCGCAACAAGATGAATGAAGATGGCATAGTGATTTGGAATAAAGCATGACTAGTGTGCAAGGGATACTCCCAGATAGAGGGAATAGATGTTGATGAGACATTTGCACCGGTTGCAAGGCTGGAAACGATCAGACTATTTTTGGCCATTGCAGTGCAAAGAAAGTTAAAAGTGTTCCAGATGGATGTAAAATCTGCATTCTTAAATGGAGTTCTGTAAGAGGAGGTGTATATTGAGCAGCCAGATGGTTTTCTCATTCATGAGGATGAGAACAAAGTTTGCAGGCTGAAGAAGGTGTTGTATGGGCTGAAACAAGCACCAAGGGCATGGTACTCAAGGCTTGATCAGTACTGGAAGAAGCTTGGTTTCCAGCATGGAGGAGTTGATTACAGCCTCTATTTCAGCAATGACAGTAATCGAAGGATGATGTTGTTAGTGTATGTCAATGACATAATTTTTGGCGGATCAGATGAAGCTCACTGCAGACAGTTTTCCAAATTCATGAAAAATGAGTTTGAAATGTCAATGATTGGAGAGCTAACGTTTTTCCTTGGTCTACATGTGACACAAGGAAGGAATGGAACATTCATTTCTCAATCTAAATATGCCAAGGAGGTTCTGAGAAGGTTTGGAATGGAGAATTCCAAGGAGATGAAGACTCTGGTTGCTACTCGGATGAAATTATTAAAAGATGAGAATGGAAAGGCAGTTAATATCACAGAATACAGGCAAATTATTGGAAGTTTGTTGTACTTGACTGCAACAAGGCCTGATATTGCTTTCGCCATATGACAAGCAGTGAGATATCAGAGTAATCCCAAGGAAAGCCACATGCTTGCAGTGAAAAGGATACTTCGGTATATCCAGGGCACAGTGGATTTCGGCTTGACATATACTGATAAATCTCAGACAGAGTTATTGGGCTATACTGATGCAGATTGGGCCGGTTCAGCGGATGATAGGAAATCAACGTTAGGTGGTGCTTCCTATCTTGGTGGATTGTGTATTTCTTGTCTAAGAAAGAAGCAAGATTTCATTTCATTAAGCACCGCTAAAGCTGAGTATATTGCGGCCACTCAAGCATGCACACAGTTATTGTGGATGAAGCAGCAGCTTGAAGATATGGGAGTCGACGTGAAGTCTCCGATCGGAATCCAGTACGACAACTCAAGTGCTATAAATCTTAGCAAAATCTCGTCCATCATTCAAGGACAAAGCACATTGAGATTAAGTATCATTTTATCAAGGAGAAGGTTGAGCAGGGAATCGTGAAGTTGGAGTATGTGCCTACAAAGCTATAGGTTGCAGACATTCTGACAAAGGCCTTACCCAATGAAGCTTTTGAGAGGCATCGACTGGCTCTGGGAGTTCAGTCGATTCCCTGCAATTGAAATAGTGTGGATGTGCCCCCCCCCTCTCCCCGAGGTATGATGTGTTTTTCCCTAATGTGCTAATATGTGTTCTCTACTATGTTACAGGCTCCAAAGGAATGACCATTGGGTTCGTTGACAAAGGGGGAGAAAATAGTGTTTGTTAAAGGGGGAGAAAATAGTGATTGGGAGAAAATAGTGATTGGGAGACAATGTGGCTATTTGAGAAATCATGACAGATACGGGGAGAAGCTGACAGGTGGAGTAGCCAGAAAGGGGGATCAATGAGATAGGGGGAGATTTTTAAATCTGACGAAGCTAGAAGTGATCGATCAAAGCAGATATATCACGACTACTGAGGGTCGTGATCAAAGCAGAACAGTGGTGTTGGAATAGTGAGAGATAGTTTCCAGCTATCACGAATTGGGATCAGTGTGGTTCAACAATTGGTATCAATTTATGAATTGGTATCATGTTGGAATCGACAATTGGTTTTTGACATGAAGTGATTCATTGATGAACTTTTCATACTACTCTTGTTTCTCACGCCGAGAATTGCTCATGTGGGCTTAGAGTACATGTTAAGTGAATCCTTGAAAGCTATCATAATCGCAAGAGGCGAATGGTTGTAGCGGCTGGAAGAAGACTCAGTGAGGTATCAAAGTGAAGAAAATATTTCTGAGCAGAGTTGTGAAGAGTTGTCAACAAACCCAAAGGGGGAGATTGTTGGGAAAAAATCCCTCAAGGTAACTTTGCAGTATTTTTGGGTTGATTGTGTTTGTTGAAAAAGCAGGTTTCCATGTAGAATTGTCGAGTTCCCGAGAATTTGTTGACAATCCTTGTTGACAATGAACGATGACATAGGAATGGACGATCTGGAGGCAGTACAAAAGAGCAGTACAATGTGGCACCGTTTCCTAGTGTTTGCCAAATTTTTGGGGTCCAAAATCTGGAATTTGGTGAGCATCGCGAAAATACGATCTCCATGAAGATCATAATTTAATATGGGAAAGGCATGAATTTCACGAAGATAGGATGCATGGTTTGGATTTTGCGAAGACCAGAAGAATGGAGGCGGTGAGTCTTCGCAATTACGTCAAGCTTCACGAACGACAGAGGCTGAAGCGCATCGCGACGGTGAAGGGATTTGCGAGGGAGATTCGCGGCGAAGGCGCGAAGGAATGTTGACGGTGATTCTTCGCGATTACATCAAGCTCCACGAACGGAAAATTACCATGGTGCTTCGCGATTTGGAGAGAATTCTGGCGGAATCTTTGGAGCTTCGCGATTTGAGATGACATGGCGTTGACTTCGCACGGAAGGGACGAGGGTCGGTGGAATCGCCTATAAATAGAGGCCGACCCCCTTGAGAGAAAGAGAGAGAATTTTCAAAGAAAATCCTTTGCTCTCGATTTGCGAAGGTGGTTCGCAGAGCCAGTGTACTTCACGAAAGAGGTGATTTTCGGCGGCTATTGTAGCTCCGCGAAACCTGCGAGCTCTGCGTTGGATTATTAAGCTTCGCGAGGGATGTTGCTTTGTGACGGCTTGAGCTTCGCGGTAGTGCTTCACAAAAGTGCTTCGCGAAAGTGCTTCACGAAAAGGCAGGAGCTTCGCGAAGCCTTGTTTGAGCTTCGCGAAATTGGGAGCTTCGCGAAGTAGGGTGCTTTACGAAGGTACTTTCCAAAGGTAGTTGCCCAGTGGTCAGAGGCAAAGTGCTATTCATCAGTGGATGAAATTTGGACATTAATAGAGCATCCATCATCAATTAAGGATGAATGAATTCATGCAAATGAAGAGACCTACAGGTCTATAAACTGTGAGTGGATTCCCTTCTAGAGCAGTGAGCTTAGGAAGAGGAAGAAGGTGATCCTCTCCACCGGTAGTGAGCCAGAGAGAGAGAAACAGGGAGTGACCCTTGGGAAAGCAGTGAGCTGACCCTAAACAATGTAAGGGCAGTGATCCTGGGCATAGAAGTGATCTAGCCCGAACCATTGTATCCGCAGCTAGTGAAGTGTAGTGGAATTTGGTACGACCGGCATCCTGTCAGCGTATGCTCCTTGGACGTAGCCCTTAGCGGTGAACCAAGTAAAATTGATGTCTCTTGTGCTTTCTTTACTTTCTGTTTACATTGTGCAACAGGAAAAGAGAGAAGAGTGTTTTGCTTAACAGCGAAACAAGATCAGAACGGGCTTTAATTTTAAATTAGTCATACCCTGATTCACCCCCCCTCTCAGGGTATTCATCCTTGTGGACCTAACAATAACCACTCAGGCAAGGCCTCATGTCAAGACTACAAATAAGATTTTGTCAAGGCCTTTTTCCAAGACACTAGTTTGTCTTATGAGACCTACCAATGCATCGAGAAGCTATAGCAGGCTCAACCCGTCACTTATCAAGTCCAATGCATTCCTCAAATGAACAGGTTTTAAACATATCAATAACATTCATATTAAAACTAGCATGAAAAATGTCAACACTTTCTCTATAAAACATGAATGGTATAAAAATAACACATCCACGGTCAAACTTATCACAAAACCTTCAATACAATATGGAAGTTTTGTATCATAATAAATCAACTTCAAATAAGCATAAAATCCATCAAAGGATGTTGACATAGATGAAATCAAAACTATTTGAGAGAAATATCTCTTTTTTTGAAATCATTTAAAAATCACATAATTATAAAAGAAAACATTTAATTTGAAAATATTCTTATAATATTGTAAGGGAAGCTTTGACGATTTTTGTAACGGCGGAAAATAGCCACACCCTCCATATAAGTTAAAAAATAGTTTTACCATAATTCTATCGAAAAGGATAAAAAAGACCTAGTTTGGAAAACGAAAGAAAGATTCCTATATATACTTCTTATAAAAAGACAAAAAATGTTATAAATTAATTTAACCCATAGTCTTTAAAATAGTAAGAATGATTTGAAATACATTTTTAAGAAACAAGGATGTAGATGATAAAGAGGTCTCAGTAGATAATTACGTATAAACAACCTCGGATAATGAAGAGATTCTGAAATAAACCCTTACCTTGTACTTTTACTTGGTCTATGGTATGTTAATCACCTTTGTAATAGTTAAAACACTGTTATTTAGTTATTCAAGAACCATATACATAATTATGATATCATATATGATCTTCTATTAATGCTTTGTTAATAATATTTTAGTATTATCGTCGTTTCAGGTGTTAACTGATTCGTTTTCCTTTATATGATTTGTTATGTAAGTTGTGTTTGTTATGGATAGGTTGTATCTTATTCATATCCAAAATGATATCGAGTCCTTAAACATTACTTTTAATCATCAAATGATAATTAGTCTTTAATGGATATGATGGGGAATGAATCTCATCGCGTTCGTGAAGACGGTAGTTCGTACGTACGCACGAGCGACAATATCATTCTTTTGATATTAAAATAGTATATAATTGGATGATATATCATATATAAAGAATCATTATCATGTTATATTTATTATTTAAATGAATTATACAACATTATTATACCCATCTAAATAATAATATATTGAATAACAATTACACCACGACGTGGAGACGGTAGGCCGTACGTACACACGTATGGTGACATGTCATTCAAGGGATGGATAGAATAATGAATTTGGTTGTTCAATATTTATAATAACATCACAGTATATAGAATATACTGGAGTAATTACTTTAGAATGGAAATAACAAGGAAATAAGAAGTTGAAAAAGAAAGGAACAAGAAAAAGGGTGGTGAAATCATTACCTCTCCTTCGGGTTCTTCCTTTTGATTTGATCAAAAGGGCTCCATAGGTTGGATTTCTGTCTAAAGGAATGCCTCTAAGATTAAGGGAAAAAGGTTTAGAGATTATTTTAGTAGGTTTTGGCCGAGAAAAAAGGCTTTGAATGTGTTAAATGGAGATAACGGGGAGTTCCCTTTTATAAGAGGGGTGAGGGGCACCTTTGGAAAAGCTAGAAATATTATTTTATAATAAATTCATATTCGGTTTATAATGGCTCTAAATTAGATTATATAAATTTAATGGTGTGGATAGGTCGAAAACCATTCAACCAATAGGTTTTAGATAGGTTAGGGTCACTATATTAACCTTATCTTTTAGTTTTAACTCTTAATTAATTAGTTTGACATTTACCATGTCACTTTGTATTTTTATATTATATTGTTAATATACTTACTATATAAATCAAATAGACCCCCAAATGGTCTATTAATGATACACATATCATTATATAAGTCTCTTGGCCGAAGCTTATATTTTTAGGACTTTAATATCAATTAATAATGTAATATTTGTTTTAAAAACTTATTTATGTCAATTTTGACACTATTCAATAATTGGTTTTTTTGAAGTATTAAAAACTTTATTAATTCGAAACAAAATCATTTAATCAATCCTATAATGTCATATTAAAAAATTAAATTCATGTATGTCATCAAAACTTTCAAATTATTTTTTTTTAACATTTCTAATACCAATTATTTGATTCTTTAATTAATAATGAAAATACTCCATCATTATTGTGTCATAAATAATATTAATTATTAAATGTCTAAAAATTATAAATAAAATACCATTATGTAGTAAATATTTTTATATTTCTAATTAATATTTATAGTACAAAATCCAACATATATAACCATATGTAAAAATTGTTTTTCTAAAAGATATATGCTTGTGTCATTTTTGAATTTATTTTAACTTAATTAATATAAAGTGTCCTTATCACTTACAAGGGGATCCATGGGGTCAAAAAATAGACCCAAATATGCCCATGGTCGGACATGTATCAACCAATAAGGTCAGGACATGTTTTATGGTAATTTATTATTATTATAATATTATTTCATTAACCTTATTTACCGGATTTACCCTTTGACCATGGTAAATAAAATATTTACCGAAGTAATTATTCAAAATGTGTAAAAATAATAGTTACCTATTTACAAAATTTGGACATCCTGATTCCAAATATGTAATCCATTTTTCCAAATTCAAAACACAGAAGTGGCAGAAATTAATTTAAAATTAATTCCTGTTGTTAAAACAAAAAGCATGTTTTTAAGAGATAATAACTATCAAAATATTGACACTTGTTTATGTCCGGTTTAATTGTGAAATTATTTCAAATGACCAAAATTGTATTAAAGGGAAAAAATATATTCTAAATATACTTTAAAACCACTCAAATTCATAATTTATCACTATTAATTATTTCGATTAAAAAAGTTGTTTTTAATTAAAATTTAGTAATTCTCACTATTCATCAAAATATAAAAGTTATCTAAAAAGTACCAAAATTTCACCCTAGGCTAATTTTGATATCCCAAATCCAAAAATGAAGTCCATTTTGAGAGATAAAATAAAATTTCAAAAATTGGGTATTACTATTCATAACTGCTACTTTGATTGGTCACAGTGTGTTAGAATCTCGAAGTTGCGTACAACACATGCTACTGTATTATTAAATGAGAATCGTACCGTGGAAGCTTGGGGTGTTACAACATTCACATTTTAATTATTTGGGAAAGTCACATGATTTTGCTACATGGTTTTACAAACTATGCACCAACCATGTGAACCCTACTAGAGAATAGTGGCACCCCACACATGTTGGGTACAGGGTTTTCCAAACTGATCCCTAATCATGAAATATGCCACTATCCATTCTAGAACCATACCACACGCTTGCCACATGGTTTTCTTAACCATTCATAGGAAATATTCCATGCCAAAGACCCCAAACCATGAGCCACATGGTTACCAGGATGAAGTTCCATGGTTTCCCTAACCGTGTTCTAATAGTGAGCCACCTATTTCCAATCCAAAAAACAATCACTTTTCAATAAAACTTGGAAATTTAAACTGGGAACTTTCAACAATTTCACCAAGGGGAAACTAACATAGGAACTTCCAATGTAAAATAAAAACCAATCATACAAATGGGAAACTCCATGGAAGATATCAAAAATAAATAATGAATAAAACTAGAATTTATTGTTTCCAAAAGAAAAAAAATCACTCAAGTGAGCATGGATGAAAATATGAAACTGATTCTTGAAGGCTATCCATTTAAAGATTATCATCCAAGTGGAAGAATGAGATTATAAGAAAATAGGATCATCAGGCTTTAGAAAAATACAATAGAAACTTAAAACAATTAAGGAACAATAACTATCACTTAAATTTTGTCTACTCCTATACTTGGGACATAAATTGAGATAATGTTCCCCATGCCCTCAACAATCTAAAACTGTGTGAGAGCTTCAATTTGAGGTCTCTAGCCGGAGGCCAAATGACTGAAGAATCCACTACATCATAGTTATTTTATAACATCCTATGATCAAGACTTCTTCCTTGGGAAATGATTCTCAAAAATCTTCTTCAGATGACCCAAATAACTTCTATGATAGCATACCAACGGAGAATTGAGACAACATGGATTTGAATAAACGAAATGGCCACAATGAAATCATATGAGTGGTTGGTATTGAGAATAAAGGGTTATAACCAATGAAAGAGACTCCTCAAGGATAGGTCCCTTTAGCATGCACTCCTCTCTAGATGGGTAACCTCCACGATAAAAAAGACAAACTGGATTTCCAACTTGTGCTCCAGAAACCAACTCATCTAGGAATGATTCATTCACCAAATACTCAAAACAAAGATCCTTATAGGAGATTTCTCACTCCTTTATCTCTAGAAAAAGGCTTATGATTAAAAGAGAAGCTTTCAATAGATCATGTAATGCTATTTACCAAGTTAAAGAAACGGACTCCTTGAAATGTTCAACGTAGGCCTTTACTATCGTAGGGACTTTCTAAATACCCATGAACTCTTTCAATTCCTTCATCTTCACCTCCTCGGTTATGAACCAATAGACAAAATTGGTCTTAAAAAATTCCCAAGCCATACCATCTTGAAATTATTCATGGACAATCACCTTCCACCAATCTGAAGTCAAACTTTCAAACAACCACAAGATAGCTCGAACCCTCACTACTTCATGAGTACCCAATGATCCAAATACACTCTCAACTTCCTCAATCCATTCCAAAAACTCTAACGGGCCATGGTTTTCATGAAATACAAGAAACAACCAATAAGTACAAGAAAATGGATAAGAATCAATTGAAACATTGGGTACCTTTTTGGGTGGCATATTTTGAACAACATCAAAACACAAAATCAAAAATAAAATTCAAAAAAAGCACAACCAAGATGAACATATCAATAAAAAAATTTCCCTTAATCCAAAGATCATAAACAATAACTATAATCCACTTTTAAAAACCCCCAATCATGTTCCAATTTCAAGACTCTCTTCTTCCATGGCCACTTAACTACTATAAAAACCCATTTTTTCAATCCAATTAAAACATCAAATTCTGTTTTACAACAAAACTCATGATCAAAAATAATTTTCCACTTCAAAACCAACCTAAACTAACCAAAACCAAACCAAATCACAACTCAAACCAAACTACCATAATAATTAACTAGTTGACATGCATAATGTATAAACATGGTTATTGGGTCATTCCCCAAGTAAGCATCGACAACAAAGAGGACATTGAACCATGCACTCAGAATCCTCATGGGTCACTACTCCATGTGAGATCACAACATGACACTATCTCAACTCCATTTTCATTCCTCAATCCAAAGAAAAGATATAAGAATCAAGTATCAAACTACCCCTAGAAACTCAAGTATTTAAACAAAAAAGGCTTCATGACGTCCTTTCCATACCTACCTCTAGAGTCCTGAAAATCCAAGTCTCTAATATTCCTGAAACCTCAAATAGAAAAGGGACTTCTCTAATACCATTTTTTCATGAACTAGTCTAGGATTCCATTCAACCTTACAACCAAACCGATCTAGTATATGGCCCGAAGGACATTCTTGATCCCTACAAGTACAACTAGTGTTTGCAGTCAATGTAATTGAAAAGGTACTAATTTTTTCCAATAAACGAGTATCAAATAAACCAAAACTAAATATGAATCAATAAACCAACAAATGATAATAAATAAATGATATAAAGCTAATATGAATACAACTGATAAAAAAATTAGAAACTGAACAATTGAAGGCTACAAAGGAGAAACTAAAACTAGTCAGAAGACAACTAGATATCCACGTGACCTCAAGGTCACCACCACCCACAAACCAGCTCGCCACAAGGCACCACCGAACTAAAAACCTATGCCTGCAAAATAGCTCGGGTCTACCGACACCATGTGGCACAAGTAGGGTGTGAGATTTAATAGCTCAGTAGGCATTCACCACTAAATCCATACATTTCCATGCTCGAAATAGTTCACAAACACTAGTTTGAAATATATATATATATAAAGAAATGGGTTTTTATCATTTTTAAAAAACAACCACAATTTTCCCTTTTTGAAAAAAAACACGCGCCACATTCCTATTTTCAAAAAAAAATTACCATTTTAGGAACCAAATTACCCCCATGGATCTAGAATAAGTGATACAAGGTTATGTTGGAAATAAGATAAAGTGATACCAAATATGAAACCAAGTGCAACAAAAAAAATATAAAATCACAAACCGATAGAAACCATGGGTGTTCTCAAAATAACCCTAGACAGATCCCTGTATGTGCCTGAATCATAGTCACCTGTCGGTATATGGTGAAGCTCCATAGTCAATAACCAACCAGCTACTGTAAACTATCCTCACCCATGGAACATATCATGTCGACTCTAGATATCCAAGGGGTACCAACCCATCTAATCAGGGTTTAAAAGAAACCATCACTTGAACCTATAAAATATTCCAAGGAATCCCATGATGGTAATAATTATAATAATTATAATACATAGTGAAACATGGGATATCAACCGCAACTAATAGTGTTCTCATTCAATATCCATTAAAAGGATCACATCCAAAGTTCCAATGAAATCAATACCACATGTTCCCAAGCATGAGTCAATATAGAGGATCTCATCAAAAGTTATAGTGGTCTTAAGTTATAATCTAAACATCAAAACTCACATGAAAATCCATTTAATTCATAATTACAAATTGGGATGTCACATCACACAAACATTCAAAAAAATTATCAAATCATTCTATGTTTCCAACTGGGTATTTACATTTCCAAAACCACATTCATTTCCTAAACATCCTAATGTGACAACTGGTACTTACATAATATCCCTTTAAAATACACTTATAAAACATTTCTAAACCATTTTTGAAATAATATGATACACCACTTTCATGTGCACAATTTCAAATGGACCTTTAAATTTCAAGTTCAATTCCATTTCCCATTCCATATCAAAACCAATATTAAAACACAAAACATGCTTAAAGGATCCAAACAGGATTTCATACCATTTGAAAAACAACCCTATTACAAAGTACCAAATGGGAAATAATTTCGATCATAACATTTAAAATCATATTGAAACCACATTGAGACCATGAATAATTTAGAAATCATATAGTCATAAATAAGATAGATAAATATGGGAGTAGGAAAGGTTGAGTGTTTTGAAAACCAGGATGTTAAGTTAAACAAGGCCATTATCGTTTGCTGGCACATCCATACGTGCACCCTATGCACCTATAGATGTTCCTACATCCAATCGAACACCCATGAAATCTCAATAAATCATCCAAAACCATTTTAAATAACCACATCTTGTATGAAATGTTCATATCACCATCAAACTGAACCATAATAATTTATCCAAGCCTAAATATACTCTTAAACCACCCAATTTAATAAAATGGGACCAAGAGACATTTTTTCACACACCTTTCACACATGAACAAATAATCATATTTCAGAAATCCCTTTAAAACCAATTCTCAACAATTTTCCATCATAAAAACACAAAATCAATTTATACTAACACATAACAAAAAATATTATATTACTTTGAAAGAAACTAGGAAAGATCAAGAATTAAATAGAATGTGCTGGAAAGAAAAATAATGGAGATGGCTACCTCAAATGTGAGTGAATGAAACAAAACTTTAAGAGGAGGAAGAATACACTCCATAAGAAATTTTGCACACCCTAACATCAAATTAATCAACCACAATCAAACAAACCTTACCCAAGGGTTCATCCAAGAGGGGTCCAAGCTAAAATAGAACCATGAAATGAGAGAGTTGGAAGAGAATAAGAGTAATGGGAACGATTTGATGTAAAACCATCAATAATAGCTAACCTGTGGTGATAAATCGCCCCAAAAGTGGCCCAATGTGAAGGAGAATGAAGGGGGGTTCCCTGTAGTTGATACCCAACAGATAGGGATTTAAATGAAAGGTGGAATAACATAAATCAGGGTTTTAAAATAAAAATTTATTCAGTATTTAATGGGATTAAAAAAAAATTTCCTGGTCTTGTTAATAGTCACAAACCATGTGAATGCATTTAGAAACATTCTTTATACTTTTATATTTAAGCTACAAGGTTTTGGATAACAATTCTCAAAACATGTGAAAATTAAAATTGTCCAAAAACATCAAATGACAACGTAAACACAAGTATATCACACCCAAAGATCCTTGAATGATATAAACACAATTTAGTGACATTTTGGGTCTCACAAACTCCCATACATTCCACATTCCCCCAATACCATTCACAATAACAATGTACAGGGATGAAAGCACACTGAAACCCCAAAAATCCAAATCCTACATTTAGATACTCAACCTGAACCTCAACCAAAAGATCCAAAATTGAAAAATAAAAAAAATAAAATAAGATTGTGGTCATGGTGTGATAGTAATACTTATAGTGGGTAGTTTATAATGACCCCCCATCATTAATGTTTTTTTTATTTAATTTTTAATTACATGGTTTTACTTTGAATCTGTTTGGAAGTTTTTTCAGATTTTTTTGGTGAATAAAAGTAAAGGGAGAATAATTTTGAGCTGAAACATTCTAGGAAAACCCAAAATATGCCCCTAGGTACTCAGTTATAGGGTACAAGGTACCCGTTGTTCGATCCAAGTGGGTAGGTCCATTAGACCTACAATCGAGTGACTTATGGGATTATACTAGGTGATCAGTGGGAAACTGGTAAGCTGGTGAATCTTAGGTGGGAACTTAGTGGATCTCAGCTGAGTATTTTTAATGAGGTGAAGTTTTACCTTTTTTACTTACATGATTTGGTTCTTAGTTTTTGGTTCCTTCAATTGAGGGATAAATTGGGGGAATTTTTATGGACTTTTGGAGAACTAATTCCCTATCTTAATTCATTATCTTCTATCTTCAATTCTAGCTTAATTTAACCTCAAATATGTAATTTTATTGGTGTGTTGGATTCATCATGAAAATTGATTTGTAAATAATAACCATTTGGGTGATGTAATGAAGTCTGGATCACTATATGGTTCTAATTATCTTTATTTTACTTTTAGTTTACCAGATTCTTGAAATGTTGAGTTCTTGGAGTTGTTAGAGGCTGGTTCCTTGAGTTGATTTCTTATCTTCAATGAGGTAGGAAAACGATTATATTATCAAGGATTCTTAATGTGTTTTTATATGTATTGTGTACTTATTGATTAATTACATTTTTCTAGGATATACATGGATTGAAAACTGAATATATTAATGAGATATGTGTTTATTATGAGTTATTGAATGGTAAATGTATAACAACTTGAGATTTAACTATATATTATAGTTGGATAAATATTTTATTAGAATTTTTAAACAAAAAATAATAATAAAACAAAATAGGTATATGCTAAATTAAAATTTTATCATTATAATATAGAAATTAAATTATTAGGTATCAAAGAAATTAACCATATTAAAAATCTATACAAGAATAAAATAGCATTGAGTAGTGGAAATATCTCTTATGAATCCAATTTATACAAGGTTAGGAATGAGGTATATTATATATATTTTTATCTAGAATAATATTTAGAAGAACTTAAAAAATTATGGTATAAAATAAATCTTGTGTCAAAGAAAATCAAGATTATGGAAATTTCCATGAGATTTATGCTAACATAATCACCACCCTCGACATCCACTAGAGAATATTGGGTGATTAGGTCTTAAATTGACTTCATAATGAATTATGTAAGTATGAATTATGGTTATATAAATATTTAATAAAATACTTATATGTAAAATACATCACGAATTTTTGTACATTTTGAAAGGTCGTTTTTTACTCAATTCACTTTATGCTTAAAAATATATTTTCTATAAATTCGTGTTTTAATTAAAGAAATAAGTATATTATGATTACATTAAAATAAAATATATTGATAATATTAATAATGAATTTCCAATAAATTAATTACTAATTCATATAAAATAATAAAAATGAATAGTCACCATTTTAAATAGTTATTGTCTAATATGAACAGTTTTCCACTATATTTTTAAAGTTTATTTAAATATTTAATTATCCGATTTTGGAAAGTTAATTTGAAAAAATTAAATAATTTTTTCTCTTAAAAATAAAAATATAATCTTAAGATTACTTTTTGGTTTTTTTATAAAATAATTGATTTTAGGAAGAATAAAGAAAAATATGATTTTTCAAAATACCATGGAATTTATGACGTCACATGAATATAAGCATAAACTAATACTTATAAAACATTTTTATTGAAAAATAAATTTTTTATAAGAAACATTAAATATTTTAAAATATATTTTTTTAATTACAAACCAATATTTGATATTTTATAATTTATGTTATATTTTTCAATAAAATGTTTTTTATACATTTTACATTGAGTATTTAAAATTAAAATTTATCACTATTATAAAATTAATATAATAAAATTGATTTAAAATTTTTAATAATTAAGTAAAAAATATTTAATATGGAAAATTTTATTTTTAGGAATAAATATAAGTTACCGTAGGTAAAAACTAGTTACCCTTATAAAAGTTAAGATGGTTACAGTAATAATTCAATGGGTAAAGGGATTGAAATAAGGTTAAATTTTTCATTAATTATAGTATGAGTTTTGGATCAACATTAAATCATAACAAACTAAGTTATTTCTAAATTTTTGAGCCACTTCCCTTAATAATAACTTCCCATTATTAAAATTTTTTAGGTATTTACAAAAATGAAATCCCCTTTCACTTTTAAAAGGGGATCTACTATCCTCACTTCCCCTCAAACCATAGCCCACATATATTTACCAAGATACTAAAAAAACCTCTCGTAAACACAAATTTACACCTTAATTAGGTTATTTTGTTCTCAAAAATCCATTTCCCAAAGGTTTAACCCCTGTTAAAAGGATAAAATCCATGAAGTGATATATATATTTCTAACCTCTCATTTATTTTTATTTTTCTTTCTGAGCACTTAGCCTTCCTAAAATTTAATTTCAAAATACTAAAATTATAACATAATTATAATTAATATACTTTTATGTTATTATAATCTTGTTATAATCATTAACTAGATTCTAATTTTCCATTAAGAAAAAATTATTATAAATGTGTTGTATCGACAACCCCCACCAGAAAGCATCGTATTTTGTTTTTCCATAACCACTTAAATATGAGGGTAATAAAGCTTAATTTAATAAAAAATTATTCTATTTATAGAATATTTTATATTCATAAAAGTTAAAATATATTATACATTTTTCTCATTCTATGGAAGAAAAATTTATCTTCCATGCATACGTGTGGACTGTTACCTCCCAAGAATGATGTATTTTCATATTTATTTTCATTCCAACCATTCATATTGGGTTCTAAGAAGGGGTTTAATAAATAAAAATGATTTTTATATAATCATTAATTTTTCTTATTAAAAATTATAAGTCTTATTAATGATATTATCAACAAAAATTTATTGTTAATTTAATCTTTTAAAACGATTCTACTAAGAGGAAAATGGCCTCTTCTTTCTAAGTATTGAATTTATATAAATTATATTATATTTATACATATTTAAAATTATAACATATTACACTAATAATCACAAAATGGTATCATTATTCTACTATTGTAATTATATTACAACTAAATCACCTCATGATCATACATTAATCATGGCATGTTAATGTTTGGGATGGTTTAACAACCTACCTGAACAATATTATGAATTTTTATCATTGATGAATATGAGAAAAACATTAATAGTATAATATGATATAATTATGTATATAATAATTTTATTTTTATTTATTTAAGTTAATATGAATATTCAACTCATTTATTAATAAATCGATATTTAATCATTAAGAATCACTATAACATTCTCGTTTTCAATTTCAACCTCATAGATTGAAACCAAAACTACCATGAAATGAAGTTATATATTTATAAAATATCTTGTAAAAAGTGTTATTTTGAATTATATGATCTATTAATTATGTGATATTTTAAAATAATAGATACCAATACATCATTTATGAAACTAGTTTAAAAAAAAGATCACTTGCACCCAATGTTGAAAATATGTGAAAATAAACTACTATATATGTGTGTGTGTGTGTTTTGAGTAATAAAAAATTAGGATTGTAAATAATTATTGTTATGAATAAGGTTATTTAGTATGTATTTAACGAAATTCATTTAATTATTCAGGAAATTTATTGAAAGAACATAAGAAATTTGTATTGTGGTATGGGTTTTCATCCCAAATTCCTCTATTTGAGATATATTTGGTATTATTCACCTAATTTAATATATGTGGTGTTTATTATACCTATTTGAGATACCATATCATGGTTTATATTTTACTCATGTAATTTTTTCTTTAATTATAATCCCAATATTTCATTGGGTTTTGATTAAAATGTTACTAAAGGCATAGGGGATCTTTGTCATAGACATTAATTCTTTGAGACACGTTTATGCTACAAACCCTATTTTTTTAATGATGAATTCACCAATGAAAATATGTTTATCTTATATTTTTTTATTCATTGTAAATACTAAGAAAAATTATTTCTTATTCATTATATGGATTTTTCTCAATTGTGACCCCAGTTTTAATCTTTGTGGTCACACATTTTTCAATCATTGAGTTATAATGTTTCACCTTGAACTTTTCTTGGGTTCATCCAACATAATATTTTACTATATGTAATTTTCAATTATATTTTTAAAAAATTAAGTTTTAATAAAAAATTATGCTATAAATTGTGATTTTTAAACATATTTTTAATATCCATCTTCTTCCTCTTTGGCTTGAGAAGGTAGAAGGAAATTATTTGGCCTTAAGGGACATCCCCAAGATGCCAAAGGCTGGAAATAAATAAAAAGGGATTCATTTAAAATGGGTGGATAATTATCCCTTTAAAAATAAAACAACAAACCAAATAGTACATAACCAAATAAACCACTATATGATGCATGAATAATAAAGACAACTCAAAAAATACCATTTTTATCAAAACCAACTACAAAGAGTACCACAACAGAATAAAACAGAACATCCAAGTACATAGCAGAAGATTACCAGACAAAGAAAACTCAAAGACAACCAAATAACTCCAAAGATACAATACTTTCTATGCTACACTCCAAAAAATAGCCCAATCAAAACTAAGAACCACTAGAGAAGTGTGATACTTTACCTTTTACCATGTCTTTGTAAATGATACCTACAAAAGCACCAAAGTTCCAAAGTAGGGGTGAGTAATTAAACTTTGTAGGATTTCCCCAAATGAATTCCCTACTCACACCACTAATACATAACATTTTAACACATCTATATAAAAAAATTTATATAAAAAAATTTGTAAAAATAGTTTATAACCAAATATAAACAAGTTCCATAGTAAAAAAATATCACAAAACAATAAAAATTTCAAATTAAAGTAACCAAACAATGTTATCAAACCAATTCATAATCCATTTATCATATACTGTTCCAAACCACACACATCCACACATTCAGGATTTCTTATGAAATATTCATACTAATGAGAAATTTAACATCAATCTACTAAGTTATAATAAGGTAATTAAGTCTCATGTGACATTACACCTTCATAACCAAGCACAAGGTCATATTTTACCAAGCCTCATAATGAAATATGAACACACACCACCAAGTATTCCGAAAAATCATGTTAATACAATCATTCCAAAATAATTTCAATGCCAAAACCATTTCAATAAAAAAAAATTAATAGAAAACCTTTTTATTTAAACCCTTTTTCCATAAATTGAACCAATTAACTATTTTAAAATCAACATTTAAAAAGAATTTAACAAATCACTTTTCACAATAATTCCACAATTTCACATAGTTCAATAAACCATCACTAAATAAGGTTTCTACCATGATTTTCATGTCAATTTCAACATAAATTTTAATTAATTTGATAAATTTTAAACTAACCAATCAAGTTATAAATAAAGGTGTCAAGAGTGAAACCACATACCTCATAAATTTAATGAAAATGATAAATGGAATAAAAAATGTCCACAAAACTGGGTCGAATCCCAAAAAACACCTTATATCTCTTACCCTATCATCAAAAAAGACAAATATAATCATGTTTGGAATCAACTAACTTATATATATCCACAGTGGTCGTATATCTAAAAAACAAAGAAAGAGGGGGAAGTATATTTATGGAAAACTAAGGAAAACTATGAACAATGATGACTTAACATGAAAATATGGCTTCAACACACCAAGATAAGACTTTAGATCACCTATATATTGATGGGATAAGCCTCCTTATCTTTTTATAGGAACAAATTTTGAGTTAGGGTTGGTTTGAAGAAAAAATGAGGGTTTAAAACATAATCCCAATATATATCCACTTTTGGTGGGTCTAGTTTTTAAACCCAGCATGATTAGTCACATGGTTAGGAAAACCATGTGCTAATCGTTCTCCATACACTACTTCAATGATGAACCTTGCATAGTTTTATCACACTGTTTCTAAACCACGCACCAACCATGCCAAATCCCACTGTCTCAAGTTTCATGGTTTCTACTAGGTGGCCTCACAACATGGAAAAACCATGCACCTACCTCTACACCTTCCCTTTAGCCTTTGTCTCTTTGTGCACGGTTTTCGGTAGGAGTTTCATAGTTTCCACTAATTTTACACCAACTATTCACCCCTGGAAAATCCCTCAAACATATTCCAAACATCTTCCTAACCCTTCAAAACATCACCCAAGCACTTTATCTACTTAAAAATCATAAATAAATAGTAACTTGAAACTTGGGGTGCTATAAAATGTATTTTAAAATTATTAAAAAGGTCATTTTCCTTTCATTATCAAAATTTTTGTCTTTGGATCCAAATTTCATATAAAAAACTTTATATCATTTTCAAGGATCAATTATTAGTTATCATTTCAAAAAAATCAAACTATTTCACTTCCCATTTTGAAAATTTATTTTGAAAGTGACATGTATGTTTGTATTTCATATGAATTTTAAAAATATTTTCAAAAAAAAATATTTTTTAACAACCATTTAGATTTTTATATTAAAAATGATTTTCCCTCATAGGATTTATTTTATCTATTTATAGTATAATATATATTAATCATTTGGGGGAATGGACTCAGAGTACCAAAAGAATATTGTTGATGATCCATTTTTTGGTGGTATCATTCAATAATTATTTTTCAAGGATATTTTTCATCTATTTCAACATCCTTCTAGGTTTCGTTTCTTACACTCAGAGTATGTCCTTTTGAAACCATCTTCGTTATTTCTCAAGATGTCTTATGATCATGTCTTTATATCATTGAATTAAATTTATACTCATTTTTATGTACAGCTTGAATATTGAATTTTACATAATTCGTATTCTTTAATGATCACTTAAAAAGAATTTTATTCTTTTTACATGGGGAAAATAATTGGTGTTCGTTTTGTTTTTATAACAATATTAATGGTTATTAGAAAGTTTACTATATATTGTTTGACCATCTGTATTCTTTATTGGGGTGATTTTTAATCATTTATCCCTTTTATTGACATGGGTAAAAGTATTTACATTCTTGAAGATTGTGGAATATGAATAATGGTTAATTATGTTCTCGCATTATATATTTTTCATTATACATATATCTATATCTTACTCCATCTAGAGGTCCCTAGGGGAATTTTTTTAAATGATTGTTAACTCTTATACTAAATTTATTGGAATTAATCAAGTTATGAGTGAGCCAAGATTTATATAGAACCTCAATGCATCAATGGGTCTCATGAGATGAAAAATATTTGGTTTTTGTGTATAAATTTCCTCATATCAGGATAGTGTCTTGGAACAAGGCCTTGACCACTTGTTTTTATGTATGACATCATGAATTAAATTAATATCATATCACTATTATTAATATCAGTGTTTTAATTTATATTCATGGATATATAATTCTTGAAATTTCAGTTTATTATGGCATTATTCAAGTCATTTATTTATTCTATATTATGTATACAATACCAATGTTCTTGATATCATCGGTTATGTATTTTCCTTACATATAATTTTAATTAACTCATTTTTTTTGTTTCATTCCCATTGTTATGAATAAAATTAATATAAGTGATAAAAAGTGTGAATAATTTTTGATTAATTAATTAGTTTCATATGTAATGAAAAAAATGTACACTTATTAAGAAATACATGGGTGTTACTAGTATTTTATTTTTACTAATTATCTAAATATATAAACCAAAATGTTCTGGAAAATGTATGTAATGAAATAATTACTTTAATTCATGTAATTATGGGATAGTTATATCTAGGTATTTATATTTTATATCTAATATAATATTTATTTTTTAGGTTTATGGCATCAGATCCAGGAGTGTAGTTCTGAGAAGGTACAAAATGTGTCCCTGAATGGTGTTTTGGGGATTTCATTAAGATTATACTCGTTATAAATTTTTAATCAATGAGGGGAAGATCAAAATGATTTCTTTGGAAAAATTGGATAATGATTATAATATTTTAGATAGTTAAATATGGTCTAAAATTTAGAAATAAAGTGTAATTTGATGTTAATAGAGTTAAACACTAATTAATAAATTCATGTAATGAGTTTTTATATTTTTGTTATGTGTTTTTGTTAATTTGAAACTACCTCATGGGAATAATTTCTGGTGTTACTACTTTAATAAACCCTTTTCATCAATAAAAATAAAGAAATTAATAGGATTAACATAAGAAGGTTGTCTAGGTAATTAACCACATGATTTGGTGGTTAAAGCATAATTTTGGTAAAACTAATAATGATAATATATATCTATAATTGACAACAAAAATCATTTAAAGAAAAAAATAAATGGATAAAGGTTCCGTAATAAAACTTTTCTTTAAATTTGGGATATTGATAACTTATAGGGGATTATTGATGTGTGTTTGCATATCGAATTTATGATCTTCCATGCTATAAATGGACTTGTAAGTTCATTATAATTTAATACATTATACTTTGTGAATAAAATTAACACATGTGTTTTCATGGGTTGGGATTTTTATTTAGTTTCTTATTAATGTGATGTGTGTTATATGTATCACAAACAATGTAGTATTATATTTTTCCATTATAATGGACAATTGCATTAACCCTATGGTGGTATGAGATATGATATGTGATATTCCACAATATTGAACTATTGACCTCGAGTGGTTAGAAATGTGTTATGGATTGATATGGTATGGTTAACCCAGGGGTGACTAATATATATGATGACACATGAAGATATGGTCTTGAAGGGATGAATCTGTTACTCCATGTGAATGGTTTACTATGGGAGATATTTTTATTCCATGATGAACTATGAGCATAATTCTTTATCCTTAGGTACCATCATTGTATAAATCAAGTATGACAAGTTTGGGTGACATAGTTTCACTTACTATTTTACCACATTACTAAAATAGATAGTGATTGATTATTTTTGGAATTACAATGTTATATATATTTACAGACTAAATATTTGAGTTTATCGGAGTTCTATTAGTTTCCACAGAGGATTATATTCTAACTTATTTTATATAAAAACCTCATGTGTGTACGGATTATGTGCATTATATTTCAGGTAAAGGCAAGAGGCCTCAGTAACTGGGGGTGGGTGTATGGAGACACTTTGGATCTATATTTGTGGTATGTATAAGTCTTATGGAGTGGGGTTCTTTATATTAATTTTATAGTATTTTATGGTTAATATATACATTTTTTCACTTGTGTAACTTATATTTTTGTAATGTTTCACTATATAATAAATCTGGGAATGTTGAGATATTATTTCATTCTTTTTTAGCTAATTTTTTTATCTTGATCTATTTAAATTACACCCTATAATCATTTTTTAGCATTAAATAAGTCAATGTGTTCAATAACATGTCATTCAAACAACACCCAACATAAAAGAGCTGAAATATATTACAGTAACATTAATAATAAATCTAATATAGTAATAAATTAAAAATAATTACCATTAGGATATAAATATTTAGTACGAGTTAGTGTTGAAAATTAGTGTTTTCCATAAAATAAAGTTTCTTTATATTTTTCATTACCCATTAAAAGATAAATTTAAATAATTTATAATTTTAATAAGATCAAGTCAACAAAATTTTTTAATTCATCGCATCAAAATTTACTTATTATGAATTTTTGAGTATTATTAAAAATGATGATTTTTTAGTGGAAAATGGAGAATTTATGAAAATTATGATTTCTAGGATTTTTCCACTATATAGGTGTAACATAGAATATTTAAAATCCACTAAATTAATAAAATATAAAATTAAAGAATAAAACTATTCATTTTTAAATATCCTTTTACAAAGAAAACCTATGTCAAAATTTTTTAGATCTAAAGTAAATTGTAACTTCGATATAAAAACTATTTTTGGTATTCTTTTTTAATTAAGTATTTTAAAGTTTGTAATTTGTTTTGGCTTGAAGTTGAAGCTTCCAAACTTTTATTTAGTTCATAATAAACCAATTTATCCATTTAAAATTAGTAATAATTATAATTTTTTCATATATATAAATTTAAAATATTAATAACATTATTTTAAGAAAAAAAATATTTTACACAATTAAGTTTTTTTATTTTAAAATTAGATTTTAATAACTATAGAAATTGTATTTGATAAAAAACATTAAATTTAAATAATAATATAAAAATTTGTTGATAAGTTCAATTTTAATTTATATTATTTGAAATCAATAACTAAGGTTAAAAACTTTGTTATTTAGAAAAACGTAAAAGGGGTAAATATCATTTAACATAGTGTAAATGTCCTAAAACATTTAAAATACATGAATTGAATTCAATTTTAGGGATTTTATTTAACTAATATATTGAATTATTTAAAAATGTAAAGGTGTTTCCAAAATTCCCTTACTTTCACTTATAAAGACATACCACTTCCAAACATCAAAGATACCCCACCATTAACTTCATCCTTGAAAATATAGAATTTTACCCGTCCTATAATCCCACACCATGTAAATAATCCCATGGACACTCATAGTTATCTTAATCCCTTTAATTTTGAGAAAACATCCAAGAAAATATTAAACCGCCAACATAAGTATGATCTTTTACTTAAGTTTTTCTTCTTAATTATACTCTACCAAATATCTTATCACAACAATAACATGGTAAAATTTGTATCAATAGTATACTTATTGAGTAAATAATGTTTCCTTGTGACTTTTTCATTCCTCTATGTTAGGAAAATCATAAACACTATATTTTAAGGCAATTTTTTTCCCTCTTAATTATCTTAATATGGAAACATTTCCTTCCCCAAGGAAATTTTATCCTTACCTATGTTTTCATTATTCATTTTATAGTTTATATAAATCTATATCTTTTTATTCCTAAAGGTAAAATTAGTATTCATATCTAAAGCCTCAAAATCCTATAAATACTTGGTTATAGAGTATTATGTTCTCAGATTCTGAATTCTCTAAATATCAGACTCTGAATTATCTGAAAATCAGACTCAGATTTCTTTGAAATTTGGACTCTGAATTCTCTGAAATTTAGAATCTGAATTTTTCAGAATTCCGACTCTAAATTCCCTAGAATTCTAACTATGAATTCCTCAATATTCTGACTATGAATTCCCTAGAATTCCGACTCTGAATTCCTTAGAATACTGACTCTGAATTCCCCATAATTCTGATTTCAAATTCATTGGAATTCATATTCCGGAATCTATAGAATTTGGGTTCCGAATTCTTTGGAAAATATAATATGAATATCCCTGATTTATAGTCTCAAAATTATTATTTTTTTAGACTCCGAACATTATATTGTTCCTTAGACTCTGAAAAATATATTTGGTTAAGAAACCTTATTTTTCTTACAGTTGTTATTCTTATAAAATGATGTCATACATTTTGTTTCTAACTAACCATTGTTTGAGTGCCACATATACAGGTCCTTCAGAAATTCAAGGAAAAATATGACCATTGGAGGAGGAAGTCGGTCACTGGATAAGTGCCTATAAATAGGAGCTCTTTTGAATGAGCTCAAAAACTATTGATCACTAAAGAGATTGCATATTACGGAAGTGATTTATAGAGAGAGAGACTCTCATTCCTTGTGCGTACTAAACATCTTTTTCAGCTTTCTTTGTGAAACTCTGATTTTTGGTGAGTACAATCGACGACTTCCATGTATAGGAGGACAGAGGTGCTGACTACCTTAAAGTTCAAGTACTTTTTCAGATAGAAAGTTATAGGTTCCATCTACCTTGAAGTTTGAGGGCTTGCAGGGATAGCAAGGCAGATTCTGATATTCCTATCGAGGGATTACCCAGGTGTGGGTAAGACATAATTTCATGAAAGTATAAATCAAGGGACCTTTATCCAAGGTTGTTGGATACCCTTCTCTTTGGGGTAAAATATTTTATACTTTTTACTTTTTTGTTTGAAGTTTATTTCCCCTCCATTTTGATAAAGGAAGAAATTATAACCTTCTAATACATTCTTGATCTTTTGTATACTACGATAAGTAAGATTATATATGCTTTAAGTTAGAATCTATTTCTTTTAAACCTTTCAAAGATTCATTTCCAAAACCCTATTTCTATAACCTAGAAAGTTTTTTGAACTAGAAGTGGTCTTGTGAATTTTCCTTATTTATCTTTATTAAACATAGTTTTCCTTAAGGTTAAAAATGTATGTTTTTGAACTTACAATTCACCCCCCCCCCCCCTTTTATTTGAGCATATACATTCATATTTTGATCTTACAATTGGTATCAGAGAAAGTTTTTGAAATACTTATATACACATATAAGTTTTCTTTCTCAATTTTTCTTTTTTATAAAAAAATTCCTTGATTAGGATTTTTTTTCCTTGTTTACAAACTTTTTATTTTAACTAATTTTGTGGAAAGATATTTTCTTTTAGATGGAAGGAATGAATGTTGGATCGATTGACAATATAAATCTTACCAAACCACCTATATTTGATGGGAATGATTATGAATATTGGAGATATCGTAGGAAGACTTTTGTTATTAAAACTGTAGTAGACAACTTTGTTATGATTAATGGAGATTACAAGATTTCTGATAAGGAAGTCAAAAAATTACTAATCAAGAAAAGTCATAATATCAACTAAACTAAGAGGTACAAAATACTTTGTTATGTTCCATGACCAAGAATATATATAGTCATATTTCTTATTTTTAAGCTTTTAACTCTATCTGGAATAAATTAGAGGTTACTCATTTTGGTACATCCAAATTTGTAGATACAAGAAGAGATATTCCTAGAGGACAATATCATGGATTTCTATTTCTTTATGGAGAACTAGTATGCATGGTACAACAAAGGTTTATGACTATTGTTAACAATTTACAGTCTATGGGTGAGAATGGATTAGATGATGAGGCACTTGTGGATAGGATTATAAATATTAGGCCTAATTAGTGGGAATTTAAGAGGAAAACTATTGATGAGAATAGAAAAGTATCTCAAATTACTCTTGATGAGATTTTTGGAACTCTTCTTCAACAGGAGACAATAATTAATATAGATGCTGATATGAATAAGAAGAAAAGTGTTAATGTAAGTGTACCTTTTACTACTACTAAAGCCAAGACCCCTTAAAGGCTTATAGGATCCAAGTTTAAGAAAGTCACTGTTTTATCCAAATCTAGTGAAAGTGAACATTCTAAGAATGAGTTGTCTAATATTTCTCAAAGGATGAACATGATAGTTGGAAAGAAAGAATTTCAACATAGATATAAGAAGAAAGAAATAAAAGACAATAAAGACTCGGAAGCCACTTGTTATGAATGCAAAAGAGTAGGGCATATAAGGCCAAATTGTCCGATTTTTAAGAAAAAGGATAGAAAGAAAAATCATTCTAAGAGTAATAGTAAGAAGTACTACAAATGTAAATCTAATAATGTTTTGAAATAAAATGACACCTAGAGTTCGATTAGTGGTAACTCTTTCGATGAATCCTTAGAGCATGAATCTTCTGATCAGAAGAATCTTGGTCTACTAGCTAGACTACACATTGAAAATGATTGTCTAATGGCCAAGGTATACAATGCTGAATCTATCAAAAATGTATCCTTGATGAAAATTATACCGATGATAAATACTATAAGTATTCAGATGAATAATCTTCTTCTCATGAAGATAATGTATTACCTACTTATGAAGAAGTATCTAGGTTTGCTAAACTTCTTGAGAATGAAAATTCTAAACTAAAGAAAAATCTTGATAAAGAAAATTCTAATATTTCAATTTTAACTAATAAATTATCATATCGTTCTAAAGATCTTGATAAGAAAATTTTTTATTTGAAAAGTATTTCCAAAAACCTTGAGGAAGTCAATTCTGAGAAGGATAAACTTTATAAGGATCTTGAAAATGTAATTTCTAAGAAAAATATTTTAGAGACTAACCCTAGTTCTAAAACAAATGTTTTTGAGGATAAAAACATGGTTATTAAACTAAACTGAGAAATATTTTCCTTGATGAAGTGTTTGTCAAACATTACTGTTGGTAACGAAAAATTTAACAAGATGTATTCCCAAATTCGACCTCTAAGGAGAAATTATAGATTTGGTTGTAATCATTCTAAACCAGTTTTTAGTAATATCTATTTTTTCCCTCAAAGTTCACCATTATGCACTAAATGTCAGTGTGGTGGAAATTGGGAAAAAAATTGTTCTTTAAACAAAACCCAGTCATTACGCTTTCATAAGTCTTATTTTATTAAGAAAATGTGCATACCTAAAATTTTTCTTTTTGAAGTTTCTGGATCTAAGAATGTTGGGTTCCGAATGTATAACACTCTTATTTTCCAGAAAATAAAGATAGTACCAATAGCAATACATTGTACATGGATGGAGGATGTTCCCGGCACATTACTGGTAACAAAAACCTCTTTGAAAACATTATCAAGATGAAAGCAAGAAAAGTAACTTTTGAATATAATTATTAAAGAAAAATTATTGGTATAGGTTACATTATTCTTCTTGTAAAAACTTTGATTTCAAATGTTTTATTTATTAAAGGTCTTAAGTACAATCTCATCAGCATAGGTCAATTATGTGATGAAGGTTACATTGTGAATTTTAGGAATGACAAATACTTAGTACATAATTCCAAGGAAGAGTTTATTCGTTATGCTCATGGGCCAGATAATGTATACACACTAAAATTAGAAGACCTTACAAGCCAATACCTACATTGAATTAGTGCAAAGGAAGATCAATCTTGGTTATGGAATAGAAGGTTAGGACATTGTAACCTTAGTAACCTATGAAAACTCTCTAAGAAGAGACTTGTTAAATACCTACCGGAGATAAGATATGATTCATAAAAAGTTTTTTATCATTTTCAATATTGAAAAACAACATAAATGAAGTTTTAAATCAATTGGAAAGGTCTAAACTACCGATGAACTAAAGTTGGTGCATCTAGATCTTTTTGGTCCAACACAAACTGGAAGCATTTGAGGCAAATAAGATGTATTTGTATTAGTTTATGATTACACTAGATTTATATGGGTCTATTATCTAGAAAATAAATCTAAATCTTTTTATTATTTCAAAATCATTAGATCCCAAGTTAAAAATGAGAAAAATCTTCTATTGATAATTATTCATAGTGATCATGGAGGAAAATATCAAAATTCTGATTTTGAAACTTTTGGAAGTAGAAAAGGCATTACTAATAACTTCTCGGCACCAATAACTCCTCAACATAACGGTGTTGCTGAAAGAAGAAATTGAATTATTTAAGAGATAACTAGAACCATGTTGAGTGAGTATTCAATTTCTAAACATTTTTGGGATGAAGTTGTAAGTACATCTTATTATACTATAAATAGAGTTTTTATTAGACCTTTTCTTAATAAAACCCCCTTCAAATTATGGAATGTTAGAAAACCTAGACTTTCCTACTTAAAGGTATTTGGTTTCAAAGAATTCATTTTGAATACTAAAGATAATATAGATAAACTCTCACCCAATTTTGATGAAGTAATTTTCTTAGGCTACTCCACAACTTCTAAGGCTTATAGTGTTTTTAATAAAAATACTTGTACTCTTGAAGAAACATTACATGTTAAATTTAATGAATCTGATACTTTTGTTTTTAAAAAAACTCAACCTACATCTATAGATGTGTTTTCAAAAACTGATTATCAACCCTTGATAGAAGATCCTTCGGATAAGAAAAATGTTCA
Organism: Viscum album; assembly: GCA_963277665.1. Taxonomy (NCBI): domain Eukaryota; kingdom Viridiplantae; phylum Streptophyta; class Magnoliopsida; order Santalales; family Viscaceae; genus Viscum; species Viscum album. The sequence goes on along the minus strand of OY728151.1, from coordinate 1,364,652,789 downwards.
AGAAAATGTTTTTGAAACAATTACCCTAGAATATTTCTTATCATATGTTGATAAATAGGTTTTATAAAACCCAAATTAGTTGTTTCTTAAGAATCATCCCAGTGATTGTATCATGGGTGATCTAAATCAACCTCTAAGTACAAGAGTTTCCTTAAGAAATGAAGTAGAACATCTAGCATTCCATTCTCAATTAGAACCAATAAGCACTGATGGAGCTTTAGGTGATGATGATTGGATAAAATCCATGGAAGATGAGAAAAATTAATTCGAAAGGAATAATTTTTGGACCTTGGTTGAAAGACCTAAGGAAAGTTCTTTTACTAGAGTAAAATGGGTTTTCAGAAATAAGTGTGATAAATATGGATTCATAGTAAGAACTAAGGCTAGATTAGTTTCTAAAGGCTATAATCAAAAAAAATGAATAGACTATGAAGAAACCTATTCTCTAGTATCTAGACTTGAATCTATCCCTATTCAACTTTCCTTTGCAGCATTCTTCAACTTTATACTTTTTCAAATGGATTTAAAATGTTCTTTCCTTAATGGTTATGTTCATGAGGAAGTTTTTGTTAAACAACATCTTGGTTTTGAATACCCAAAACATCTGAAACATGTTTTTAAACATAACAAAACTTTATATGGACTAAAATAATCCCCAAGAGCCTGGTATGATAGACTTTCAGGATTTTTATTACAAAAAAATTTATGTTAAGAGAAACACTGATACAGCTCTCTTTATAAATAAAGAGAATGAAAATTTTTTTATTGTTTGAATTTATGTAGATGACATTATATTTGGTTTAACTCATCGATCTTTAACTGATTATTTTGTGAATTTAATGAAATCTATGTTCGAAATGAGTATGATGGGTAAGTTAAGATTTTTCCTAGGTTTTAAAATATCTCAAAAACTAGAAAGAACTTATATATATCAGCATAAGTATATTAAATATCTTCTTAAAAAGTATGGATATGAAAAAACTAAGAGTATAAGTACTCTAATTGGTACCTCAAATTCACTTGATCTTGATGAAGCTGGGAAAACAGTAGATCAAAAATCATTTAGAGGTATGATAGGAAGTCTATTATACTTGACAGCTAGTCGCCCAGACTAATTTTTTTTATTATGATTATGTGCAAGATATCAATATAATCCTAAGGACTCTCGTTTAAAGGTAGCGAAAAGAATTTTTCACTACATAAAGGGAACCATGTATTTAGGACTCTTTTATACTTTGGGAAATTATTTTGTTTTAAAAACTTTTTTAGATGCTGACTTTTGTGGATGTAGAATGGATAGGAAATCTATATCTGGAACTTTTCATTTCTTAGCAGATTCATTAGTTTCTTGGTCATGCAAAAAGAAACACTCAGTAGCACTTTCCACTACTGAAGCTGAATATGTAGCAGCTGGAAGTTGTTGTGCTCAAGTGTTGTGGATGCAACACACACTCACAGACTATGGTATGAGTTTTACCAAAGAACAAATATTTTGTGATGATACTAGTTTCATTTCCCTAAGTAAAAACTCTGCACATCACTCACATGCAAAACACATAGATATTTGGCATCACATTCTTAGGGACCACATGAAAAAAGAAGATATCATTCATCAATTGATCAGAAAACAAGATCAACTTGCTGATATTTTCACAAAATTTTTACCCTCTGATAGATTTGAATACATTAAACAGAATTTATTAATGATAACCATAAGTTAATATTCCCTATTAACTTCTTGTTGAAACCTATCTCCTTATAGTAAGAAACTCTTTTTCATATGGGGGATTACATTTTCTTGTTAATCAAAATTTTCATAATCAAAATTTTCTTAATCAAATTTTAAGAAATCAAAATTTTGGTAATCAAAATTTTTGTAATAAAAATTTTTGTAACCAAAATTTTCGTAATTGAAATTTTCATAATCATATTTTAGTTTAGTTTGTTTTAAATTTTTTGAAGTCTAAAGATCTTCAAGAAGAATTATCCTCATTAAAATTAATTTTCCTGGAAATCCGGAAGGTATGTTTCCTTTCTTAAATTTTCGTAATCATCTTTCTACATTTTGGTATTCTCATTTTGTTTAAAAAATTTTGGATTCACTTTTCCATAAATCCAATTTTTTATTTTAAAAACCTCAAAATATCAGAACCTACCAAATTTCATCTTTGGCTATCATCTCAACCGTTAGATCGGATCAATATTATTTCCACAGTTGGATCAATCAAGGAAGGTGAACTATCACCTCAAACACCTATATAAGGACACCATGATGTTTTTCCCACATCGGTATTCAAAGAACTACATTGTTTAAACCCTGCTACTCTATTGAAGTTCATTCTGAATCTTCAGGGTTTTCCTCAATTCTGAATTTATGTGCAAGCTTCTCCCCAGAAAGAAATGTCATCTGTAAAGGAAATATCAGAATAGTATATATAGAGAGAGAGAGGTTAGTAAATACGAAATTTTTTTCTAAGTATTTTTCTATCATTTCAAATAATATCAAGATGAATAGCTGGGAGAGACTATGTGTATCAAAACTGAAGGCACGGGATCCATTTTATCTATAGTTGTTGATTGATTTCTAAAAATCAGTAAGTTTCTTCAATAAAGGAGGTAAATACAAGTTTTCCTTTAATAGATATGGAAATACCTACTCCCTTTCTTACACTAAGGCCACAAGCTTGATTATAATTCTGTATAAAGGAGAAGCAGAGTTCTATACCCACAAGCTACCAGATGTAGCGGGATATTTTGATAAAGAGAAAGCTATAGAATGTCTTGGTCTTTTAGTGGTGAAGACTCTAAGGATTTTTCATCTATCTAGAAACCTCCAGATTCTTGAATTATGGGTTCAAGGTTTTATTATTCTGAGAATAGGGGATAAGGATTCCCTGAAGAAAAGTGACATCTATATTTTGGATTTCTTGGTGAACCTTAGGAAGATAAATTTGGTTAATTATATCTTGATTATAATTTGAAATATCAAGAATGGGTCACTAAAATCTCAAATCGTCATGTATCTGTCTATTCTTAAAAATATCATAGTTCTTAGTCTTGAGTAATTCAAAATCCATTGTAGTTATAAGCTAAGGAATTTTAAAGTAATGTTACAGAGTGATGATTCTCTAAGAAGAATTAAAGTTGGTTTTTCTAGTGAATCAGGAGAATTATATGATTTTTCTAAAGTTGAAATCAAATCTCTATCAAAGCAATGAGAAGTGGCTGAAACATCCAATAAGTGTGGAAAGAAGCAGAAGCCGAATGAACTAGAAGAGGAAGAAAAAATCCCTGCGGATAAGGAAACTCTATCAGTACCACCTAATCTAAATAAGCAAAAGAATTATCCTGGTGAAGTGTTTTCTATGTTGAGAAAAGAAAAAAAGAATAAGAAGGAAGGGGAGCCATATTTTTTATTGGACACTGCTGAGGAAATAGCCTTAAAGTTGAAGGTTGTTGAAGATCTTGGGAAGCAAGTAAAAGAAAAAGAATCAAAAGAAGGAGATGTCTGAAACCAAGATAGTTCAATCCCTTCTAAAGGATACTGATAAATCGTCTAAACAAATCTTGGTACCAGAATAGTTTTTACAAGAATCACTTCCTGTGACTCTGGGAAAGAAGGTAGTGATTCTAGAACCAGAACAAGAAAAAGAAATAGTTTAAGAGGAAGTAGTGAAAGAATATGAATGAGAAGAAGGAAGTGGTGATTCCAAAGAAATGATAAGGCAAGTATAGTATTATCATGAGAAGGAGATTCCTTCTGAGAAACTATCAATCTGAACCCCTAAAGCAGAATCATTAAAAATTGATACACTATGAAAAGAATAAAAGGGTCAAGAAGTAGTGAATAAACCATCTGAATAAAAGAGTAGCAATCATCATTTTATTCAGCCTGATGATATTTTGGAAGATGCCGAAAAAGAAAATACTAAGGAAGACAAGATTATTTAGTTATCAGATAGTGTGCATGAATCACCCAAAGTAGAATAGATCATTATGAGAGATGATAAGGGAAATTATGTGCTGGTTGATACACCTAGGAAATCTATGGTGAGAAAGAAATAAGTTGGTGCTTTGTTGAAGAGGAAAGCTGAAGATATGGAAAAACAATCCTCACCCACCAAACACTCTGATTTGAAACCTTCCTCTCTTGGACATGATTTTTTGGTACAATATTTGAAGAAGTTAGTTGACACCATTACCTTATTTACGAGTATAGAATCAAGGTTCTAGATGCTTCAGCATTTGATAAATCAGAAATCAGATTTAGTTTTCATGATTATGTATAAGTTTTTTCAACTCGAGGTTGATTTCAAATCATTCTTCATTGGTTATGAAGCTCATAATATATCATACAGAAATATTAAAAATTGATCAAGGAAGACAACCGAAGACCTGAGAGTCTTTGATGAATTCCGAGAAAGTGTGAAGGATGCTTTCGACACCGAAGATGGAAAGTTTAATGATCTTACTAAGAGTTTTGGGGAAAAGATAACTCTCGAACAGACAACTCAGAAGCAATAAGTCAAGGACTTGAATGGGAATCTTAATTCATTGGCTATGAATTGGAAGAGAGAAAGCGATCTCTGAATTTCATTTGAATAAAATATTGTAAAGAAAGAAGAAATATTGAAGGCTTAGGAAGATATTCTTAAGGCTCGAGAAGAAAAGATCAAAGCCGTAGAAAAGAAAAATGAAGATCAGGATCAGCTGCCCAAGAATCAGGAAGAAGATCAAAAGGAGATAAAGAAGCTAAAAACCATTGTAAAGAAGTCAATTCTAAAGGACAAAGAAGAATAATTTTACCCCATTCTGATCTTTTGTTGTATTATCTTCGTTGTACAAATTTTTTCAATCACAATGGAATTTTGGTTGTTTTTCATATATTTGGTTCTTTAGTACTAATATTTCAAGTACCAAATCTTTTTTCCCTTCCATTTATTCCTTTTTTGAAAATCACAAAAGGGGATAAAAGAATAATAAAATGAATACTGAGTAAAGAAGATATTTCCCTTAGTAAGGGGGAGTCCATCTAAGGGGAGTTCTTATCAAAGAATATTTTCATATGCAAGAAAATGTAAAATCTCATTAAGGAAGTCAGGAATACGATCCTTGGGGGTTTCAAAACCTAAGTGGGAGTTATTTTTATTCACTATGATTCATAAGTAAAGGGAGATAATTTTTCTTTTATGTTCATAAAAAAAATTTCTATGTACTTATATTCTTTTTCAAAAGGATGTTTGTGCTTTTCCAAATGGGGGAGATTTTTGAGTCAATAAGGTTTCCTTATGACTTTTCCATTCCTCTATGTTTTGAAAATCACAAACACTCTTTCTAAAAGAAAATATTTTTCCCCTAATAATTATCATAATAAGGAAACTTTTTCTTCCCCAAGGATATTTTATACTAACATATGTTTTCATTATTCATTTTATAGTTTCTCTAAATATAACTCTTTTTATTCATAAAGGTAAAATTCAGTTTCATATCTAAAACCTCTGAATTCTATAAATCCTTGTTTATAGAGTTTTTTGTTTTCAGATTTACAATTCTTTGAATATCAGACTCCGAATTCCCGGAAATTCCAACTACAAATTCTTTAGAATTCCGAATCCGAATTCCTTATAATTAGTACTATGAATTCCTCAGAATTCCGACTCCCAATTGTTCAGAATTTTGACTCTGAATTCCTCATAATTTAGACTCTGATTTCCTCAGAATTCAGACTTAGAATTCCTCTGAATTCATACTTTGAATTCATTGGAATTCAGATTTTGGAATCTACAGAATTCGAGTTACGAATTCATTGGAAAATAGAATCTGAATATCCATGATTTATAGTATCCAAATTATTATTTGTTTAGACTCTGAACTTTATTTTTTCCTTAGACTCTGAAAATAGATTTGGTTAAGCAACCTTATTTTTCTTACACTTTTTATAGTTATGAAACAATTTCATACATTTTGTTTCTAACAAATAATTTTTTGAGTGACACGTGTATAGGTCCCTCTGAAATTCAAGGAAAAATATGACCTTTGGAGGATGGATCCAACCATTAGAGAAGTGACTATAAATAGGATCTCATTTGAACGAGCTCAAACACTTTTGATCAGTCTAGAGATTGCATGATGATGAAGTGATTTCTAGAGAGGGTGACTCACATGCCTTGTGTGTACTGAACATCTTGTTCATCTTTCTCTATGTGACTCCAATTGTTACTAAGTACAATCGAGGGCTTCCATGGATAGGAAGACAGAGGTGCTGACTACCTTAAAGTTCAAGGACTTCCCTTGATAGGAAAACAGAGGTTCCATCTACCTTGAAGTACAAGGGCTTGCGGGAATAGCAAGACAGATTCCGATATTCTTATTGAGGGCTTACCCTGGTGTGGGTAAGACATAATTTCATGAATTTATAAATCAAGGGACCTTTATCTGATGTTGTTGGATACCCTTCTCTTTGGTTTTAAAGATTTCATACTTGTTACTTGTTTCATTTCAATTTTATTTCTGTTGCATTTTGATAAAGGAAGAAAGTATAACCATCATATACGTTCTTCATATTTTTTATACTCTGATAAGTAAGATTCTATATGCTTTAAGGTAGAATATATTTCTTGTACACTTTTCTTAAGTTTCATTTCTAGAACCACATTTTCAGAACCTAGAAAGTTTGTAGAACTAGAAGAGGTCTTGTGAATTTACCTTGTTTAACTTTGTTAAACATAGTTTTCCTTAAGGTTAAAAAAGAATGTTTTTAAACTTACAATTCAACCCCCCCCCCCTCTTGTATTTGAGCATCTACATTCATATTTTGATCCTACAATACTAATATATTTTTATATTAATGGTACAACCTTTATTTATTCATTCAATACTATTATAAAAATAATGGAACGCCAATCATGCATGTGCATAGACTATCGCTTCCATGAAGAATCTATTTTTGATTTTCATTATAATTTTTAATTATATATCCAAAAAACATATAATATGGTTCAAAATAATAAATACATAAAACTAATATCATTATAAATCTTTTATAATGATATTATGTCAAACTAAACACCTACTTGACCCTACTCACCCATCAAGATAAAGTATGACCATGTTTTGGATGGTTTAAACACCTATATGAAAGATGCTTTAAAATTAGATCATGGATGACTTTGAGATACTAAATAATGATATTATTATAGTTTAATAAGAAAATTAGGTCATTTTTTTAATTTATATATGTTTTATAATTTATTAATAATAAATCACCTTCGACTACACAAAAAAATGTTGAAATAAGTCATTTTCAATTTGGTTTTCAAATAACGTAATCAAAACACATATGGAACGAAATAGAAAAATTTTACATAAAAATAATTTATATATTGTAGATTTGTAAATTATATATCAATAATTAAATTTGTATCAAATGATAGGTAATGATATCAAAATTGTTAAACATGTGCAGTACAGTTAAAGTAATTAACACTGGATGGTCATAATATGCTCTAACTAATTAATGTAATCATGATAAAAAATTATAATAAGGATTAAAAAATAATAATATTTATCTATATGGTAATAAAATATGATATTAATTTTCTTATATTTTTTATATTTGGTTAGAGAGTGATCACTTAAGTAAGGAAACAAGATAAGGTTTTTCATATCAAATTCATGTCTTTAGGACATGTTTGGTATTATGCACCTAATTTAATTTATGTGGGGTATATACCAAATATATTATATATAATTTCATGAAATATATTTTTTTCATGGTATTTTAAGTTCAATTACAAGGGAACTATTTCATGGGTCAAGATTAAAGTGTTACACAAGCTACAATCTTTTTATTAGTCTCAATTCTTATTCTTTAAGACAAGTTAAATGTTAAGAACAATGTTTAATTTATATCATGTACTCACAACCCATTAATATATTTCTATCCTAAAATTTTTGTTTCATAAGATTTATTGTCCAAATATTGTTCTCATATTCATGTGGTTATTGATACATTTTTCCCCAATTGTAAGGATTTTTGGTAACTCAAATCCTCATCTTTAAGTTATAATGTTTTATCCTGAGCATTGATCATCCATAATTCGGTTCTCCCACCCTAATATTTTATATTATTTTACAATAATATTTGTTAAAATGAACTCTAAATATAGAAATAAAATTATTTATGTTTTTTCAATTTGAGGCTTAAACAAATTTATTTTTAAAAATATTACAAAAAAGGTTTTTCCAATCACTTTCAAATGATTTGTCTTCCACTCTGCATTTCTACAAGAAAAAATTATGTATTTTTAAGGACCTAATATTGAATATAATTTTTAAATGTAAATTTTTTCAAAAATAATACACAACACAATTTAAAAAAATACCTTTAAAAGTTACACGTAAATTTTTATATTACATAAATGTTAAAATGTTTCCAAAAAAAAATTTACATATTTTCTTCAATTTCCCTTATCATTTTCAACAGGATTTACCCTAATGGGGTTTATTTTTCATTATTTATCCTCAAATATATGTGCGTGTGTGTGTTATTATAAGGATGAAATCAACCCTCAGTACCAAATAATCCAATTATAGATACCCTTTTCAATGGTATCATTCAAGAATTATTTTGTAAAGATGTTTTTCATCTATGTCAAAAACCTTATGGGTTTCTTTTTTTATATTGGGTATAAGATCGTTTGAAACAATCCAAATTCTTACTTTAGATAACTTATGACCATGTTATACAATTATTGACTTATACATATAATCATTGTTATATACGTCATAAACATTACATTTTACATAATTCAAATATAAAAATGTTCGCCTAGAAATAATTTAATTATATTGACATGGGAGAAAGTATAATGATTTAAAATTATTTTATTTCAATATATAATATCATTGTAAATTTGACTACATAGTATTTAAACATCCACCTTATACCTCCAGATGAGTTATGATCATGTTATCCCATTTACTAATATGGGGAGAAGTATTGGTGTTATTTATATTATTATTCCCATACTGATAGTTATTGGAATGTTTAATATGTATTTTTGGCCATCCACATTTTTTATTAGGATGGGTTATGATCTTGATATCCATTTTATTGATATGGGGAAAATTATTTGAATTCTTGAAGATTATTGATTGTAAATGCAAGCTGATCATGTATTGATATTCTGTATTCCTCATTATATGGATACCTAAGTTTTATTCTATAATAGGTTCCTCGGGTAATGATATGAAAGGTATTAATTAATTTATAATTAATTAGATAGCTGGTGGGGCCTAGAATTATAAATCCCATTGGTGCAGCGGCGGGTCTAATGAGACCAAACAGGTTTGGGTATTACATGTATGCCTACCCAATTTAGTCATATGTCTTGACAATGGTCTCAAAAACAAATAATATACCTTTCCAAAGGGCCTTAACTGTAGGTTTTTAATGTCTAGAATTTTTCATTCCATCAATATGACTTCAGTATTATTAATATCAATGTTTTAATTTATTTTCATGTATATAGAAAGATCTCAGTTTTATGTTTATTATGCTTTCATGTGGTTTACACATTCCTACAATAATATTTATATAATTTTTATTCTATGATTTATTTATTCATATATTTCCCTTATGAAGTGTTTGATCTCGCCCCTTCTGAGGTATCTATTTCCCTAGGATATAAATAAAATTAATTAGTGTGTCATGTTTAGAAGGATAGAATGTGTGGAAGAATTTATGGGAGATGTTGAGGACTTTTCATGAATTAAGTTATTTTTTATATATATATAGTTGAACAAGATTTCTAGTTATTACAAAGAACATGGGATTTATATGTTTATAGTTTCCTTTAATTCTATAAATCTCTAAACCAAAAAAGATCATTCAGATCTAAGATATGAAATAATCGTTATTGATTTTTTAATTGAGGATGGTTATATCCCTAAAATTTTAAGTAGTATCAAAGAAGATATGTAAATTATATGTTTATAGCACCTGATCTGGGAGTACAGTTCTGTACTGACATAATTAGTTGATTTTGTACTACATATTATCTATTTATTTGATAAAATGGAAAATTATAGGTCAAATCTCTCACCAACTTCTACCTTGGACCCTTTTCACATTCTTCCAACCTTTGGCTATTTTACATTGAACTTAAGTACATGTGGTGATTCACCTCAGTGGTCACAGTCACACTAGGATTGGAAATTACATCATTACCCTATCCTTGAGGATGGGGAATGATTCTAGGTTGACTAATAACAACACAATATTACATCATAGTTATATTGACTCATTGATGTTTTTTATTATAAATGGATTATGGTGGATATTAAGGTTTAAATAGTTTCCCATCCAACATCACACTACACTCTTCCCCATATTAAAATCTATGATATAAGGGATATACAAACTTTCAATGTATTATACCTTTTAAAAATAATTGTAAAATCACCACAAGAAACTAATGGATGTGAACTACTCACTCTTGGGAATCATGAATAAGGTACCCTCTATAGATTACTCAAATTCCATAATAATGAAGGGATTATCCATATAGATCCACCTAACATTAACATAAATCGTCCTCCAATATATACATCACTTGTCCTTAAAAAATTATTCTCAATGATCTCTTCCTTCCTCAACACCCTAGTTAGTAAATCAAGGTAAACTGACTAATATATCACTAGAACTTAAGTTGTAATCCTACCAAAATTTATAAATCTCTCCACTCTTCATCAATGAGAAAATATATGGAATACCAAAATAGATTCAAAAACAACACTTTATGATAAAAAGAATTAAATTTAACCTATTATATGGATGTGATCTCTTATCCCCATTATAACCAAAGAGTAATGGTCAAGAACACCTACTAGAACTAATCTAAAAAATAGATTCATTAGATCAATAAAACAAAAAATTATCTATGGTAAATCTTCCACTGCTACCTAGATTCCCAATAGAACATGATCACCACTATTGGAATCTAGGGCTCCTCAACTACCAAGATAAAATGAAATAAGATCATTACTTCCTAAAAATACCTCTCATTGTTTCTAGAACTCCCATAAAATAACTCTCCATAATTCCATGACTATCGATACCACCCTCTGTTGAATAAAAATTGGTGTTCTGTACACCCTTTCCTTTTATAGCTTGTGATTTTGAGGTACATGTGGCACAACTACATGAAAACAAATGTCTCAACCTACCGAAAGTGTGGATGTATCAAACATAACTACAGTTCATTTCAAAATACACATAATCATCCTAACATAATACTATATGATTCATGAAATCATACATCTATAACATCATTAATAACATTAACCATCCTTTTTAGTGGGAATTTATAAAAAATTAAACCCCGCACTCAAAATCATAGTAACGGTTTATGTCATGGGCTTATTTCCTCACTATACATCAGAAACTATGTTTAAGTAATATGAAAGGCTTTACAAACCATATACCTCTCACCATTTCCTACACAAAAACCCACCCTATAACACTAGCTATGATACCATTATATCATGTCTTGACCCCACTGAGACTCCACTTAATCCAGAAAATATTCCAATATTAGGCCATGATGCCAACCTCTAATAGTCCATGGGGTTGTGACAAGAACTAATGGTATAAATCACAAGTATAAGAGGTATTAACAATATTTTAATTAAAAAACACCAGAACATAATAAACCAACAAAATAACCTCAACTACTGATGTGAACATTTTATTGATTAATGTTACATGCAATAAAAAATAAACCGAACTACATCAAAGTAAAACCCCAACACATGACTCGTCCTCCTCCCAAATAGAACTCTTTGATCCTGAACTAGACTAGTATGGAACCACCCTAAACGGGATCTCATAATAATATAATTAAAAAATAATAGATAATAATAGGATTAATATAAAAATATATTTAGTTGACCCATCATAACATACATATATATTACATTATTTAAGATTAAAATTCAAAGCATATCATAACAATACATGCCTAAGAACCATAAAGGATTAATTTCTATAGATACTAGAGACATGATCATATAATTTCATGAAATATCTTCAACTTCGCCTACAAGTTTCTTCTCTCATATCACACATCTTATACATAACCTATTTAAAACCATCCTTCATAACATGGGGAAAGGAAACATAATAATGGGTGATCTTAGATTCTCAGTATGGGTATATATATGAGATATCAAGCACAGATCATATGTGACCATAAGATAAGAATAAGGGTTTGAGAATATGATCATAACTTACAATAATAATACCCAATAACTCAATTATATTTATTCATGAATCATGGAATAAGGATTTTTCAATCAAAATACGTATGTCATAAGAGTATGGAAACATCATTAATCAATCATGAGCCAAGAAAACAAATCATAAGAAAAATACATGAGATTTTTTCATACACATAATAATATAAAATCATTTTCATAGTCAAGTTTCACTCTCAATATAATCATTTTGGAAAAAGTTCCAAAAAATAAATATCTACCTAGACATTTTCTATATTCTATTAGGAGTTACTTCTATCTAGTTATCTTCATAATCTCTTATAATTTTATCAACTTCGGCATCTACTAAATGATTCTAAACTTCATTATCATTACCCATTGCATTATAGGTACATATGATTCTAGAATCATCCCCCACATATTGGAAACTAAACATATCTGTGACACATGATTGTAAAAAATTAATCGTCCAATCATATCATTACTTAGGGAAAGGAAATGGATTTCACGAACATTTCTTCATTACATCATAACATAACTCATGGAAAAAAAATTGGTTTCACAAAGGTTTTGTAATAAATTAATTAACTCATGGATAAGAAATGGGATTCACAGAATCATACTTAAATCATTATCATAATAATCCATCTAGATAAATAAATAGGATGGTATGATAAGATCATACCCCCAATAAATCATAACAATAATTAAAAATGTCAACATATATGAAAAATAGATTTAAAGATTACTTCAAAATTTTATTTGAAAACTAAAAATAATAAATTTGATAAAATTTTAACTAAAAATTCCCCTGATATTGAAAAAATACTTTTATTCTAAAAAAACCAAGTAAATTTAGTTCATGTTGCATATTTTAAATAAATATAATCCCTTTACACATTTGTAAAAAGTCAAAAATGACTTTTTTGGAAAAATATTTATTTAAAAATATTACATTTAAAACCTATGTAAATAAAGTAAAAGGTTTTGAAAATTACTATTTTAAAACATTTTAAGGATATTTAATAACTTTCATAAAACAATTTTGAAGAGTATGTACATGGAAAAAAATTCCTTAACAAAAGAGAAAATATTGTCATATTTTATTTTAAAACTTTTTCTCGATCATTTGAATTTCAAATAGATGGAAATAGTACTAAAACATAAAAACTCAGTTAATAACTAGATTATTAAAAAAATGTGTTGTTTAAAGGATAATTTATATTTAATTTTCTTTAATGTAAATTTAATGAAAATTCCTGAAAAGAAATGTAATTATAATATAAATCCCTTACCTCAAGTCGGGTCTTGATTCTTACACATTAAAATATCAAATATATTAAATATAGATGTATTATATATATATAGTATAAAAAAAATTCATACATAACATAATGTGAATCATTATTTTATAATTTCCAATTAACCTTTTATCAACAACTTCTTCATAAAAAAGTACATTCTGGTGTAAATTGGTCTATTTTACATGCATGTTCCAATTTGATGGTTTTGGTAATTACACCTTAGTCACGGTTTTTTCATCTATAGAATAGAAATAATGAAATAATTATCACTTTTATTTATTGCATATAGTTTTATAAGTATTTATATGAAGTGGTGATGAAAAATTAATTACATTACTTCCTAGAGATGTTAGTTTATATGTACCCACGAGTGATGTTTCCATTTTTCGATGGTTGAAACAAAATAAAGGTAAATAATAATTCACTATTAAATAATAATTAATTTTATCAAAAATATCATATATATTCAGTAAATATATCCTTATTACCATCAATGTAAAATACAAAAGAAAAACATATCACATCACTTTGTAGAGGTGGTAGTCCACACATATGCATGAGCAACATTATCATTTTATAGTGGATGGAAAGGTAAATAAGTTGATAATATATTATAATTAAATAAGAATAATTATTTCATAAATAAAATATATACATATTAAATACATAATAACAACCAACCATTAATTATGGTGTTGTAAAATTAATTGTATCATTATGTGAAGGTAGTAGTCCACACGTACGCGCAAGAAATACTTTAATTTCCCATTTGATGGAAAGGAGGTGGAAAATGGTTCATCCAACATCATAATAAAATTTCAGTATATTGAATATACATATGTGTATATTTATAATTGATACCATCGATTGGGGTCGAAGAAGAAATAAAATTTAAAATACTCAGTTAAGATTTATATATCTTCTTTGAGAAACCTCCTTTATCATACACATTAAGCCTTGAAAGGATGGTATCTTTGTCAAAAAAGAATCTAAAAGATGTGGGTAGAGATTTTAGGAAGGTATTATGAAAGTTATGTTACAAGATATATGTCCCATGAAGTGTGAGGAATATATGGGAAGTGTTATCATTTTATAAAGGAGGGAGAGTACATACATATGGTTTTTCAAAATATTTAAATATATATATGTCTTACTAAAATCAAGTGGATAAAAATTAAAATGATTAAAATATAAGATATAAGAGGTATAAATACCATCAATAAATAAAATTAAATTTAGTTTTTTATGATATTTTAAACCGTATCATTTAGGTTAACCCCCTTGGGAAACCCTTTTCAACCCTAACCACGGTAATAAAATTTTACTATTTTTTATTAATTCTGGAAACAAATTATGTTGAAATTATATTAATTAGGATGATTAATAATATGGAATCAATTTTACAATATTAATTTTATATAATTTTAATAAATTCATTTTAAAAT
Source organism: Viscum album (assembly GCA_963277665.1). Taxonomy (NCBI): domain Eukaryota; kingdom Viridiplantae; phylum Streptophyta; class Magnoliopsida; order Santalales; family Viscaceae; genus Viscum; species Viscum album. Next base: position 1,364,637,761 of record OY728151.1, on the reverse strand, counting down.
AATCTATCAAAATAAAATGAAAACTATTTTTAGAAAAAAATTCATTTTAAAGCATAAAACTGGATTTATTCTTATTTTGTGCCTAGAAAAAACTATTAGATGAATGTTAAAACATTTTATTTAATATATAATCATAAAATTTCATTAAAATCATTAATAAATATATATTGATATAATTTATTTATATAAAACCACATTCTGTGTATGAAAAACTATTTTCTAATAAAAACATCTCCATTTTCCTTTAAAACGTTTTATTTTAATTTCTAACCAGTTGATAAACAATGAATTCATTATATATATATATATATAAACAATAATGTTTCATAATTTATTTATTATAATTCATACCCACCTATCAAGTGACTAGGTGATAACTATCAAATTAAATAATAATATTTTAATAGTATATCACTAATTTTTGCAGTTGGGAGCTTTCCTGAGAGGTAAAACATCCCCCTAATCCTACATCAGGCCTGAGTTCAAATCTGGTTATGATAGAATTTCTACAGGTAGGTGCTGATTTATGCATAACATAGTCATGGTGAAATAGGTCCTATGATGCAGCCATAATGCTGCACAAGGCCTTCGGGATAGTCAGTGGGCCCTTGAGCCACGTAATGTGTTTCATGCCCACTAGGCCTTTAGGCCATATAACAAATAAATAAGGCTTGATGGGTGGGACATACCTATGGGACTATGGACTACCTTTCAATCTTGTGTGTGTGTTAGGTTTTTATTTAATATAATTGTACCCCTAATCACCTAATATATATATCGTGGATTGTTTAAACTTGGTGTTGCGTGTAATGAAACCTATCAAAGAAAATAAATTTATTTAAAGATAAATATATCATAATATCTCTGGGTTTTACATATACACATTAGATACATCCTCCAACCGCCCCCCAAGTATATTTAATTGGTATTATAATTCCTTAGTGAATTTTATATTTAAATATTAATTCACAATTCATTGTAATTATGCAAGATAAAATTATTAAAAAACCTCCCCCATATTTTATCTACTACTCAGTTATCATCACCTCAACCCTATCAACATTGTCATCATATAAACCATCACCTATCACTATCTATACATAAAAATATAGTATATTTATAACTATAATAATTATATATCACTAAAACATGGGTCAAAAAATAATAACAAAAAACAACTACATCGTTGTAAAGCTACAAAAACAAAAAATGCACTTATTATGGGAATACCACATACCCTCTCTATATTAATATTATAGAATACCATATCACACACGTCACAATATTATAAGGGAATAAAATATCCATCCAAATTAAAAATCAATAAAAATACAAAAAAGTTCACAAAATTCATATTATAAAGATAAACACTATATAAACAAATAATAATATAAAATTTCATCATAAAAAACCATAACCATAATCCAAAGCATAAAAATAATTACAATTCACCTCCTCGTCAAACTTAACACACATATATTCATAAATAGCCTACCTAAAAAATAAAAACATAATACATCATTATTGTTACAACACCTCATATCTATGTGACAACCCACTACTCATCATGTTTCCCAATAATTATCCAAAAAACACTAACCTTGACCACTACATCAAACAATAACCTAAAGATTCATGGACCCATAATCACACATCAAAAATATTATACCAAAATAGTAAATTTATATTCTTTTCCCATTTTACCAACCTCATTTTTATTCATCACATATGTATCAAAAATCAATATTGATTTCCCTCACTTTAATTAATAAAATTTATATCTTTTAAATTAATTAATTATTTCATGCCATTTTAATTCCCACTTCCACACACATCCAATCAATTTGGTTTATAAAACACTGGTGTATGTCAAACTCATTCTCCAAATCTGTAAATATCATTAATCTAATTTTAATTTTCTTACTCCAATGAATATATCCACCAATGGATGCCAAAAATATTTGAAAATATCATCAAAATATTCCCCCAATATATCCCAAAGACATAAAGAAGTCATAAAATAAATAACTATGGGTCTAGGAAGTTAAAAGTATATCTAGTTTTTTACTCATAATCATGGTGTATCCACTAAAACTGCATTGTGTTTCCTATTGTCAAAGAATGGTCCATATTTTATAGTATGTATTCATTTATCCCTTATAATATGAAATGTATCTCCAAATACAATATACATATATATACATCCAAACATGTAATGGTGAATAAAACCATGTAAAGTATTGTGAAATCTTCGAAAACCATGAAATAAAATGACAACATGTCCCCCTTCCTTGTTTCGCCGAAATAAATTTCTGAAATCACTTCGTAACAAAACATGACTTGTTTTTAATAAACATGCCCTAATTTCTCCCTATGAGTTTCAAGTAGATTTCCTAAAATCTTCATAAAAAAAATAATGAACTATAAAGTGTGTTATTAAACTATGATATAATCCCAAAACCATGGTGTATTCCAGAAGTTATGTCAGTAGCTAACTTCTCCAAACCCTATCTCCTCTAATCCATAAATAATTCATTAAAATAAATCATCACATTAACTAAATAAGACATGTTTTAATTCTTTAAGACATATTTTTTACATCCCATATTCAACTCTTCAACTTCTTCTTCCTTCCCCAATGTATATAGAACACACACACAAAACATTATAGAGAAAAATACAACTCATTACATTCTTAAACTCTTGAACATTGAAAAAGATAGATATTTTCTTATCATCAGAATCACATATTCCATTTGAGTGAAATATTAACAAAATTGATCTAATTTTTATCTCCCTTTGTTGACTTATAACTCATTGGTCTACATACACCAGAAAAAATTAGTTCGATTGATCTTGGTACCTAATTTATGAACATTTATGACTTTAATCAGCCAATTTTCCTTTTCCAAATGCCTCACATGAGGTGATTTCATCTATTTTAAGGTATGAAATATTTCAGATAACATCTTCTCAAATAAAACACCTCATGTTCTTTTAGATAAGTTGAAAAGGTATTGTATGCCAAAGTAAACTATCAAACTTCATAATAGATAGCATGATATCTACACATTTCCCACTTCAAATAGATTTTAATTTTTTTTATTTGATCATTGTTTAATATTTCACCACACCTTAACCTGTATACAACATATAACTTTATTAACATCATTATAAATCTATGAAACACTTAAGATATTGTGTTTCAGTCCTTCAATAAATGAACATTATTTAAAATAATATTGTTTTCATTTGTTTGTATTGAATTGATTCATTTTATCTTTATTGGGACATAATTTATGAAATAAAAAGTTCTTTCACTATATTTACAAATTACAATGATAATTACTTCACCACGCATTATGTTTTATGAGAGACCACTTCCAAGAAATAATGGTTTCTTATTCTTTAATAATTTATATGAAACTTCCACAACAATAGCTTTTTATTTCTCATTATTATTTTTCTAATATTTTTTTAAAATCATCTTTTTTCTTTAATTGAATATTGGTAATAGTGATAAACTTTTTAGTCATTTGAAAATTCTATTACACATTATATAATAATCATCAAGACACTCAATTTTTTCTTAACTTTTACTTTTTATGACATTTTTTATAACTCTTTCATCAACTTTTAAGATTTATTCCATATTTTTTTTTAAACTTTCCTTTTCATAGGAAGATACTTCTTCCTATGCAACAAAAAAATATTATTCTCATATCTTCAACAATACCAAAAATATCCATAAAATATTTTCGCAAAATGTGTGTTTTATCTAAAAGTATGTTGTTATTGAGTTTTGGAATTTTTTGTCAAAAGCATCATATACTCATCTGAAAATAAATCTAATTCATATGTATTTATAAAGGTGATCCTCTTGTAAATGGAAAAGAGAACACGCACCAAAAAAACTAAACACATTAATATTTTATCTTCCCTTTCCATAAGAAGAAATAATTTTATTTCAAATGTTTCATCCATATAGGGACAATTTTTAATTTTTCCTCTGATTTTTCTATTATCATTGTATTTTTCATAATCAAGAGAGATAAACTCAGTCATCTTGTTTTTGGGAAACCGTAACACAATAAGTTTTTTATTTTTTCTAATGGATTTTATTCATCAAACAAATTACATTACTACAAATTATCTATGATGATTATCCCCCAACAATAAATTTTTTTCATAAAACATTATCACAATTTCATTAATTTGTGACAAACCGTCACAAAAAAAATTTATTCCATGATAATATTATCATTTATAAATCCACTTCATTGCAAAACTATTTGTGATGGATTTAATCTTCACTTATATGACATTGTTTTTTTTCAATGATAGTAGTGACAAAAAGATCTATCAATGATATTTGTTTCAATAATTCTAAAACATAACCAATAAGAAAATTGAAACATAAATTAAGTATAAAAAAAGATTCATAACTAGAAATTAAAAAAATACATTAATCTCATATTGATTTTGTTAAAAAATATTAATAAATAAATCATTATAGAAGAGGTGGGGGGGATGTGGGACCATCATCATGTGGTGGGTGCAGAGTGAAATTCATCGTTGAACCTCATGTGATTTATCACACATACTCGAACATCGGGTTAGTATATTGCTGCTAACATTGTTGTTGGTCTTCATGCTCTTTAGTAAACATAACATATTGATTTTTGGTTGAAATTATATTAATTTATAATATAATAAATATAATAAGAATTTTATATGTCTTCAGATTTTTATTTTTTCAATACACATTACTTAAATTATATACCTAATATTCCCAAAAAAAATAAAGTAATAAATATTATAATTTATCCAAACTAAAGTTATAAAATATCCTAATAACTAATAATAAATTAATATAAAAAATAATTTTATGAAATTATAAATATAAAAAAAATAAATTAAAAAAATAAAATTTTAATTTTAATTTTTAATATTTTACATATTAAACTGTTTATCGGCATAACTATAATTTTTAATCTTATAAATAAAAATTTTAATTATTTATTAAAAAAATAAGTTACTTTTTTATAAAAAATAAGGAAAATATCTTCATTATATTTTTTAAAATAATTAATTTCTTTTGAAGTAATTAATTAATTTATATTATGAAATAATTATAATAATTATCTATATTTTCAAAAATAATTAATTTACTTTTTTATTTATAATATGATAAATAAAATAATTATTACACTACAAATATTGAGATAAATTAATATAAATATTGAAAAAAAAATTATTTAAAATGAATAATTATTTTATTTTATTTAATATTTTAACTAAATTATTTATCTTCATTAATTATCTTTTATTAATAATTATTGTAATTATAGTATTTAATTACTTTTAAATGATTATAACTTAATTATATTACTTATATTACATAATTATAAATTTTTTAGCTATATAATTTTTAATTTTGGTAATCAATTAATATTAAAATAACTATATTTTAATTCATTTAGTATATATTTTGATTAAAAATAATATAAATTATTTATTTTAATTATACTTTCTTAATTAATTAAATTAAATTAAATTTTTTTTAGACTTACATTAAATCTTTTTATATAAAATAATATTATTAAAAAATAATTTGTTTAATTTATTAAAAATATTTTAAATATATATATTAGAAAAAAAATAATTAAAAATAAACAATTAAATTATTTCATTATATTTTTAAAAACAATTAAATATATTTTTAATTAATTGAACTAATTTAGGTTTATTTTATAATTAAAATATTATAATTGTTATAATTTAATTATATTTTCTGACAAAAAAATTACAAACACTACTATTATAACAAAAAATTAACAATATCTAACTAATTAAATAATTTCACAACAAAAAGAAAATTTTCTTTAAGATACCCTAAATTAAAATTTCTTATAAATATTTTCTAAAAAATTATGTAAAAATAACTTTATGAATATCGATAAATAGGTGCAGAAATTTATATCTTGATCTCACACTTCATATTTCAAAGTAAAAATGAGAGAGATATTCTACGGAAGGAATAGAGGACATCCAAGAACTACGTGATTGTGTAGGATGGGTTTCCTATGAAAGATAATAGTTATTATAGGATATTCATCACTATGAGTGAAAACATAATTAAAACTCATGTTTTTATGAAAATTTTTATATGTGAAAATAGTTACACAATTGTTTGTTGGGAAGAGTAATTCTGATTGAAAATGTGCCCATCACAATTATAAGCTTCCATTTTTTACTTCTACAATGTCCACATGCCTTTATTGGGACTATAATTGCGATGAACAACATTTTTTAAAATTAGTTACCACCATATTTTTATATTTTTTAATATAATTAAATACAATACAATGTTTTCCCACAACAACTATTGTTTTTTACGATGACTGGTATTGTTCCTCTGACAGACCAAGTATTTTAAATAGTATACTAAGTTTATCATTCATTTCAAAAATCTATTTTTATTTAAGAAATATTTATATATATGATTATTACATGTTTCAAAATATACTATTTAAAAAATTAGATATCAATTATACATTTAAAATTATAATGAAAAAATATGATTTATTCAAAGCATAGATAAATTTTAACATTATTTTTAATTTTAATCTATCTAATGAATTACGTAATATTATATAAATATATATATATAAAATAATAAATTTGAATCACTATATTTATATTGAAATCTATTATAAATAATTTTATAATGTTATCAAACAAAAATATGGTCTTTCATTTTTATAAGAAATAGTTTTTATTTTACATAAATTATTTTCCTTATATTATATAGTTTTAATTAAATATTAAATTTATGAATTTTATAATTTTAGTTTGATAAAATGAACATATTTTTTGGATTAATTATTTCAAAATTATCTTAGGGTGAATTTTTGATATTTTTCTAAGCCATTTTATTTTTTAGTGAATGATAAAAAAGGGTTTTATGAATGTAGTATATTTTATGACATCATCATGATATAAATATGAAATAAAAACTAATAAAACCTATTAAACATGTATTATATGAAAATATATGCACAATATCATTTGAATACTATCCAGTTAATATAAAATATGTTTTATGTTATGATAAATATGAAAACATTTATCCATATTAATGCATTACTTACACTGTATTGGAGATGTCAATATTGATGTTATTAACTTAATATTTATGTGTTTATGAGACTTTTATAAGCCCTAATAAAAGTAAAATTGTAAATTCTGGGTAAGTCATCAAATATCAAAGAAAATATGACGACCAATGTCGTCACGCGTTGAGAGAAATAGAGTGAAAATTAAATTGTTTACAATGATGGTTTTTAAGGGTAACAATGGTAATTCCCCCTTTTATATGATCTTGAATAATTTTTGTTACCACTTCATTGGTTCTGAAATAAGGTGTTTACCCTAGGAAAGGATTTTGATGGAAAATTTCTAAATTCAAATTTTGAAAGAATTTTTAAAATTTAATAAATTTAAAATTAATTTTTTTCACACATGTTTTCTTAGTTATATCCTTTTAATGGAGCTTCAGAACCTAATTTTGACTCCATGATTTAGTCTTTATTTGAGATATTTTCCTAGGCAAGACATAACTTTATGTTGAGCACTGGGGTGGGGGCCAGTTTCATTTTTCATTTCTTTTTTATTTTCTTCCATTTTTTTATTTCCCAATTATTTCTTTCCCAATTGTATTATTACATACGCGAGTTCCCCATCACCTATGGTTGTCACATTTTTCTGATATGAATGAGAGGGAGTGAGAGTAGGGATCCCCATTGAGGAGCTCATCCAGACTGGGATCAATGTTTGGCGGGTACATGATGCGGATCAGGTGTAAAGCATCATCATTTTTTGTTCGGTGGTAGACCCATTTTTATTTTTATTTTTTTTTCTAAAAATCCATATTTTTTAACATATAATATTATTTATTTGGTTATTAGGGACCCCTTGAGGGTTAATCTATAGGATTTTGAGAGGAATCTGGAGTTTTAGGCCATTTTGTGGTTTTCTGTTTGGGAAAACCCTTGTGCATGGTGTGTAGTTCAGGAAACACACATCATGTGTTCCTCCTTTCATGATATGTGAGGAATAATGGAATACATGGTTTTTAGTCCTAGTGCACATAATATATAGGGGTGAAACGAAGTGTGTCCAAGTATCCAGTGAGACACCTCATGTCGAGCCACATGACCATGTAGGGAACATGGCTAGAGCATGTGCATGGTACAAGGCCAGTGGCCATGTACTGTAGTTGGTTAGACCCCATCTGAGGGTACTTGGATTGGAAATTCGGTAAGAACCCTTGTGGGGTACACACTATGAAGGGTTAGTTCATGCCATGTACTTAAGAAAAATGCATGTCGAGTGGGTTGTGACATAGAACCACGAAGGACCCTTGGGTGTACACACTGTGTACTTGAGGTGCATGCCATGTAATTTTCCTTCCATGATGTGCTTTCCCTATTTTACACTTTGGAGATAGAATCAAACATAATAAGATTCTATTATGAGAATTTTTTTATGTAGATCTCAATGATAAAATAATTTTTTTTAGAGGCCACCAAGATGGAGTTTTTTATTTGGGTGAGCATTATAGGTGGATTTCCATGCGGTTTGCATTCAGAATAATCATGTGATTTGGGTTTTGATTTGTGAGGCCCATTTTAGGTTTGTGATCTTGGTGATCGTACAAGAATGAGTATACCAAGGTAATCTGTTTTTAGGCCATTTTGGAATATTCCTAAAGATAGAATCTAATGATTTCTTGGATTGAGGATTTTTATTCATGTTTCTCTAGGTTTAAGTGGGTGGGGTCCTAGAGAAATCACATGAGGTTTTAGACATGGTGTTTGAGGATCATTTCTATTTGAGCCTTTAGGCTAGGTTGACATCATGGGGTGCTTATTAGAACAGTTTACCATAGATATAATATTTATATGGTTCTAAAGGAACCAGTAGGGACACCCTTATGGGTGAGGTAAAACCAGAGGATGAGTTGTATATTAGATAGATCAGTTGGTATTTTCTTATGATGGGATTCGCCTCATGGTTTCCCTTGTCCTAAGGATCCCCCTTTAGGGTTAAAATATTTGGAGTTGGTTAGTAGTATTGTTAATAACTCCCTTATAGGAATGCAAGTGCTCTTCTATTCCCTTTTGGGTGTAATACTAACCGTAGATCAGTTGGAGTCCATTGAGGGTCATTCGGAGATTTTTCCTATAATAGGATTACCCTGAATTTTTAATGAGAAAGAGGAACCCCTAATAGGGTGTCCTATTGTTTTTGTGGCCTTATAGTCATTTGATGATATTTTATTAGATAGGTCCAACTACTTGGGTTTGGGGGAGAACATTGTGAGATGTCCCTTTGTGTTGTGAACTTAGTTATTGTGGGAACCTAAAGTTTGGTTTGACCCTAGGATTGGTCAATGAGATATCATTGTGGAAATTGTATAGAAAATTAGTGTGATGGGGTTGATCGATCCTTGTGCCCTATTGGCTAAGATTTTATCAGTGCTATTAGTTCATCTATTTTTATGGTGTGTTTGATTGTTGGCTTGACCCACATCTTTAGTGTACTTTGGATGATATTTTGAAGAGTTTTATGATAAAGACTTGGTTTTAGGGGGACACCCTTGAGATATCTATGTTCATAAATTATTTTTTTATTTGTTTCTATCCTCCATTTGTCGAATGTTGTTAAATAGGTCTAGGGAGATAATAGACAATCTAAAGTAGGGAAGGCCCTCTCTTGGAATACAGATATATTACCCCAAATGGGGATTGGTATTATGTGGTCCCATATATTATATGGACATGGGTTATAGGATCAGTCTCCCTGATGTATTTTATAGATAGACTTATATTTGAAGGACTGCCATGTTCTAGAGAGATTACCTAGGATTTTTTAGGGATCATATTTCAACTTTGGATCATTCCATTTGATTCTTAGAGCTCGGTAGATATGTTTTGTTGTGTGTATGCCTATGGTTACACCCTGGGGTCCGCTATTCATGAATATATCATTTTAGATTACTTGGAACTCTATTGTAGATCTAGTGTATTCTCTTAATTTCATTTATATGGGTGATCAATGTGTTACAAATCCTTTATAATGGGATAGAGAAGGCGTATATTTACCTTGAATATCAAAATTGAAACGAATGCTGTCTATTTTATTTGTTTTTCTTATCCGGTCTTATTTTTATGTTGTTGTTTATTTTATGACAGCTATAATTTTTTTTGACAAGGTTGGTCATATCATTTCTTCCTGCACTTTTATGATATCCAATTATAGGTTTACCTTTAGGAATATCCTATTAAGATTAATTTATCAACCCATGTATATGTACCTTGGTGTGCATAAAAACTATATATATTATTTTAGGATGGAGAACAGGTTGTAGAGTGGATTGGGGAGAAGATCTATGTTGTTTAAGGAAGCATATTTTCTCATGTGGAGTCTCAAGATTGGGTTTGTGTAGCTCATGATTCATGGATACTAGTTATGTGGTACAACTCATAGTTGGAAGATGAGTCTAGAACGCTATATTTTTAGTTTATTTATCTTTTATATTTGATCATCCCAGTGGGTGATCAGTTTTTTATTTTAGCATGCTTTAATCCTTTACCATTTTATGCCACATTTCATTTATTCTAGATATTTTTTATTTCAATTTATTCATTATCCATACTATAATGGATATTATGGGTATGATTTTGGTTATTTTATTCTACTATTTCACTCTAACCAAAGGTTATACTATCCTCGGTGTGTCTTTTAACCGCTATTCGACAGCCCCTAGTGTATGGGGAGGAACACTTGAAGCCTTTTTTCAAGCTGGTTAAGGTGATATGATAAGACAACCTGGGCTGGCTTGCGACAAAAACCATATCCCGAAATGGTTTTATAAAGGGATTATCTATCTCTAATGTTCACCTATTTATTAATACTCAGTAATTGATCTTCTAAACAAGAATATGAAATTTTTTAAATTAAGAAATTAATATTTACAAAAAAAATTATATCTCTCATTTAATATCATAAAAAATCATAAGAATAAAAACACATTATGAAGGGTTCTAAATTACATTATTTATGATTAATAAAATAAATTTATAATGGTAGTTTATCAATAATTTTTCTATTGATATAATTTCATATAACTCTAATCTGGCATTTCCACAGTGTTTTTTTAAGTACTAGAAAACACCAAAAATAATTTTAAAATGTTAATAGTTAAAATATTTGGATTAATTATGGAATTCCAAAAGATTTTGTGATTAATAAGATATTTATTTAATAATTTAAATGTTTAAATTATAATTATGTCAATATATATATATTAATGTCAAATTTTTTGAATAGTCTTGAAAATGAATTTAATGAGAGTTAATGTTAAAAAATAGATTAATAATTGATTAAAATATAATAAAAATATTATAATATGACAGTTGGGATGGGAAAGGATCCAAAAATTCAAACATGGTCCATTTATGATGCACTTTCCATAGTATATGGACCTTTCTACACTTAAAGACTAAATATTTATGAAAACACGTGACATGCCCAGAGGGTGTCATTAATTCCCTACTGGTCTATGAAAAAAAATTATAAACACTCAACAAACATAACTAATTAATTAAAATGATTAAATCATGAATCTGAGATCGATCCATAGATATGGTGAAATTGTTTTTATTAGGTCTTCAAAAATATTTAGTTTTATTAATTTGGTGAAAGGGGTATGAGAAATTGGTTTTATTTAATTTTAAAAAACAAAATAAGAAAGGAAGGAAGATTGGTTTTTTGTGATTAGATTTTAAATGTATATAGGGTTTTATAATTTCAAGGTTCGGGGGTAATTAGATTTAAGAAAATACGATGATTAATTCATGATTGGTGTTTGAGTTTAGACAAAGAAGATCCAATGTTCATAGTATCCCCTCCTTAATGTGGTAATCACTTATTTCCCTTGGTGCAGAAATTTAGGGTTTTCTGAATCATGATTTTCTCGAGACCGTATTTAAACCTAACTTTTCCAAAATTATAAAATATAAATAACTCATTTAGGGTTTTCAACTACGTAATTTTAAATTTTCTTTCTATATTCAAATATCAGAGATCGTGATAAAAAAAATAAAAGGGGTTAGAAATTGATTGAAGAAATCCCACAAACTAGATACATGAATAAAGGAAAGGTAATAAATCCAACGCACCTTCCCCCTTCTATTTACATAACCCTATAATAAGGTGGGTTTAACCCCTCAAACTAGGGAATAGAGTATTAAAGGGAAGGATAAAAGAAAAAATAAAGCATAAAGAAAAGGGAAAAGAACTCGGGGAGGGCCCTTACCAATACATCTTCTTGATACATGGTTTGGTCTCTGGATCTCTCAATAGTAGCAGGAAAGAACTCCATTTATAGACTTCATATGGGATCCAATATTAATGAATATAATTGAGAATTGGACCAAAGATGGTTTGGATGGTCCCATGTCATAGAGTTTGTCCCAAATTTAAGATAAGATGAATATGGGAACTTAAATCGTGTCCCATGAATTTACAAAACATGTAAATTATTACACCATCTGTAAATTTTAATGTTTATTTTCTTCACTTCACGATGTGTATTTCTTTTCATGAATTTCACTGGTACATTATGTGTAATTTTTTACACAATGTTTAATGTAATTTTTCTACTCTGGAATCCTCGTCTCTCAAGGGTTATTTTGTCTTATTCCTCTGAATGTGCAATGATCATCCTCAAGAATTTGGTGTCATGTCGCTTTTCTTTGCTCGTGGCACGAAGTTTCATTCTTCTTATTTTTGAATAATCTATAGTATCCTTCCCTAAAATAAAAAAAAGTTAAACAATTAAATTATAGGAAATAATAATCAATTAAATATAGAAATCCATATTGTAAAATACCATAAATATATGCATGAAATACAGATATCAACACCATTGAATTTTTCCAAAAAAATATACTTATTTTAACCTTTCCAAAGACACATATGAGTATATTTTAACTTGAAAACTCTACAAAAAACCTTTAAAAACTTCTATTCTCACATATCTAATCCCATATTGTGATCAAAATTCTATTTTCAAGCATCCTTAAGCTCTATCTTAAGGTGGAAACTAAAATATAGAGTTAAGGGTTTCTAAGAATCTTTCACCTTTCTTAATTATGATACATTTCTTGAAACAAAATAAAACATTCACTTATTTTTCTAAAATGGTTCAATTCCAATTTTATTGATGTATATTTAATAAATTGATGATGGGGGTCATTTTTCACCTCTCACAGAACTCTTTTCCATAACCCATTACTATGTAAAAATAATGATTTTTCAAAGATGGTCATTTCATTTCAATTATCATCTTACTCACTCATAATAACAGTAATACTAAAAAAATTATAAAAAATTTGCATTTTATTTCAATTTAAATTTATTTTATAAAATTTACATATTTACTAAGTTTAAACTTCTTCTAAAAACCATCCAAAAATATCACTCGCAGTAGTGTTTTTATGAAACAAACATGAATGATCATGTTTTCATGAATTTAGGTCTCTTTTAGGTATTATTTAAATTTGTTTTTAAACAGTCACAATCAATTTTAACAATTAAAAACAAGCCTTCTAAGAAAGATTTTTGGGATGGTAACAACTAAAAACCCTATTCAAATTCCTAACATATGGAATGATATGTAAACTATAAATTCAAACTTATAGATTTTATAGAACCATTGGACAAGAACATTTGGATTTTACAATCATACTAAAACAATTTGGAGATTATGTGCTGAACGACTCCAAAATGACCAATGTGAACTATACTGATTTCGTAAATGAAAGAAACATGATAATAAATAAAATAAAATGGATAATAAAAAAGTTATTAAACATTTATTGTTTGTGAATCATGTATATAATTGATATAATTTTCTTAATAAAAAAGGTAAAGGATTTATGAGGTGAGCTTTTATATTATATTTCTGATTTTTTATATATTTTTATATTTTTTTCACACAATAACTTCATTGATTTATTTTTACATCAAATTTTATGATCTTTGTAAGGGTTATTTGTCCTGATTTCAATTATCAGGGACATGTTTCAAGTTTTTCATCATGATTTATTTTATATTAGGTAATTACTTACCCATGATTGTATCTTGAAATATTATTCCATTTAATTCATGATATTTATAAAACTATATCATTTTATTTATTTCAACTTTTGATTCAATCTTTATAATTTTTGAATGGTATTTCATCTCAATTTTACTTAATTGAGATAAACATCAAATTATACACATATTTTATTTATATGGTGCATTTGGTTCCTCTTTGAAATTTTATATCATGAATCTATTTATAAAAATGGTATTTTAATATCTCTCTCAAATTCATCTCTTTCAAAGTGATTTTTGATTTTAAAATTCATAAAATTAATGAAAAATATGGTCTTTAATATCCATTTTTTTTATTTTTAATGCCAGTTACCAAGAAATGTTATTTCAAGAGACGTTGTAAATATTTTTCCCACATTAGTTATTGTTAAACTATGTAGAAAACTATATTTCATGTCAGTTTTTAAAAAACAATAACATAAATTGGACAAAAACTCCAGGATGGAATGATTTTTTTCATATCAATTATTGTATAACCAATGTTAAAACACATTTATCACATCGGTTATTGAAAATAAATTATGTTTTAAACTATATTTCATAACTGTTACACAATAATCGATGTGAAAAAACACATTTTTTCAAAATTTAATTTCAAAACCAATTATCAGTTAAATTAAAATACAGGATACCTAAAGTATAAAATTAAAGAAATAAATGAAATTAAAAAATAGAAATATTAATAATTTAATTTAACTCTATTATCATCACAATATCTTTTGATTCAATATATTATTTTTTTAAATTAATTCTATTTTTTAGAAAAAAAATCATGAGGAAACTGAATATTAAAACTCTAACGCATTTGAAACCCCATCCGATGAAACTCTTGTGTAATCATCGTATTTTTAAATTGATCAAAGGAATAACTCCTTTTAATAAGAAAAAAATCATCGAAAAATAAAATTGATTAAGTGAACTAGTCAATAATAATTATAAATTTATAGTATAAATCTAAATAAAAAGTATAAATCACTGAAATAAGAAGTGATGAAGGGAAAATATTGATCGATAGATTATTATAATGAAAATAATTAAAGGGGTAGTGTCACGACCCGTCCTCGGGGCCCGTGTCGTGACTACCCCAAGCCCGCCTTCCATAGGCCAGGGGCTGGCGACTAGCACCAAGGCGTAAATCCCGATAAACAGGGAAGGCATTTCCTTTGAAAAGTAAACAAGCACTACAGAGTAAGCAAGTGGAAAGGTAAACACTAAGTAAAAGCTGGTACAACAGTAAGTGCGGAAAAGTAAAGGGGGGCCGGAAATACAAGCTCAACTGTAAAGTACAACTGAAAGGGGAAAAATAGAAACTGAAAAGTAAATCCGCAATGTCGAGCCGTCCTCTGGAAGTCCCACCTGAAGGGCGGGTACAGGAAGCCTCCACTGCTCCTCGGGTCCAGTCGACCACTCCGAGTGTGTCCCGCCTAGTGGTCCACCTCCAGGTATTGTCCTGCTCTGCAAGCCTCCACTACAATCAACGTTGTCCATCATCTGCATCCAACACAACGAAGTGCGGGCGTAGCCCGTGCAGGGGTGAGTATAACAATACTCAGTGGGGACCCTGAGACCCTCAAGGTCTCACTAAAACCAACAAGGATAACCACAAAAAAGATCTCAACAGATAACCTCTACTTAGGTATATGCCCATACATAAACCTAAGTTACCAAGTAACCCATCTCAATCATGAGAAAACACAGGGATTATGAAATCAACGGATAACCACCACTCAGGTATATGCCCATACATATACCCAAGTTATCAAGTAACCCATCTCAATCATGAGGAAACACAAAGATCAAAAACTCAGCTCAAACCAGGATTTTCATTATCGAAACTGCAACTGCCGAAGAACCTCGTCTCTAGAGTGTACAGTGGTTCTTTCATGACTCTGAGGTACTGCTCACTAACCTAAGACTGTTGTAGTACTCCACCTATTGAGTACATCGGGCCTGCTGCTACAACCAAGCGCTCCCCCGGGCCGCTACAACCAAGCGCTCTCCCGTGCCGTTATAACCAAGCGCTCCTCCGTCGTGGGTCTGCCGCTACAACCAAGCGCTCCCCTGTGCCGCTACAACCAAGTGCACCTCTGTCGTGGGTCTTCCGCTACAACCAAGCGCTCCCCTGTGCCGCTACAACCAAGCGCACCTCTGTTGTGGGTCTGCCGCTACAACCAAGCGCTCCCCTATGCCATTACAACCAAGCGCACCTCTGTCGTGGGTCTGCCGCTACAACCAAGCGCTCCCCTATGCCGCTAAAACCAAGTGCACCTCTGTCGTGGGTCTGCCTCTACAACCAAGTGCTCCCCTGTGCCGCTACAACCAAGCGCACCTCTGTCGTGGGTCTTCCGCTGCAACCAAGCGCTCCCCACTGGGCTTTCTGTAACACACCGAGTCGTTCGATCAGCAGTCGTCAGGTCTCAGTCGGCTACACGGTCTCCATATTCCGCACGCTCGTCTCCGGGAGGGTCCGCTCCACGAGATTTTGGTCGATACTACAAGTATCACAAGGTTCCACGAAGAAGTATCTCAAGGGACCTCCTCTTCACAGGGGTCTCAACACAACAGACGGCGCGTCAATCGGACGCCCGGTCTGTGAGTTACTAGCTTTTTTGTCCCAGGGGCCCGGTTGGTTTCATGTGCAAACCAACCCGGCCATATCTCAACTGTACCCCGAACTCCCATAGCGTATACTCAAGGACACCGTTTCTCAACGTGATCACCAACGCCGCTGACGGTTCGTCAAACGGACGTCCGGTCTGAAAGATATCAGCTTTCTGTTCCAGGGGCCCGGTTGGATTTCGGGTACAATCCAACCCGGCCACTATCCAATAGCAACCAAAACTCGGGCGAGGTATGCCAAAAGTTCCGTCTCTTCAAGAGGACTTCAACGAGACAGACGGCACGTCAATCGGACGCCCGGTCTGTGAGTTATTGGCTTTTTCGTTCCAGGGGGCCCGGTTGGTTTTTAAGGCAAAACCAACCCGACCGTACTCCACCTGCGTCCAAACCTCGGGCGGAGAGAGCCAAAAGATCCTTCTCACTTAGAGGAATTCACCAAAGTTGACGGAATGTCAATCGGACGTCCAGAGCTCAAGATATGAGCATTTCCGCTCCGAGGGCCCGGTTGGTTTCGTGTACGAACCAACCCGGCCGAACCCAAAGTATTCTGAAACCTTGAGTGCGATATACCGAAACGACCGTCCCGATCCAAGGATCGCATCGCCGCTAACGGCGTGTCGTTCGGAGGCCCGTAGCTCATGTTACGGGAAAAATACCGAAAACGATTTGAAGACGGGGGTCTGGGCCCAGGCCGACCGGCTGGACCCGGTCCGGTCCGGCCCGACCGGCCGGCCCGGCTCGGCTCGGCCGAGCGGTCGGGCGAAGCAGCCGTGGGGCGCTGCCCCCGCGTGTTGGAAGTGCTGCGGCCCCGCGTGGGGTCGCGCTGGAGTCAACGGACGCGGCATGGCCGCGTCCCGTGCGTGAGGGCCGGACCCGCGCGGCCGCGGGTCCGCTGGCCACCACCGCCGCGGCTTTAGTCGCGGAGGTCCTTTACAGTGGCGCGCCGAGGCGCCGCCGCGCCGCCGGAGGCTTTCGCGGGCCATCGGAGTTGCTTCGGTGGTCCGTTTTCCTTCCTGTCTGCACCGGTGCTCCTCCCGGGTTCCATTCTTCACTGCGGAAACATCAAATTGCCTTTGCGGCACGTTTTGTCATCGCCTGCCAAATCCGCACAACAACGAAGAACTGCAGAGGGTTGTCGGGTCGTGTTCGTTCGGCCCGCACCCTCCGCGTTAGGCGATAACAACCGGGGAGAAATAATCAACACATCAAACAACAATTTTAATAAATTAAAATTGTTCTTTCTGAAACCGGGTTCTTTATTTTAAAAGAAACGATCACGGGAATATAAAATAAATTATATCACAACAAACCCCTACCTCGCCAAGTCGTCGCACGCGCGTTCTTCGCGGAATTGACCGTCGCAGAACAAGTGGAGCGTCGCGTCGCGGAAGGGTGTCGCGTCGTCATGGAAGGGCGTCGCGTCGACGATCTCCGAGGATCAAGAAAAAACAGATTTAATTTTAATAATTAAATCCTTATTGAGTTATAATTCACAAGGAAAATTAAAGGACCGCAATCCCCTACCTTGTCGTTGCCGATCAAAGGTTGTCGTGGGGTTGGATCGTCCCGGAAGAAGCGTCGCGGAGGGAGAATCATCGGCGTCGTGGTACACAGTGTCGCGTCGCTGATCTCCGCGGGTTCGGCGTTCTTTGTCGGAGGCCAGCGTTCTTCGCGTTCTTCGCGTTCTTCTTGAAGAAGGAGGAAGATCCTTAGAGATTCTTCAAATCTTTAACACAACATTTCAAAAGGAAGGTGTGTTGGCCTTATTTTATTAACATTCCAACAAAACGAAAAAGTGTTAAGAAACGAACGAAATTAATTCATAGAATTAATTTCAACGAATAAACCACCCATTTAATTGTTTAAGAAAACACCCCAGTTGACTTTTATTTAATAGGGGTTTTCACAGGTGCGTTACTTAGCGGAAAGAAACGATGGGGATCGTGTGGGACCCACCCCACAAATATCCTATCAAGTGGATAGGATATTTTGGATTGCACCCTATCCGTTTCAACTGAGCTTAAGCAGCTTAAAGTGGTCTTCAAGCGGCTTTAAGTAAAATAAAAATAAAATTGTCGCACAACTTTATTTTATTTCTTAACTTAAAACCCAAAAATTAAAACCACAATTGAGAAAACGCAACTCCGGAAGAGGCGTTTCTAAGCAAATATTGGCGTTGTGATTCCATCGGTGCCCCCAGAATTCGATTCCGAGCACCGGTTCAAAAGTTAGAAAAACTCGCTCGTTCGTTCACTGAACGTACCCGAGCCAAACTTCGGAAATTAATTCCGGGCACACCGGGCCTCGGAATCAGGCGCCGTTAGAAACTGCATTCTTGTAAAATTCCAAAGAAAAAAAAGAAAAAAAAATGACTTGAAATTTCAGGGTCTTTACATTACTCGCACCACAGGGCTTTACGTCCCGGTAAAGCTTCAACACAAACTAGGGATACAAAGGCGGTAGAGCTAGGCGGTAAGCCACCTCGCCAATACTGCTGAGGACCTGGAAGGGTCTGATGAAGCATGGAGACAACTTTCCACCTCGGCCAAATCTCCGTAATCCACGTCGAGGTGAGACCCGCATGAAGTCGTGGTCGCCATCCTCAAACTCTAGTGGCCTCCGCCTCCTGTCAGCGAAAAACTTCTGTCGGCTCTGAGCTGTCTTCATCCGCTCCTGGATGACCTGGACCTTCTCTATCGTGGCCTAGACCACCACTGGTCCCACAAGAGATGCTATTATTTCTTCCTTGCCGATAAGAGAAATCTGGTCTCATCCCCTGGATAAACCACGTTCTTTGCCTAATACAGTCAATCCCAACATGGATGATGCTAACCCATACCAAGGATGACGTTGTAAGGCCTCGACGCTACTACCAAGAGATCCAACCATTACTCTCGCCTCCAAGGGTTGAGTCACACTGTTGGCATCAGTGTGTGGTAACTGGGTCTCCTCCAGTAGGTACCTCTCAAGTGAGGGTCAAGTCAACAGTCTAAACCGAAACCTCTTAGTAACAACACAAGAGAGGACAGGGAAGTAAATGCCACAAGAAAAGGTGTCTTTTATTACTACAGCTCAAGTACAAAGACACAAAGCATCTAAAAACATACATCAACAAAACTAGAAGCAACATGAACAAAAGTCTCCAGGTCTGGAGCTAGTCCCGCTCCTGTCCATCTGCTCCCGGAGCTCCATGATCGTAGGGCTCAGCTGCCTGAAGCTGAGCTCTCCCATGTCCTCTTGTCCCCTGCGGTCGGGGTGGACCTCCTGGTGGAGGTGGTGGCAACACCCCGAAGCTTCGTCCACCACCAGCTGCATGGTCAGCTCCCCTGCCATGGTCGCCTGCTCCTTGCGGCCCACCCTGATCGAACCTCTGCCTCTGCCTGGGGGGCCCTTCGTCCATCTGCTGGTCATCCAGATGGCGAGTCGGACAGTCACGAGCCATGTGACCAATCCCGCCGCAGGAGTAACATTGCCCTCTCATGGCAAGTCGTTGTCCACCCCGAGTGCCTCGCACAAACGATCCAGAGTCATGTTGTCGACCACCTGTAGGTCTAGTCCTCTTGGACCCCTGGGTCATCTGTCTACTGCCCGCTGCAGAAGACTCTGCCGCATGTCGGCAAGTGGTGGGTCCTGCTGCTGGAGACTGCTCAGCAAGGAAACTCTCCACTAAGAGGGCTCGCTCCAACACCCCTGCCTGAGTGGGAATGTTGAGGGAGATCATCGAAGCCCTGATCTCGTGCCTCCGTCCCTGCTCGAAGGACCGGCCCAGAAGAACGGGTCCCGTACCATATCTATGGAGTAGCGCGAGAGATCAGTAAATCTCGTCAAGTACTGGGCCACTGTCATGCTGCTCTGCCGCAGCTGCAGTAGCTCCTGGATGCGCACCGCTCGGAGGGTGGCTAGGACGAACTCGGAGCGGAAGATTCTCTCAAAGTCCATCTAGAGGAGAGATGTCTCGTCGTGCACCTGGAGCATCAAGCTCCACCATCTGCCTGCTACCGCGTGTAGGAGGCTCGCTGCGAGGATCACCATGAGGTCTGCTGGTGTCCTCACTAATCTGAAAACCCGTACAACATCCTCCAGCCAGTCCTCGGTGGCCTGAGGGTCCGTCTCCCCGCGGAACCTGGGCGGTCTCTGGCGCTGGAACTCATGCAGTGCACTAAGGTGACATGCATCCTCAGCGGTTGGGGCTGGTAGCCTCAGTGGCTCGGCGGGTATAGGTACCGCCAGTGCCTCAGCTGTTAAAGGGCCTTGTACCGAGTCCTCGACGCTCGGTGGGCTCTCGCCACGCACATCGCTCGGAACCCTAGCTGGTTGCCGTCGTGGGGCCATCCTGAAAGGAAACAGGTGTGCCACGGTCAGAACAGTATACCTGGTGATCTGATACAAGTAAGCACAAAGAAAACTTGAAACACACATGCAATCAATGTTTTCGTGCATTAAGTCAGAAATCAGAAGTCAGGGTCCTGGTGTACGGATACGTCGGCCGCCGCACCAACACTGGGCTCCCTGGACTGATAACCACACTCAATACGCTTAACACTATTGATTCACATAGAAGAAAGATCAGAGTCTGCAGTAGAACTGACCACCTCTGATACCAATTTGTCATGACCCATCCTCGGGGCCCGTGTCGTGACTACCCCAAACCCGCCTTCCATAGGCCAGGGGCTGGCGACTAGCACCAAGGCGTAATTCCCGATAAATAGGGAAGGCATTGCCTTTGAAAAGTAAACAAGCACTACAGAGTAAGCAAGTGGAAAGGTAAACACTAAGTAAAAGCTGGTACAACAGTAAGTGTGGAAAAGTAAAGGGGGGCCGGAAATACAAGCCCAACTGTAAAGTACAACTGAAAGGGGAAAAACAGCAACTGAAAAGTAAAGCCGCAACGTCGAGCCGTCCTCTGGAAGTCCCACCTGAAGGGCGGGTAGAGGAAGCCTCCACTGCTCCTCGGGTCCAGTCGACCGCTCCGAGTGCGTCCTGCCCAGTGGTCCACCTCCAGGTATTGTTCTGCTCCGCAAACCTCCACCACGATCAGCGCTGTCCGTCATCTGCATCCAACACAACGAAGTGCTGGCATAGCCCGTGCAGAGGTGAGTATAACGATACTCAGTGGGGACCCCGATACCCTCAAGGTCTCACTAAAACCAACAAGGATAACCACAAAGAAGATCTCAACAGATAACATCTACTTAGGTATATTCCCATGCATAAACCTAAGTTACCAAGTAACCCATCTCAATCATGAGAAAAACCCAGGGATTATGAAATCAACGGATAACCACCACCCAGGTATATGCCCATACATATACCCAAGTTATCAAGTAACCCATCTCAATCATGAGGAAACACAAAGATCAAAGACTCATCTCAAACCAGGATTTTCATTATCGAAACCGCAACTGCCGAAGAACCTCATCTCGAGAGTGTACAGTGGTCCTGTCACGACTCTGAGGTACTACTCACTAACCTAAGACTACTGTAGTACTCCGCCTATCGAGTACTGTGGGCCTGCTGCTACAACCAAGCGCTCTCTCGTGCCGCTACAACCAAGCGCTCCTCCGTCGTGGGTCTTCCGCTACAACCAAGCGCTCCCCTGTGCCTCTACAACCAAGCCCACCTCTGTCGTGGGTCTGCCGCTACAACCAAGCGCTCCCCTGTGCCACTACAACCAAGCGCACCTCTGTCGTGGGTCTACCTCTACAACCAAGCGCTTCCCTTTGCCGCTACAACCAAGCACACCTCTGTCGTGGGTCTGCCGCTACAACCAAGTGCTCCCCTCTGCTGCTACAACCAAGCACACCTCTGTCGTGGGTCTGCTGCTGCAACCAAGCGCTCCCCAATGGGCTTTCTGTAACACACCGAGTCGTTCGATCCGCAGTCGTCAGGTCTCAATCGGCTACACGGTCTCCGTATTCCGCACGCTCGTCTCCGGGACGGTCCGCTTCACGAGCTGCTAGTCGATACTACAAGTATCACAAAGTTCCACAAAGAAGTATCTCAAGGGACCGCCTCGTCATAGGGGTCTCAACAAAATAGACGGCGCGTCAATCGGACGCTCGGTCTGTGAGTTACTAGCCTTTTCGTCCCAGGGGCCCGGTTGGTTTCATGTGCGAACCAACCCGGCTGTATCTTAACTGTACCCCGAACTCCCATAGGGTATACTCAAGGGGACCGTTTCTCAACGTGATCACTAACGTCGCTGACGGTTCGTCAAACGGACGTCCGGTCTGAAAGATAACAGCTTTCTGTTCCAGGGGCCCGGTTGGATTTCCGGTACAATCCAACCCGACCACTATCCAACAACAACCAAAAATCGGGCGAAGTATGCCAAAAGTTCCGTCTCTTCAAGAGGACTTCAACAAGACAGACGGCGCGTCAATCGGACGTCCGGCCTGTGAGTTATTGGCTTTTTCGTTCCAGGGGCCCGGTTGGTTTTTAAGGCAAAACCAACCCGACCATACTCCACCTGCATCCAAACCTCGGGCGGAGTGAGCCAAAAGATCTGTCTCACTTAGAGGAATCCACCAAAGTCGACGGCACGTCAATCGGATGTCCGGAGCTCAAGATATGAGCATTTCCGCTCCGAGGGCCCGATTGGTTTCGTGTACGAACCAACCCGGCCGAACCCAAAGTATTCCGAAACCTTGAGTGCGATATACCGAAACTATTGTCTCGATCCAAGGATCGCATCTCCACTGACGGCGCGTCGTTTGGAGGCCCGTAGCTCAAGTTACGGGAAAAAGACAGAAAATGGTCCGAAGATGGGGGTCTGGGCCCGGGCCGACCCGGCCCGACCCCCCCCCCCCCCCCTCGGGTCGACCCGACCCGGTTGGACCCGGTCCAGTCCGGCCCAGCCGGCCGGCCCAGCTCGGCTTGGCCGAACGGCCGAACGAAGCAGCTGCGGGGCGCTGCCCCCGCGGGTTGGAAGTGTCGCGGCCCCGCGGGGGGCCGCGCTGGAGTCAACGGACGCGGCATAGCCGCGTCTCGTGCGTGAGGGCCGGACCCGCGTGGCCGCGGGTCCACTGGCCGCCACTGCCGCGGCTTCAGCCGCCGCCACCGTGGCGGTCCTTTCCGGCGGCACGCCGGGGCGCCACCGCCTCCAGCCGCAGGCGCCGCCGGAGGCTTCCGCGGGCCCCCGGAGTTGCTCCGGTGGTCCATTTTCCTTCCCGTCTACGCCGGTGCTCCTCCCGGGTTCCGTTATTCACTGCGGAAACATCAAATTGCCTTTGTGGCACATTTTGTCGTTGCCCGCCAAATCCGCACAACAACGAAGAACTGCGGAGGGTTGTCGGGCCGTGTTCGTTCGGCCCGCACCCTCCGCGTTAGGGGATAACAATCGGGGAGAAATAATCAACACATCAAACAACAATTTTAATAAATTAAAATTGTTCTTTATGAAACCGGGTTCTTTATTTTAAAAGAAACAATCATGGGAATATAAAATAAATTATATCACAACAAACCCCTACCTCGCCAAGTCGTCGCACGCACGTTCTTCGCGGAATTGACCGTCGCGGAACAAGTGGAGTGTCGCGTCGCGGAAGGGCGTCACGTCGTCATGGAAGGGCTTCACGTCGACGATCTCCGAGGATCAAGAAACAATAGATTTAATTTTAATAATTAAATCCTTATTGAGTTGTAATCCACAAGGAAAATTAAAGGACCGCAATCCCCTACCTTGTCGTTGTCGATCGAAGGTTGTCGTGGGGTTGGATCGTCGCGGAAGAAGCGTCGCGGAGGGAGAATCGTCGGCGTCGCGGTACACAGTGTCGCATTGCTGATCTCCGTGGGTTCGACGTTCTTCGTCGGAGGTCGGCGTTCTTCGCGTTCTTCGCGTTCTTCGCAAAGAAGGAGGAAGATCCTTAGAGATTCTCCAAAGGTTTAACACAACATTTCAAAAGGAAGGTGTGTTGGCCTTATTTTATTAACATTCCAACAAAACGAAAAAGTGTTAAGAAACGAACAAAATTAATTCATAGAATTAATTTCAACGAATAAACCACCCATTTAATTGTTTAAGAAAACTCCCCAGTTGACTTTTATTTAATAGGGGTTTTCGTGGGTGCGTTACTTAGCGGAAAGAAACAGTGAGGCTCGTGTGGGCCCCACCCCACAAATATCCTATCATGTGGATAGGATATTTTGGATTGCACCCTATCCGTTTCAACTGAGCTTATGCAGCTTAAAGTGGTCTTCAAGCGGCTTTAAATGAAATAAAAATAAAATTGCCGCACAACTTTATTTTATTTCTTAACTTAAAACCCAAAAATTAAAAACGACAACCAAGAAAACACAACTCCGGAAGAGGCGTTTCTAAGCAAATACTAGCGCTGTGATTCCATCGGTGCCCTCGGAATTCGATTCCGAGCACCGGTTCAAAAGTTAGAAAAACCCGCTCGTTCGTTCACTGAACGTACCCGAGCCAAACTTCGGAAATTAATTCCGGGCACACCGGGCCTCGGAATCAGGCGCCATCAGAAACTGCGTTCTTGTAAAATTCCAAAGAAAAATAAGAAAAAAAAATTCCTTGAAATTTTCGGGTCTTTACAGGTAGCATGAAAAAATATATATATTATTAATAAAGTGTTATATGATGTCATAAATTTCAACTGGGATTTTAAAAAATTGGAATATGTGCTATGAAAAACTTACAAAATTACTATCTGTGATGTGAAATTTTAATTTTTAAAATGGTTATTAAAATAACTGGAAAAAAACTCTCTTTGTTGGTGGTTATAACATAAGTTATTTACTAATCAGGTTGAAAACATAAATTTAACCTAATTGTCTCCATAACTGATGTTAAAACCCTATTTTAATGTCAGTTTGAAGATAAATTAAATTAAAACCGACTAGTATAATGGATTTAACGTCAGTTATCTGTAGATATTAAAATGTTTTTGATGTTAGATATTTATAGTCCAATATCAAAACCTCGATAAAAAATTTTGTATTTTTACTAGTGTATAATATTTTTCATTTAAACCTAGTAATTAATCTTTTACCGTTTTCTATTGAAATATTTCTCCTCCATGTACATGTTCTTAATCATGTTTCAAGAATTTTATTTTCTAAACTTAAATGATTTCTTAAGGTTATTTTTCTATAATCATTCACTTTATTTAAATAGGTTTTAAAATAAATTGTATTACCCTTTTATACACTGGAAACATATAATCAAATTCAATGAATATTTTTTAAAATTTACTAATTGATCTACTTTTCCCAAAATTATATCCTTTATTCAATATTAGGCTTCCTTTTCCATGTATCCATGGTTTTTCAAATAAAAAAATTTCCCATTCTTCTATGGATTCCTCGTTTTTAAAGGTCACCATAAGAAAAGGGGATTTCTTATTTCCCTACAAAGTATATTTCTAGAACATTTATAAAGTTATTCCTCATTTATATAAAAATAACGTAATTATTGATGTGATTCCATGGGGATATGTTCTAATGATACCATCCAAATTTTTTCTTTAGATGTTTTATGATGATTTTTTTAATAAAACTATCATGAAACTAGTTTTTATTTCACATGTTGATTAAGTTGTGAATTAATGGTAGATATTATTATGGTTTTTATGATGAAATGAAAGCCCTGTGTATTTTTTTCACTTTATTGTTCTTGGAAATTATAGAAGATTATGGGTGATCCTAGGATATATCTCTCCAAATTCATTGGGTAATGATTTACTCTCTAGAAAAATGATGATTGTAATTAACGGATTATAAGTTATTCAATTATTAGTGAAATATGACTGAACAAAAGTGATTAATATAATTTCCCAATATACCTTCATATTTTTTCTATTATTTATATTATTTTTTAAGTTTTTCTTGAGCAAAGGTTAATTCTTCATTTCTCAATATTGTTTATTCATATAACTATTGTATTATGATATTCCGTAGATTTATGACAAGACTCAAGATTAATGATTTATTTCATATTGGGTATGATTTTGGTATATTATGATCATGTACCTTGATTATGTTCTCATACTCATTTGCTCTTCTTATGTTCACTTATAATCCTCGATTGATGTTAGTAATGCTTACCC
This sequence comes from Viscum album, assembly GCA_963277665.1. Lineage (NCBI taxonomy): Eukaryota > Viridiplantae > Streptophyta > Magnoliopsida > Santalales > Viscaceae > Viscum > Viscum album. The sequence goes on along the minus strand of OY728151.1, from coordinate 1,364,610,846 downwards.
TTACTAATCATTTGACAGTACCCATATTATGTATCCATTTCCTCTAGTTATAAATTAATCTATTACATAACATATCTCAATAAGGGTATCATGTGTGGAAAATTTTTGGGATATATTGAAGACTTATTATGAAATAACAAGTTATCGAAATAGTGTGGAAATGTCTATTAGAAGGGAAAGGTATGGGTTTTATTAGTTAATTATTTTTACAAATTGTCTAAAAACCTAAACATTAAAGGCCTTGGGTACATAATTGACTCAATAATTATCATTTATTTTCATACTTCACGAATAAAAAAATTATTTTGGTCATTCATCATGTTAGATGAATACATGGTAAAAACTGATCGAAAAACACAACCAAAGGACAAAATTATGCTTGATAATTAAAAGAAATCATATAAGTATATTTTCTCATATTCAATATCTCGACGGTAAAATAGTCCATCAAAATCAAGAAAAATGATGATAAATATAGCATCCTGCCTTTTTATCACATAAACTTTCATTACATTTTACAAAACTAAGGATCATTAAGGTTTAGTGTCTTGGAAACTAGGAACTTAAAACATGAAAACATAAAACATTCTTCTTAAACACTTGAAAGGCTTCTCCTCATGTTCACCCTAGGCTCATTACTGCATCTCATAACCTGGGGACATACATCAAAAGAAAGGGTGAGCAGAAGGCCCAGCAAGGGAAACAAGTGAAACATTTTACATATGAACTTGAGATACATCAATAAAGTCATGAAAAGAACTTTAAGGCATGAAAATGAAATCATGAGGCATATCATAATAAAAACTTTTTCATAACATGAAGATGTGGCTACATCATTTAACATAGACAATCATGAACATATCACCAAGGTCCATCCCCAAGGTGTCATTTGAAAATTACCAAGGTTATTCACCAAGGTATCGTGAAAATTGTAATCTCTAGTGGTTACATCATTACCCAATGCATTGGAGCGCTATCATGGCGCACCCTTAAATTTGCCTTTATTATCATGTGATCCACATATATCATCATCAAACATTTCATAAATAACCCATATAGCATAAAATAAATGGGTTTCATTTCAAAATCACAACGTTTTAAAAACTGCTTTAAAGACATGATCTTTACGTCACTTTAAAACCCACAGAAAAGGAAGGTGGGTCTCATGTATGTAAATCCCGTAATTTAAAATAGAACATTTTGGTATATATGTGAATACCCCTTTAGAAGAAAGAGATTTTAGTATTCACTTAATAATATAAAAGAACTTTAGAAAAAGAGAGAGACATTTTGAGACGGAAATTCTGCAGCATAACGGCTATGTTACAAGGTTTTAGAAGACTTTAAAAAGAGAAGGAAAATGGGTCAAACATTCATAAATGACCCATAAAACAGTATATGGACAGAATAACAAGGATACATGATCATGGTAATGAAATTTCAAGGACATACCATTTGAAATGAAAAACATGGAAGGAAGACAAAAATTAGATTTCTCTTATGAAAGTTCGGCAGCCTAACGGCGTTACTTAAACTTCAACAAAAAAATGATTTGAAAAGATCAAATAGGGTCTCTCATCATGTGAACATAAGATTTCAGTATTATAGATATAGAGATAATTTCCCAACATAATTAAAAAGGAACTTTAAAGACTTTACATGAAAGTAGAACTTTGAAATGAATGAGAAGGGTGAAAGAATACCCTAACAAATTCGGCAGCCTAACGGTGCCACTTAAAACTTCAAAATACTGAATTGAAGAGATAAAATGGGGTATCTCATCATATGAACATAAGAGTCCAGTATTATATATGTAGAGATCATACCCCAACATAACAAAAAGTAACTTGAAAGAATTGACATGAAAGTAGAACTTCAAAACGAGAAGGGTGAAGAACCACTTAAAAATTCGGCAGCCTAACGGCGCCACTTAAAACTTCAAAATACTGAATTGAAGAGATCAAATGGGGTCTCTCATCATATGATCATAAAAGATCAGTATGATAAATATAGAGATCATACCCCAACATAACAAAAAGGAACTTGAAATAATTGACATGAAAGTAGAACTTCAAAATGAGAAGGGTGAAGAACCACTTAAAAATTCAGCAGCCTAACGGCGCCACTTAAAATTTCAAAATACTGAATTGAAGAGATCAAATGGGGTCTCTCATCATATGATCATAAAATATCAGTATGATAAATTTAGAGATAATACCCCAACATAATAAAAAGGAACTTGAAATACTTTACATGAAAATAGATCTTGAAAAATGAGAAGGGAGAAAGAATCCGTTACAAAAATTTCGGCAGCCTAACGGCGCCACTTAAAACTTCATAAAACGAAATAATGAGAGTAAGAGGGTATCTTTCATTATATGAACATGAAAAGGGCAGTAATAGGAGTATAAAAGAACATCCTCCAACATAAGAACATGGAGCATAAAAGGAATGACATAAAAGAGATTACTTGAAATGAAAGAGAGAGGTCGGATCCCTTACCTTAAAATGTAACTCTTAAAACTCAAAGGTTGGGACCTTGAGGGCTTGGGGGCACCTTGGGAGGACTCCTTGGGATGTAAGGAGACTAGAACTTCGTTGACGATGGTTTTGGAGTAGAAAAGATGAGAGGAGGGCTTGGTATTTATAGGGAAAGTGAGAGGACAAGGCATTAATGGCCAAGGGACAACTCAAAAGTGGTTTTCTCAAAAGCATGGGCCCTCCCATGGTACTTCCCATAAAGTTAGGCCACATGGGGACCCCCACACAATAATTCATCCTCTTTAGTCGAACATCCTTTAAAACATCTCATGACATCATCATGACACAGTTATGATGTCATTAAACATACCGAAACCCTAAAACTGTATTTTTACTATTCACTGAAAATTCAACTTTCTCAGAAAAATCCCAAAATTTCACCTTAACCAAATATGAATGCTCTGATTTCAAAAATGAACTCCATTTTATAAAAATAATTTTCTAAATATTTTTAATTTATTTTTTAAATAAATACACTATTCACCGAAAATTCATTATTTTTAGAAAAAACCCCAAAAATTACCTTAACAAAATATCGATGCTCTGAGTTCAAAAATGAAATCCATTTTATAAAAATAATTTTCTAAATATTTTTAATTTAAATTTTAATTAAAAAACACTATTCACCCAAAAAACTAATACTTGAATAATAATTTATGAAACCGTTTTTTAACCATTTTATTGAATCACATTACTTAAATCAAGGTGCCGAGATTATATTAATACTTTCTTTAAGTGTGATTACTAATCCATTTGGTCACATTACTAATCCTAAGCATAAAATCACTATTCATAATTTACTATTCATCAAAAATTAAGTTGATCTTATTAGACTCTAAATTCCGTACTGAACATATTTGTAGAATACCATTTTTTGAAAATCATTACACATTTTTATTTATTTAAGTTTTACATAAACATTTTTAAAATATCCTTTCTCTAAAATTCATCAAAAATATGCATACTATATTTATCTGGTCATTTGAAAATTCAGAAACTTCATCATAAGAAGAAATTCCAATTTTTATTTAAAACAAAGGATTACACAAGGCAGTTATGGTCTCCTTACATAGCCCCTTATCACACCTACATAGGACCTAAGTGTAAGGTGTGCTAAGCTTAGGGAATCTGAGGGAGGCTCGGCCAACATCGCACGAGTAGTAATTTCTATCAGTTTGAACTTCTCGCGAAGGCGATCCCGTTCTAGCTTCACACTATGAAGTTCATCTTGGGTTTGGTCCAGAGCAAACCCCAGTGGTGCTACCTCCTTCCCAAGTTCTATTAGATGGGCTTCGATCGGTCCAAGACTACTGGGTGAGGCCATCGAATCTTCTTTCTATATTAATTAACCAAGATTACTTGTATTTAGAGACAATAATCAAAACGTTTAGTTTCCAGCAGTCATATTGACCAATGGTCATATAACAGTCAAAAACCAATGGTATCGTTTTAATTATACTCATGTTATCAAATGAAACATTTTTGTTGAGTATAAAAATAAAATAAAAATAACACATAAAATTAGGAAACAAGATTTATTCAAAATTTCGGGTCGTTACAATAAATCTATTAACCCCTATTTGGAAAACATCACTTGACTATCAAGGCACACCTTAGAAACTCATTCATAAGTATGAGTCTTCAAAAAGTATAAATATAGATTAAAAAATTTAAAGATGGTATTTCTTTCCACTTCTTTATATTTATTTTATCTTCTACTCCAAATCTATTATCTCTACCATTATTTCCTCTATTGGTTATTTAATGGGGTATAAATTGAAATTATGGTTTTTGAAGTCCTAATTTACCCTTTTAAATGGTTTTTGAAAATATTTTACTATAACTATGATCATCCTAATTTTCTTTTCATTAGATACATGATAAAATTAGGAGGATGTATTTTCTTAAATAGGTAAATGTGAAAACCCAGGTATTTTTAAAAATATACTATGTCTAATATTGATGATGTAAATATATGTTTATTTAAAAATATTTTATATATTTTTATTACATGTCTCAAAAGATATTATGTAATCAATTAGATATCAATTATTTATTTAAAATTATTATAACATAAAATATGATTTATTTATAGGTAAAATATATTTCCTTAACATTTTATTAATATATATAAAGAATTATTTAATATTATAAAAATATATATTTATTTTGAATCAATGTATTTATATTGAAGCTTATTTTAAATAATATTATTATGTTAATAAACAATAATATGTCCATTCATTTTTAATGGAAATAGTTTTTATTCTATATAAATCATTTTTATTTTACTATATGGTTTTATTTAAAAGTTAAATTTCTCAATTTAATTTTTTTTAATTTCATAAAATGAACATTAATTTTGGATTTATCATGATATATTTATCTTAAGTTTATTTTTTGGGTATTTTTCTATGAATGTTTATTATTCAATTAATAGTAAAAATATAGTTTTATGAATATTGTATCTTTTATTAAATCATCATGATATAAATATGAAATAAAAAACTTATGAAACCTATTGAACATGTATTACATGATAATAAACCCACAATTTTATACTAACACTATCCAATCAATATAAAATAGGTTTTATTTCAAGATAAATTTGAAAACATTTATCCATGATAACACATTGCTTTTGCGACAATGGAAGAGTCAATATTTGTGCCAATAACATAATAGTTAAGATGATATGAGTCATTTATCATACCTAATAGATAATAATTACAAATAATCAATTAATTTGACATGTATTTATGAATTTTATAATTATATAACAAATAATTTTTCAAGTTAAAAGTTGGTTACCATGGTAAAGGATAGAATAAGTTGAGTATGTCATTTTTATTATATTAAGAAATTAATATTTACAAAAATTATAACCTCTCTCATTTAATATCTTATAACAATTCATAATAATGAAAGGATATTATGAATTATAATAAATGAAAATATTTATTATGATTAAAATAAATTTGTGATAGAAATTTTTATTGAATTTTAGTTTTGGTATAACTTCCTAGAACGCTTTCACAACATCGACGTGATAATTGTGCAAGCTATAGAAAAATAAATGTAAATTGTTTAAAAAATGTTTAATGTTATATGTTTTGGATTAATTATGGTGTTCCATGAATTTTTTTATTAAAATGATAGTTATTTAATGAATCAAATCTTTAAAATATAATTAATCATTTATATATATATTTGTTACAGTTAAATTATATGACTAGTTCTAAAAATGACTTTAAAGATATTTAATGTTTAGAAATATTTTATAAATTTAATTAAAAATGTTAAAATGAATTTTAATAGAAAATTAAGGATGGAAAATTGTCAAAATTTTCATAAATGGTCCATTTTTTATCCACATTAAATCTTAAAAGTTATTTTTTTCACTTAAACACTAATAATTTTAAAGACACCATTGAATATATTCTATAAAAAAAGACGTTACCTACCCATTAAAAATAATCATATTAGATTGTTTTTTCTTCAAAAATATTACCAAATCCCTATATAATATTCCATTATCATATACATAATCCCCAATTGTGATAAAAATTCTCTTCTCCAAATACCTTAAACTCAATCCAATGTGTGCGACTCAAAGATCGAGGTAAGGGTTTCCAAGACACTTTCACCTTTCTTAATTATGATTCATTACCTTTAAACCATATAAAATTGTCACTTACCTTTCTTCCATGATTCCATTATTATATAATTCTAATATATTTATTCAATTTATTCTAGGGGATCACTTTTAATCTCTCACCAAACACTTTTCTATAAGTGGTTACCGTAGAGACCCAAAGCTTGACATACATGGACATTACATTACTTTTGCGGAATACTTAATACATAACAAAAACAAACACCGAAGGACCGTAATAGTTTATTGTCTTTGGAAACTCATAATATAATCTTCTAATCATGGTGAAAGATCTTCAACATCACCCATAAAGATCTTCTTCTTTTGTTTTCTTACCTCAAACCTTTGTTTATATCCTGGGGAAAAGAAAACATATAAAGGGTGATATCAAATGCTAAGTAAGGGTAAGCATGGAGAAAATAAAACAAACCATATACATTTGAACTTAAAAACATGAATATAACGTTTAAAGATAAAAATCTTGAGCAATGACATAAAACATAGAATTACGTAAGGCATGGATCATAATAGAACATTAATCATGATTGAATAGCATGGTAAAAAACATGCAATTGGGGAAAACCATTAATCACTTGATATGATTTACAAAATAGTCAAGGCATTGCTGCTAGGACTATCTTAGTAGATAAAGTCCCTTTCTGAATCGAGTTCACTCCTCATTCCAGTCCTGTATCATTGAACCGGATTAACATTCCATTCCAGCCATGTCTATCTCATGAGATATAAATCTTTAAAAAATTCATTGGAGGTAGATATAGGTCCCACCCATCTAATAATTAAATCATTCTTACGTGTGACACAACATAAACATAAATCATTCATCATAACCCAAAGAATAAAATGGGTTTCATAAACATCATCCCATCATAACATAATCCATATAAAACAAATGGATATCATTTCATCATAAGAATAGTGAAACCATGTAAATCATAGAGACATTTTACATGAAAAATACACATATGAAATAATGTCATCTTATATGGAAAATGGTTTTGATAAAACACTTGAAATGAATTCTTGAGGAAAATATCCTTTCTTCTTCAAAATCATTTTCTTTTCAAAAAATTCCATAAAATTTTAAAAGAAAAGGATTTTGTTGAAAATAATCATCAAATCTTGTAGAGTAAGCTTCATCAAAATTATGTGTTATGAAACTGTAAAAATCCATTCATGCTGTATAAGTTTAAAAAACATGTTTCTCGTACTTTTGCCAGAAAAGTCAAAAAGTACCTTGTATGGTAAAAAAAAGAAAGACTCCTTACATACCTTGTAGTAAAAGTCAAAAATGGGTAAAAAGGACTTTAAACATACATGAAACCATTTTTAGAAAATAGGGACATGGAAGATAAATATAACCCCAATAAATACTTATGAATAAACAATCTCGGATAAAAATGATATTGGAAAATTTACCCCTTACCTTATGTCTGATATGCTCCATATGTATCCGAACCTCCTGTATAATGATTTAAATAATGTCATTGAATTATTACAGAATCATATTCATTGTTATGATATCATATATGGTTCACTTATGACTTTATATTACCTGTTCTTTTGTAAATTCCCTGTTAAAGCAGCGTTTTGGGTAAAATCGTTTCATTTGTCGTCTATGTCTTGACTTGTAATTATTCATATGATTACTTAGATCATGATTACATACTTCCAGAATGTAAAACATGATTTATATGTAATATATATTCATAATATACATATATATAATAGATCTATAAATGGAAAGAAATACACCGTTCATGGAGACCAGTAGGTCATACGTACCCATGAACGCTATTTTAGTTTCCTTATTAAATTGAATGGCAGTAAGTAAATAACATTTAAATAAGTCCAGTATCATTAATATGTCATATATTTCATGATTATTTAATATATATACTTTATAATCATTTTTGATTGGTTAACATGGAGAATGAATCTCATCGTGTCGTGGAGACGGCAATCCGTACGTACGCACGAGCGATGATATTGTTACCATAATTATTGAATGGAATTAGAGTGGATGATATAATATATCAGAATTAGTATCATCTTATAATAGTCATATATATTTATTCTTTAAACCATTATACCCATCCAAGTAATGTGGTGGTGGAAATACTAATTACACCACGGCGTGGAGACAGTATTCCGAACGTACGCACGCGCGGTGATTTCATTTTCCATAGGATGGATAGAAGGTAAAATGGGGTTGTTTTATATTTATAATATCATATTAGTGTATTAGTGATATTGATTTTATTACTTTACAATGAAACAACTAAATGGGAGGAATTTGAAGCAAAAAAAATTTGAAAGAATCGGTAGAAGAGATTACCTCTTCTTCGACGCACCTCCTTTAAGCTTCCTCTTAAGGGACTAGAGTGTAATGTCCCGGAATTTTTCCATGTATTATTTTAATATTATATGTGAATTAATTCGAGACCTGGCTCTAAGACGGCGTGCAATTATGAGGCCCGGTGATCCTGGAACAAATGTTTGAATTTAATTTAATAATTAAATTACACGCGTGGGGTTTTCCTGAAAAAGTGGAACAACTTTTGAACGGGTGCTCGGATCAAAAATATGATGGCATATTTGCGTTCATAGTATCGGGTTTACCCTATAAGAGACCTAATATCGACTGGCGCATGCCGGTGGGGAAATCTGGGTTATGGACGTAACCGCAATAAAATATTTAATTCAAAATATTTTATTAAATCTGTTGCAGCGGATATATTTATCATTTTTAAATAAAGGCTAGAATAGGGGTCCAGGGTTACAAACCTCATAACCCTGAAACCCTTGGTGGCTCTGGAGGCTCTAGAGAAAACCTCCCAATGTGGCAATGATGTTCCTGACAATTTTCACCGGTGACGACGACGCAGCGACTGGATCTTCACCAACGAACGCCACGGAATCCCGGTAGGATGATTAATTTGTGATTTCTTCCCCGTTCTTAATTCCTATGATGAACGCGGACTAATCCACAAACAGATTAGCCCACGTATCAGTCATTTTGCGGGATGGTCTATTTACGGGAATCGTGGGGATTTGATTCTTGAAATTATTTTGGTTTTTGTTCAACCTTCTAACGGTGATGAACCAAGATCGACACGAACATCGATCAAGGTTTATCCCTCTCAATTTTTGTGTTTTTCTCTCTCGGTTCCTGCGTGTTCTTCATGTGTGTTCTACGCGTTCTTGGAGGAAATCTATTATTGCATATTTGTTTGTTGGCGCAACGATCTAAAATCAAAGATCCAACATTGAGATGACCTAGCGAAGGTGCGACGGTGATGGCGGCGGATAAATCAATGTGGTTTGGAAACTCCCGTTCTTCGAGCATTTTCATGCGGGTGGATCAGGACGTGCTATCAAGGCCGATCAGGAGCCTGAAACCAACGGAATCAGTTTTTTAGGGGCGGGATGACTCCAAATCTGGAGTTTCATGATGATTTGACGGTTGGATCAAGAACCGGAGATTTGGCCGAGGCGCGTAGAGGAAGACAACGATTCTGGAAAAAAAATCCCGACTACATGGCGTGTAGTATGGGCTACATGGCGTGTGTTCATCAGCGGATTTACCTGGCATGTACTCCAGGAGTACACGAACACGGGTTGGGTACACGGCCAAGGACACAGCGTGTATACCCCTCCCCGGCCAGACCCGTCCAAAAACACGGGATACCCCATGTGCTGGTACACGGGCAGGGGACACGGACAGAGACCGTGTACGGGCACATGGCCAGCGTACACAGAGCAAGCCCCAGGTTCTCGAACACAGTGTGTGATTCTTCTACACGACGTATAGTTACTTACTATCAGACAAGACAAATGACATGGGCAGTACCCGGAGTCAAGGGACACGGCGTGTGATCATCCTACACGCCGTGTAGTTGACTTTTGTAGAGCTTGAACAGATGACACAGGTCGTTTACACAGGCAGTACCCAGGGTCAAGGAACACGGTGTGTAACCATACTACATTCCATGTAACCATTTCTTCATGGATTCAGCCACTTTTCTTCTTTGACTTGGACTAGTCTTCTTAGGGTCCGTACCCTTGGTCTTTTCCCTGAAGGTTCTGGCATCATTTCCTTTATACAGGAGTATGATCCCTTCAGCAGGACTTCCTGAATAGAGTTTTTGGAATACCCTCTTCGAGACTTAGAGCTGGATCCTCTATTCATTTCTGGAACCCTAGGTAGAGTTCTTGGTATCGACGTAACCAACTTTACTCGGGCACCGATCCTCTACATAGCAGATTAGTTCAGACTGAGTTGTTGGAATCACCCCATGGCTATTGGTTGTGATCCTCATCTAAGCATCATGTTCTCAAGTCCTTGTGGAGTGTGTTCTCCCAGAATGAGTACTTCATGTCTCTCTCTTCAGACCTAGGAGTGTGTTCTCCTTGTTACGTGCTTAGTGGAATCTTCAAGCTGGATCCTAGTGGTCGTATCGCGATAGTCGATCGTGTATGAGTATATCTGGATATTCTTGTTATATATTTCGTAAACATATACTATGTAAAGATGGTTGTATATTTCCTTTGTGGTATTTCCCTTGTTGTATTTCCTTTGTGGTTTCAGGTTGTCCTACTAGGTATTGTTATACTCACCCCTGCACGGGCTTTGCCTGCACGTGTCATGTCTTGTGCAGACAAGCAAGCCTTTGACAGGATTCTAGGTGAACCAGGACCAGACGGTACTCTGTGAGATCAGATATGCCGAGGTGTGTTCCTACGGCTACAGACTATAGTCCCAGCACCTTTCTTTATAGGTTGAACTTTGTTTCAGACTTTTTTTGGTGGGCTTTTACTTTTTTCCCGGGGTTTTACACTTGTTGTACTTTACTTTCCTATCGTACTCTGTTGGTTGAGATTTTTAGTGTATGAATGCATTTCATTTTTTAGTAGTTTTTTTTTACTTTTCATCTTTGTGGGCTTGAGGATGTGTGTGCGTGTGTACAGGTTTATAGAAAATTCCTCCCATGTTAGTAACATGCCTACTCGGTGCTAGTCACTAGCCCCTGGCCTATTGAAGGTGGGCTTGGGGAGTTGTGGCTCAAGCCCCACTGGGATGGATCATGACAGAGTGGTATCAGAGGTGGTCGGTTCCACCATAGGACCGAGAGTCTGTGAGTTGGTTTGGGGAAATAGCGTTAAGTGTTTCGATTTTGGATTTCAGGCCAAGGACCCCAGTGTTGATGTGGGCGGCCGACGTATCCATGCACCAGAACTCCGACAACCTTATTTTCAACTCGGAACATGAGAACACTAGTTTCAGGGGAAAATAATGGTACATGCATCATATAGGAATGGGTTGTGGTTTCCATGTCCTTCTTGAGTCAGCTCTCCAAATATACTCACTGACTGAGATACATCTTGTTTTATTAGAGGATGCCTCCACGATGCGCACCCGCTAGGATCCAGCAGCTCAATCACGAGGATGACTCCCTCAGTGAAGAAGCTTTGATACAGAGAGTAGATCCCCCAGTTTTACCATCTGGTGGGGTGCCAGTTATCCCGCCAACTGTGGAGTAGTGTTTAGTTCCTACTGTACCAGTGGAGGAGGAGCGCAGGCTGAGCGCACTCCACGAGTTCCATAGACAGAGACCCCTTAGGTTTCGAGGTGATCCTGACCCTTAGGCAGTAGAGGACTGGCTTGAGGCAGTGGCTAGAGTCTTCTGTTTGGTCAGGACACCAGCAAACCAGATGGTGATCCTGGCAGCAAGCCTCTTGCAGGGCTCAGCAGGGCGATGGTGGAGTTTGGTTATCCTGACCCACGATGAGGCAACTCCTGCATGGTCATATTTTGAGCATATCTTCAGAGAAGAGTTTTCACTAGTTACCCTGAGAGCAGTATGTATACAGGAGCTTCTTCAGCTCCAGTAGGGAACCATGTCGGTGGTTGACTATTCATCGAGGTTTACCGACCTCTCGCGGTACTCGATGGATATGGTCAGAGATTAGTACTTCAGAGCTCGGACTTTTGAGCGGGGCTTGAACAGAGATATCTGAGCTAAAATCGTCCCTATGAGCATTCCTACTTATGCTGGGGTGCTCGAGCGGGCTTTGGTGGTCGAGAGCTTCTTGGAATAGTCAAGACAGCCGGCAGTTGTTAGTAGTGGGAAAGCTGGAGCAGGGAATTCAGCAGCAGGGAGCCGATGTTAGGGACCCAGGCATGGGAGACGTTTTCAGAGGAGATCCCAGGACAGGGGATCTTCCATAAAGGGTTCACAGGGCGCATCCAGCCAGCCTCGAGAGAGGTGATGCTACTCACATGACAGTAGAGGACATCTCGCTCGAGATTGTCTGACCCGCCGTACTACTGACATGGGAGCAGTGGATGGACCACTGATGCAGAGAAAACATGTGTAGAAGATAGATCCTTGGGGTGACAGACGTCATAGGGGAGTTGGGAGAGTAGTTGGAGGTGGTCGGCATTTTGACCTTTTACCACCACCACCCCCAGGAGGTCCATCCCAGGTTCAGGGAGACGGTGGATAGAGGCAAGGACAGGTGCAGGCTGCAGAGGCTTATGACCCAGGTACTCCCAGAATGATTAGAGGTACAATCTGTGTCTTTTCTACTTTGGCTACCATACTGATAGACATAGGTGCTAATCATTCCTTTCTGGCTTCTTATCTTGTTCGAGACCATGAGATTCCAGTTGAGTCGTTGACTCGACCCTTACGCTTAGAAACACTGACTGGAGAAGATTCAGAGATCACACACCTCTGTAGACAGTGTGACCTGACCCTTGGAGGCGAGAGTTTCAGTTGGAACCTCTTGGTGGTAGCGTTAAGGCCTTACGATGTCATTCTTGTTATGGATTGGCTATCCACAGTTCATTCCCAGATTGACTGTTTTAGGCGAAGGGTGTGGTGTGACCGTAGTGATGGAATGAGGTTCTCTTTTGTTGGTGAAATAGAGACCTAGGAAGCGCAGGATGGACTCATGCATAGGAAGGCACAACTGATATCCTATCAGTTGGCTAGCCTATCCCTTGGCGCAGCAGATGTTACGAGTTTCCAGTTTCCAGTAGTTGTGGCAGAGTACGAGGACGTCTTTCTAGAATATGTCCCCAAACTACCTCCCCATCGAGAGATAGATTTCTGCATTGAGTTGAAACCTGGGATGACACTGATATCAGCATCATCATATAGGATGGCTCCTGAAGAGCCTCGTGAGATGAGGGTCCAGCTAGAAGACTTGCAGAAGAAGGGATTTGTGAGACCCAGTGTTTCACCCTGGGCAGCCCCAGTGCTGTTTTCCAAGAAGGGAGACGGGAGCTTGAGGCTATGTGTGGATTACTAGTGCCTGAATCAGGTGACCATGAAGAACCGGTATCCACTACTGAGGATCGATGACCTCTTCGAACAGTTGATAGGGGCATGATGGTTCTCGAAGGTCGATCTACGATCAAGCTATCACCAGTTGCGAGTACGGAATGAGGATGTACCGAAGACAGCTTTCAGATGTCGCTACGGTCACTATGAGTACTTGGTGATGCCCTTCGGCATGACGAATGCCCCAGCAGTTTCCATGGGACTCATGAACTGGATCTTTCATCCCTATCTAGATCGGTTCGTTGTGGTCTTCATCGATGATATCCTTATGTACTCTGCGTCTGAGGAGGATCACATGATACACATAAGGATGGTTCTGGACACACTCTGAGAGCACTAGTTGTATGGGAAACTCTCGAAGTGTCATTTTTAGATACAGTAGGTCCACTTTCTGGGACACGTTATCTCAGCAGATAGTGTAGCAGTGGACCCAGCCAAGGTGGAGGCAGTGCTATCATGGGAGCCACCTGGGATCATGACAGAGGTGTGGAGTTTCCTTGGGTTGGAAGGCTACTATCGGAGATTCATTCTTGATTTCTCTAGGATTTCAGCACCCATGACAGCTTTGACCCGAAATGGGCAGCCTTTTGTGTGGACCAAGAGATGCCAGCAGGCTTTCTAGCAGTTGAGACAGAGTCTCACGAGCACCCCGATCATGAGATTACCGGAAGAGGGTGTCAAGTACGTAGTGTTCTGTGATGCATCAGGGATCCGGCTTGGTTGTGTCCTGATGTAGAGAAAAGCGGAGATTTCCTATGGCTCACACCAGTTGAGGCCACACGAGCATAAATACGCGACCCATGATCTTGAGTTGGCAGCGGTAGTCTTCGCGCTGAAGATGTGGCGGCACTACCTGATGGGTAAGCGGTTTACCATCTACTCTGATCACAAGAATCTCAAATATATCTTTTCTCAGACGGAACTGAATTTGAGACAAAGATGACGGCTTGAGTTCCTCCAGGATTAAGACTTTGAGATCGTTTACACACCTGGGAAGGGGAACATTATGGCAGATGCTCTCAGTAGGAAATCCAGTTCGCAGTTGCTAGATGAGGCGACGAGGCAGTTTTCCTCCTTACAGTTATCCTTCGTAGATAGAGAAGAGGGAGCTTACCTTCAATCGATGGTTGTTACCCCTCCACTCTTACAGTGAGTCAGGAAAGCACAGCGCGAGGATTCTAGCTGTAAGACTCTAAGTGCTCAGATATCCACAGGTGTTGCGGCTGATGGATATTCAGAATGTGGGGAGCACGTTGTCCTTCTCAGAGGGTGTACAGTAGTACCAGTGACGTTGCGAGAGGAGGTTCTGAGGGAGTTCCATACATCCCTTGTGTCGGTACATCCAGGCGTGGAGAAGATGTATCAGGACCTCCGACATCAGTTCTGGTTTCCAGGAATGAAGAAGTGTGTGGCAGAGTTTGTTTCTTGGTGCCTTAGTTGTCAGCAAGTAAAGGCTAAGCACCAGGTACTAGCAAGCATGACTCAGCCCCTTGAGGTGCCAGAGTGTAAGTGGGATGGGATATCCATGGACTTCGTGACGGGTTTCCCACCTACGTCCAGGGGACACAATGTCATCTGGGTGATCGTTGATCGACTCACCAAGCCGGCCCACTTCCTAGACATACGGTAACAGAGTTCAGTAGAGAGCTTGGGATGCCTCTATGTGTAGGAGATAGTTCAACTTTATGGAGTTCCATCCACGATCGTCTCAGATCGTGATGCTTGTTTCACATCCCGGTTGTGGAATGGATTTCAGGAAGCTTTTGGGACTCAGTTATGCTTGAGCACAGCGTTTCATCCTCAGACTGATGGTCAGACGGAGCGGACCATCCAGTTTCTAGAGGATATGCTACAATCTTGCATAATTGACTTCGGTCATAGCTGGGAGGATCACCTACCACTGGTGGAATTTTCTTATAATAACTGTTATCATTCCACTATTGGTATGGCACCATTCGAGGCTCTGTACGGGCGACCTTGCAGGTCACCACTTTGTTGGACTGGCCCAGGAGAGTCAGCACTCATGGGCCCAGAGATGGTGTGAGCAACTACGGAGAAGGTTTATTTCATCCAGGAGCAGATGAAGAGTGCACAGAGTCGGCAGATGTCTTATGCTGACAGGAGACGGAGTCCCTTGGAGTTCGAGGAAGGAGACCATGTGTTCCTTCGGGTCTCACCTCGATGGGGATTGCGGAGATTTGGCTGAGGCAGCAAGTTATCTCCAAGGTTTGTTGTAACATCCCAGGTAAATGAAGAATAATATATTTTCATAATTAGTAATATTTGTGAATTAAATATTAATTTTAGCTTAAAGGGGTTCCTATGTTCAATAGCGTACCCGATACGCAACAATGGGTTTCTTTGGAATCTTACGTTGCACATTAATAATATAATATTATTATTTTAAATGGTATTTAACTCCTTGTCATTGTATTAGAGAGAATGAACAAAACTAACTATAATATGATTATACATGTATTTATATTTATCCAATAAAAGTTAGAGGCTTAATATATGAATGAATCTAATTTTAAGCATAATTTACATTAAAAGGCTGATTTACCACCTTTTAATGGTGAACCCTTTTTAAATATAGTTTTAGTCACTTTAATACATTCTATATGACCAAATAAAATCCTTCTTTAGAATGAGGACATAATAATTTACTTTGGGTAATTTTTTGGTATTTTTCTGATAAAGTTCATTTTTTAAGGAATAGTGAAGATATTGTATTTTAATTCAAAACTATGTTTTAATCTAATTTATTTATATGGTTAGATTATTCTTTTAATTGGTTTTAAAGTGTAAATATATTATATTTTTACCATTTAATCTAATGTTGGTCATTAGAAGCAATTTCACATTTAAATTTTATATAATCAACTGTCAATCTTTTGATAGTTAATATTTCTTAAAAACACGCCTTTTGTTTTGACAGCGGGAATTAATTTTAAATTAATTTCTGCCACTTCTATGTTTTGAATTTGGATAAATAGATTCTATATTTTGAATCAGGAGGTTCAAATTATGTAATTAGTTAACTTTTATTTTTAGGCATTTTAAATATTTACCTCAGTAAATATTTTATTTACCATGGTTAAAGGGTAAATCAGGTAAATAAGGGTAAAACAAAATAATATTTATTTACCCTAATAGGTGTCCTAATCCTATTTTTTGAGTCATATCCGACCATGGGAATCCTTGGGTCAATTTGGGGACCCCATGGAGCCACTTAAAAGTGATTATGACACTTTATTTTAATTAACTTAAAGTAAAGGCCAAAATGAAATAAACAAATATCTTTTAGTAAATTAATTTTTACATGGGGTTATACAAGTTATATTTTAGACTATAAATATTCATTGGAAATATAAAAATATTTCTTACATCATGGTATTTTTTTATAATTTTTATAAATCAAATATATTAAATTATTTATGACACAATCATGATGCAGTATTTAACTCATTAATAAATGATTTAATTAAATAACATTATAATGATTAAAATATTATCCAAAACATGTCCAATTCTGATTAGATGATTTTATTTCGATTATGAGTCATCTTATCTTTTTCCATAATGATTTTTGGACCATTAGAAACTGAATATCATTATATTATAAAATAATATTTTCACTATTTCCTAAAGAGCCCCTCCTCTCCCTTATAAAAAGAGACCACATATGCAATTCCTCACACCTCTAAAGCCATTTTTATCGTCCAAACTCTACCAAATTAATCTCCCTACATCCCTCTACTCCTCCTAGAAGCCTTACCTTAGGAAGAAGGCACTTAAAGAAGTCCTTTGGTTCAAACCAAAGTGAGTTACCCAAATTAAAGGTAATAGTTTCTCTTAAATTGTTTTCTTTTATTTTTCTTCTCCAAGCCCAAAACCCTTTTTATTTCATTTATTTTGTAACAAAACTAGTATCCTCAATATACTAGTATTTTGTTATGATAAGGATTCAATCTACACTTACACACACCTCCATCTAATGGATGAAGAACATAATGTTTATGTGGATGGAAAACCAACGCCTCACAAAACGATGATTGTTCAATTACATCTTACCGCATCTCATGGTGGCCATTATGATGACACTGTATTTATATATGATATATATTATGTTTATGATTTCTTTATGCTTCTTTACTTCCCAATTATGTCAAACCTTTATGGTTTCCATGGTGGGTAAATACGATAATCTCATTTGAGGAAGTGCGGACTACCGCCCCCTCAAAGTGATGTGACTCGTTAATGCCCTAGGTGGGATGTATAAAAGATAGAGTTAATGATATTATATATGATATTATACTGGAATTATAATATACCTATGTATCATTATGTTTTAATTCCATTAAAATAATAAATAGAAATGAAAGTAGCGTTCATGCGTATGTACGGCTTACCGTCTCCATGAACGGTGCATTTCATTTCGTACCTCCAAATGTTATGTACTATTATAAATACATGTAAATACTGGATATATATGATATATATGATACCCAAATCATTAATATCATTCGGGATATAATGAAACTTTTACCACGTGAACAACATGTAATTATAAGAAGTCCATTTTTGACTCAAGTACCAAATATCGACAAAATGAACATTGTTAACTTAAATGATTACATAATGATTATAACATGGTAATAAGTGATATAAATGGAATAATAAACTTGAAAAAGGTTCTTAAGAAAGTATCAATTAACTTTATTTTATGATTCATGAGATTAAAGAACGAACGAGTCAAGTCGGACACGAGGTAAGGGAATTTGTCTCAATCTCCTTTCATTGAGGCATTTTTAGTTTTATACATGACTTTCTTTTATACGATGTATAAAACCCTTTGACTTTTACTTCTATTAAAAAGGAATATTTTCTCTACGAAGCGTTTTAACTAAATGACAAAAAGAAATGTTTCTTTAACGTAAGCGGTGACAATGACCTTTCCACCGCCGCGAGTATTATTTGATCTTTGGCTTCCTTAACAAGCCGGAATGATTTTAAAAGGAAAAATAAATACCAAATACTATTTTTACATATTTTGGTATTGAAAATGATTTTGAGAATGGATTTATTATTTCAATATCTTGAAATTATATTTTATTATTGCAATGTGGAAATGTTATCTTTATTTTATGCTTATGTTATGTGTTAAGATCATGTTATGGTTCTTGGGCATTATTTACGTATACGGGTGGTTCCATGATAAACCTAGGGCGGGTGAGCCCGAGATAGCTCTCTAATGCATTGGGTAACGTGATGAAGGTAAATGTGAATGTTTCTCCTAATATATTTAGGGAATATACTTTGATGGGTATTCCAAAGTAACTCCCTATGTATCTGTGATAGCTACAATGTAAGTATGGTATGGATGCCGCAAGTTACCTTTATGATTTATGATTTCTATGTGTCTTTCATAAATCTTATGATTTCATGAGGTAAGTAAAATATTTCATATTTTGTATGTATTTATGAACAAATGTTTTCATTCACTGTTTTATAACCCTTACTGAGCCTTTTATGCTCATCCCAAGTTTTGAAATGTTTTTCACGGGACTTAAAGATGAATAGGGTCAAGGATGGGATCAAGAAAAAGCCATGCTCTCTTTAACATGGAATTAGACATGACTTTTTTTAAGAGTTTTTATTTTCTGAAAAAAAGTGGATTCTGGGTAGAAGTGCCTACTTTGTAATATTTTGAGATGTAATAGTTATGTCCTAATTCCCTAAAACTCTAAACCTGAAAAGATCCTCAATGTGAATTATTTATTTAATTCAATATTATGTAATGTTTAAGGTCGGTTCCTTATATTCGTTGGCCCTTTTAAGATTATGAGTAGAGTTGGCGAGGTGGAGTATCGCTTGGCTCCACCTCCTCAGATGGACCGAGTACAAAACGTCTTCCATGTGTCGCAGCTACGGAGGTACGTGCATGATCCATCGCATGTCATCAACTAGGGCGAGCTGGACATCGATGATGGAGCAACCTTTGCTGAGTACCCAGTGGAGATCGAGGATCGGCAGTATAAGATCCTTCATGGGAAAGCTATTCCCTTAGTCTGTGTCCAGTGGTAGCACGGGAACCTCCAGGAGAGCACGTGGGAGTGGGAGGCTCAAATTCGCGTGCAGTACCCACATCTTTTTGAGTAGACCTTGTTTTGGCTTTTCGGGGACGTAAAAGCCCTAAGCTGGGTGTGATGTAATGTCCTGGATTATTTATCTATTATTTTAATATTATATGGGAATTAATTTGAGACCAAGCTCTGAGACGGCGTGCAGTTCTGAGGCCCGGTGAGCCCGGAACAAACGTTTGTATTTAATTTAATAATTAAATTACGTGTGCCTGGGGTTTTCCTGAAAAAGTGGAACAACTCTAAAATGGGTGCTTGGGTCAAAAATATGATGGCACCATTGCGTTCAGATCAACGGTTTTACCCTAGAAGAGACCTAACATCGACTGGCGCAGGCCAGTGGCGAAATCTGGGTTTTGGACGTAATCGTTATAAAATATTTAATTCAAAATATTTTATTAAATCTGTTCCAGCAGATATCTTTTTCCTTTCTAAATAAATGCTAGCACAGGGGTCCAGGGTTACAAACATCATAACCCTGAAACTCTTGGCGGCTCTGGAGGATCTGGAGAAAACCTCCCAACGATGCGACAATGTTCCTGACGATTTTCACCAGCGACGACGACGCGGCGACCGGATCTTCACCAACGAACGCCGCAGAATCCAGGTAGGATGTTTAATTTGTGATTTCTTCCCCATTCTTGATTCCTATGATGAACACGGACTAATCCATGAACAGATTAGCCCGTGGATCGGTCATTTTGCAGGATGGGCTATTTGCGGGAATCGTTGGGATTTGATTCTTGAAACTATTTTGGTTTTTTTCAACCTTCTAATAGTGATGAACCAAGATCGATATGAACATCGATCGAGATTCGTCCCTCTCGATTGTTGTGTTTTTATCTCCCGGTTCCTATGCATTCTTCGTGTGCGTTCTACATGTTCTGGGAGGAAATTGATCGTTGTGCATTCGTTTGTTGGCGCAATGATCTGAAATCAAATATCCAACATCAAGACGACCTAGCAGAGGTGCGACGACGACATCGGTGGACAAATCGATGTGGTTTGGAAACTCCCGTTCTTCGAGTGTTTTTGTGCGGGCGGATCAGGACGCGCTATCAAGGCCGATCGGGAGCCTGAAACTGACGGAATTGGTTTTATAGGGGCGGGACGGCCCCAAATTCGGAGTTTCATAATGATCTGATGGTTGGATCAAGAATCGGAGATTTTTCCGAGGCGCGCAGACGAAGACAGCGATTCTGGAAAAAATCCGGACTACACAGCATGTAGTATGGGCTACATGGCATGTGTTCATCAGTGGATTTACCTGGAGCTTACTCCGGGAGTACACAGACACGGGTTGGGTACACGAAGTGTATACCCCTCCCCGGCCATACCCAGCCTGATACACGGGATACCCCGTGTGCTGGTACACGAGCAGGCAACACGGACAGAGACCGTGTACGGGCACATGCCAGCGTACATGGAGTGAGCCCCATGTGCTCGAACATGGTGTGTGATTCTTCTACACACCGTGTAGTTACTTACTATCCGAAAATCCTAATGACATGGGTCATTTACACGGGCAGTTCCCGAAGTCAAAGAACACGGCGTGTGATCATTCTACATGCCGTGTAGTTCAGTTTTACACAGCTTGAACGGATGACACGGTCCGTTTACACGGGTAGTACCCAAGGTCAAGGAACACGACGTGTAACCATACTACACGCCATGTAACCAATTCTTCATGGCTTGAGCCACTTGTCTTCTATGACTTGGACTAGTTTTCTTAGGGTCTGTACCCTTGGTCTATTCCCTGAAGGTTCTGGCATCATTTCCTATATACAGGAGTATGATCCCTTTAGTAGGACTTCCTGAATATAGTTGTTGGAGTTCCCTCTATGAGACTTAGATCCGGATCCTCTATTCATTCTTGGAACCCTAGGTAGAGTTCTTTGTATCGACGTGACTAACTTTACCCGGGCGCCGATCCTCTACTTAGCGGATTAGTTCAGACTGATTTGTAGGAATCACCCCATGGCTATTGGTTGTGATCCTCATCTGAGCATCGTGTTCTCAAGTACTTGTGGAGTGTGTTCTCCCAGAATGAGTACTCCATGTATCTCTCTTAAGACCTAGGAGTTTGTTCTCCTAGTTACATGCTTAGTGGAATCTTTGAGCTGGATCCTAGTGTCGGTATCACGATAGTCGATCGTGTATGAGTATATCTGGGTATTCTTGTTATATGTTCTATAAACATATACAGTGTAGAGCTGACTGTATCTTTCCTTTGTGTTATTTCCCTTGTTGTATTTACTTTGTGGTTTCGGGGTGTCCTACTGGGTATTCTTATACTCACCCCTGCACGGGCTTTGCTCGCACGTGTCGTGTCTTATGCAGACGAGCGAGCATTTGACAGGATTCTAGGTGGACCAGGACTGGATGGTACTCAGTGATATCAAACAGGCCGAGGTGTGTTCCTATGGCTATAGACTATAGTCCCAACACATTTCTTTATAGTTTGGACTTTGTTAAAGACTTTCTTTTGGTGGGCTTGTACTTTTGGCCCAGGGTTTTACACTTTTTGTACTTTACTTTCCTATCATACTCTGTTGGTTGAGATTTTTAGTGTATGCATGCATTTCCTTTTTTATTAGTTTTTTTTTTACTTTTAATCTTTGTGGGCTTGGAGATGAGTGTGCGTGTGTACAGCTTTATAGGCAATGCCTCCCATGTTAGTAGCATGCTTACTCAGTGCTAGTCACCAGCCTCTGGCCTATTGGAGGAGGGCATGGGGAGTTGCGGCTCAAGCCCCACTGGGACGGGTCGTGACATAGAGTTGGTACTTTGAGAAGATAAAAACCTCTAGAATGTTTATAGGGAAGTGGAGAAGTAAAATGGGTAGGGGTTTTCTGAGATTAAAGGCTCAAAGTTGTGTACAGAGGAGAGGGAGGAGGTTCCCTTTTATAAGGGAGGAGTGAGGCACCTTTGGAAAGCTCAAAAATATTAATTTATAATAAATGAAACCCCACTTAAAAACCTCCAAAAATGACTCATATTCGATTATTGGATGATATAGGATTGTAATCCCATCAAACAATAAAATTTATACATGTTGAAAATTTATTTTAAACCTTATCAACTTGATTTATCCTTATTTAATCTATTTAATTTTATTTGTGGTAATAAGATTCTATATTTTAAATTATTATAAATATTTACGTATGTGTTGTTAATTTTACATAATTAGATAATTTATGACATTTTAGACCATATAAATTTTAATTTATAATTTTTAAATATTTTTTGTGATTTTTAAACAATTTTATATTATGTTATTTTTATAAAATAACAATAGTGTCAATTTTGACACTATTCATTTATTTGAATTTAAATAAAATACACACAGAAGATATGTTAGAAATAAAAGATTTAATAGATTTATAACATGTCATATTTATCTAGAAAATTTGTGGAGCACATTAAATAGTTCATGTAATATTTATTTTAATATTTTTAAAACCATTTATTTCATATTTCAATCAATAAAATAATTTCAACATCACTATTATGTCACCTTTAATGATAATTATTTAATCCATAAAAATTATAAATAAATTTACATGATGTAGATAATATTATTATCTTTCTAGAGACTATTCATGTTTGATTTTTCATGAAGTTTATAACTAAATTAAAATTATTATACTTATAAGATTTTAGAGAGTGACCTGTTGTCACTTTCTTTGGTTTTAAGTATAATTATATCATTTTCATGGTCAATAGTCCCTAAAATGAATCTATTCTGACCCTTAGGTGATATGGGTCTACATTTAGTCATTAAATAGAATTTTGGCAGGTGTTAGGATACTTTTATAATCTTATTTTTACCATTAATTATCTGATTTACCTTTAACTGTAGTAATTAAAAATTACCGTAGTTACTATTCATAATATCAAAAAAAATAAAAGTAACATATTGACATAATTTGGACCCACTGAATTCAAATATGGAATACATTTTTCAAAATTCAAAACATAGAAGTTTTAGTAATTAATTTAAAATTAATCATGTTGTTAATAAAATGAGTTTTAAAAGTTAAAACATTGCCAAAGACTGAAATGTTTTTACCTGTGAATTCAATGTAAAATTAATGGTACTGAAATAAATTATATTAAATGGTAAAAATATAATATATTTATACTTCAAAGCAATTAAATATTATATTTTAACCATATAAATTACTGCGATGAAAAAAGTTGTTTTTAATTAAAATATAGCGTGTTTTTACTATTCATTAAAATATGAAAGTTATCAGAATAATATGAAAATTTTATCCAAAGTAAATTTTTATATAATGATTCCAAAGAAGAATTTTATTTTGTCAAATTTAACTTATAAACATGTCAAAAACTAAATTTAATATAGGTGCACCATCAAAAGGCGGCAAAACTGCATTTTTTGAAAAATACTTATTTTACATGAAAATTTTATTTTGTTCTCATACTGTGTTCTATAAAATGTGTAAAATGAATTATAATGTAATAAAATTCAAAATTTAGTTACTAATATTCATAATGGATAGTTCATAATAATATTATAACAATATATCATTGTTTAGTGAAACTGAGTATTTCTTACAACACACGCTATTTAGGAAGGTTGCTCTTGTGTGCAACACAAACCAAGAATAGTGTTCGTGTATAATATAATCTAATATTGTGTTGTGTATATCACAAGATAATTTTGGTGTAGCGTACAACACAATAAATCAATGAAATTAAAAGAATATTTTTCATAAAATCTCGAGGTGTTATAGTTACTATGTCAAAATATGGGTTTTTCAAAGATGATGTTTTCATTTAAATTATCCTCTTGCACTTTCAGCATTGAAATTAATATTAAAAATTTATCCAAATATGTGAATTATTTATGTTATAATTTTTTCATAAAAATATCCAATTTACTATGTTTACCCTTATTCTACACACTTTTTAAAATTGTTTCTCACCATTGTGGTTTTACACAAACCACATGAACAATGATGTTTTCAGGAAATTATATCTCTCATGGGTATTCTTAAAATTTTATTTCATGATGTAATATAAAATTTTTATTCATGTAAATTTATTATTTTTATTCTTTACCATTAAATTATCCATTTTAATAATTAATGTAAAAGTAAATAGTCATACTCATGTTTATCAGTAATAAACATGCATATTGAAGAATGTTTTTGGAATGATAACAATTTTATTACCTATAAACTTCATCACTTATATAATTATCTTTAAATTATACCATGAAACTTATAGAGAATATAAAATCATTGGAAAATACCTTTTACCTTACAAATATACCTAACCGGATTAGATATTATGAGCCGAACGAATCCAGAACAACCAATGTGAACTATAATAATTTAAAAAATGAATGAAACAAGATAATAAATGAAATAATAGGATAATAAAAATATTATAAACATTAAAAAGTTATAAATAAAGTATATAATTAATATACTTTTATTATTCGTGATGGTAGAGTATGAATGAGAGGAGTTCGGACTCGAGATAAGGGGATTCTTGAATCAATTTCCATCAATCAGGTCATATCACTTTTTCACTTAATATGTTTTGCAATATTTTGTGTTCTATGACATATGATTGTACTATATTATGTATCTACTTTTTAATTTCAATATAAATTTGTTTCACACAATCACTTCATTGATTTATTCTTACTTTAAATGTTATGATCTTCATAAAGGTTTCTTTGTCACATGTTTCAATTCATTGGGATATGTTTCATGGTGTGCATCATGATTTATTTTATATGGTGAAATTTATACCCCATAAATTTATCTTTAAATATTAATTTTTTAAATTCATGGTATC
Organism: Viscum album; assembly: GCA_963277665.1. Classification (NCBI taxonomy): domain Eukaryota; kingdom Viridiplantae; phylum Streptophyta; class Magnoliopsida; order Santalales; family Viscaceae; genus Viscum; species Viscum album. Next base: position 1,364,585,302 of record OY728151.1, on the reverse strand, counting down.
TATAAAAACATATCATTTTCTCTCTTTCAACGATTTTATATTAAATCATTACTAAGTTATAAGGGTTTTTCATCTTAATATCACTTTTTTGAGTCATTATTAATATTATAAACCTATTTTAATTTATATAATTTATATAATTTATATTTTAAATAAAATATCATGAATATCATTATACTCAAGGTATTTTAATTTCATTCACAAGTTCTTTATTTCAATGAGGTTTTTTTATTTTAAAAATATTAAGGCGTTTTTCTTTCAAACCTCATTTTAACTATCTTAAATTTGTCCATTAAAATATTTCTTCTCCATGTCCATGTTCTTAATAATGTATCAAGTGTGTTATTTTATAAAAATAAATGATTTATTAAAGTTATTATAAATGTTTTTTGATTTTTTCCAATGGTTTTTAAAGTAACTTTTTAAACATTTTCTACCCTAATCACTTTTAACTCTATTTATAAAAGTTTGGAATGAATGTTTCTTTAATATTAAACCCTTCATTAGATTTTTAAAAAAAATAATTCATTTATTCATTATTAATATTCATTTTATTAGTTTCCATGGTTATTAAAACAAAAACCTTTTCCCATTATTCTATGATTTTTTTTGTTTTTAAATTTTTTGATAAAGGGTATTTCATCTTGTTTTTCAAAGAATATTTATAATGGTTTTATAAATTTATTTTTAATTTATGTAAACATCTATTAATAATAGATATAATTCACTGGGGGTATTACCTAATGATACCATGCACCTTTTTACTCTCAATAGATTATAACGTTTTCTTAAGGAAATTTTTATGAAACTAGTTTTTTTACATGTTAATTAAGATGTAAAGGAAAGATAAATGTTATTATGAATTTTATGATGTAATGAAAGCCTTGTTTTTTTAATGTTCTATTTTTTGTAAAGTAAATATGATTATGGGTGAGCCTGGGATATATCTCTATAAATTTATTGGGTAATTATTTATTCTATAGAGAAATTATGATTGAAATTAACTAATATAAATTATTCCTTTACAAGTGAAATACAATTGAACATGGGTGATGAATATAATTTCATAAGATACCAACATAGTATTTCTATTATTTCCATGAGTTTTAAAGGTTTTATTAAGAAGAATTTTATTTCATAGGTATCATGATTGTTGACTCATATGACTCTTTTTATATGACATGCCAAACCTTTATGACAATCCTTATGATTGATGATATATTTCATATTGGTTATGATTTTCATATTCTATGATTTTTTACCTTTATTGTGTTCTCATACACATATTCTCATCATATTCTCACTTATGATTCTTGATTTTTGTTACTTATTCTTACCCTTACTAGGTGTTTGAGCTTGGCCTTATAATGTTTCCATTTCCTCAAGTTATGATGGAAAGAATTATATATTGTATGACTAGAAGGGTATCATGTGTGGAGAATATTATTGGAGATATTGAATACTAATTTTGAAATAATAATTTCTTAATATAATGGGAATAATTTCCATTTTATTAGAAAGACATGGGTTTTTAGATAATGGTTTTCCTTAATTATATAAAACACTAAACCTAAAAGGTTTTTCAAATGTCTATGAAAAAATATTTTTCATAGATTTTTTAATTGTGGATAGATAAATTAAGGTCACATTAGTTACAATAAAATCTAGTATGTAAGGAATATGTTTTTAGAATTGGATTTTAGTGTATAGGTTCAGAACAATACTATTTCCATTGAAAAAATTTCATGCAATCCATATGGATGAGAAACATGACAAAAATAATAGTAGTGACATCAGGATCTATCAAAAATATTCACCACTAAAACAATTATCGTAATATATTCATAGTATGATTCCATAAATAGTTTTATAAGATATTATTCCTGATGTAATATAAGGATGTTACAAAAAATTAATCATAATAAACTTGTTTTCAAGTTATTCATAATTATTTACATTAATTTTTCCATGTATTTTTTATCCCATAAGATTGGTATTTTTTTATAAGGACATTAATTTATCTTCTTGGATCCCATAAACAGCTTCTCAAATGATTTAAAACTCTCAACAACTTTATAAATGGATTTATCATAATAAAATATGAATTTATTTAAATAAATTTTAATTTCAAGTAACATTGTTTGAAATTTTTAAATTTCTTTTCCTTATTTACATTCTTTCAAAATAATAACAATTTTGAGCAATTACAACACACAAAATCCATTACAATGAATTTAGTTTTTATTACTATTACATATTCAAAATGGGTATACATTGAAAATAATCCATCATATGATGTAATCTAACAAATGAATCATTTATTGAATGGTTCATCGCAAATAAAATTTGTTCGGGTATTGTTATTTAAATGCATCACAATTAAAAATATCTATTGTTGGTATGTTTTAGTGATGAATAATCCATCACTTCAAAAAAAAAAATTTACGAGGGTAAATCCTTCACCAAAATATAATCTATTAATAGTAATTTTGATATATTTTTTTATAATATAAATGAAATTTCCATCTCTACCAAAAATAAAATATAATTTTTAGTTTCTCTTCTAATAATAAATAATTTATCACACAAATAAAATTATTTTAAAAAATAAAATTTTAAAATATATAACCTAAAATTTATGTAAAAAAATTTCACATACACAAATTATGAAACAGTATCTATAAAAAAAATTAGAGGGGTGGAAGAGGGGTTTATAAGTTTCAACATAATTATTTGTAAGTGGTATAATAAACTTCATCCCTAAACCTCAGGATATTTTTCACATATATTAAAGCATTTGTATATTTTTCTATTAGTAATTATTTTTTTACTGTTCTTACTATCAAGTAAACCAATGAATGATCTCATATTTTGATATCATCATCTATTAATATTTTTTATCATAAAATAAAAATAACCATTATTTAATTATTTTTGATATAGTCAATTATAACATTAAAGTAATATAACAAAAACTGGTCATCATCAATTGTGAACCAATACCGATCACTAATAATTTATTGGTAACAATCATCTGAATCCACACTCCATAACCAAATTCAAAATGGGTTGAGTCATAACCATAAACCTCCCCATCATATTTCTTACTATTACTCTCACATATGTGATTTTCTAACTAAAATGTCTCTTAAAACAATTAAAAAATAAAAATATTAATATAAAAATATATATTTTTTAATTTTAAAATAATAATAATAATATATGAAGCACAATATTCAAATACCTCTCACCAAAAACCTATCCTATTATATTATTTTCATTCATCATATTTTATAAATTTAATCCAATAAAAAAAGGATCATTCATAGACTGTATAAATTAAACATATACATCATGTATTAAAAATGTATAAAAAATGAATAAGAAAAAATAATTTTACTTGTTATCTACTGATGATCTATAAAAAAATTACTTTCTATCATTCCAAATTATATCAACATTCAAATTATTTATTCTATAAATTTCCTACAGTCTAGTAGTGAGAAAACCACTCACAAGCCTAAAAACTCATATAGTTGGGTCAATAAGCTGCCAAAGACTCGTAAAAATTGTAAAAAAAAACTCACTAGATAGCTCTCCTCCTGATATTATGAAATAAAAATAATGAAAATGATCATTAATGCATATATCTCATCCCTCCATGATGTAGTTTATCATATAATCCTCAATTGGATAAAATAGACCCTATATAAAATTAATAAAGTTATAATAGAAATTTAACAAATTTTAATAGAAATAACAATAAAAATTTATTAACGTATCATAGAGTGATTGAACATGAAATAACACATATTAATGGAAACCTAATCCCATGAAAACCAATGGTACAAAATTAGCATCCCTTCCATCAAGAACAAATTGAAAAAAAGGGGTCATGATCAATAAAGGAATCTTCATTCATGCAATAAATAAGATCATCATACTCATAGAAAGTCATCTAAAACTGTAACATCCCTGGTAAATAATAAATATTCAATGTTCATATATATTAATATTTTTAAATAAAATATTAATATTAATTTAAATGGGATGTTATCTTCGATGGTGTACCCAATACGCAACAACGAGTTTCTTTGAAATCTTACGTTGCACACTAATAATATAATAATATTATTGTAAATAGTAGTTAACACATAGCCGTTGTAATGGTGGGAATGAATATAACAAACTAAAAAATGATTATATATGTTTGTTAAAGATTTTAATAATTACCCAATAAATCATAGAGGCTTAAAATGCGAATGAATCCAATTTTAAGCATAAATATTCTAATATTATTTAAAAGGTCGATTAACCCCCTTTTGATGGAGAAACATTTTTAAATCTACTTTTTGTCTATTTTATATGTTATATTTGAAAAAATAAAATCCTTCTTTATAATCAGGACATCAAAATTTACTTTGTGTAAAAAAAAATTATTTTTCCGATAAAGTTCATTTTTTATAAATAGTGAAAAATGTTGTATTTTAATTCAAAACCACCTTTTAATGTAATTTATTTATATGGTTATATTATGTTTTTAATAGGTTTTAAAGTGTAATTAGAATATATTTTTACCATTTAATTCAATTGTGGTCATAGGATTTAATTTCACTTTGAAATTGAACATAATCAAGTGTCAATATTTTGATAGATATTGTTTCTTAAAAACATGCTAGTTGTTTTGACAATGGGAATTAATTATAAAATTAATTAATGAAACTTATATGTTTTGAATTCAGTAAAATTGACATCATTTTTGAATTTGGAGTATCAAATTTACTTTGGAAAATTTTTTGGTATTTTTCTAACAAATGTTCACTTTTAATGAATAGTGAAAAATACTGCATTTTAACTCAAAACTGCTTTTTCATCTAATTTAATTATATATTTAGAGTGTCATTTTAATTGGTTTTAAAGTTTAATTGAATTATTTTTTATCACTTAATTCAATTTTGTTCATTGTAAGTTGTTTCACTTTTCAATTGGATGTAAAAACAAGTCAATCTTTTGATAAATTTTACTTCTTAAAAAACCTTGTCTTTGGTTTTGACAACAGGAATTAATTTTAAATTAATTACTGCTGTTTTTGGGTTTTGAATTTGTTAACATGGATTAAATATTTTGAATCAGAAGATCCAAATTATGTAATTAAGACTCTTTTTTTTTGACATTATGAATAGTAACGACGGCAATTGTCTTTAATTATCTTGATTAATTAGTAATCGGGTAGTTAAGGGTAATAAAATAATATCATAATAATATAAAATGACCCCAACATGTGTCCAAATCCTCTTGGTTGTGTCATGGAATACCATGGTATTCCTTGTGCCAACTTAGGGACCCCATGGAATCACTTTTGTGTGATAGTGACCTTTTATCATATTATTTTTAAAGAAATAAAAATATAACCCAACTATGTAACACCTAAGTAAAACAATTTTAATTTTGTTTAAATAAATGATCTCATAGACTATAAATATTAATTGGAAATATAAAAATTTATCCTACATCAGGTTATTTTTTTATAATTTTTAGACATTAAATAAATAAATTTATTTATGACACCATGATGATGCAGTGGTTACCTCATTAATGAACGATTTAAATAAAATGAAAAGATAAGGTAAAATCTAAGACTTACACTTGTCAAAAACCTATTGTATTGGTGGATTTAGAACCCTTATCACCTTATCCTCATAATATATCATTGTGGGACCTTTAAAACCCAAAAACCATTTTATAATAAAGTAACATTTCAAGACTTTCCAAAAGTGACCCTCCTCCATCTTATAAAAGCCCCACAACTCTACCCCCTTACCCACACCTCTGAAGCCCTTGGATCATCCAACCTCTGCTCATATTATCTCTCCACATCCCTCTCTCACTCCTAGAAGCCTCACATTGGGCATAAGTCTTTCCAAGGAATCCTTTGGCTCAAACCAAAAAAGAGTTACCTGATTTAGAGGTAATGTCTTCTCTCGAGTTTCTTTCTTTTATTTTCCTTCTTCACTCACCACAATCTTCTTATTATTTGATCCCATAATAAAACCAGTATACTAAATATACTAGGATATTTTTAGGATAAGGATTATACCTACACTTACACACACCTCCTTCTAATGGTTAAAGAATATACTATTTCCGTGGATGGCGAATTACTGCCTCACGAAATGATGATTATTCAATCTTATCCTACCACCTATCATGGTGGCCATTATGATGACACTATATTTATATATGTTATATATTATATTTTTGTTCTCTCTATTCTTCTGTATTTTATATTTAAAATAGAACTTTATGCTTTCATGTTGTGAAAATGCGATAATTTCATATGAGGAAGTGTGGACAACTGCCCCCTCAAGTTATGTGACTCGTACAAGCGAGTCAAGTCGGACACAAGGTAAGGTATTTATTATCTCACTTTTTAATTCCGTGAGATTTCCATTGTTCCCAATTATTTATTTCATGTGGTGTATTGTGTACTTAAATTAGATATATATTATCATAATTCTATTTATATTCAAGGTATTATGTGATTAATTTGGTTCTTATTATCTTTTGGTCATATGACTCGATTTATTACAATGAGGTAAGGGGTTTTTATCTCCCTTTTTATTCCTGTGAGCTTCATGCTATATTTGCCACTATATCCTTTGAGTGGTGTATGTACTGCCAATTATTCTAATCCTTGAGTAATATACATCCATTTATGGGTATTTACATCAACATTGTATGGTCCTTATTTAATGGGGTGTATGTTTCGTAGGCTACCAAATCGGTAAGGGAACCTTTCACCCTCTTCTTTTTAAAAGGATTCTTTTTGTTATGTCATTTAATTTATATATTCTTATGTTGGGATATGTTCTTATATATACTTATTGCAATAAATCTTATGTCAAAGTGATGAGATACCCTTTTCTTCTCTCATAAACTCGTTTTCTGAAATTTGATGTGATGCCGTTAGGCTACCAAATTTTTGTAAGGGAACTTCTTAATCCAATTTCAATTCTTTGGGTTAAACCTCTACTTCTTTATTATTTCGTACTATGACTACGTGTGGATGACCTCTGATTGTTTTACACTTAATATCCACTTATATTGGGTGTATTTATATTTTTCACACACAATTATGTAATTGATTTATCCTTAATCTAAGGATACTGTCTTTTTACCGGACTTTGTCTTAATCTCCTTTAATTAATCCATCTTTTGATTTCTACGCGAATTTATTTTATACGGTGTATAAAACCCTTTTTACTTTTAATTTCATTCAAAATGAATCTTTTTACACAAAGTGTTTTACTAAATGACAAAAGGAATGTTTTTGTCTTACGTACGCAGTGACAACGACTTCTTCACCGCCGTGACCAATATTTGAGTTTCAGCTTCCTCTACAAGCCATAACTTTTTTTAAATGAAAAATAAATACCATGTTTTACTTTTATTTTATTTTGGTATTGAAAATGGTTCTGATAATTTTTTGATTATATTAATGTGTTGTATTTATATCTTGTGATTGAAATGTGGAAATGTTATGTTTCCTTTATGCATGTTTTATGTGATACTATTATGTTATGGTTCTTGGGCATTGTTTATGAATTCGGGTGGTTATGTGATAAACTAAGGGAAGGTGAGCCCGAGATATCTCTCCAATGCATTTGGTAATGCGAAGGAGTTAAACGCTAAGGTTTCTCCGAAGAGATTTACGGAATATACTGAGATGGGTATTCCAAACGTAACCATGAGGGTTACGCCCTACGTAAGAATGTTATGAATGCATCAAGTTATCTTTATGTCTTATGATTTCAATGAGTTATTCATAAATCTTATTATTTCATGAGGTATGTTAAAGTGTTTATGTTTTATGAGTATATTATGATTTCATTTATTCTTATGTATACATGGACTAATGTTTTCTTTCTGTATTTTTATATCCCTTACTGAGCTTTTTTTGCTCATCCCAAGTTTTTGAAATGTTTTTCACATGACATAAAGTGGAATAGGGTCAAGGATGGGATCAAAAAAATGTCATGGTGTCTAAAACATGGAACAAGACATTACTCTTTTGTTCAAGAGTTTTTATTTTTGTGAAAAAAATGGAAACTGAGTTGTTGTGTCTACTTTGTAATTTTTGAGATGTAATAGTTATGTCCTAATTCTCTAAAACTCTAAACCTGAAAAAATAATCAATTTGAATTATTAATTTAATTCAAAATTATGTAATGTTTTATGGTCAGGTCCTTATAGTTGGTATCAATGGTCGGTTTAGATAACTTTAGAGGTTAGGGTATTCTTTAAGCTTAAGTGACATTACCATAATGGTTAGGATATTAGAAAGAGTCATAGTTATTTTTATATAGTGAATGAGTTTAAGATAAAATGAATAAGTATATCTTAGTATTTACCCTACTCATAAGATATTATATGATGATTTTACTGATATACTCATAGTGACCATTTTGGTTTTAGTAAATGGCCGGATCTAGCAGCCACCAAAGTAATAGTGGATGTGAAGAAAACTGTGACAGTTTTCCAAACGAGCAACTGAATGATATGGGAGCTGTAATGAGAACTCTTGTGGTTATTCTCAACCAACTATCTAGAGTCATGATTGACCACCTGAACCTTAGTGATTTTTATAAGGAATCATATATGCGAGAAACAAATCCCTATGGAAGTTTAGGTAATAATCATAAAGGTAAGAATTTTCAAAAACCTATGTGTCAAATATATGGAAAGAAACTCATAGGAAAACGTTTCAAAAGGACAGAAATAAGCTATAGATGTGGAAATGAAGGTCATAAAGCAAGAACCTGCCATGGAAAAAAGGAAGCATCTAGTTGACTCTAGGAAAGGTAAAGAAGTAAGCTGAAGGATTAATTGAATGTGTTAAATGTGGCGTGCATGGTCATTATTCAAACACATGTCCTATGAATAAGTTTCAGGAATGGGATCACCAGGATCGTACAAATATTTTTTTACCAATACTTAATTCCATTCCAATTGAGGATGAAGAAATTGAAAATGACCAATGAAATGTATGGATTATATCTTAACATATCTTTTCCTATTATAGGAATCTTATAATATGATTCAGGATTTTGTTTGTAGGAAATAATTCCTTCAGAATAAGTTGGAATGGAATGGTTAATGGATCATGAAGAATGTTGAATGAGTAAGAAGTCAACATATAAGGGATTCAAGAGTTATGGTAGATTTTAGGATGGTGAAATTCTTAAGAGTATTAAGGCTCTTTTGATGATGGGATTACATTAGAAGACTTTTTATAGTATGTGTAACCCTGATGTTTGATATATGAAAATTTTATTCAAGGAATAATTATTGTTTCTTTTGTGGATATAGATATAAAGAACCATTTGGGTTTATATGATCCTTGAATTTGAGGTAAATACTGGTTAATAAATTTTGGGATGCGAAATGAAAGTTATTAGATAACCTTTGTGGTTAAAATATGTTATGGTTATTTTTGATGAATTTATCTCTTCTTGGAAATGTTATAAAATTATGTAGTTTTTGAAAAGGGACAACACACAAACTGTGTGACAACCCGTCGCGTCGGACGAAGCTGCGGGAATTGAACCCACAACCAAAGTGCGACTGATATTTATCACCTACCACTAGACTACGTGAAGTCCCTAGTTAGTATGACAAATTATTTTTAGTTAGATGATCTTATGAATCAGGAATAAGTTGATTTTGGGTTATCTATGGAAATGATTAACCTATCATGGAGGATATTTGATTAGGTTAATTACATTTCAATATGAGACTTTAAGAGTAACTGATGTTATTTAGAGATAAATATTAAGATTTAACTTGGAAGACAATGTGATTAAATCCTTCAGAGATTTGGGTTTCAATCTTAGTTTGGATTACTTTGAAGAATTTTATGTATAGCTATTTATTGAATGGTCTTTGATAAACTTTGGGTTTTGTTGGAAAAATTTTGGAGATTAAGAGTAGTTTTTATTTTTGTGAAAGATTACACTTTTAGGGGATTATCTGATCTTATACTAACCATTTTGGTTTTGGATAAGGTCTAAAGACATGGTAAATATATAGTTCATCTTTTTTGGATTATGTGATTCTCTCAAATTTTATTTTAGCTCTCTTAATGCGAACAATTAATCTTGGATACTCATATTTGGGAAAAAATAGGAGTTTGTGTAAGAAATCTAGTAAAAGATGAAAGTATACATGACAAGTGAGTATGTTTCCTTATGTTTTAGTTAAGCTCATAAATAAATTACTTAATGAAAAGTAACTTAAAACAAAAACGTTGTCGGTTAACTTTTCCTACTGGGGAATCAAATACTGTTTTACCCATCAAAAGTTTGTGATTTTCTAGAGGTTAACTTTCTCTTAAACATGTTTTCTATCACTCTCCATCAAATCTTGATGGTTTTTTTATCCTATATATCCTTGTTTTCATGAAATCCTAGTATGGGTTATTTCAGGTGACTATTGAACTTCTTTTTCTTTCTTTTAAAGTGATAATTTTATTTACTCCTTTTTTGATGTGGGGCTTTCAATAAAGTTTCTGAGCCCAATTTTAAAATTGTGAGGAAGAAATTCCCAAAAGGGGGGAAGGATGTAACATCCCAGGTAAATAATGAATATGAAATGTTCATATATATTAATATTTGTGAATAAAATATTAATATTTCTTTAACAGGGATGCTATGTTTGATGGCGTACCCAATACGCAACAACGAGTTTCTTTAAAATCTTACGTTGCACACTAATAATATAATAATATTATTTTAAATGGTAGTTAATAGAAAGACGTTGTAATGGCGGGAATGAACAGAACTAACTACAAAATTATAATATATGTTTGTTAAATATTTTAGTAATTACTCAATAAATGATAGAGGCTTAAAATGCGAATGAATCCAATTTTAATCATAAATATTCTAATATTTTTAAAAGGTCGATTAACCGCCTTTTGATGGAAAACACTATTTAAATATACTTTCTTTCAATTTTATATGTTATATTTGACAAAATAAAATCCTCCTTTGGAATTGGGACATCAAAATTTACTTTGCGTAAATTTTTGTTATTTTTTCGATAAAGTTCATTTTTTATGAATAGTGAAAAATGTTGTATTTTAATTCAAAACCTACTTTTAATGTAATTTATTTATATGGTTAGATTATATTTTTAATTGGGTTTAAAGTTTAATTATAATATATTTTTACAATTTAATTCAATGGTGGTCATTGAAATTAATTTCACTTTGAAATTTTACATAGACAAGTGTCAATCTTTTGATAGATATTGTTTCTTAAAAACACGCTATTTGTTTTGATAGTAGGAATTAATTATAAAATTAATTAATGAAACTTCTATTTTTTTAATTTCTTAAAATGCAAATCATTTTTTAATTTTTAATATCAAATTTAATTTGGATAAATTTTTTATATTTTTCTAACAAATGTTCACTTTTAATGAATAGTGAAAAATACTGCATTTTACCTCAAAACTGCTTTTTCATCTAATTTAATTATATAGTTAGATTGTCCTTTTAATTGGTTTTAAAGTGTACATGAAATATTTTTTTATCACTTAATGAAATGTTGTTTAATGGAAGTAATTTCACTTTTCAATTGAATATAAAAACAAGTAAATCTTTTGATAAATTTTATTTCTTAAAAAAAACCGTCTTTGGTTTTGACAACGGAAATTATTTTTAAAATAATTTCTTCAATTTCTATTTTTATAATTTGGTAAGATGGATTCCATATTTTGAATCAGAATTTCCAAATTATTTAATTAATATTCTTTTGTTTTTGGATATTATGAATAGTAATGACGACAATTATCTTTAATTATCATGATTTATTAGTAATCAGGTAGTTAAGGGTAATAACATAATATCATAATAATATAAAATGACCCCAACATGTGTCCAAATCCTGTTGTTTGTGTCATGGACGACTATGGGATGCCTTTTGCCAACTTAGGGACCCCATGGAATCACTTTTGTGTGATAGTGACCTTTTATCATATTATTTTTAAAGAAAGGAAAATATAACCCACCTATGTAACACCTAAGTAAAAAAATTTAATTTTGTTTACATAAATGATATCTTAGACTATAAATATTAATTTTAAAGATAAAAATATTTCCTACATCATGGTATATTTTTATAATTTTTAGACATTAAATAAATAAATTTATTTATGACACCATGATGATGCAGTGGTTACCTCATTAATGAGCGATTTAAATAAAATGAAAAGATAAGGTAAAATAGAAGAATTAAACTTGTCTAAAAACTATTTTATCGGTGGATTTAGAACCCATATCACATTATCCTAGAAATATATCATTTTGGGATCTTTAAAACCCGAAAACCATTTTATAATAAAGTAGCATTTCAAGACATTCCAAAAGTGACCCTCCTCCCTCTTATAAAAGGCCCCAACCTCTACACCCTTACCCACACCTATCAGGCCCTTGACTCATCAAAACTCTGCTCATATTATCTATCCACATCTCTCTCTCACTCCTAGAAGCCTCACATTGGGTAGAAGTCTTTCCAAGGAAACCGTTGGCTCAAACCAAAAAGAGTTACCCGATTTAGAGGTAATGTCTTCTCTCCAGCTTCTTTCTTTTATTTTCCTTCTTCACTCACCACTAACTTATTATTATTTGATACCATAATAAAAACATTATACTAAATATACTAGGATTTTTTTATGATAAGTATTCTACCTACACTTACACACACCTCCATCTAATGGTTAAAGAACATACTGTTTCTGTGGATGTCGAATTACTGCCTCACGAAATGATGATTGTTCAATATTCTCCAACCACCTCTCATGGTGTCCATTATGATGAAACTATATTTATATATGATATATATTATATTTATTTCCTCTCTATGCTTCTGTATTTTATATTTAAAACATATCTTTTTGCTTTGCATGTTGTGCAAATGCAATAATTTCATATGAGGATGTGTGGACAACCGCCCCCTCAAGTGATGTGACTCGTTCATGCCAAACATAGAATTTATAAAGAATGTAATTTATGAACTTATATAACATATATAACATATATATTATATTTAATTATAATATACCTATGTATCATTATGTTTTCATTCCATTAAAGTATGAAATAGAAATGAAAGTAGCGTTCATGCGTACGTACGACTTACCGTCTCTATGAACGGTGCATTTTATTTATTATCTCCAAATGTTTTGTACTATTATAAGTACATCTATATAATGGATATATATGATATATATTACATATAAATGATTAATATCATTCTGTAATTAATGATCTTTGGACCACATGAACATCATGTAATTATAAGAAGTCAATTTTTGACTCAAGTTTCGAACATCGACAAAATGTCCATTATGAACTCAAACAATTAAATAATTGTTATAGAAAGGTAATAAGTGATATAAAAGGAATAAAAAACTTTAAAAATATTCTTAAGCAAGTATAAATTAATTTAAGTTTATCATACTGGAAGAACAAGGAACATACAAGCGAGTCAAGTCGGACACGAGGTAAGGGATCTCTTATCTCACTTTTTAATTCTGTGAGATTTCCATTGTTCGCCAATTATTTATTGCATGTGGTGTATTGTGTACTTACATTTGATATATATTATCATGATTCTATTTATATTCATGGTATTGTGTGATTCATTTGGTTCTTATTATCTTTTGGTCATATGTCTCGATTTATTACAATGAGGTAAGGGGTTTTTATCTCACTTTTTATTCCCGTGAGATTCATGCTTTATTTTCCACTATCTCCTTTTAGTGGTGTATGTACTGAAAATTATTCTACTATTTAAGTAATATACATCCATTTATGGGTATTTACATCAAAATTTTATGGTCCTTCATTCATGGGGTGTATGTTTTGTAAGTTACCAAATCGGTACGGGAACCTTTCACCCTCTTCTTTTTAAAAGGCTTCTTTTTGTTATGCCTTTTAATTCACATATTATTATGTTGGGATATTCTATTATATATCCTTATTGCTGTAAATATTATGTTAAAGTGATGAGATACCCTTTTTTCTCTCATCAACTTGTTTTCTGAAATTTGATGTGACGTCGTTAGGCTAAGGAATTTTTGTAAGGGAACTTCTTAACCCAATTTCAATTCTTTAGGTTAAACCTATACTACTTGATTATGTCTTACTATGAATATGTGTGGATGACATCTGATTGTTTTACACTTAATATCCATTTATATTTGTTGTATTTATATTTGTCACGCATAATTATGCAATTTATTTATCCTTAATCTAAGGATACAATCTTTGTACGAGACTTCGTCTCAATATCCTTTCATTAAGGAATATTTTGATTTCTACATGACTTTATTTTATACGGTGTATAAAACCCTTTTGACTTTTAATGTCATTCAAAAGGAATATTTTTACAAGAATAATTTTACTAAATGTCAAAAGGAATGTTTTTGTCTTACATATGCAGCGACAACGACTTCTCCACCGTCATGACCAATATTTGAGTTTTATCTTCCTCTACAAGCCATACCTTTTTTTAAATAAAAAATAAATACCATGTTTTACTTTTATTTTATTTTGGTATTTAAAATGGTTCTGATAATGTTTTGATTATATCAATGTGTTGTATTTATATCTTGTGATTGAAATATGGAAATTTTATGTTTCCTTTATGCATGTTTTATGTGATACGATTATGTTATGGTTCTTGGGAATTGTTTATGAAGTCGGGTGGTTCTATGATAAACTAAGGGAGGGTGAGCCTGAGATATCTCTCTAATTCATTGGGTAATGCGAAGGATTTAAATTCTAAGGTTTCTCCGAAGAGATTTATGGAATATACTGCGATGGGTATTCCAAACGTAACCATGAGGATTACTCCCTACGTAAGAATTTTATGAATGCCTCAAGTTACCTTTATGTCTTATGATTTCTATTAGTTATTCATAAATATTATGATTTCATGAGGTATTTTAAAGTGCTTATGTTTTATGAGAAAATTATGATTTCATTGATTCTTATGTATACGTGAACTAATGTTTTCTTTCTGTATTTTTATATCCCTTACTTAGATTTTTATGCTCATACCAAGTTTTTGAAATGTTTTTCACAATACATAAAGTGGAATAGGGTCAAGGATGGGATCAAGGAAATGTCATGGTGTCTAAAACAAGGAACTAGACATGACTCTTTTGTTCAAGAGTTTTTATTTTGTGAAAAAAATGGAAACTGAGTTGATGTGTCTACTTTGTAATCTTTGAGATGTAATAGTTATATCCTAATTCTATAAAACTCTAAACCAGAAAATATCCTCAATGTGAATTATTCATTTAATTCAAGATTATGTAATGTTTTAAGGGATGACCCTTATAAAAACATAACATATAGATAATTTTTAAAAATAATAATTAATATAATTATAATTATAAATTTAAAACATATGATAAATTACATAAACATTTTATATATTTATCTTATCATTATTTCCTTATGTAAAAAATCATTTTCCTCGTTGTCTCCATCTCCATCACCACATCAACTTTTTCTTCTTCTTGATATCCATTAATTTCTCAAAAAATACAATTTTCATTACATGACATTGAATTATAGATACTTAATAAAAAACTTCATCATATTCAACCCATAATTTTAAATTCTCATCAGTGACATGTGTATCTCATCAATAATGATATGTATTTAGAAATATTACTTGGAAATTTTTGATTTTCTGTAACTTTTTACATCCTTTTTAATTTTCAATAAACTAATCATCATAGGATTTAATTTTTATTGGAATACACAAATTGATTAATTCCCTCTTATAAGAAAAATAATTTATTTAATAAATGTTATCTACATGATGTACAAAAATAAATGGTTCATTTGATATAGGATAACTTTTACGTTTTAGGTCAAAAACCCCATGTCATGGATGCACATGTAACAATCAATTAGTATCAAACTAATGAAACAAAAATAGTTCAATATCATTTTGTATGAGATTATATAAATCAATTATTTCATCCATAATTCCATTAAAGTAAATATCACTTTCTATGTGATCCCATACTTTAAACAACACTATTATTAATTGATTTCATTGACTCTCCATTTGTGTGTGTGTGAAATTGAAATCCATTAACCACAAAACCAATATAACATTTTATGAATTTAAGTGGTGATGTACTTTATCCACATCATCAACTATAAATTTTATTTTTATATAGCGTAACCTGAAATAAAATATTAATTATTATTTTCATAAAAAAATTTATATTGATCTCATAAAATTATAGATAAATTTATTTCTCTTGTTATAATATGAAATCGTAACATAGAATTATGTTTCTTATGTTCATAGAGAGAACCTTGGTTAACAAATGTATTTTTTTCCAAATATTCTCATCATATAATCTATAAAATAAATAAAAAATATTTATCTTAAAAAATATTAAGTGATAAAAAATTATATAACTATAGAATTTACTATTTGAATCGTTTAATTTCATTATAGTTCAGTAGAATACATCTATAATATTTTTTGTTCTTATTCTCAAAGACAATATATATGTTTACCACAAAAACCAAGTAATGATTAATTAAATACTAATTATTGATTTCATATTCCTCTATATTCATTTTACTTATTTTAATACATTATATTATGTTTTTATGTATAATATGATTGAAATTAATATTAAATTGTATTATTAAGTTTCCATTGAATCATAGAAGGATGATGTAAATATTTTTTTTAATTTATATCATCTTATAATAACCTCCTATTGTAGATTACTCAACAATTAATAATAATATTTGTTTCTCAAATATCATATAAAAATCATGATATTTAAATCAAAACATCCCAAACTAATGAAAAAACCCATATAATAGAAAAATTCCATAATATTTCAATTATAACATGAAAATATTGACATTTTAACCAAGTGATATGATCATTTTTGACACAATTTTCAAAAATAGAATGATATCCTTCTGGTAACATTAAATTTTCTATCCATTTATAACGTGAAAATTGATTTTCTTTTGTAAGTGAATGTGTTTATTTTGGATTTATTAAACCCTTTAATATGCCATTTTCAAACAATTCAACTTTATAAGGCATGTAAATTTTTTTAATATCTAATTTTTCCCTGATGATTGTAACATACTGAGCCTGGATCCTACCCACGTGGCCTAAATCAGATCACTACAAACCTCTGTATCCCTACTCATATTTTAAATGTTTCTAACTAGCTGCAAGGGTTTGATAAAACTTTATTGTGAGACTATCCCCTCTTTACCATAGCTGAAAATATCAAATAAATAATATAACATCCATAATTGATATAACATCAAAGTACACAACATGGAATTATAAATATAGGAATACCATGATAATAATAAACACCAATAATAATAAATATATCCCATATGGGTCATATAGTCATGAATCAATTCATAATCACCCAAAGGGACAATAAAAAATAGTTCTAGAAGAAAATAAAAAATATATAAGATGACCAAACCACTTTCTTCAGACATACCTCAAAGTTATCCTCAATTATCTACCAATATATATCATACTTCTTACATAAACTAGGGTTTGTACCTAGATTTCATGTTATCCATATGATCTATATATCCACCATGGTGTTTCCTTAGAGTGTGAGCATAAAACTCAGTAAGACAGCACCAATAGTGCCCCCTAAAAATATGTGTGTGTGTATACATGTACTGAATCAAATAAAATTCATAAAAATCAAATACATACACCTAAGGAATCATTAAGTTCTTGATTAGCCACCCTAATGATCAAATCACACCTGCTTCAACTAATACTATATTCAAGTAAAAATATATCACCTATAATAGAGTGGATTTGTTTAATATCAACTCATAATCCAATAATACACAACATAAGGATATAGGTTATCAATTATTTTGATAATTTTCATCATAATCAAGACCAAAATTTAGTTGGCATATCATCAATCTTCACATAACAACAATGTCTCACAAACTTGGTTAGCAAAACATCCAACCTATTACCAAGGAAAAGGAATGAGTGGGAATAGAATCACACCTAGAACATCTCATAAGAGATAGTTCATCCTTCATGGAAACACCTCATTATAAGTATTATATCCCACCTAGAATCGTCTTATAGGATGCACCATTTCTTTCCTATTAATGATTAGTCACATAGGTAAAATAACACTTAGAAAACATAATAATTCACAAGAGAATTTCATCTCAAAATTGATTTTTCAATCACGTTATTGGTGGAAATATAATCTTATACATCCATATTCAATATATTCAAACCGATTTCTAGTTGCACATCTAGAATAGGTATCCATACATCATTATTATTAGTATCTGCATATCTATCTTAACCCCAAACCATTTATAGTAGAACTAACATACATTTATATCCCTTATATCCATCCACAAATCTAAAAAATAATATAAAGGATGTTCATAATATTTTGATCATTAAATCAACATACCAATTTTATTTCCCTTAGATATTATCCAGCATACCTTGGATGGTTCACAAATTAGCATACCAAAGAAATTTGTCCCATAGTCCACAACTCCCAAAATAATTTTTACAGATTAATAACATCCCCTCTAACTATTAACATGGTACATTTACACTATGGTAGTTCAATAAAGCTCATACAAGACACACCACCACTAGAATCGACCATTTAATGCATTTCATTTAGTTCAGTGAGTCCATTATTGAATACCCCACTCAACCCATTAGTTAACCCAATTTGATAAATCAATTACAATAATATTTTCCAAGAAACCCCATCGTATGGATCATACATATCCAAATACTCTCAAAGGTGCATCACACCACCTCATATAAGACATCGCTAGGCCTTTCAGTCTATTACCAAGGCTAACAACCCCTCAAGGTTCCACTCACTGTGATACTAATTCTCAACACCCAATGTGGTCAAATAAAAATATAAATTCAAAAGGGAAAAAGTATGGGATCACCACTCTATCCCTATTAGGTCCAATATAGACTCTTATAACCACATTATCTCCCTCGTATAATGATCAGGTAAAATACAGCCACTTACCCCCACTTACAATTCAAATAATAAATGTATCTACACATATGGGAGGTAATATTAGGGTCTACCTGCCTTTATAGGTGTTATCCCTTTAAGATACACTTGGCCACCATTATCTAAGCTCACTTAAGACTGTAAAGAAAAAAAAATTATCTCCATGGCCTTATCTAAATTGAGAGATCACATCAATTAATTGAAAACTAATTATAATTAATTTATAAAATAAATCTATAATTAAACCAATTTGGTATAATTCTAATAAAATTACTAGGTAGTGGAGTGATGCGAAAACCTCTAGAAACTAGGTACGGATCATCAACAACAGTCATCTTCACCTATACCATATAAAATTCGAAATTACCATATTAATCCATTGAGAAATTTCATCCAAAGTCACTAAATATAAATCAAAAACTAAATAACCATCTTTAATGAATAGAAATTATGAAAAACCTTATGTATTAATCCACCTCTAGAATCTAATAAAAATAGAAATCATAAATAGAAAATTCCACCATTACCTAGTGGAATAATCATCAGATACCAAAATTAACTTACTAAAATTATAGAATCAAAAGAGGAGCAATCAAGTGGAGTGAAATAGAGGACATTGAACATTCATTGGAGGCATATCCCTTTCCTAAATTTCCAAACATCACCTGAAAATCAAGATATAGGGAAGAAAAGTGGAGGAACTTACCCTTATTTAATGTGGGAGAACCCTGAGAAGGTAAGAGATGGAACATTAATAAAAATCCCATGAAATATCACAAATACTCCACATAATGTGGGTGTTGAGCATCTCTAATGAAATTCTACTGGTTTTCACCAGACTTTTGATGGAATAACAAGTCTTGCAACACAACTTCCCAACCCACTAGAACTTGGGTGGATTTCCACTACGTTTTTTATGGCTCCCTACTTCCATCAATTATTTACACCTCATTTACCCTATACTCAAATTTTAAATCTTGTTATTTTCCTCAAAAAAATTCTCCTATAAGTCATCATTTTAATAATTTAAAATTTTTCTATAAAACCAATTCTTGATTGAAATATAAAAAATAAAAATGACCCTAATTACACCCTCATTGAAAACTGATTTATCTATAACTCAACTAACACATACTAATGAAATTCATTACAAGATCCCCACCATAAAAATTTTCATACCTAAGTAGTTTTCTGATGAATATTTCATGAACTACATGGGTTACTAAAATTTGATGCACAGTCAATTTTAAACCTCCCACTAGTTGTGGAAAAACCATCATCAAACATGAAATAGTAAAATTATCAAATTTCTTGATCTCACGTATTATATTCCATTCTATACACAAATAATTAATTGAATTATGTGCCAAAATCTATTTACACATCATCATCATTAGTCATGTTTGAAACGCACTAATCGGTACTCTGTTGCGCTGAATAATTTTTAAAAATGTAGTGGCCCATGAACAAAAGTGCTGACTAAATTCACTAACTCTATGAAGATTCCCCGCTCGTAGAATCATTCATGAAATCTATAATTTTCGAAATTATAATCCAATAATTTATTACACTGGTTCATTCTAGACCACTACTCTCTCTGTTTTGAACTCAAGAATCTCTTGATTGTTCACAATGAAAATTTTAATCTCACACTTGTGACTTTACCTTAAACATAAAGCCTTACTTCATTATATGTGTCATTACACTACAAACAAAATTACTTATACCCACAGAAATTTATTGAGAGATAATTTATCTGTTTGTAAAAATGAACAATTCCAACAGATATTAAGTTTTATTGATATTAATTTTAAATACCAACACTTTTTTATACCAACGGATGCATCTTTTTATATTGATCATTTAACACCAACAAATCTTTTATTAACAGTTAAATCTATTGCTTTATCATATGAATATAAACATTTTTTACCAACAAATGAATCTATTACTATTAATTATTATTACTAACATATTTTTTACCATTATAAAAATTAGTTGCAATAAATTATTCAATAACATAATATATTTTACCAAAAAAATACTATATATATACATATATATTATTTTCAATAAATATTATAAATTATAAATGTTTTAAGAAAAGAATATAATCATATGTTTTCAATGGTAAGTTACATGTTCTGGTATATAATATATATCTGATATAATATTATATACATAATTTCATTATATGTATATAATATAAATTTTTATTCAATATATAGAAAAATTTAAAAAAAAATTGTTATACGTTCATTCCCCTCCGAAGTGCTCCCCTCTTCCGCCGCATCGACCCACTTGCAATTCCAGCCATTTTTTCAGAATCTCCTCCACGCCTCACCGTAGAAAATCGACGATCTTTATTTTGACTTTACAACCATTTTCCCACAACTCTGTAGTAGGTTTTCCTTCTCGACTTACCATCATTGTTGTGCTGAAATATGGTTGGTGTTGTGCTTCTCTTCCCTTAATATCACACTGGCACACCTAAAATTCTCTAACCCTAATTGTCTTCTCCTCTTCTTCATGTATGTATCCGATTACCATGATTTTTTCTC
The DNA here is from genome assembly GCA_963277665.1 of Viscum album. NCBI lineage: Eukaryota > Viridiplantae > Streptophyta > Magnoliopsida > Santalales > Viscaceae > Viscum > Viscum album. Next base: position 1,364,563,610 of record OY728151.1, on the reverse strand, counting down.
CTTCTTTTCGGGTTCTATTTTGTATTCCATGGTACATGAAACCTGATATTGATGCCCTAATTTCATTCCTTGATTTAATTTCCTCTCAATCGTTGGTTGATTTATGTAATATCTATTCGTTGCCGCTTGTGTTTTTTGTTTTGTTTTAATTTTTATCTTCTCTACCAGTATTCAATTTTTCTTTCCAAAACGCTGTTAAATTGGCATTCCAATTTTATATTATATAATCAGTAGTGCACTTCCAATGGCTTCATATTTCCTGCATTTTACATGCATTTATAGTACTTTCATTTCCATTACCAGTCTTATAATTCTGAGAAAACCATACAATTATGTTTGTACCTTCTTTCACTATTTATTACATTTATTTTCTCAGAATGCTTTCTTTTTACCAATAGCTTATAAGTAAAAAAATTTAAACATCTTGATTGCGTTGTACTCCTTGACATACTACAAGTATCCCTTTTTCATCTGCACGCATTTCTCATCTTCCCAGGTATCATCTTCCCCTACTGTGAACCTATGAGCCTTATTCCATCTTTTCCATATGAAACTCTACAACACAGTGATCTTCTACTAATAGGTGTGTTCCCTTTCCTCATTTATACCATTAAATCATACTGAAATTTTGAAATCCATTGCATGCATGTTGTTAGTATTGCATTCTGTAAAATCTGGGATATTACATATATGTCATATGAAAACTGTAAACATTGTATATGCACACCATACATTCCCATGTAATGATTATATTTTCTGTATATGCACACTACATATGAACACTACGTATACATATTCTATATACACTATATAACCACACCACATATAGATTTTTTCATACCATGCCTATGTTGTAATGTTTATCATACCACAATTCAGATATGTCACATATGGATTTCAACTACCAACACACTTCTAAAGAGGTCAAATTACAAAGAAAATCAACCAGTTTGCAAAAGAAACATGATTCTTATTCAAGTAAGATAAACTTTTACTTTTATAATATAAAAAAATATGTTTCATTATTTGTTCAATGTCTTCCATTATCAACTGAAAGGTTTATATTTATTTATTTATTGACTGATTCATGTTTCGTCCATTATTTAATTAATTCTTCTTCCATTATTAACTGACAGGTATATGTTTCATTCTTTATTTGAAAAAATATTTTTCATTCTTTACATTAAATTTCTATGGTGGAACTTCAAGCAATAACATTTGAGAAGTCGAACCCATTATTTCATCTTTCTCAACTAGAACAACCAAGGTATAATCTTCTACTATTTTCTTCAATTCGAAATTTCTATTATTCATTACCACTGACAGTATGCAACATTTATGTTTACACTGAAATATATTATAAGCACATATCAAAGAGTTACTTATATTCTTACACTTGAGAGAGACTTATTACTCAATACATAACAATATGTAATACTCTTCAATACACTGCCATATGCACTTTGTAATATTTATATAGTGAAAAATTCACATAGAGCATGCAAAGACACAAGAAATATGTTACATTGATAGAAAAATTCATATATTACATATAGTGAGAAAGTCAATTGTAGTGGTCTTCATTTTTTTTCAAAATACATAATATATTTATACGAGTTTCCTCAATCACATAAATAAGATGATGCACATTTAGATAAATATCTACCTATAACATCCACTACTCATGCTCATTCCAACTTTATGAACTACTTTTGAAAATCTAATCATAACATACATGATTGTTTTGATCTCAATGAAGAGCAACAACAAAGAAAATATTGATAATGACTTCAAAATGAAACTAGACACATACTCTCTTTCCAATCTGATGTTTCCTTACATACTATTGAAAATACTCAAATTTCAAAGATTTTTAGGAAGATATTTGACAACCTGTTTCCATCCAAATCATTGGAAATGAAACTTTTTCCATCCAAATCATTGGAAAAGCAAATAAACAATATGAACACAATCAACTGTTAATTTCAGTTCATATATTCACAAAATTTGAAACACTTAAATGTCTTCAACTGTATCAATGCCCCTGATTTTCCTTGGGAATACCACCGATAAGAAGGTTTCCCATTAGATTTCAGTCATATGTTAGTAATTATATTTTCATGGTCTAAGAATTACACATATAATTTGATCAGAGGAGCTTTAAAAAAGATTAATAAAATAACAGATTAATAAAACAGATTAATAAAAAAACATTTTAATAAAAAAACATATAATTTGATCAGAGGAGCTTTAAACAAGTTTTCTGTTATGAATCCATTGATATAAATTGATGGCATGTCTCTACAATGAAAAAAAAAATTCACCTGTAAGGTTTTTTTATTCCTTTATTGCACCCTGTGGATCCCAACTAAATAATAAAACGTGACAGATCTAATATGTATTTATCATAACTAAAATGTATTGATCAAAACCTCATTTTATGAACTAATATTTGTTTATTACATATATGTATTATATTCAATACATATTAGAAAAGAGTTTATTTATGTATTTTTATCAATACATATCGGTTATGGACTAATACTGTGATCATACATTGAGAAGTAATATGTGTACAGTGAAAAAATAGTTATATTGTGATCAATATAGGTATTAGAAAAAGTATTTCTATTTTTGCATAGAAAATCCAATTTCATAATAGTTGTGAATTAATATTACATATTACATTTCTGTATTTTAGTTCATAACTGATATTTAATACGTAGAACTCATGTGCATTTACTAATACTATATATACTAATCACAATAATAGTTCAAAACACATTTTTATTTCGATCAATATATATTAGAAAGAAGGTATGTATTCTGTTAAAAATACATATTAATTTAGAACTAATAATGTGATCTAACATATGTTGGAACAAATATTAAGATACAACAATATATTTATTTCATCATAACTGTGAGATTTGTTCTTCATACAACAAAGAAGATGTTGTCCTCCAATTTTTTTTTCAGAAGATGGTCACTATCTTAGATCAACTCACATTGGTATTCCATGATGATTTCAAAATTGACTAATTCCCTTATGAGACATATACTCACATTGGTATTCCATGATGATTTCAAAATTGACTAATTTCTTTATGAGACAGTACTATAATGGTGGAAATTTAAATATGGTATGGTTACTTAAGATTTCATACATATATTAATAGAGGAACTTATCTTGAGGTGTTCATAATGGGAGTCATGTTTTTCTTGTTACACATCTTCCCTGCATTAGTATATATGATTTCTTTGTTTTTCAGCTCACTCATGTGCTTTGGCTTGTTTGTTGTCCCTATGAACTAGAACAAGATAGAATGATATTTTGGAGACGGTATGGTTGTTCTAAGGAACCTTTTTCATGGGTATTGACATAATTTTTTATCTTAGATAGTTCATGCATGTTGGTTGTTGGTATTCAATTTTCTAGGTGATGTGTCTCCTAATGGCAGTAGTTTCATGACTTCGAGGGATTTTTTCACACATAAAGAAGCTATCTTTTCTGATTTCAGTGACTTCTGAGTTTATGTGATGATGTTTTGGATGGAGTTTTATGGCCCAGGATAGTTGTCCAGATCCTATTCAAGGATCGTCAACTATGGATTTTTATTTTATTGATGACTTTTTGTGCGCAAATCTTTGATGAAGTGTGAATTGTTTTGGTTTTCTTCTTTTTCTGTATACTTATTCATGATGGTGTTTTGGAGCTGCTAGATCCAGTGTCTTCTTGGCTGAAGGTACGATTTCTTGTATAGTTTGAAGATGGTTTGATAGCAATGTATCTATTGGCTGCTGATCAATGGGATGATGTTACTTTTGGGAAAAAATATGATTGATGTTTTATCTTTTTTGGACCTGCTGAGATGTTTTTGTCACTAGAGAATCTTTTTTATGATCTGATGGAAAACATTACATATTTCTTGTGTTTGAAATCGAGGATGTTGTGAAAATGACCTGGAGCCATTGAGATGTTGTGTCCCTATAACATTGATGGCTGTTGAGATATTTCAAAATATTCAACGGTTTTAATTGGTCCTTAGCTGGCTGGATAGTGCATCGTTCTTCCAAACGCTAAAGGATGGATTCTTTTGGAGGTGTGAATTGTTTTAATTTTTTTTTATTTATCTGTATTTCTTTGTAATCATATTTAATTTATTGTTAGTGTAATCTCATTACACCACGTTTATGCCTTGTAACTATTGTTTTCATTAATAAATTCTGCAAACAATATTTACCAAAAAAATGTGGAAATGATATTTTGTGGTAGGATAGTATTTGGGATGTTGTTGGAATCTTTTTAGAGAAATTATTCCTCAATATAACTCATTCGGACTATCGATCCTTGATATGTCGACAGGTATGATGAAAATTTTTCACTACACAATTCATTTTTTGTACATCTATTTATTTCTATTTTGGTTTCAATTTGTGAAGATATTTTTCACTAATTTGTGTGTATTCTCTTTGGTTATTTATGATGTAGATATTTGAGTTGAAAGGTGTGGCAGAGGTTGGAGCTGACTTAATTTGTTTCTTGCTTGTAATGGAGTTGGCTTGTTTTCGGGTATGCTCTTTCATTGTGTCTGGTGGAGTTCTTGGTGCTGATGATCTTGGTGCAACAACATGTCTTTCTGGAGTTGGCTTGCTGTTTATGGGGCATGGATGGGTCACTGGTGCTGGAGGTGACTTGCTGACATGGATGGATCGTTGCTGCTAGAGGTGACTTGTTGGTCGCTGGAGCTGGATCGTTGGTATGGGTGGGATGGAGCTGTTGGTGCTGGAGTTGACTCGTTGGCATGGATGGGATAGAGCTATTGGTGTTGGAGCTGACTCGCTGACAATGATAGGCTGGAGCTGTTGGTGCTGGAGCTGACTCGCTGGTGTTGCTGGTGCCATTGCTGACTCGTTGGTGCTGTTTCGCTGGGTAGAAGGGGTGGTGGATCATGTTTGGGGGGATCCAATATGGGGGTGTCCATTTTTTTATTGTTTTATTTTGTAGTGAATTTCATTATTAATATAATTAATTTTTTTTCAAGATTGAACATGTGTTAAAATCGTCTTCAGTTTAATAATTAAAATATATTTATTATACATGACAAATAAATAAATATAATATGAAATTTTACAAGAAATAATTTAATTTATAAACAAATATTATATATTGGTAATATTATTACTAACAGAAAAATATGTTACCAAAATTTGTTGTTAACACTTTAACCAACAAATATATTATCTGTTGGTATTATTATAATTGTAACAAAATTATTTTATCTATCGCAAAAACATTTAGCGACAGAGTTTTTACCGACAGTTTATTGACATAGACATATATGTTGGTAAAACGTTTTACCAACAAAAAATGCTCTTTTACCAAAAGATATGCTCCTGTTGGAAAAAGTAAAATATTTAGTAGTGTTATACTCTCTCACAAATACAAACTTTCCATAGACCTAGTATCCCAATGGAATGATTCATGAATCTCAAATTTTTTGGTTGTTGAACTCACTAAATCCACCCTATTATCCATGATAAATACCCTCATATTGGTATCCCACCATATAAGACATCACAAGTTATTTTATCTCATGTATTAATGTGAAACCTCAGTAGCACATGGGTTAAGTTCACCAAACACATAACTCCTAAAATGAAACATAAATTCATTAAAATAAGGGTCATAATTATAAGCATCTGATGGAATGATCCCTACCATAGAAATTCCCCTATTCTTGGTCAAAAACATTTAAAATACTTGAATTTAGCTATTAATAAAATATGAATACTCACAATACCCACTTATTATACCATGATAGACCTATCCGACAACAACTCCCTAGGTTTTATGATATTATTATTATATGCACAAATGTTATCAAATTTCCTCCAATATTCATTTACATGAACCCTGTCTTAACATATATCCCCCATGTTTAGTGATCTCACTTTCTTCCAAACAACTCTATAGTTCCATCCTACAAAAAATAATGAATCATTTTTTTAGTAGTAAACTATTCATTGGTAACCAACTATCTATATTATAGGCAACATCTAACCTACCAATAATTATTTTGAGTCGCTTAACCACTCAATATATCACAAAATACACTGGTCATCTCACAAACATTTACATTCATCAAATCTCAAATCTCGGCACCCCTAGGAGCTAATCATATCAATTTATCCTCATTAATCATCTCCCATTGGTCATACTATAATAACAAAAATGATACCTTATTTTTGAACCGATCATACATCAATCCACAAGTAATCACTAGTTAATTTACAATTAAACATTCCTATAACATCTGATGCTCAACTAACATATAATGAAACATCATAATGGTAACTCTCTTATACCTTATTCAGTCAAATAAATGCGTATTTCACCTTTCCATGAATTATATTATACCAAGTCACAACCCAAGTGTGATCACTCCTTAGAGTCTAGTTGAAATCCAACGACCTAGATCCCATAAGTTAGTGAATCTATACAATCCTATACCCCCTCGTGATACATCAACACCTCTTAAAGACTTATACCACACACAGTTCTCAAGGAAATAAACACACATACTTATTTATTCAATATTATTGACTAAGAACGAACGCCTACTACCATCATATATCATTCATCGTCATCATAAACCCACTCTCTAAGTATAAAGGTTATAGAATGTTTAAAACCATATACACAATGGAACATCATTGTTTCCATTTTCCGTCACATCTCATAACCACATAGTTGTACACTCTAGTAAAACCCTACAATAACTTTAAACATATAACACTATGAGTCATATCCAATCAATGTTAGGATCAGACACCAAATCAAATAGATTTCCACAACCTCAATCATGTCAATCTCTTCCCGCATGAAGTACCAAATATGATTACCAATCCATACATACCCCAAGAAATACTGTATGCCTAAAAAATACATCATAACACATCACTCATGTATTATTCCCATCATACGAATAATATAATCATGATTACCTATACAAATAATCTTCATTCATACACTAACCCAACTTTAGACAGATATAATGACATATAACAACCCATATCAAGAATAAATAAGAAAATGTTCTTATCACTCTACCAATATACTCAACTCACCAAAATAATGCGTCATGTATCATTATCACTAGGAAATCCTTTCTAATATATAGGCCACATCCCAAGATAATCCTTTCATCCACATTGTATATCCCCAAACACATATTACCCACACTAAGATCTTTATCATCATACATGTAAACATATCAATGATATCTCTCTAAAGTGATTCATATATATGAAAACATAACCAAGCTGGATTAGTTAATTTTATCAAAACAAATATTTTATATGATAAAATATTGAATAATTTGTTGTTTTTTACACTTTAAATAACCTTAGAATCTTTATTTTTGGAAATTAGTCTATGGAATACATATAGGAATACACATTTCATGTAAACCTAAATACAAAATTTGATGTATGTACACATTCCCTTTACCACCCTAGGTCAAGGGTAAAGATATAAATCAATATCCTAAGGAATCATACTTGAAAAATTAACACAACTATTATAGTGGAAACCAAGAACAAAAGACCCAACTCATAAGAAACATGGACTCATTCCCAAACTTCTGTTGTTTGGGAATGAATATAGATTCTTTAACATGTTTTTCTCATCCCTATATTTATCTCCCACATCCTAAATCATTGGATAAATAAAAAATTCTCATATTTCTCTTTATATTGTCCCCTACCTAAATCCCAACTGTGTGTCCTAGAACAAGGTGCTACATACCTTGGGTGCACCTCTCTATACACCAAAGGAAACTAATGAGTAGTGAGGATCTGATAAAAAAATCGGGAGAATATACCCTTTGTATCATATATAGAAATAACATATAGATAAAAAACATCCATAACAAATATAGAATCATATTATAGAACATTAAATTAGGGAGGAAAGGATTCTGTGATAAATATTAACAACAATAATGACAAATGTAACTCATTAAGTCCATATAGTGTAATGATATTGGTTTTCCTATGTAGAAGACTTAGTGTGTTATGGAGTTTTGGAGTCTCTAGCCTTTAAAGAGGGTTAAATGGTAACTTATTTGTGCAAAAAAGCCTCATAAAAATGTTCTTATGGATTCATTGATTCTATAATGATTCTTTTACCCTTGAGATAAAATTTAGCAATGTACTGAGTTAGGAGATTAATTTGGGATATTCAATATTTAAAAATAGCTATTATTTATTCCTATGGGTTAGAATTATGATATCTTCTAAATTAATATCTAAATGGAAATTAAAACTTTGTGGTTAGATATATAATGGGTGGATTTACCTAGATAAGGTATAATTCCAGTTTGGGTGTGTGGTTCGGGTTAATCCCATTTGATGGGTATTCCATTGATTTTAATTACGGGTCCCAAAAAAATCCAACCTTATTCACCCCTTATATGAATATGTGTGTCCAATCCCCTCATCACCTATTGAATATATGAACTTTGAGTGAGAGGGGTGATTACAGAAGCTTCATAGGGGATTAATTAAGTGTGTATTGGGATGTAATGACCTTGGATTATAGATTAGAAACATGGGATTATGAAGCTATGTCGATCTACTAAGGGGTAGGTATTTTTATTTCAAAATCAACCAGTTTTTATGTGAAAATTTTATCCTAATTTTCATATTTTAATTTTTTATTTCCTAATTTTTATTTTCCCCTTTGGTGTTGGTTTGAATCCATGGTGGTCATTAGGTATTTTCACAGATTGTAGGAGGGATATATCTAGAAATCATGAGTACACATTGTGTGTTCCCAAGAACACACTCTATGAAGTTCATTAGTGTTGTTGGAACCATGGTCTTCTATGCATGATTTCGAGTGTGGTTTGTGTTTGTTGTCAATCATCAATGGAAGTTCGGATCGTGTACCAGTAAAGAGATCATACCGTTCAAGCACACAACACTATTGAAGGTGGCGCCGTTTCCCAGTGTTTGCCAAATTTTTGGGGTCCAAAATTTGGAGGTTGGTGAGCATCGCGAAAAGTGGATTTCCAGGAAGATCATAATTTAATATGCCAAAGGCATGAGTTTCGCGAAGATGGGATGCATGGACTGGATTTCACGAAGACCAGAAGAGTGGAGGCGGTGAGTCTTTGCGATTACGTCAAGCTTCGCGAATGGCAGAGGCTGGAGCGCATCGCGGCGGAGAAGGGCTTCACGAGGGAGCTTCGCGGCGAAGGCACGAAGGTATGTTGACGGTTATTCTTCGCGACTACGTCAAGCTTCGCAAACGACAAAGTGCCGTGGTGCTTCGCGATTTGGACAGAATTCTGGCGGAATCTTTGGAGCGTTGCGATTTGAGATGACGTGGCATTGACTTCGTGCGGAAGGGTCGTGGGTCGGTGGAATCGCCTATAAATTGAGGCCGAACCCCTCAAGAGAAGTAGAGAAAATTTCAGAGAAAGTCCTTTGCTCTCGGTTCGCAAAGGTCTCTCGCGAAGGCAGTGGGATTCGCGAAAGAGGAGCTTCGCGGTGGCTATTCTAGCTCTGTGAAAGACGTGTGCCCCGCGTTGGCTCAGTGAGCTTCACGAAGAGGCAGGAGATTCACGATAGCCAAGAATTGCGAAGGCTGGAGCATCGCGAGAGTGCTTCGCGATTGAGCTTCGCGAAATGGCAGGGGCTCTGTGAAGGCTTGTTTGAGCTTTGCAAAATTGGGAGCCTTGCGAAGTAGGGTACTTTGCGAAGGCCTTTTCCAAAGGTTGTTTGCATTGTGGACAAGGAAGAAGGGGGTTTTCATTAGTCGTTGGAATTTGAATTTTAACAGAGCATTAACTCAGGACTCTGATGCAAGCAAAGTCTCATGTTGAACAGGGGACAATGAACTTCATGACTATTAATTGAAGAGACCTTCACGTCTATAAACTGAGTGTGACTTCACCAACGGTAGTGAGCCCGGGGGAGTCAACAGGAGTGACCTGAGGGAAGCAGTGAGCTATCTCAGAACCTTTGTAAAGGCAGTGAGCCTGGGACAGAGTGACTGTGCTCGAAATTGTGTAATCTCCAGCTAGTGAAGAATAGTGGTTTTTTTGGTACGACTGACAACTTGTCGGCGTATGGTCCTTGGATGTAGCCCTTAGTGGTGAACCAAGTAAAAAGGGCTATGTCTTCTCTGTGCATGTGCATGTTTTCTTTCTGATCTTTTTCATCTTACAGGTTCAATAAGTTCCTACCATCGTGGGAACAAGATCCACAACTTTAAAAAGAAAAATTTGTCACCCTGATTCACCCCTCCCCTCTCAGGGTGCCCCGGGGTCCTTCAAGTGGTATCAGAGGGTAAAGGTTGCTGGTGTTGAATCTGACCTTTTTCTTCATGGAAAACACAGTCAATGTCAGGGGAGTACCTCACTTCGATGGAAGCAATTTCCAGATCTGGAAGAACAGAATGAGATCTCATCTAAGATCTCTTGGAATGGAAGTTCTTTTTTCTACTGTTCAAGGAATACAAGTCACTGATCCAACAGGCCTGGCTATGACTGAAACAGACACGAAACTTCTTGATGCAGATGCTAAAGCACAGAATGCTCTCACTGTAGCCCTTTCTGATCAGATCTACCTAAAGGTGATGAATTTCACCTCAGAAAAATCCATGTGGGATAAACTTGAGAATATTTATGAAGGTGATAGCAAAGTGAAGGAGGCGAAACTACAAGTGCTGCACAATCAGTTTGATGATCTGAAGATGCATCCAGAGGAGAATGCAGACTCCTTCTTCAATCAAATTACTGAAGTGGTTGGAGCTATTCGGGTTCTAGGTGAAGAAATCAAAGACATTGATATTGTAAAGAAAATATTGAGAAGACTTCCACCTCTGTATAATGTGAAGGTGTCAGCCCTTGAGGAAAGAGATCTTTCCAAACTTTCTCTAGATGATCTACTGAGCAGTTTGGTAGCATATGAAATGAGAGTCAAACCTGAAGATGCTACGACTCGGGTGAGAAAGGAAATGGCATTCAAGGCCATCGATAAACTGAAAATCTCAAAGGATAGTAGCGGTGAAGATGATGAAGAAAAAGAAATTCTTTCTCTCATTACAAAGAAGTTCCAGAAGGGGAAAGGTAAATTCAAGGGGAAGTTACCTCTCACGTGTTTCCGTTGTGGAAAAGTTGGGCACATTGCCTCTCAGTGCTTAAAATGATCAATGATGAAGATAGTGAGGATGAAAACTTCAAGAAGCCTCAGAGAAAGTTCTTCAAAAAGGGAGACTTCAAATCTGATAAGAAAATGCAAAGGAAGAGTTTTGTCTGTGAAGCGGAAGAAGATGATAATGAATTCTATGATGAAGAAGAACCAGAATTCAAAACTGGGAACCATGCTTCTATGATGGCCACTGTTGAAAAGCCAGAAGATACTGAAGGAGAAAAAAAACTGAGAACTTGTGCAGATCCTGAGATACAACTTAAGGATGCGGTTAGTAAGCTCAAGATTAAATGTAAGAGCTGCAATAAGTGGAAATCAATTGTAGAAGAATCAACTGAATACGTTGATCAACTTGAAGCTGAAATTGAACGAATGGAAGAATTTGTGAAGGTACAGTCTAAAATAATTGAAAGTAATGATGATGTAGTAGATCTGAAGCTGAGAATTGAAGAGCAGGCAAAGGTCATCAATGACCTCACCTCCAGACTGGATGAAAAATCCAAGACTACTGATGGTCTTGAGGAGGAAGTAGTTACTCTAAGGAGTAAACTGGAGACTGAATAAGTTCCAAAAGAATCGAAGAAGAAAATACAGTTTGGAAGATTCTCAGATGCAGAATTACTAGCAAGAGCCAAGTGTGGTTCATATGGGGTTGGAAAAATCTTGAGTGATCAAAGACCCGCTTGCATGGGAAAGAGTGGAATTGGCTGTGAGGCTGAGACATCAACTGTTGGAAGTGAAAAGATCCAAAAGAAAGATAAGATGAAAGTTGAAACGTTGCCTAGAGTTCTAAAAAAGGAACCCTCAATCCAAACTAAAAGGGGACCTAAAAATTATCCTCAAACATTCAGAAATGACAGACAGTCTTACTATTCTCCCAAGGAAGAAGGTATGAGGATAAATTCAAGTGAGAAGACATTTCCTCTCATGAAGTGTCAGTTCTGTGGCTATCTGGGTCATACCATGTCATATTGTGAAGAGGCAAGAAGCTATCTGAATGGAGAAGATATAGAATCTCAACAAAGGAGATCAATTTCATATCCTAATTCTTATAGAAGAAATAATTTCTATGGATATTGTTTTTGTTGTTCTAACTTTGGTCAGAAGGCCGCTAATTGCAGGCAGAGAAGGGATATGGGCACCTCATACCGAAGTTCAAGACAAGTCAAGTCTCGTTAGCAAGACAGTGTTGCTCTTTCAAACAGGTTTTCACCTCTCAAAGAAGACTTTGACTATGAAGAACCTGGGTATGCGGAAGAGATAATTGAAAGACCATCAGTTCTTTATACTCGATCTAATGTCTCATTGAAGGAAAGGAAGAAGATTGAGAAATCCAACCATGGAGAGGTGGCCCTCAAAGCTACAAAGAACAACAGTACCTGGATTCTGGATAGCGGTTGTTCATCTCATATGACAGGTAATGTCGGCCTACTAACGAATATCATAAGGAATGTCGATGGTACAATAAGATTTGGTAATGATGGGGCTCTGAAAATCAAAGGGAGTGGAAGTACCGAATTAGCTAATGGAGAACTAAAGAAGACTGAAGTCCTTTACGTAGATGGCCTACGTCATAATCTCTTCAGCGTGAGTCAACTCTGTGACTCAGGACTTATAGTCACGTTTAATCAGAAAGGCATGCACTCAACTGCTATGGATGAAGCAGCAATTAACTGATGTTGGGGATGAGGTGACGCAACCAATGGTGATTTACTGTGACAATAAGAGCGCAATTGATCTTACGAAGAATCTTGTTCAGCATTCTCGTACAAAACACATTGAAATCAGGTATCACTTTATCAAAGAGAAAGTTGAGCAAAGCGTGATTAGATTGGATCATGTGGGAACAGATGAGAAAGTGGATGATATCCTGACAAATCCACTGTCATTGGCTGTGTTTGAGAAGTATCGATTCAACCTCGGTGTTCGACCACCTCCCAGTGCATAAGGAGGATACGGAATACCCCTCTCCCCATTTTTTTTAAATGTTTTAATCTGTTTATGGATATGATGTAGGTTTATGGGGGAGATACTATCCAGGGAGAGTATGGTTTGCGATGAATGTGAAACAAAAATTTTACTGGTTTTTGGATTTATTGTCAATGGGGGAGAAAGAAGAAGGAATAAATTCAGGAAACTTCTGTGATGAGAAGAATGAGAAGGAAAATAGTGGAAAAATGGTGGAACCCAATTCAAGCCTCCTCTCTTGTTTTCTACACCGAGCATTGCTCACGTAGACTTAGAGTGTTGGCTGGGTTGATTCCTGTGTTTTTTGGTTTTCACATAGATGGAGATCTATTGAATTTTTCTTCTGATTTCCAACAAACCCAAAGGGGCAGATTGTTGGAACCATGGTCTTCTATACATGATTTCGAGTGTGGTTTGTTTTTGTTGTCAATCATCAATGGAAGTTCGGATCATGTACCAGCAAAGAGATCATACCGTTCAAGCACACAACAGTATTGAAGGTGGCGTCGTTTCCCAGTGTTTGCCAAATTTTTGGGGTCCAAAATGTGGAGGTTGGTGAGCATCGCGAAAAGTGTATTTCCAGGAAGATCATAATTTAATATGCCAAAGGCATGAGTTTCGCGAAGATGGGATGCATGGACTGGATTTCGCGAAGACCAGAAGAATGAAGGCGGTGAGTCTTTGCGATTACGTCAAGCTTCGCGAACGGCAGAGGCTGGAGCACATCGCGGCGGAGAAGGGCTTCGCGAGGGAGCTTCGCGGCGAAGGCGCAAAGGTATGTTGACAGTGATTCATCACGACTACATCAAGCTTCGCGAACGACAAAGTGCTGTGGTGCTTCGCGATTTGGACAGAATTCCGGCGGAATCTTTGGAGCTTAGCAATTTGAGATGACGTGGCGTTGACTTCACGCGGAAGGGTCGAGGGTTGGTGGAATCACCTATAAATTGAGGCCGACCCCCTCAAGATAATTAGAGAAAATTTCAGAGAAAGTCCTTTGCTCTCGGTTCGCAAAGGTCTCTCGCGAAGGAAGTGGGCTTTGCGAAAGAGGAGCTTCGCGGCGGCTATTCTAGCTCCGCGAAAGACGTGTGCCCCGTGTTGGCTCAATGAGCTTCGCGAAGAGGCAGGAGATTCGTAATATCCAAGCATTGTGAAGGCTGGAGCATCGCGATAGTGCTTTGCGATTGAGCTTCAAGAAATGGCAGGGGCTCTGCGAAGGCTTGTTTGAGCTTTGCAAAATTGGGAGCCTTGCGAAGTAGGGCACTTTGCGAAGGCCTTTTCTAAAGGTTGTTTGCCATGTGGACAAGGAAGAAGGGGGTTTTCATCAGTGGTTGGAATTTGGATTTTAATAGAGCATTAACTCAGGACTCTGATGCAAGCAAAGTCTCATGCTGAACAGGGGACAATGAACTTCATGACTATTAATTGAAGAGACCTTCACATCTACAAACTGAGTGTGACTTCACCAACAGTAGTGAGCCAGGGGGAGTCAACGGGAGTGACCCGAGGGAAGTAGTGAGCTATCTCAGAACCTTTGTAAAGGCAGTGAGCCTGGGACAGAGTGACTGTGCCCAAACTTGTGTAATCTCCAGCTAGTGAAGCATAGTGGTTTTTTTGGTACGACCGACAACTTGTCGGCGTATGCTCCTTGGACATAGCCCTTAGTGGTGAACCAAGTAAAAAGGGCTATGTCTTCTCTGTGCATGTGCATGTTTTCTTTCTGATCTTTTTCATCTTACAGGTTCAACAAGGTCCTACCATCGTGGGAACAAGATCCACAACTTTAAAAAGAAAAAGTTGTCACCCTGATTCACCCCTCCCCTCTCAGGGTGTCCCGGGGTCCTTCAAGTGTATCTCATGTTAGACTCAATTTCCAAAAAGAGTGATCACCTTCTGAATACTTCATGTATGATGCTTTGATACAAGACATGGGGTCGGGCTATTTACATAGCCTGACACCCCATGTGAGGGACATTGTGTGTACTTTTCCATTCCATTTCATGTTACACAACATGTATTGGGTTATGGTAATATGTCTAGGAACCCATATAGACCACATTCCATGCATTTTAGGTACACCATGTGTACTAGGTAAGTTCACAATTGGTTGTCTTGAGTACACACCAATGGTTTGGAATTTGGGTGGACACGCTGTGTTCCCTTGGTACACATCATGTTTTACACTTTTCATTTGGGTTTTTTCATAATATCACCCAATATCTTGTTTTGTACATAAGAGTAGTTCATTACCAGTGTCAATCCACATAGAATATGGTGGTAAGTTCCTCTTTTCTATCAGAGGTCATCGGTGATATAATTCAATTTTGTTTGTGGATCTTCATCCCAAGTGATGATGATGGGATCCAGTTATTAGAGAAAATAAAGTGAGAGTGTTTTTGTCCAATATGGGGTGCTTTCATATGTCATGAATGATACTCTCACTTATTTTAGAGATCATTACCCTATTAAAATTGTTGGTGGATTCAAGTATCATAGAGGAAAGATGGTCATTGATACTACTATCTGACCATACAAGAGTAGTACCCTCTTCATAGTGGAGTAGTTAGGTGGGCCAAGTTAGACGTGTGCCTCGAGGAGTATTACCACCCTCACCCCATGTACCCTAAAGTTGGTACTAGTACATATTCTTAAGGCTTAAAGAATGAAGGTGTTGGAAATTCTATCTATACTTGAGATAGTATCCATGGGAATTCATCATTCAAATGGTAGAAACATTCTCTCTCCATCATTTCATCTCATTTTATGATCAAGAGAAATTGAGAAACTTATGTAGATCTTTATTTAAGGTCCCCTTCCACCAGATCACTAGAGTCGATTCTTGTGTAGAATTAGAAGGTTATAATCATTTTTTAGATGCCTTCTTTAATATTAGATTCTAGGTTGAAGATTAGTTGGTTTCTTTCAGAAAATAGAGTTGGTGTGTCTATAATGGAAGGTTGTGAGTCCTCTATTAGAAGATATACTCTATTGTCTTGTAATGTGTGATTTTTTTCCATTAATGAGGGTTATATTTCTCTTCATAACTAATAACATAATTGGTATGGGGTAGGATCCCCATAATGGTTCTGCTATTGGATTGGTATTAGCAGTGGATGTTATACATAGATGAATCAGTGTCTCAGGTTGGTACCCCTTCTTCCAAGTTTCAGGTATCGGTGAGGCATGGGACTCTAATGATGGTTTCATATTACATGGCTTAGTTAAGAATATAGTTAACCTATATGGATAGTTTGTACATACATAGGCTTATAGTGCATGGGTTGTTATAGTTTATTCCCACTCAAGTCACTTTATAGAGAGGATAAGGTTCCAATAGTGGTTACACTCCTTATGAATGATTCCTTTAGAAATTGATAAAATCTAGGACTCTGATTTATCTTCATATATCAGTTCTAGGAGTTTTTTCATTCTATTGGGTTTTTTGAGGTGTACCTTTCCTTTGGTTTGTCTACAGATTGACTTCAATTTATGTTTCTTAAATATAGACATCACTTAAGTGGTCCAAGAACACTTTGAACTATATGAAATATGCTTTGGTGATCTTGGTATTTCATGTGAACTTGTTTAGGGAAAGATTGAATAACTATGGTTTCATTTACTCACAATGCATGTTAATGAGATTCTAATGAGGACTATGGAGTTCATGGTTTGGTGCAGAATTATTCACTAGGTAGCACATTATATTACCTAGGGTATGTAGATGGTGTAATGTGGGCTTTCCCTTTGTTATATTTACCAATTTGGTCTCATGTGGTGGATTTTGATTAGGGAGAGGCTTTCCCCTGAGGTGTAGGACCTATTCTGGGTGTCCTAATGATATGGATGGGTTAGAAACTCTATTTTACCTAGTGACCATCTATATAATAGGGGTGAGATAATATGTGGTAATTGATTGATGTATTATCACTGAGTAAGTGTTTCCTTGGGTTTTAATGGGGGGTCTGGTGATTTATCACTATTTGTGTGCTGATCTTCAACCTTGTCTCCTTTTTTGTTTTTAGGATATACTATAGGGTATTTCTATACTCACCACTACATAGTCCATGTACCCCTCACTTGGTGTGTCTATAAATATTTTGTATAGGTTATAAGTGTCAATCAAGAATATAATGGTATGGGAGAAGGTGTATTTTTTGTATTCCGAGAATGAGAGAGCCTAACAAGGTCCATTATAAGTGATCCCCGAGGTAGAGGATGGAAAGAAATGGTGACCTCTCCATCTCTTGGAAGTTGCAGTAGTGTGTGCCTCAGTTTTCTAGGACTCATACACTTTCCACTATAACTTATTTTACTTTTTTTATCGTAGGATAGTTATAAGGAATATTCATTATTTTTTTACTTTTTATAGGGTTATGTATATCTTATTTGTTTAGGCCCTTTATTATTGTATTTGTGGTTTTTATCTTTTATAGAATGTTTAGGGTAATACCTCCCAGGTTATTATTATTCCTTCTTAGTGAAAGTAATCATCCACAATCATATTTTAGTTATTCTTAAGGTGTTTCACTCTATTTAATATTGATATAGGTGAGACCTTGGTGGGTCAGGTTGTGACATAGTGGTATCAGAGTAGGTCCTTCCTAGGGATTGTATTTAGATATAGGTGTCTCATGGATTTTTTTGGTATATATGATGTGATAATATTTGAAGTACACATGATTACTTAGTATACTAGGTAACATAGATAAAGTATTATGGTCAACACATTCTTATAGAAGGAATATGATAATCTAATTGACTATTATGAGCACTAATAGAATTAGTCACATTGTATATTTTCGTAGGTTTATACATCATGTAGTAGTATGTGTGTTTTTTATTTCATTTAATGATTTTATATCAGGATTTTGGTGATATAAAATGAGTATTTTGATTACTCTAAAGGAATTAATTTCCATAGAAATATAAAATATACTTTCTATGGTTGAATAGATCCACATAACTTCTCATAGGTGTGTGGGTCTTCTAGAAATATCGGTCTCAATGTTTTTATGGTTGAGGTTGTCGTTAGATAGATTATATTTCCCCTATACTATATTATTCTAGGGTTGTGAGATCCTAAATCTATGGGGTCATTATACCAATTGTATAGGAATATTAGATGGTAAATAGGCCCATCATTGGTGTTGGTACCCTCTCAAATGTTATGTGATATCTGATGAGGTATGGGTACCCCATATGGGATTGTGGATTTAATAACCCCGCATGGATATAGGGGCCACATCTACCATTCATGTGGTGTGTTTCCTCCACTCAGGCATGGATTTGGTACCCCCTCAAACTCTATGAGGTGTGGATCCTCTATATTATAGTGTGGTCAATACACCCTGGAAGGTAGGTTGTGGGACCTCCATTCGTTGAGGATTATGTTTTTAGTGAGGTCAGTACCCACTAGATTCTGATGAGGTGTGGGTCCCTCATACTGTAGAATAGTTATTACCCCCCTTCCCCATGATAGATTGAGGGGTAAAATATCTACCATAGGTGATATTGGTATCTCATTAACCAATTTATAGACACTAAGTGAGGTTTGTTTCCTTCACTATAGATAAATTATTGATGCAATTTTAGCTCATCGTGATGTATAGTTTTGATTCTTTGGCCAATAGTGTTTTCCAGGATGATCCTTGTTTCATGTTGATGCTACATGATTGAATATTTTGATCATAGAGTGATGAGTGTGGTGATTTGAATGCTGACATTTAGAACCCTTGTTAGGTGGGTGATCCCCCCAAGCCTACAGAGTATCCTTTGTGTTAATACCTTATCTAGTAGATGGTATGAAGATTGAGGATTATGATCACAATAATAATTTTCTCATGATTTGGTCTAACGATGGTTAGACCAAGAAAGACATGACATAACAAAGGTGTGATCTATAACATTTTCTTAAAGTGATGGTGTTTTTCATCACTATCAATTTATTGATCTTGATAATTTACTGATGATCAGGGTCCTAAAGATCCATGTAAAGTTTCTAAAGTAGTAGAGTGATAATGGAGGTATCTATTGAAGGTGGTAATTTATTCTCATTTCTACCAATGGTGAGAGATGTTTTTGTTTGTGAGTTCCATATGCATTTTTGGTGGAAGATAGAGAGAGGGGGACTTGGGGGTGTGTTCAAAGAAATTAAAGGTGACCCTTTAACCAATTTTTGGAGTGTAATTTCTTTTTCATGGAATTTTAGTGATCTAGTGGATGGAGCGTAATCCAATTCATAGGGAGTGGGACCTAGCTAGTAATTGAGACCAAAACATGGAGGTTCCAATCACTTTGAAATATGTTGTGGTTAGTAGTTCCATACTTTTGTGAAATGAAAAAAGTTTAATCAGAGTTTGATATATGGTTCTACTTCATTGTTTTTAGTGAATATAGATGTGTGTGTAGTTCCAAATGATTCCCCTAGCACTGGGCCTCATTGTTGACTTGGATATAGGCATGTTAGACCGTGTGAAATCTATGGTTATGAGTATCGATCTGAATAGTAACTAGCCACCATGTTTTTAGGTCTTATTAAGAGGTGTGTAATGCATTTTTTGTGGAGTTTCCTGGTATATTGTTTATGGATACAATAGTGGATGGACATTTCTTAGGATCATTCTGGTGTGTTTGAAATTGAAAGGGCATTAACCATGAGTTTTAGAGTGAACATATAGGTTCATCTATTGTGGAAAAGTACATATATGTGGTCAATGGGGTAGAAATAGAATCATTATATCCACTCATGAGGTTAGGATGAGAGTGTTTACATACCCCTGAAACCCTAAAACAAGTAGGTGATCGCATGTGTCATTATATGTTATTCTGCGAGATTAGAAATTGGATATTACGATGTAGTATAGTGCTCATATTCAGACACCTGAGAGTTTTTATTGATTTATTTTGATTATCTCACAAATAATCCTTGGTGTTACCCCATTTTTAAGTTGGTTAGTGTGATTCCCCTATAATTTTACTTGCTGAACATGTCATATTTGGAAGATAAATTTGATTCATGGATTTTCTATATGCTATGATCAATGGATATCCTGCTATAGGGGGATGAAGGTTGTTGGTGGGAATCCTTGGAAAGTTACACAAGGTTAGTTTTTAATGGGTTTAAAACATACCCTACAACTTTTTTAGGTTGGTTAATGATAAATGAAGGAATATATTATATATAGTATCCCTAATTAGGGTTTCATGATAGGATGCATTTCTAAGTGGGATATGTTTAAGATCCCTTCATGTGATAGACCTCTGAAGCTGGAAGAAATTGTTCAATAGTGTTCTAATTTCCACATAATGTTATCCTAAGGAATTATCAGAGAGATTTTTTGGTTTTTCTCTTTTCTTGGAAGAAAATACATAAGGTGGGTAGAATGTAGTGATCTATATTTTCTTGTGAAAAACACTTAGTTCCTTGTCTTGTTCACAGTTTCAAATCAACATGCCTTTTTGAAGGTTAAATTTATTACTTTAAAATGAACTTAGGAGAAAATTAATGGATCCGTTGAATTTAGAATATATATTTTAACATTGGGATGTAATTTTATGAGATTCCATGTTGGGGAATTAATTTCATAATATCTAATATTTATAAAATAAATATTATTTATTCATGTGGGTTTGAACAATATTATCTACTAGATGAAGGTATGAATGTAAATTCAGAGTCTCTAGTTAGATATAGGATGGGGATTTTACATATTCATAGTATAATTCATGATTGGGTTCCTCGACTAGGTTGATCCCATTTAATGGGTATTCACTTTAATTTAATTCTGGGTTCAAAAATAACTTAACCATATTCTCTCTCTCAATGTGTACATGAGGTTGATCCTCCCCTTTCCTATTGAAAAGGAAAATTGATAGAGATATTTGTGATATAGGAGGCATTTGAAGGGGTTTATTAAGGCTGGATCGTGATGTAATGACCTTATTTCTCATATCATAATTTCACAATTATGAATCAATGATGATCCACTGAGATGTAGAGAACATTATTTTACATCTTCCACATTTTTATTTATATGTTGATCGTGATTTTAATATTATATTATGTATCACCTACTTTTTACTTTTTCTTTGGTTTGAATATTTGGATTTTATTGTGAATTTGGGTAGATTATAGGCAAGTTGTGTTTGGAAATACGGATTCTACACCATGTGTTCCCAAGAACACTTGTTGTGTAGTTGATCAATGTGCCTCAGGTTGTAGAATATTTCCAAATAGAGTGCTATCCATATGAATATTGTGTCAAAACCATTGATAAAAACACATTGTTTGTCCATGTATACATCCAAACACACCATGTGATGGAAAAGGTGTTTAAATTTAAATTTCATGTTGTGTTACACGACACGACCTATGTTGGGGGTACATGCCTTGGCACCCGTATAGCCCAAACACCATGTATTTTAGGTACATATTGTGTACCATGGAAGTACATAATGGGTTGGCCTTGGTAAACTCTCAAGGATGGGTTTTTGGGTATACACATTGTGTACCCATGGTGCACTCCATGTACTACCCTTTTAATCTAGGTTTACACACATTTTAACCCCATAGCCAGTTTTGGACATAAGAGGATTCCATTCCAAGTATCATTCCATATAAAATGTGATGGTAATTTCCTATTAAAAATTATAGGTCCATGAAGATACGATTCAAGGTTGGTTTCAAATAAGAATCAATGGAAGTAGTGAAAGGATCAAGATATTGTAGTAGATTAAGTGTCAGGGACATAAGCCGACTTGAGAAATTTTAGATGTTGGGTATAAGACCCTCATATTTTTAGAGATCAGTACCCTCCAACAGTTTCTAGTGAATTTAGGTATCTTGGATGATAGAGGATTATAGACACCAGTTTTTTCCAGTATTGAGTATAACCCTCTACATAAAATAGTAGTTCAAACGTGGAAAGTCAAATTTGAGGCTTGTAGAGGAGTACCTCCTGCACACCATGAATCTCGGATTTAACACCGGTTCATAAGGATTTGGATTAGATGATGGAAGAGTTGTAAATTAACTCCTTATTAAATATATCTCCATCTAATATCTTCATTCAGATTTTAAACACCCTCTCTATTCTACATTGTATCTCAAGTTACGACCAAGGGAGATGGAGCAATGTATGTAGAATATTCTCAATGACCCCCTTCCACCAGACCATCAGACTCAATGTCTGTATAGAGTTAGTAGGATGGAATATGGTTTTAGATAATTTCTTCAAAACTATATGATATATTGAGGAGTCAGAAGTTAATTTTAGTTGATAGATTTGGTATCCCCCTACAAGTTGGGGCTTTAATCCTCCATGCTAGGCTATATTCTCTTGGGTCCCATTCTCATGAGGTGTGGGCTTCTACTTCATGGATGGTTATGGAAATATTTATAGTTGATCTCACCTTTGGAATAAGAAGGGGATCCCTAACATGGTTTTGGTGTTGAATTCAAGTTAGCATCGTTTGTTCAGTAGATACGGCTTGACGTCTGGGGTCGGTACCCCCTTAGCTAGGTTTCATATACCAATGACGTGTGGGTATCCCATGATGGTTTAGTAATTCATAGATTGGTGATGACAATGTTTTACCTACATTAATTTATCACATGTGTAGAGGCTTTTAGAGCATATGAGGCTTCATTTTGTTCCCCATTAGGTCTCCTTATAGAGAATTTTAGGTTCTAGTAGAGGTTACACCACCGATGAATTATTCATTTAACCCTTGAGAGATTCTGGGATGTTAGGTTATCTGAGTTGTTCCATTACTTTTTTTTAGAGGCATACCATTCCTTCAAGTTGTGAGAAAATAGACTTGTCACTAGTGGGATAAGAACACAGAGTGTTTTATATTGTGTGATCTAGTGAGATTGGTGTGGCATGAGGCTACATTTAGGTAATAATTATGTGACTATAGTTTTTTTTACTCCCCTTATTGGTCATAGGTGGTACTAGTGGGGACTTATAAGTTCATAATTTCATGTACACTCATTAACTGGGGATCTAATTATATTCCCTTGGGTATGTTGATGGTATTTTGTGGTTTTTCTCTTTCCTAGACCGATCGTGTTTGTCTTTTATGGATGACATTAAGCAGGGATATATCTTCCTATAAAACATGGATTCCTTTTAGGTTTTTCTCATAATATATATGACTAGGTTTTTAGGTTGACTCTAGTTACCCCTATCAAAAAGTGTATTAATCATTCATGGAATTTGATTTATCTATTCTCTCTAAGTTGGCATTACCTTAGGATGTGTTGGGTGGTTGTGTCGGTTATCCCTTCTTGTGTGTCAATCTTCGAGCATGTTGCCCTTTTGTTTTCTCTTCATCTTAATAAGAATTTTTATACTCACCCATGTGTTTTTCTTGTACCCCACACTTGGTGTTTCTATGCAGATCACTATGGGAAAAAATGACTATTGTGATGGGGTATTTGCGATGCATCTTATTCCCGTTGCAAATAATCCGATTAAAAGGTTTTTTGCGATGGGAATATATTCCCGTTGCAAATGGTCAGTTATTTGCAACGGAAATACAGGGCCCGTCACAATTGCAAGGGCGCGGTTTGCACACCAAAACGTGGGAAGTCTATTTCCAACGGGTAGAAGGCTACCCGTCGCAAATACCCGATGGTGGTAAATAGTATTTGCGACGGGGAAATTTCCCCATCGCAAACAAATATTCGCCCGGTATTATTGGCGACGGGCCCCGTCACCAATACCGACCGCTGTAAATCCTATTTGCAACGGGTCCCGTCGCAAATACCAGTGGCGGTAACTAGTAATTTGCGACGGCGATATTCGCTCGTCGCTAATGTTGTGGCATTTGTGACGGGCCCGTTGCAACAGCCCTTTTACCCCCCGCCCGTAATTAATGCGGGCGAAGGTATTTGCGACGGGCCCCGTCGCGAATATCGGCGGCGGTAAATAGAAATTTGCGACGGGGATAGCCGCCCGTCGCTAATGGTGCATATTTGCGACGGGCCCATCGCAAAATTCCTTTTACCCGCCGCCTGTATTTAATGCAGGCGAAGGCATTTGCGACGGTATCCCGTCACAATACCTTGTATTTGCGACAGTATCCTGTCGCAATACCTCGTATTTGCAACGGTCTCCCGTCACAAATACGATCGTCGAAAATAATCTAACCTATATATACACCACATCCGTTTTTTTCCATAACATTCAGATCTCCATTCTTTTCTTTCTCTCATTTTCAGTTCTGAGGAGAATTTTTTTTTGTTTTAATTTTTTCTTTCGAGAAGAGGAAGGAAGGAGTTAGAAGGTGCAGATTAGTAAAGTTATTTATTAATTTTATTTTTAATTTTTAATTTTAGTTTTTTTTAATAGAATGTTTAGCTATATAGTATAATTAGTTTATGTGCTTGTACCAAATAATCCTTGTCTGGGTACGAACAAGTGGAGGCGGCTCTGGTACAGATGTACCTAGGAGTGAAAACTCTGACAAGGTGTTTCGAGCTTGACTCGGGGTAACCCGGTACACGACAACGGGCCTTGCTGCACTCTTGGTTCGACACTCTCGGGGGATGTTTTGGTAATAATTAGAAATAAATATATAATTATCAAATAATTAAGAAATAATTAGATTTAATTAAAACAATTATCAAATAATTAGGAAATAATTAGATTTAATTGATTAGAAATAATTAGGAAACAATTAAAATAATTAGGAAACAATTAAAATAATTAGGAAACAATTAAAATAATTAGGAAACAATTATAATAATTAGGAAACAATTAAAATAATTAGGAAAAAATTAATAAGAAATAATTAGATTTAATTAAAATAATTATCAAATAATTAGGAAATAATTAGATTTAATTGATTATAAATAATTAGGAAACAATTACAATAATTAAGAAACAATTAGATTTAATTAGGAAACAATTAATATAAATTAGGAAACAATTAGTATAATTAGGAAACAATTAGTATAATTAGGAAACAATTAGTATAATTAGGAAACAATTAGTATAATTAGGACACAATTAGTATAATTAGGAAACAATTAGTATAATTAGGAAACAATTAGTATAATTAGGAAACAATTAGTATAATTAGGAAACAATTAGTATAATTAGGAAACAATTATCATAATTAGGAAATAATTAGTATAATTAGGAAACAATTAGTATAATTAGGAAACAATTAGTATAATTAGGAAACAATTAGTATAATTAGGAAACAATTAGTATAATTAGGAAACAATTAGTATAATTAAGAAACAATTAGTATAATTAGGGAACAATTAGTATAATTAGGAAATAATTAGTATAATTAGGAAACAATTAGTATAATTAGGAAGAAATTAGTATAATTAGGAAGCAATTAGTATAATTTGGAAGCAATTAGTATAATTTGGAAGCAATTAGTATAATTTGGAAGCAATTAGTATAATTTGGAAGCAATTAGTATAATTAGGAAACATGATTGACCGCTCATCTACCTCAATTTTCTTTTCTTTTGTGTGTTGAGGCTTGACAGGAAACTTCTGCCTCCACATGTAATATCTGCTTTTACTGTCAAAATTATCAACCTCCTCGCCAATATAGAGGTGAGGAGGTTTATAATTTTGACAGTAAAAGAACATATTAAATGTGGAGGCAGAAGTTTCCTGTCAACCTCAAGACACAAATGAAAAGAAAATTGAGGTAGATGAGCAGTCAATTATGTTTTTTTTTCTATTCATTGATTGATTAACCACCTGACGTATATGCATATCTTCGCATTTCTAATTAATAACATAATTAGTAACATAATTAGTAACATAATTAGTAACATAATTAGTAACATAATTAGTAATATAATTAGTAACATAAATAGTAACATAATATAAAATATTATATTACTCTAATATTAATAGTTAAATAATAATTATAATATAATTATTTTATTATTATATGTTTAATATTTATAAAAAAATATTAATATTATTAAAATTATAAAAAATTTATAAAATATTAAAATTATCAATATTTTCTACAAGTTTTTCTTAATTCTTAATAGTTAAAATCTTAAAGGGTCGCCAATTTTCAAGTAATGCCCAATAAAAAGTTTGCGTCAACCTTGTCCAATGTAAACTCTATAGTTGTTCTTACTTGGTTGATCACCTCGCAAGTAGCGTTGCAACAGGACAACCCAATTCATGTCTTTCTCATTACTTGTATCGTCCTATTGCAACACTACTTGCGAGATAATCAACCATGTAAGGACAATTATAGAGTTTAAATTGGTCAAGGTTGACCCAAAAATTTTATTGGGCATGACCTGAAAATTGACGACCCTTTAAGATTTGAACATGTTAAGAATAAAGCAAAATCTGTTGGAAATATTGAGATTTGTAATAATTAGTAATAATTACTAATAAAATTAATCAAAAATCAAATAAATTCAAGTACATGGTTATAAATTGGAATAATTTTTAGCGGATTGACGGCCACCTTTTGTTCAATGTCTCATATCTTTGCTAATTTCTCCCACTGAAATCAGTATGAAAAATGTGCTCTAATGTATGTCAGAGTAAGTTTTTCATACTGATTTCAGTCAGGAGAAAGTTAAAAAGAGATGATCCATCGGACAAATCAGAATAATTAGTAATATAATCTTCACAACGATGATTAAAAAATTTAATTTCATTATTAAATCATATTTCATTTTGCCAAGTATTTCTAAGTATTGCTAAATTAATAATAATTAGTGGGGATGATTACAAACTAACTGTGTCACCTATTGTTATTGGTAATTACTAAAAAATAACTATAATTCTATATCTTATTTTTTATGATATTGTTTCTTATATCAAATTATTTAAAAAGAGTAATGGTTTTAAATTTTTTAGAAACATGTATATGAATATGGAACAAGGAAATCGACATCAATCATTATTAGATGATCGTGCTTGGATAAATCAGTGCAGAAATCCAAACGGTTCTAGTTTAAATCCTTTATATGTTGATGGTGTTGAAGCTTTCTTATCATTTGCATCATCAACCCCGGAATTTGTTTCATAAGGGACAATTAAGTGTCCTTGTAAAAAATGTGCTCTGAGAACGTTTGAGACATTTGACATCGTTGGGAACATCTCTTGCGTTATGGTTTTCAATCAGATTATATTTTTTTGTATCAACACAGTGAACGTAGTTCCAGAGAAGATACTAATAATTTGATTTAGGATCCATCACGGTTTCAGAATTTAGTACATGATGTTGTAGGGTCATCCGTTCAACAAACAGAAATTGAGGATGATGTTGATTTCCCTCCCGAGTTGGCACCATCTGAATTTGCTGAGTTGTTCAGGTCTGCTGAGGATGCATTATATCCTGGTTTCAAGATAAGCAAATTAGAAGCAGTTGCAAAATTTATGGCTATTAAATCAGATAATGGAATGTCAAATAACTGTTTTGATCAGATATTTTCTTTGGTTAAATAACTGTTACTAGAAGGAAATGTGCTTCCTGCTAATTATTATGAGGGAAAAAGACTCGTTCGTAATCTAGGCCTTAGTTATCAGAAGATCCATGCATGTTCAAACGATTGCATCTTATATTTTGGTGAAAATGATTCGTTGGATAGTTTTCCCACATGTGGACAATCGAGGTATAAAGAAGCTCAATCAAGGAAGTCTGGATTGATTCCTGTAAAACAGTTGAGATATTTCCCGCTTACACCTAGGTTGCAGCGTTTATTTATGTCTCAGAACACAACAACAATGATGTCATGGCACAAAACCAATATTTCAAATGGTAAAAGATTGATTCATCCATCTGATGGCGATTCATGGAAACATTTTGATCAAGTTCATCCATCTTTTTCTTTAGAATCCTGGAACGTGCGATTTGGTCTTTCTACTGACGGTTTTTGTCCATTTGGATCTTTTGGTAGTCAGTATTCCTGTTGGCCTGTCTTTATAACTCCATACAATTTGCCTCCATGGATGTTGATGAAAGAGCCTTATATATTTTTGACATTATTAATCCCAGGACATACGAAAAATAATATTGATGTTTATTTGAAACCACTGATTGATGAGTTAAATTTATTGTGGAGTCATAGTGTTGGTACATATGATGCTACTGCGAAACAGAATTTTGTAATGAAAACTGCTTTGATGTGGACAATTAGTGACTTCCCGGAATATGGTATGTTATCTGGCTGGAGTACACATGGTCAAAAATCATGTCCTTACTGTATGGGAGACAACAAAGCATTTATGCTCGTGACTGGAAAAAACCCTTCCTATTTTGACTGTCATCGCAGATTTCTTCCAATCGATCATCCTTTTCGGAGGAATAAATCTCATTTCAGAAAGAGATGAACCTCCAAAAATGATCTCAGGTACAGAGTTACAATCAGTTGTATTTTCATTACCTTCCATCACTTTTGGACCGACAATAAACCAATAGAAAATTCATGGTTTTGGGAAAGAACACAATTGGACAAAACGGAGCATTTTTTTGGAATCTGCCATATTGGTCTGATTTGTTGGTCCAACACATGTTGGATGTTATGCATATTGAGAAGAACTGTTTTGATAATTTATTTCATACAGTTTTGGATACACCGGGTAAAACCAAAGATAATGTAAAGGCACGATTAGATCTTGCCCAAATTTGCAGGCGACCAGAACTTGAATTGTTTGAAAATGTCAGATCACAGAGATTAATGAAGCCAAAAGCATCTTATACACTGACCAAAGAGAGTCACTTATTATTTTGTCAGTGGATTGCATATTTGAGACTTCCATATGGCTATGCTTCCAACTTGAGAAGATGTATTAAAAATGGTCATATTATTGGATTAAAAAGTCATGACTGTCATGTTATAATGGAAAGACTTATGCCTATTGGATTAAGTGGTTTGTTGAACTATAAGATTTGGGATTCGATAACAGATATATCATATTTTTTCTGAGATATGTGTGTGGTGACAATAGACTACGATACACTAAGCAAACTGGAAGAAGCTGTTGTTGTAATTATATGAAAATTCGAAAAAATATTTCCGCCGACTTTCTTTGACTCGATGGAACATTTGATATTACATTTTCCACATGAAGCAAAATGTGGAGGTCCGGTTCAGTTTCAATGGATGTACCCATATGAGAGATGCATGCAGAAATTGAAGAAAAAAGTCTGTAACAAAGCATCAGTTGAAGGCTCAATTGCTGAAGCTTATTTGTAAGAAGAAATTGCTTTATTCTGCTCTCATTATTTTGAATCTGAATATCCCTCAAAATTTAACCACATGGGCCGTAATGAGGGGAATGTTGATGATGATATGAACAATCAATTATCAGTTTTAAATCATCCCGAACTTGGCTTTGGTGGAGTTCATGATAGTTGGCTTTCAGATGATGAACATCATAGAGCTCATACATATGTTCTACTCAACTGTGAACAAATGTCACCAATTGTACAGTGAGTGCTCTTATCCCTTATTCTATAGATTCTGTTACAGTAAATTAATCATATTGTATTTGTAGGTTATATGATGATCATATCAAGAAACAATTTCCACAAATTACAGCAGCTGGCTTAGAAGAACGTCTGCCAAAAAATGTTGCTTACTGGTTTCAAAAACTGGTAACATACATTCTTTTTTGGTTTTACATATAAAATCAATTTATTACTTGTAATAGTGATAAATGTTTTACAGATTTTCGGGTATCTATACATGCTGATAAGATTGATAGTCGATAACGTTTTTTGAGTAGCCCACCATCCAAAATGGTTAAATCTTATAATTCATATGTGGTGAATGGTTATCGCTTTCATACACGTGCATATGGGGAATCAAAGAAAACAATGAATAGTGGTGTTTGTTTGAAGGGATCACATCATAGAGATATTGAAGTTGACTTTTATGTCATGCTTGAAGAAATTATTGAACTGTGTTATTTGGGACAGAATTATGTATCAATGTTTAAATGTCGATGGCTGGATACAGAGAGAGGCTTGTGTATTCATCCGAATCATGGAATTTTTAATATTAAACATAAAAGTATTCTTGCAGTAAATGAACCATTTTTATTGGCTCATCAGGCACATCAAATTTATTATGCAAAATATTGTGATACTGAAAAAGAGTTGGATGATTGGTGGAGTATAATAAAAGTTAAATCTCGAGAAAATCAGTTTACTCAAACTGAATGTGGTTCCACAGAAGTGCAATGAAATGAAATTTTTCAGGACACTCCTCAAAACACATCTTTTTTACAAAGAGATGTGAATATTGAGGATGACACCCCCACAGTTAAGGGTCGATGATAACGATGTTTTCAATGATGTTACAACTGAATTTGAAATGACAAGAGATAATGAAAGTGAAACTAATATGGAAATTGATGATGTCGATGAGGAAGATGAATACATTGACATTGAAAACTATGAATATGATGATGAAGAAGAACATTGACACAATAAAATGCTGGTTTGAATCATAACAAATATATATCTATTCATAATAGTTATTTTAAACTATTTGCTAATAACAATCATTTCATGTTTCAGATGGACTCAGAAACGTTTGGTCAGTTTCTGGAGGCTGATCTACCTATGGATGATGAGGTTCTTAAGTCATCTGACCCTCAGTCAGTTGGCACTACAGGGAGCACTCGGAGGGGGCGTGGTCTTGCCAGACTGATGATTCTAGATCCTATCCCGGAGCGACGTCTACCTCTTGGATTCGATGCGCACACGCGGTGGTATGATAACCTGTGTATTTTAGTTATCTTTCATTATAATTTATTAATATTCTAATTGTTTGATTATTTGTTCTTTTTCCAAAGTTTTACACATATAGCTATTGGACAGGGGAACGCTATCTTGCGCAATTATTTTTCTCATCCCTGGCTCACATGGGATTAGATTCCCGCTGATGTGCAGGCCGCCATGTTCAATCATAGGCTGGTACGTAATTAAATATTATTTATTTTGAAATTTAATTCATTAATAACTTTATATTAGGGTTTATGGTATCACATCTATGAGAGCATGTGTGCCACTATCCACGTGGCATGGGTGGTGTCTATGTGTCACCGTTTCCGTCAGTTTTTGCATAATTTGAGAAACACGGCTGTAAAGAAAGCCAGAGTGACAGAATTTGATGAGTCCTGTAGAGTCCACCGACCAGAGTACATTTCATCTCACGTTTGGGATGGATTATGTACACACTAGTTGGGTGGTGGGTTTCAGAGGAGATCTGCATTGGGTCGACAGAATCGGGGGAGGCAAGAGGTGACGCATAGAGCCGGTAGTCATACATTCAGTGCGCATAGAGAGCATCTGGTAAGTACTTTTTTTAATATTTTATACAACTTTAAATATAAATAGTTTATTTTATATTCATATAGGAAGCCGAGCAGCCCGGTATTTTGGCATACGGTGTTTATCAGAGGATGTACACTGACCCGGCTACTAGAGAGATTAGAGGTGACCGCCAGCATCAGATTGTGGTCAGTATTATTTTCTTTTCAGTTTGCAAATTAAATTCATATAATCTTTTCATTATTTTAATTTCTAATTGAAATTTAAGGAGTCATATGAGGCCGCGACCTCTCAGACACAGGCTGAGAGTCAAGACGAGACGGGTGATCAGACTAGTGCCCACCATTTTGATGAGACGGCATGGATGCAGGCAACCCAATATGGCTTCGAAAAGGGCCGAGTAGTTGGTATCGGCTCTCATTTGACTCCTTCAGCTTATTATGGTACTGCTGCGATGTCGGCATCCAGCTCGAGAGGAGCTCGTGGAGAGACATCATCTTCTGCCTCACAGTATCAGGAGCAATTGTGTGCTCAGAGTCAGCTTATAGAGGATTTGCGTCAGGGGCAGGAGCAGATGCGTCAGCCGCACGATGAGGACATGCGTTGATGGCAGGAGCAGATGCATCAACAGCAGGATGAGGAGAGACGTCGATATGAGGAGCAACATCAGGATTATATTGTGTATATGTGTCGTCTGACTCATAGTTTAGGGATGGAGTTTCCTCCACCACCTCCTCCAGGTCCTCCAGGTCCTCCAGATTATCCACCCCCTAATGATTTTTTTAGATGTAATAAACATTTGAGTTCGTAGTTTATTGTAATATTAACTATTTACAATTCCTCTTTCATATTGGTACGAATAGTACGTGATTTAATTTGTTTTTATTTTTTTAATATATTATTACTTATTAGTATTATTTTTAATGTCTGGTTATTTTAGTAATATTACTTTTAATATTTTATATTTATTGTTAATATTGAGAAGTTTATAATTTTATAATTTTATTAAAATTAATAATATTAATATTATTTTTTCATAAATATAGATGTTTATTTTAATAATAATATTATTATATTAATTTTTTATATTAATAATATTAGTACTATTATTATTATTTTTTGATATTAATATTTCATAATATATAATATTATATTATTTATATTCATATTATTATTATTTTTTGATATTAATATTTCATATTTATATTATATATTTTTATTATTATTAATATTATAATAATATTATTTATATTATTATTATTATATAGATAGTTTAATAATATTATTATTATATTAATTTTTTATATTATTAATATTAGTATTATTATATTATATTATATTATTTATATTCATATTACTATTATTATTTTATATTAATATTTCATAATTATATTTTATATATTTTTTTATTTATATTATAATAATATAATTTTTTAATATTATTAATATTAATATTATTTTTATATAATATTATACAATTTGTAATAATTATTTTTTTTTTATTTTTTTAAATATTTGCGACGGGAACATTTACGACGGGAATACCCTTCGTAAATGTTTTTTTTACTGTACCATTTGCGACGGGACGAATATCCGTCGGGAAAAACTTTCTGCGACGGTTCGTCGCAAATACCTTCGTCGTAAGTATTTTTTAAAATTTCACATTTGTGACGGGATTCTGACCCATCGCAACTAATATATCTACGACGGCCCATCGCAAATACCTTTTTTATATATAAACAAAAACTCATTTGTGACGGGGGGAAATAACGTCACAAATAAACTTTTTGCAACGGGACCACCGCAAAAACACCTATTTGCGACGCCGTTTTCGGCAACGGGCGATTTGTGACGGGGCTCCGTCGCAAAAGACCTTTTGCGACGGGATCCTGTCGCAAATATCTCATCGCAAATATTCAGTTTTCCTGTAGTGGATGAAATATAGTTCAATTGTAACTTCTAAGGGCATGCAGCTAACGGAGCGGGTGGAACCGTTGGAGTTAGGGCACGGGAGATCCAGATGAGGTCCATTGTAGGATATACTTAATTAGATAATGAAATGACATATTGATATCCTATTCACCTAATATTTTTGAAAGTGTGTTCATCGGTTTGTTGGGCCTCGCACTCTTTCCCTTGTATCATCTTTCTATTTGTTCATCATTGCATGATTAGAAGGTATATTCAGGCATGTTTTACATTTTAGTTGGTTATGTATATCTTATGTGGTTATGATGTTTCTTTTTGGATTGTTTTTATTTATATCTAACATTATTTTTATGCTAAGGCCTCCCATATCATTATTATGCCTTCTTGATGCTAGTCTCTAGCCATTAACCTATTAGAGGTGGGATTAGGGAGTTATTATCATCTTACCATCAGCCCAGTTGGGACCCTAGTGGGTCAGATCAGAATATATAATCATATATCAATGTAATATCACTCAAAGGGTATATCATAAATAGTATAAGAAAAACTAAAAAAATAAATAGATACCCAACCACTAAACTCAACCTCACCATGTACCTTTTTATAAATATTTTCTGAGATCTAGCATATTTCTCACTTATATTAGGGTTTATCCCTATACTAATATTACATCCATAAGATCTCTATATCCACTAGGGTGTATGTGTAAGGTGAAATAATAAAACTCAATAATTCACCACCAATATTTCCCAAAATAAGAATCATTATACATGTTCC
Organism: Viscum album; assembly: GCA_963277665.1. NCBI lineage: Eukaryota > Viridiplantae > Streptophyta > Magnoliopsida > Santalales > Viscaceae > Viscum > Viscum album. Next base: position 1,364,529,420 of record OY728151.1, on the reverse strand, counting down.
TTCATGAACTATATGAAATGAAATCCATAAATATCACATTCATATACTCATCAAACCATCGAGTTCTCAAGTATCTACCCTGATTATTGGCTCATACCTTCTTAAATTAGTGTTATAGTTGATTTATAATGTGTCACTCATAATACAGTGGATTGATATAACATCCTCCCATAATTTTGTCACCAATAACACAAAGGTATATGTCAATATAATGTTAAATAATTTCCACAACTATCAAGGTCAACATTTAGTTTTCATATTCCCCTATTTTCACATGACTATAAGTTTTCACAAACTTGGTTGGAATAGTTTTAACCACTAGAAAAGACATGGAATGAGTGGTCATAGCATTCCACCCAGATTTTAGGTCTAAATGGAGAGGCATAGTATCCAAGTTTCATGTAATCATAATAATAATTGGTACGGTGTAAAACATAAGAAATAAAAATCACTCATATAAGTCATTTCAACCCTTTTATCACAAATAGTTATTCAATGAACCTTTCTATGAAGAATATAACATGATATTTACTTAAATAATATGATTTGAGTCTATCCTGAAAAAATATCTCAGTCTATGAAGATGATGTAAATATGATCCTTATGTGTGACATCATTTCTCACATACTGAGGAATGAATATTCTTCAAGATCATTTCCCAATATAGTTCTATGGTGGAGACCACATCTTATTAGAAGTAGGTTATAAATTATATTCAAATATTTAAATATATTTATAAGGTATTATAGATATATTTTCTCCATGAAAAACTTATTCAATATAAAATTATTATATTTAGGGATAATCATTATGTTAGATTTGATTCGATATCCTATGGCACCAAAATGGAAACCCAAATAAAAATTTTTGTTTTTCAAAACTAGATTTTTTATATAATAGTTCATAGGATTTTACAAAGGTATTATATACCGTAGTAAAGGATAGACATGAAGCTAAGAATGTTTCCCCCCATTAATGATAACCCATGTGCCTTATTTTAAAATAGCACTCTTGTTTTACTATAAACCATACCAACATGTGTGTGCCCTACCTTAAACTAGCTTGTGCACTCTACTATGAACTAGTGTGCACACTCTACTATGAACAAGCATTTATGACCTACTATGAACTAGTACATATACCCCACTCTTATCAAATGTGTGTGTCAAAATATTACATTGTGTGAATTCTGAAATCCTATATAGCGTCTATACCTGAATCTCTGGTAGAACATGAACCCAAATATAGGCAGTATTCATGCCCAAATCTATGTAGTACACACTCATGAACACAAGAAGACTGTGTGACCAAGTCTAAGGAACAATTCCAATGCCTTTTCCCTCCAAAACATTGGGAAACTGGGGTATTTTTTTCATAGTATTGGGCTACCAAGATGATTATACCTATAAATAAGACCCTTTCCACCAAACAAACAGAAGGAGACTCTAAGAGAGAGACTTCACAAATCCATTTTTTCATTACCGAGTACTCTATGTATTCCCATATGTGATTTTTGAATTAAAACCTGAGGTAAAATATGGAAATGGTGGGTACTTTAGTACTATTAGGGTTTCATTCAAAGAAGCTACGTGAAAGACCACTTCACCCATGTCTTAAAATTTACAAGGGTAAAATACCCCTATAAAGAAGATCTTTTAGGAAGATTATAGGAATCACTCACTGCCTAAGTCCCCCAAGTCTCAGATGATCATGAATAGTAACCAAGGTCTATTTTGTGATCAAGGATTACCCATATCACTTACCTAGGTGAATATCCACTATTTTTTCCTAGTCGACTCTTGGAAATTAGTGGTAACATTTTTCCTTCATTTATCCTCTGAAAAATTGGTTTCACTCATCCTTGGATATCCTAAATGACTAAGTCACTTTCCATACTTGTATATCCCTTGAATAATGGATTCCTTTGATGATCAGAACCTCACATCCTAAAAGTGATTTATCCCATTTTATTACACTTTTTAAATTGGGACCTAGAAATCTTTTCAATAATTTATTCCTCTGAGTATGAGAATCTCCCATATTAAGGAAATTGGTGGAATTACACTAGGACTAGGTTCCCATATCATTTTTTCTCTATTATTTCCCAAATACCTTGTGTAATAAATCTAGGCTACCATTTAGGAGTAATCCTCATACCTTCACATGGACCATCTATCCAAAAAAATTAATAAAGGGATTCTCATGCATAAATACCACACCAAAAAAAATTTAAGAATCTATCACTTAGTGTTTCTATTCATATTATTATAATTACAAGACTTTTCATTCCGATTCATGACATTTAACTAAAAGACCCAATGGTTTGGGATGCATGAATTTAAAATAAACACCATTTATAATGGTGGTATAACATTAAAAGGAACACAATTAGTAATGGATGCATGACCTTAAAAGGAATACCATTATTATTAGATCCATTAACCTAAACAAAACACCACTATTCCAATTTGAATTATCTTAAAATTCATGATAATGGGCAATATTACGTGACCCTAAAAGTTATAAAAATCCTTAAAATGTGGCATCAAACTATGTGGTTCTTTATACCCATCATATGGATATGTTGTAATCCCTTTATATGGGAAAACCCACCACCATAAAATATTTTTACTCCCCTTATCTCATGCATCTTATTTCATAATGCTAAATCTTGTAGTGCCTTCCTATATTTCTTTAAACTTTAGAGTGATCAATAATTTTGATTAAAAATAAGAAAATATAATTTACTTATGAAATGTTCTTTAAAATTCATCGGTGTTAACAAATAAATTTCAAAAAAGGATTAACTAGTATTGTTACATGGAATTATTTTATTAACATGAATTAAATCAATGAGATAGCCTCAAACTAGACAAAAAACCTCCTCATGGGATGAATTGACCTCCCATCCCCTTGATTTGACATATATGTCCAAGGAAAACAAACAAAAAAGAAATTCAATGGAAACATTGAAAATAATACTAAATGAAAATATATTTATAGGTAAGTTCATCATACCTATCACATATCTCTATGGGTAGTTCATCTCAACTAGAAAAATATCTTAGGGAGAGGTGTGAACCACCTAGAACATCTCTCGTGGGGTATTACACCCCACCAGACACAACTATTAAGGGGGAAATGCATCATGTATGACAATACCTCTCAAGGGGCAGTGCAACCTAACTACAAAAATACCATGGGGTAGTTTTTCCCACTTGTAAATACTTGTTTTTAGAAGTAATAACATCCATCAAGTACAAACTCATTCATAGGGGAAGAACATATCACCTAGACCCGTTCAATCACATCATAGGTCGGAATATCATCCCACCCATCTATTCATAACATATTTAAACCAATTTTTGGTAAAATATAAAGTCCAAGAATCCATCCATACCTATCCTATATGGCACCCAAAAATACATCTTAGGGTCAAACCCTAAACTGTTATCCAGAAATACAGGTATATTCCTTATATTAATCAACACATCCATGCAAAAATTCATAGATGATCAAATCATAGTCATGTAATCAATATATCCTTTTTATATCCATTAACTAAGATCCATCATACCATAGGTTCCTCACACCCTTGAATACCCAAAAACTAGATCCTTAGGACATAACTCCTAAAAAAGTTCTAAAATCGATATAAAAGGCTTATCCTTATTTTCCACCTGGTACTCTACCCCAATGGTAGGTCAATATAGCTCAAAAAAGATAAACCACTACTGGTCTATATCATTTAACCCATTCAATTTAGGACCATATGGCTATCATTGGTAGCCACAGTTACCTCATTTATCCTCCTACTCATTTAACTATATTCTAATGAATTTTTTCAACAAACCTTATAGTATTATTTACCTATAGATTAATTCTCTCTAAAGGTAAATCATGACACCTTATCTGAAATTTCACTAGGCCTATCAAGTTGTTACCAAATTTTAGGCACCCCAAAATGTTCCATTCACCATGAAACCCATTTTAAACAATTAGTAGTATCATGAGAATCCTGAAGGTCCAAGGGAATAAGTACAATACCACCACCCCATCTCTGTTAGGTCCATCCAAGCCTCCCATAATTGTATTACCGCTTCGTCTTCCATTCAAGACAAATGCACATGATTCTCCCCATTTAAAATTCAAAAAATAAATGAATTCAAAAATATAGGAGTAAATTAAAGGTATAATTTACTTATATATATACTTATACCCTTATTTAACTTTTACACCATCATTTAACCTAAGTTAATCCGATATAGTCCACTATATTGTATCTTAAAACTCTATTTTAAGGGTTTTGTGGGATATCTCAAGACCCATTAGAAGTGGATCGATACACAGAACCCATGGAAAGATAAATTAGGAGTGGAGTCAATAATATTTTATAAGAAAACCATAAAACAATCATACCTCACTATCTATGCTTTTAATCTTAATTCATAGTGATATTGATCAATCTCCCTTAGTATTAACCAATGTATTTATAATTCTAAAGGTTTCCACCATCCACTAGAATCACCGAACACTTTAGTTGGGCCTATTCTTGGTAAATGTGTACTATAAACTCTTCCTATAAGGGTTATAGAGAGAAGATAATCAAAGATAGTTTTGGATAATAAATAACGAAATGGTTTACCTTAAATTAGTTCCTTAAATCTTCATTTTATTATCCTCCTTCATTGAGAAGTTGAGCTTATTAGTGTTAAAATGTTTTATATCTTATAAAACAGAAAAAGAATTTGGAACTAACCTTATTTTTTAATCCAATTGTTAAAGTACTTTAAAAATTCATATTCTATCTATACATAATTTTATAATGTGTCAATGGTTGAAAGAATATGATAATCACCTTTGTAGAATCGGCCTAATGGAATGCTATCATATATCATTATATAAGTACATTGTGATGTGGTATAGAAGACCATAATAATACATTGACCAAATAAATGTGAATTTTAATATTTCATGGTTTTTTCTTTACTAAAAAATGTACCAAAATATCCCACTTACACTGAATCCTTATTGATTTTATGCAAAAATTCAAAACTATATATGAATCCATCAAAACTCCTCTAGATATTATTATTATAATCTCTCTAAAGTTTTGGTCAAACACTTTATACCAAAATTAATCCACATTATAGTACCTTATGTGTGACCATGTAGGACATTATTACATAAATAAAGATTTTGAATTCCCTAATCCATAATTGTAATCAAAGAAAATTCTCAAGCATATTGTCGTTACTAATTCAGTTATAAATGGGTTTGGTGTGAACCCAATAAAACATGATGATATATATATATGTATGAACATATATATCATAATATATATCTCCATATGTTGTATACATGCTTATATTATCCATTGATATAATACATTGAGTGGCCACTCTAAATAAAAAAATGTAAATCTGGTATACCCATCCCATAAATGTATGATTCTCTAAACTAGAATAACTAGTGTAAATGAATACATCACATTTCATTAATCCATACAGTTATGAACATCACATGACACTTAAATAATAATGTTCAAATATTTCCACGACCAAATTCAATCATGGTCCCATGTATCATAATTTTTATACAAGAAGAAAATTCTCAAATTAGTTAAACTAAACTAATGATGTGATCAACAACATATATAACCACCTCTAATTATCTTACTCTCAAGGATTCTATAAGAAAGGTATCAAAGAATGAATGACCCAATGATATGTATATTTTCAACATCAGGAAATGTGGATTTATATAAATCTTATAATCCAAATTATATCAATGACTATATGACATTCCATGTGAAATACTTATGTGGATCAAACCAGATAAAAAGTCTCCAATTATTATCTCATGAGTATACTCTAAATCAAATATAATATTCTACTCATATTAATCTTAACATATCATCATAACCCAAAATAATCTATGATGATCATAAATTTGGAATGAATCAAAGTCCAACATTTAGGGGATTTTATCATTCCACTATTAATGTAATATATTCAATACGTATAAATGAATAATAAATGGATATTTTATTTATTATAAAACCATTATATATTTTATAACCAATACGTAAAACCTATTATTTATCTAGTACCAAAATATTTGATAATTTACAACCATGAAATTATAGCATATGATGCAGTGATGTATACTGCCTCTGTAGTTGATTCTTCCATGGTGGATTTTTTAGAAATCTTCCAACCGATAGCTCCACCAATTAGGAAATACACAAAACCATAATGAGATTTTATATCAAACTTATTGGTTTGTAAACTATTATATTTTAATTACCTTATAATTTTCTTATCTTGTCCTCTAAGACCAATAGTATATCCTTATTTCTTCTTAAGTACATAATGATATTATTGAAAGTAATCCAGTGAATTTAGTTAGGATTGGATTGGTATCTACTTTCTATGACCAAATAATAAGTAAAATCATGTCAAGTATATAAAAATGAATAAATTATATATACTATGGAATATATATAAGAAATCATACCAATATTTTCTAACACTTTATACTGATCATTAATCATACTAAGAATTGTTCTTTAAAACACTAGTAAAGACCCCTTTTTAGAGTTCACCATGTTAAACCTATTTAAAATTTTAACAATATATGTGTTTTAACTCTATAAAAGAAAATAATTTTATCTATCTCAACATATATTCATACCAAATATGTAGTCTACGTCACCCAAGCCTTTCATCGAGAAACACTTTCCCAACCACATATTTACAAAATGTAAATTCTATTTATCATTTATAATAAGGATTATTCCATCCAAATATAACACTTGAAATGTCACAAAACTCAAACTAATCCAATATTATAAACAAGAATAATTTTCATTATTTTAGAAGCTAAACACTTTTATTTCACAATCAAATTGGATATTCTAACTCTAAGATGATTTCTTCAATTCATAAATATATCTATTCCAATTTCAAATACTAGAAAGATAATTTTTTACTTCAAAAACATTGGGATATATCATATACACTATCTAGAAAAAATTCCCATTAAGTAAAGTGGTTTTGAAATCCATTGGAAATATCTCATAATCATAATGTGATTCTTTGGAAAGAAATATTTGAATATACTTTATCATCACAATTGGAGAAAATTTTCTTCATAGTCAATACCATAAATTTATTTATAATATTTAACTACCATAAGATATTTATATGTAGATATTATACTATATATGATATATTTATTATAGAAAATACACTTGAATACAATGTCTCTCACCCCTTTAGGTGCATCCAACAAGTTCCAAACATGCTTAGTGTGCATAGAATAAATCCCAGATTTTATTACCTCTAATGATTTCTAGGAATCATAACTCTTAATAGAATCTTGATAGGTAGTAGTTATATTATCTATAAACATTAATTAATCCTAATTTTATACAAAAAATCTATATTTCTTAGGTTCTTAATGTATCCTACTAGAACATTTAGGTTATTGTATAACCTGAGTATATTGGTTTCCATAACCTCTTATGGAATAGAATCACTTTATATCTAAGGAATAATTCTAATTTATTGGTATATAAATTCTCTAAGTTCAATCATCCTATTTTTATCCCTATATTTGAATATTTATTCTCAAGTAATATAACAAATTAGGCCCCTAAAATTTTATGTCTACAAGTATTATAGAAACAACATCTTATAATTTCCTTTGGAAAACTAACAAAAAGTAATTTATTTAATCAATGGGAAATTTTATCATAAGGAAAACATCATAAATTTTCTTCACACCCCAAACCCTAAAAAATAAAAATATGGATACCAATAATTCTATGTATTTTATGGGGAACTTATTATTACTTTAGAAGAAATGAGTTTGGGTATGAATGAAATATATTCCAGAAAATATCCCCAAAATGATATTAGATGTTCACAGCAATTCATTATCGACCAATGGATGTCTAATAATGTACAATTACTACTTTTAGACACACTATACCAATTTTTTGATCTAGGTTAAGTGGGTCATGAAACAATTCAATAATTTTTTAAATAATCAGGGTAATTATTTTTAATTTTTTTAAAATAAATAATTAACATAAAGGCATGCACAATAATGATGCAGTAATGATTAAATTAAGGAAAATAAATATAATTTCAATTCACTAAGGTGATTCACGAATTTTATGGGTGAATATGATTTTTTAGGGTTGTTTTAATTTCATTTTATCTAATTTATCATGTTGTATGAATTTTCTTAAAGTTAATGTTATGAATAGTATTAAATTGACACTTATGATATTTTATAAAAATATTATGTTATTAAATTATTTAAAAATAATAAAAATATTAATTAAGTAAAATGGGATAATATATGTTCTAAAATTTCATAAATTGTCCATTTATGGTCCAATTGAAACATTATATCTAAAAATGGCATCCACTTAATTTTAAAAACTTTATTGTTGTAGTTAAAATTAAAATTCCTTAAATATGGGTTAATCAAAATGATAAGGTTTAAAATTACATCAAAATTTCTCTAAAATACATTGGTTAATGAGAATAAAACCTTATAATATATTTTATTGTAATAAATTTAATTTTTGAGGTATTATAATTTATGTTGATTTATTATAAATTAATCATTTGAGAGTTTCCTAAAGTGACTCCCCCTCTTCTATAAAAGGGCACCCATTCTTCTCCTTTAATCACACATAAAAACCTATTTGGCTTGGAAAATACATATCCAAATATCCTACCAACATCCCTCACATCATCCTATAATCCCCCCTTTTGGAAAAAATCTATCCAAGTAAGTATTTTGGTATAAACCAAAATGAGTTACCTGAACACAAGGTAACGTTCTTCAATAATTGCTATAGTATTATTTCTTTCCCCACTCATGAATTTCTTAATATTTCATGTTTATATAATAACCTAAATATCCTAAATATACTAATATTTTTGTACATTAAAGTTTCTATCTACACTTACACACAATTCCATCTAATGGGTAATTAAGATATTATTTCTCTGTATGGCGAACAACCGCCTCACAAATCGATGATTGTTCATTTTTTATTTACCACCTTTCATAGTTGGGAAATATGATGGAAACTCTAATTATATATGATATATATTATTTTTATTTTTTATTTTTTATTATTTAATTATTTTATAACACATTCCCTTTTACATTCAATTTTTTTTAAATATGATATCATTGTTTGAGGAAGTGTTGACTACCGCCCCCTCAAAACGTTGAGATTCGTTCACACTATTCATGGAAAATATAAAGAATGGTTTCATTAAAACTATAAGAAATATATGAAATAAATATGATACTATAATTATAATATACATATATATCATTTACTTTTTATTATTTTAATATGAAAAATAAATGAAATTAGAGTTCATGGGTACATACGGCCTATCGTCCCAATGAACAGTGCATTTCATTTCCTATCTCCAAATTTTATGGAATATTATAAATATATATATATATATATATATATATAATTAATATTAGTCATATTTAAATCATGTTTTACATTATTTATAATATTTAATTAAGATATAAGTAATAGGAACAACAAATAACAACTCAAAACATACTCGAGAAAGTAGGAAATTAACACCCGAAATAGTGAAAATGATGAAAGATAATTAACAAATAGGTGATAAAATAATATAATAAGATCATATATGATATCATAAATGTGAATAATATTATGATATAAATTATTATCTTTCTTAAAACTATTATACAGTATGTTAAGGTATGTTCACACAAAAAAGGACACACAAGGTAAGGGATTTATGTATCACTTTTATTTCTGTGGGACGCATGCCTTATACACTACTTATTTCTTTTGTGTGGTGTATATACCACCCAGGAATTTATTTTATGACTATTATTCAGATGATTATGGTATTTTCATATCCATATAATTTTCTTTCTCTCATGTCCATACGATTCTGCTGATTGTAAAGTGATATGTATTTATTTCACAATCATATCATTATTCAGGGTTGTTTGTGTTCAAGTATCCATTGAAGAATTATTGTTAAATCTGTATTATTCATTAAATATGGTTATTTTAAAAATGAATATTAATTATTTTGAATATTCTATATAATAAATTATTTTTACTTGTAATTATGAGTGGGTATCAGACTTTATATATCCCCTTGATGCATTGACATGTTCTCATGAAACAAATTATTTGGATAAATCAGAATAGTTTAAACTGTATTGTTAAATGTATTGATGGAAAAGTTTTTTATGTGCCTCATATATGACATAAAATAATTAATAATTCCCATAATTTAGACTTATTTATTATTTATCCAAAGGAATTTTCATCGACATATCTATAGAAGTAATCCATTATCAATTTATTGATTAAATGGCATGTGTTTTAGTTATTTAGGTTTCCATATTGAGTATGGATTATCTAGTTGTTTAAATAGAAAATGTGTTCAGTTATTTACCTTTCTATATAAATTTATTTATTATTTATTCCATTGTACTTATTTTTACTAGTCATTTGATATCACCCTTGTTATGTTTATTTTCCCCAGGTTAAGAAGAAGAAATATTGAATAAGATTTCATGGATGCAGTTTATTTAATTTTATATTGTATCATGTTTAATTTTCTTTTCCCAATGTAATATTATTATAATGTATGTAATATAAATTTCCAAGACTACCAAACTGATCATCCCTTCAGGATTGGATTCCTTGTAATCATGCCAATTTAATAAAATAATGTACCGACTTTGAGTTTCTGTTGTTGGGGTGTTACAGTTGGTATTAATGGAAGTTCAGTAGCTACCTTGGGAACCAGATTTTAGAAAACATAGATTAGAGAACATATCCCTAAGTTATAATTTGAGGAAGAAGTATTTATGTGTTGTGGTTTTTTTAAAAAACTAATTTAAAAGGATATTTAGTGATTAACCTTAATTTAAGGACGTCAATCATATTTATTTTGGAATTTATATTAATACAGTTTTAGAAAAATGACAACCAAAGGATAGGTGACAACCCACTACGTTCGTCAAGGACACAAGGATTAAACCCACAACTGAAGGTCAATAAGGGTGTAGTTCCCACCACAATCCTATGTGAAGTTCTGGTTGGCATGATATTTTTTTAGTTTAAATATAAAATAGATAAAGGTTATTTTGATTTTAGGGATATTTGATTTATCAAATAGATTACCTTGGATAGGAAAATGATTTTGTGATTAAGTTATTAATATTATATCAAAAAATGTTCAAAATTTTGGGAACCTTATATGATTATGGTAAATAAAGTGAATTGTATTTTTTATTTAAATATGAATCTTATTGTGGACTTATGGTGATTCGGGTTATTTATGAAAATGATTAGAAAACCTTGGATATTATAAGATTTAGGAAATTGAATTTTTGGTATAATTAATTAAGAGTGATTGATGTTATTTTTCAAGAATATTGGATAAAATCATTCAGATTTTTCGGTTTCAATCATAGCCTGGAATATTTTTAAGGATGGACAGTTATTTGATGAATCATCAATGTTGAACATTGGGGTTTACTATTTAATTTTAGAGATTTTTTTTTGGAATTATATTATATTATATTAACAATTTTTGTTAATGTATAATGATAGTTGGAATAAAGAGTTAAACTTTTTTGGATTTTGTAATATGTATAATATAATTTGAAATCTTCAGGTATGAAAAAATCATCTTAAATACTTATAATTTGGAGAAAAAGAAGAGTTTGTGGTGGAAATTGATTAAAGGTTGAAACTATACTTTTCAAGTTAGTATTTTTTCCTTAGGTTCTTAGTATATGGAGTTAATAAATTCTCCAAATATAGGTAAAATATCATGAAACAAAAAAAATATCCTAGTACCTTCTTTTCTGATGAATCAAATAGTCTCTTAGATCATCACAGATTTGTAGTTTTGTGATTGTTAACTGTCTCCTGACCATGTTCTCTATCACTCTACATCAAAACATGATGGTTATATTTCTCTTTAATGTGCATGTTTTCTTACATGGAACCATATTATATCTCCTCTCTTATGAACTTTGTGCTTCTCATTATTTATTTTAAAGAAGAGGTATCATTAATCATTTTTCTGATGTTGGATTTCAAAAAAAAATATTTTCAAAAGTCAAACACCTAGTTTTCAACCCCAATTTCAAATTGTGAGGAAACAATTTATTGAAGGTGGTGAGAATGTAACACCCCAATATTTTATAGTGTGTCACTTCATAAAAAATTCAATTTCTTCGATAGCTTACATTGCATGTTACACCGAGCTTAAACAATCAGTGATATACTGTTAATATTATTATTTAAAATGAAATTATAACCTAGTAGTTAAATTGATGACAATGAATAGTATTAACCAAATTATGAAATTTATTATATATTTTATCAAATTTTTTTATATTCATCCAAATTATTTAATAGGAATAAGATAATAATATATCCAATTTCACGCATTAAAAGTCTATATTTTTTTAAATACAGTTTTACCACCTTTTAATGGAAAACATATTATAAATCCATTTTTTCACACTTTTTTATAATTTATTTGAAAAAATATACATTTTATTTTCAATTAGTATATTAAAATATAATTTGGTTGATTTTTTTTAATTTTTCTCAAAAGTTTCATTTTTTGATGAATAGTAAAAAAATAAAGCATTTTAGTTCAAAACTACTTTTTCATCTAATTTATTTATATATTTTAATTATATTTTTATTTGGTTTTAAAGTATAATTAGAAAAATTTTATATCAGTTAATCCAATTTAGGTCTTTGGAAAAAAATTCACATTAAATTTAGATATAAAAATATAGTAAGCTTTTACACATTTTTACACTAACCCGCTTTCTCACCACTTCTCTCGGATGAGCGTTAAATATAATTTAGCAACATCTCTGAGAATAATTTTGATAAAAAGAAATAAATAGTTGTAATTGTTATTATATTAATAGTCTAATAGGTTCAACTTATTTTTTTATGAATAGTAACTATAGTATTTCTTTTATTTTATTTATCACGGTTAAGGGTAAATCATGTAATGGAAGGTAAAATTAATATTATAATAATTAAAAAAATTTCCCTAAAACTTGGAATAATTTCGTTGTATGAGTTTTTTTTTGAAAAAAATATTCCTTGTTTCAATTTTAGGACCACCGAGAGCCACTTTGATGACTTTATGGCTTTCATAGTATTTTATTCCAAGGGTGGTCCAATATGTCACACTCTTGTTTTTAATTAGTACTAAATTCTCTATAAGTGGAAATAAAGAAGATATATTTGACTAAAAATATTCATTTTAAATATATATTTTTTATCAGAATCTTTGTAATTTTTTTAAAAGATTTGGTAAATAAATAATTAACATAAAAGACTTCACAATGATGATGCAGTAATAATTCAATTAATGAAACAATAAATTAAACGAATTTAGAACTACTAAAATAAATATAATTTGAATTAATTATGGTGATCCAAAAATTTTATAGGTTAATATGATATGTTAAGGTTGTGTTAATTTTCATTTTTTTGAATTTATCCTACTGTATGAATTTTCTTAAAGTCAATGTTATGAATAGTGTCAAAATTTACACTTATAGTATATTATAAAAATAATAGTTTATTAAAATATTTAAAAATACTAAAAATATTAATTAAGTACAAAGGGATTATATATTATCTAAAATGTATAGAATTATCCATTTATGCTACAATTTAAACTTTATATGTAAAAATGGCATCCACTTAATATTAAAAACTTTTCTACTATAGTTAGAATTAAAATTCCATAACTGAGGGTTAATTAAAATGATAATTCTTAAAATTATATCAAAACATGTAAAAACTATATTGGTCAATGATATTAAAACTTTAGCATATATTTTATTAGAATTAATTTATTTTTGGTGGTATTTATATTGGTATTTATTTTATAATAAAATAAATAGTTGAGAGTTTCGGAAAGTGGCCCTCCCCTCTCCTATAAAAAGAAACTCATTATTCTCCTTTCATCAGCATTCGAAACCGATTTAGTTCAGACAAGACATATCCACATAGCCTCCCAAAAACCCATAAATCCATCCTAGAATCCTCATTTTGGGTAGAAATATATCCAAGTAAGTCTTTTGGTATAAAACCAAAGGAGTTACCCAAAAACAAGGTAGTGTTCTTCAACGATCGACTTAGTTTTATTTCCTTCTCCACTCCATCACTATTATTAGTTCATTTTTATATAATAACCAAAGTATCATAAATATATTTAGATGTTGTTATATTAAGGGTTATATTTACACTTACACACAATTACATTTAATGGGTAATGAACATACTATTTCTATGAATCGTGAACTACCGCCTCATGAAACAATGATTGTTCATTTTTCCTTTACCAACCTTCATGGTTGGAAATTGTGATGGAAATTTTATTTATATTTTTTATATATGATATTTATTATCTATTTATTATTATTTAATTCCTTTATAACACATCCCCTTATACTTTCCATTTTGTGTAAATATGATAACATCATTTGTGGAAGTGTTGACTATCGTTCCCTCAAAACGATGTGATTCATCCACACTATACATGGAATATATAAAGGATAGTTTTATAAAACCTATAATACATATATGAAATAAATATAATACTTTAATTATAATATAAATAGATATCATTTAGTTTTTATTCTTTTAATATGAAGAATAAATGAAAGTAGCATTCATGTGTATGTATGGCATGTCATCTCCCTGAACGGTGCATTTCATTTCCTATATAAAAATTTTATGGAATATTATAAATATATATAATGAGTATATATTATATTTAAATAATTTTTTAAATTCTTAATATGATGAAATCATGATCTATGTAATATTAACAACAAATAATAAGTCAAAATATACTCAAGAAAATAGGAAATTAACACCTGGAATAGTGAAAATGATGAAACATTATTAACAAATGGGTGATAAAAGAATATAAGAAGATAGTAAATTAACACCTAGAAATCAACACCTGAAATATACTCAAGAAAAAAGGAAATTAACACCTATAATAGTGAAAATAATAATTTTATTTCTCTCATTTTCATACGATTCTGCTAATTTTAATGTGATATGTATTTATTTCAAAATCTCATTGTTATTCAGGATTGTTTGGGTTCAAGTATCCACTGAAGAATTATTGTTAAATCTGTATTCTTCATTTAATATTATTATTTTATAATGAATTTTATTTATTATGATTATTTTATATGCGAAATGATTTTTACTAGCAATGAAGGGTGGGTCCCGATCATTATATATCCCCACGATGCATCGACAGGTTCTCATGAGACAAATAAGTCATCCAAATCAGAATATTTTAAACCATCATATAAAAGATCTTAATGGTATAGGTTTTCATATACCTTAGATATGAGGTCTAATAATTAATAATTCCCCTCATTTAGCCTCAGTTATTATTTATCCATGATATTTTACACTGACATATCTATGGATGTAACTCATTATCATTTTATTGATTAAACGACATGCATTTCAGTTATTTATGTTACCATATTGAGTGGGACATATCTAGTTATTTAAATGGAAATAATGTTCAGTTATTTACCTTTCTATATTAATTTATATATTATTGATTTAATTTTACTTACCTTTACTGTGCATCATAGATCACCATTATTATGTTTATTTTCTCCAGGTTATTAAGAAGAAATATATAAATAAATTTCATGGATGAAATTTATTTAATTTATTATGTATCATGTTTTATTTTATTTTCCCAATGTAATATAAGTATCATTTATGTAATCTAGATTTACAATACTACTAAACATATCGGTCCTTTGGATCATGATTCCTTATAATCATGCCAATGTAATAAAATAATGCACTGGCCTCGGGCTTCTAGGGTTAGGGCGTTACATTTTAACACCATAAACTTTTTAAAGGTTTGAAACTTATCTCTCAAAACACAAAATTGTAAAAATTAAAAATATTAGTAAATTTTAAAAAGTAAATATACTCTCCAATTTCTTAAATACACTTCTATCCACATACATTATTGTATATAATATCCAATGGTCCACTAGATCTATCAAATTTTACACTAAAAGTTTTTTAGATATTATTATTTACACAAAAAATAATATTTATCAAATGATTCATAACTTAACTAGTAAAAAAATATATCACTTTATAGTATTTGGATTCATATGTCATTTATATGATAAATATAATAATGATACATATAATTAGCTTTATAATCAACCTTGACCTTCTTGTCTTGAATGTTATAGATTGAATTATCCATGAATAAATGTATAAACCACTCATCATATTCAAAATTCTATAAAATATTTCCTTCACACATATAGAACAAATCATTGAATTAAAATCATTTCTTCCCTAAACAAGATATAGAAATAAAATTTTTATTCATGGTAAGAACATTATGATAGTTTTCTAATTCTATAAATATTACACTTGTTAGAAATAAATCATCAGTTTTGACTTCAAATGCATTAAATATTTCCCCATTTCCAAAAATTTGATATAATTATCCTTTTATGAATTCTATGTAATTTATATTATGTGTTTGTCAGTAAAAAAGTGTGATTCAACCCTAATTTTTAACCCATGAGTCGAAATTAAATAAATATATTTTTATAACATTCACATCTATAAGCATAGAATGTTTTTCATTGAGAAGAATTATTAGCCTTAGATTCTAATATATAATCATATTATAGGCCATAATAATAAGATATCTCAAAATTATAACAATTATTAATTCCATAATATATAATAAATACATATCTATGAGTTTATATCATGGTTTATATCATTTATATATGGACTACTTTTGAAATTTATCCCAATAAAAATTATAACCACATAAAACATATATATTTGGTGATACAATATATATATTTCATTGTGCTTTAGTTTGGATTTATAATTTCTCCTATTTAATATCTATTTAGGTCAGTAGTCATGTTATTCATATCGTATATAACTCCTAGATATTTTCGTTGAAAATACATTTTCTAAATCTTTCATACAGATAAACTCAACTCTATTCCTCTAGTATCCTAAACTTTAGGGTAACTTTTACAAAATTATGGAGGACTTTATATGTGTTTTCTTTGTAAGGAATGTCACACTCACTATTTCTATTTTATTTTATCATCACGAATTCTATATGTATATCATGCACATCATACATAACTATTTCTTCCCATATACTCTTTTCATCGAATGTAAATCCTATACATATTTATTCATCCAGAAATTTTGTTTTAGAAACCTTGTTATTTAAATAAAATTAAAATGTTCAAATCATATTAATGTGTACATATTTAAATCACTCAAAGATGGTAATAATAACCCAAAAATGGAATCAAAATATATTAACACATAACAAATTAATTACATGAAAATTTCATATGAAACTCTTTCATGTAAAGGATTAGAATTATTGGAAACCCAAATCCCCACAAGAGAAAGGATGGTGTGAAAGGAACCCAACCACTAATTTTCTTATAAAAGGAATAATACCCTATTTTAGTGAGAAGTTTTACCCAAAGTCCCACTACCCATTGTTCAATACCCATGACAGATTTTAATTAAATAAAAATTTTAACACTAAATAAGTGAAAAATATAAATAACCGATAAATTCTAGTTTAGAACTTTATTATAAATCGTAGTCATGGTAGAATTGTTAAGTCAATAAGTTTCCTTATGAAATTTTCCATTCTTTTGTGTTTTCAAAATCACAAACACATTTTCCTAAGTAAATTTATCTTTCTTTAAGAATTATTTTCTTAAGAAAAATTTTCTTTCTCTAAGAAAATATTTATCCTTTTCCTTAGTTTTCAATGTCTTATTTAATGTTTTCTTAACCCAATACTAACCAGATTTTTCATAAATAAAAAAATAGATCCTTACATAATATAAAACCTAACAGTTTCCTAAACACTGAATTCATCAGAATTCATATTCCAAATTCCTATGAATTCTCTAAAATTCACACTCTGAATTCTCAGAAATTTGGATTCTGAGTTCTCTAAAATTCAGACTCTTAATTATCTAAAATTCAAACTCTAAATTCCTCAGAATTCCGACTCCATATTCCTCAGACTTCAATCCCCTAATTCCTTAGAATTCAAACTTCAAATTCCTCAGAATTCAGACTCTGAATCCCTTATAAGGCTCTGAATATCTATTTCTCTAGAATCCATTTGTTTATATTTTTAGATTCCAATTTCTAATTTTTACAGATTCTGATTATTTATATTTATTAATTTTACCTTACTTTCTTAACATATTGTTTCAAATTTATTAGATCCTATTTTTCCTTAAATATTATTAATTCTTAATGATGATAATTTTTACCAAGTTTTTCTTACAAGAAACTATGTTGTAATATCTATTTTTAACTAACCGTCGGCTGAGGTACACATGTCCAGGTCCCTCTAAAATTCTAGGAAAAATATGACCGTTGGAGCAGGAGATAGCCATTGGATTTTATGCCTATAAATACCCTATCTATTTAAATATAATGATAGATTCATGAACACCCATATTGTGATGTTGTGAAGTTATTTTTAGAGAGATAAAACTATCATTCTTTGTACAAACTGTGAACAACTTGTTCAACCTTGGACAACTTGTTCAGCCATCCTTGTGAGAATCTGATTGTTGTTGGGTACAATTAATGGATTCTTGGAATATGAAGATAGAGGTTTTCTACTACCTTAAATTTTTTTTTCATTTAGGGATATAAATACAGACTCCGATATTCTTATCGAGGGCTTAAAATGGTGTTGTAAGATAGAATTTCTTAAAAGTATAAATCAAGGGACATTTTACAAAGTTGTTGGATACCTTTCTCTTTGGGTTAAAATATTTCTTACTTGTTTACTTGTTTTTGTTTCATATTTTATTTCTACTCTATTTTGCTAAAGAAATAAAGTATAACTTTCTTGTACTTTCTTATACTTTTATACTCTGATTAATAAGATTCTATATGATTTAAGGTGGAATCTTTCCCTAAAAAAACTTTCTTAAATTTCCTTAAGATAAACTTGTTTAAGTTTAGGTTCTTTATAATGAGACATGGTCCATTCAAATGAATTACTTGCTTAAGAATCAAAAAGGGTTTTTTAATTTACCTAATTTAACTTTGTTAAACATATATTTCCTTAAAGTTTAAAGATAACCTTTAGAAACAAATTTAAACCTAAAATTCACCCCCCCCCCTCTTGTAATTGAGCATATCATATCCTATTTCTATACTACAAAAATAAAAATAAATATTATGTTATTGTGTATAATATATAATTCATGGTATGAAAATTTATAAGAAAAAATTTATCATATAAATTAAGGAATATATAAATTCAAATATATAAACAATTTTTATACATGAATATTTAAATGTGGATTTCATAAATAAATGAGTAATTCAATTATTTAATATGATAGTTCAATACTTTAGATAATAAATTTTTCAAAACCACTTTTGATACAGTTTTAAATCATGTGGATTTTTCAGGGGTACTTAAGGAACTCAATAATGGTGGTTTTTTAGAAAAACATTATTTTTTTTAATGACCAAGTATTTCCATCAAGGTGTAGTTGAATTGTCTAAATTTTTTTTGACAATAAAATAATATATCATGACATGAAATCTTGGTCTTATAACCTCATCAAGAACTATGGAAAATTAACATTACTAGTGTAATAATTAATCTATAGAGTGGTATTATCCATGACATATTAGTCAGCTGAACATATCATGGGGATGTCAAAAAAGATTATTTTTTTAGGATTAGAACTATAAAAACCTAAATTAATCATAAAATGATAAAATTATTTCATAAAAATATTTCATCACTTATATACATAAATTATTTTTGGATTCGACTTTTTAAGAAATAGGAAAATATATTGTGTAACAAATCCAATAATCATCCCACCAAATGGAAATTTTTTCCACCAATCCATCCTCTTTAAATGATAATCTTACTTCATTCAAGTCAAAACCCTCATAACCGGAACTTTTACTTCATAATCATTCCAACTCATCCTTAAGTCCTACAAAAATATTTTAAAAAACAAATTCAACATAAAAAATCATTTGGGGTATAAAAGAAAGAGAAAATTAATTATTCCATTAAAATACATGAAATCCAATGAAAAAATTTCAACGATAAATAATAAACATTAAGAGAGTAAAATCCCATAATCACTATTAAAATCACCATATTTTATTAAATAATTTTATAAAATGGTATCTTAAGAGATAATAAACTAAATAGAATAATCCTAAAGGTTTATTGGGACATCATATTTATATAATCTATAATAAATCATAATCAAATAACATAAGAAATTAATTCCAACATCATAACCCTATAATGGAATATCTTAACCAATTAATAATAATATCATGTCTCTAAAGAATAAATCATAACTAATTCATTGGAAATTTATATCACAAGTCCACTCATCTTATAACGACCCATACTTTACATACATGGTTATTACTTCAAAATTGAAGTACACTTATTACAACATATAACAAAACCATGAAAGGACCGTATAGGTATAGTGTCTTTAGAAACTGGGAAACATAAACAACTAGTTCATAAAGCATCTACATTGTCTCCCATTTATTTCATCATATCCAGAGTCCCTTTTTGGCATATCTTACTTAATAACCTTCTTCCTGACCTGGGGAAAGAAATAATACAAAAGGGTGAGCTCAAATTCTCAGTAAGGGTAAACAAAATAAATATCAATCACATCATATTCATAAGAACATAACATTTTGGAAATCTTAACCTGCAAAAGAGATCATAATTTCATAACATGGGATAAATCATAGTAGTGAAATGTAATCCCAATAATCATAACTTAAAACATGAATCTTTGTGTCATACACACATAATCATAGAGAATCATTTCTTATTAGTCAAGACTCATTGCCAAGACTATCTTAGCAGACAAAGTCCATTTCTGAACCGAGTTCACTCCTCGTTTCAGTCCTGTTTCACTGAACCGGATTAACCTGCCGTTCCAGCCATGTCTATCTCATGAGATATAAATCTTTACTCAATACATTGGAGGGATATATAGGTCTCACCCATCTCATAATTATACCATTATTATGTGTGCCACAAAATCATAAACCATACATCATTGCATAACCCATGTAATAAAAATGGGATTCTTAAACATCGTGACATAATAAAACAATCCATATAAGATAAATGAATTCATAAAAATAATTCCATCACAACATAATCAAATAAATGTAATAATAGGGATAGAAACAGAACCCTACATTATCTTAGATGGAAAATAATTTTGATAAAACACTTGAACTCCATTCTTGAGAAAAATATCCTTTCTACTTCAAAAATATTTTCCTTTCTTAAAATTTCATATAATTTTAAACTAAAAAAAGTTGATTAAAAATAAACTTTAAAACTTGTAAACGAATCTTCTTGTAAATAATGTTTTAAAAATCCATTCATGCCCTATAAGTTAAAAAAACATTCTTCTCGAACTTTTGTCGGAAAAGTCAAAAAGTACATCATACGAAAAACGACAAAAGATTCCTTTCATATCTTTTACTAAAAACTCACCGAAGGGTAAAATTGGACTTAAACAATTGTATAAGGATATAAATATTACATATTGAGGAAACATGGATGTGGATGATAAAATACACCCCAGTAAATACCAAAGTATAAACAATCTCGGATAAAAATGAGATTGTGATATTTTCTCTTACCTGAGGTCCGATTTGCTTCCTAAGTGTCCGAACCTACTGTATAATGATTTAAATAATGTTATTGACTTATTCCAGAATCATACTTATTTTTATTATATCATATATGGTCATATTCTTAGCTTCTTATTAGTAATATTTCATTACTACTTGTTATTCGGGTGTTTATTACTTTTTGTTCTTATGCGTGTTTTGTCGAATAAATTCTAATTCTTCTTTTTACGTTATAGATTCCTCATTTCCAGAATGGTATTAGTGTAATACATATCATATTTAGTCAATAAATTCATTTATGTAATCATTATTCAATGAAAATCATGTAGAACGACTCGCATCACATCATGGAGACGGTATTCCGTACGTACGCACGATCGATGATATCGTTCCCATGATCGTGGAATTGTATTGGACTGTATGTATACTATTTAAGAATCAATATCACTTTAAAATAATCATATATAGTTATTATTTACACCATTATACCCATCCAAGTAAGGTGGTGATGGAAAATAGATTACACCACGGTGTGGAGACGGTATTCCGTACGTACGCACGCGTGGTGATTTTGTTTTCCGTAGGATGGATAGATGGTTAAATAGGGTTGTTTCATACTTATAATAACATATAAGTATATTATTTATACTAATGTTATCACTTCATAATTAAACAACTAAATAAGAAGAAGTGGAAGAATAAATAACGTTGAAAGAATCGGTAACGGACATTACCTCTTCTTTGAAGTGCCTCTTTGAGACCTCCTCTTAGGGAACTAAAATTGGTCTTTTAAGAATACCAGGACCTCTAGGATGTTTCTAGGGAAGTTTAGAAGAGAATTTGGCAGGCTTTGGCCGAGCTTTAAGGCTCAAAGTGGTGTGAGGAAGAGAGGGAGGAGGTTCCCTTTTATAAGGGAGGAGAGGGGCACCTTAGGAAAAACTAAACATATTATTTTATTATAAAGCCATATTAGGTTTTTAATAGCTCCAAATTGATAATTTTCTAAGATAATGTGGGGATGGGTCGAAATCCTCTCATACAATATAATTTAGACAAGTTTAGATCATTATATTAACCTTATCTTTTATTTTTAACTCTTAGTTAATTAGATTGACATTTACCATGTCACTTTGTATTTTTATATTATATAGTTAATAAACTTACCATATACATCCAAGCGACCTCCAAGTGGTCCATTAATGATACAAATATCATGATATAAGTATCTTGGACGAACCTTGTATTTTTAGGAATATAATAACAATTAATAATATAATATTTTTTTAAAAACCTATTTTATGTCAATTTTGACACTATTTGGTAATTGATTTTTGTGAAAATCATAAAAGAATGATTAGTTAGAAACAAGTTAATTAAATCAATACTAACATGTCATATTAACATAGAAAATTATTGGAATTCATAAAAAGTCTCAAATTACATTTATTTGGGTATTTATAACATCAATTAGGTCAATATTTCATTAATAAGATAATTAATGCATCATCATTGTGTCATAAATAAATTAAATTATTTTAAGTCTAAAAATTACAAATAAAATACCATTATGTAGGAAATATTTTTATCTTTCTAATTAATATTAATAGTCGAATTTATCTTATGTAAAACCCTATATTAAAAATTATTTACTTATTAAACTTTGATTTTAACTATTTTAACCCTTCTTTAAATAAATTAATAATGAATGTCCTCATCTAATCCGAGTGGGCCTAAATGGTAATATTTTATTCCTAAGGTTGTTTTTGGTCTAATTACACTTATTCAATAGAATTAGGAAATGTGTTAGGGTAATCATAATATCATTTTTACCCTTACCCTATTTACTTATAACCGTGGTAAAAAAAAGTAAAAAGTTACTATTCACCAAAAATTATTTTCATCTCATTAAACCACATTTTATTCCTTGATATTAACCTTGTCACTAGGATTTTCGAAATTCCACTCACAGAAGCGGTAAAATTATGTTTTATGTAAATTTTCAAATTCTCCTAGGAGGTGGGTAAAAGACGGTGAAAAGTTCAATAAAATTTTTATATATCTAAAATTATTATAAAATGACTCCAATGAATTGAATTGAACTTATATAGGTAGTATGTATCAATTTTGACCTAAAATAAATTTAAATAAAATGAATAATTATTTAAATAAAAAGTCGGTTTTTAAATAGTGACCGAGTGTTTTCACTATTCATCAAAAATTGAAAGTTTTCAGAAAAATACCAAAATTTCACCCTATGCTAATTTCAATATTCCGAATCCAAAAATGAATTCCATTTTGAAAAATAAAATTTACAAAATTTAAAAAAGTGGGTATTACTATTCATAACGGTTAGTTTTAATAATATTTTAATAGCATATCGTTGTTTAGTGAAACTCGGTATTGCGTACGACGCATGCTATCGAGGAAGGTCGTGATTGCGTGTAAAGCAAGCCAAGCTAGTGTTGTGTGTAGTGAAAGATTCCTTTGATGATCTATATAACATAAAAACAAAATATTTCTCATAAAAGTCTCGGGTGTTACATTCTACCCCCCTTAAAATGAATTTCGCCCTCGAAATTCGTCACTTTGTAACAAAAAGATGAGGATACCTCTCCCTCATCATATCCTCAAGCTCCCATGTAGCTTCTTCTAATTGGTGGTTCCTCAATAAACTTTCACCAAGCGAGTGGTCTTGTTCCGTAGGGCTTTTCGCTACGATCCAGAATCTCTATCGGCTGTTCTTCATAAGAAAGATCTTGCTCCAGCGGTACAACTTCTGAGCTGAGTACATGTGAAGGATCAGGTATGTACTTTCTCAGGAGAGATACATGGAACACATCGTGAACTTGAGAGAGATTCAGTGGAAGCTCCAATCGGTAAGCTACCTTTCCAACACGATCCAGTATTTCGAAAGGACCGATATATCTAGGGCTCAACTTCCCCTTCTTTCCAAATCTAATGACCCTCTTCTAGGGAGATATTCATAAGAACACTTTATCTCCCACTTAAAACTCTAAGTCTTTTCTTCAGTTTTTGGCATAACTTTTCTGTCAACTCTGAGCTTCTCTTATGTGTTGTTGAATAGATCTGACCTTTTCTTCCATCTCATCAACAAGATCAGGTCCTAATAGATTTCTTTCCCCAACTTCATCCCAGTAAGTTGGAGTCCTGCATTTCTTTCCATAGAGATCTTCATAAGGATCCATCTGAATACTGGAGTGAAATCTATTATTATAAGAAATTTACACCAAAGGTAGGTGTTCATCCCAACCACCTTTGAAATCCATAGAGCAAGCTCTAAACATATCTTCTAGAGTTTGAATTGTCCTCTCAGTCTGACCGTCTGTCTGAAGATGATAAGCACTGCTGAAACTCAACTATGTATCTAGAGTATGCTGAATACTTCGCAGAACATTGAGGTAAACCTTGGATACCAATCAGATATAATAGAAAGTGGTACTCCATGCAATCTTACCACTTCCTTCACATATATCCTGGCAAGTTGATCCAGAGAGAAATCCTCTCTAATAGCAATGAAGTGTTTCGACTTTGTAAGACGATAAACTATGACCCAGATAGCATTATTGCCTTTGGATGTTTTAGGAAGTCCGGTGACAAAGTCCATAGTGATTTTTTCCCATTTCCATTCGAGTATGGGTAATGGTTATAACATTCCCTTAGACTTATGTCTCTCAACTTTAACTTGTTGGAAAACCAAGCATCGAGAGACATATTCAGCAACATCTCTTTTCATTCCATCCCACCAGAAGTACTATTTCAGGTCCCTATACATCTTCGTGCTTCCAGGATGAATAGAGAATGAAGAACTATGAGCCTCATCCAGCAGCTCCTTCTTTAATTTTGGGATAGGAGGAACACAAACCCGATTCCTGAACTTTATTATCCTATCACAATCAAGGTTGAATTCAGGAACATTTCTCACCTTCTTTTGTAACTCTACATCTTCTTTATGTGCCTCTTTAATCTTCACATGTATAGATGATTGAACATTCATTTGAGAACGATAATATTTTTCCCCTTACATTATAATTCCAAGATCCATCCTTTGTAAATCCATAAATATTGGATCTTTTCTGATCCTCATCATGGAAAATCTAGCATGGTCTTGTCGACTTAATGCATCTACCACCTTGTTTTCTTTCCTAGGGTGGTAATGAATTGAGCAGCTGTAATCTTTAATCAACTCCAACCATCTTCTTTGGCACATATTCAGCTCCTTTTGTGTGAAAATATACTTTAAACTTTTATGATCAATATAAATATCACACCTTTCTCCATAAAGATAATTCCTCCAAATCTTTAAAGCAAAGATTACCGCAGCTAACTCCATATCATAAGTTGGGTAATTTTTCTCCTGGATTTTCAACTGTCACGAGGCATAAGCTACCACCATATCATTTTGCATGAGAACACAGCCCAATCCCTTCTTGGATGCATCACTGTAGATCACAAACCTTTCTCCACTACAAGGCAGTGTGAGAACAGGTGCACTGGATAACCTTATTTTCAACTCCTTGAAATTCTCTTCACATTCCTCTGTCCAAACAAACTTAAATCCTTTCCGAGTCAACCTGGTGAGTGGATTAGATAATCGTGAAAAATCTTTCACAAAAAGTCGATAATATCCAGCCAAAATAAGAAAACTTTGGATCTCAGTTACAGTTGTTGGTCTCGACCATCTTTCGATAACCTCTGTTTTTGCTGGATCCACATATATCCCCTCTTTTGAGATTATGTGACCCAAAAATGCAACTTTTTGAAGCCAAAATTCACACTTGGTAAATTTGGCATAAATCTTCTCCTTTCTCAGGGTCTTCAATATAATTCTCAAGTGATCTTCATGTTCTTCCTGGCTCTTTGAATAGATAAGAATACCGTATATAAAGACTACCACAAACTGATCAAGATAGTCTCTAAAGACTCTATTCATTAGATCCATGAAGATATCAGGGGCATCAGTAAGACCAAATGGCATCACTATAAATTCATAGTGTCCATACCTTGTACGGAAATCCGTCTTTGGTATATCCTCCCTTTTGACCCTTAATTTATGATACCCTGAACGAAGATAAATCTTGGAAAAGTATTGAGCTCTGCATAGTTGGTCAAATAAGTCATCAATGCGAGGGAGAGGATATTTATTCTTGATAGTGATCTTGTTAAGTTCTCAATAATCAATGCAGAGTTTCATTGATCCATATTTCTTCTTCACAAACAGAATTGGTGCTCCCCAAGGTGACGCACTAGGGCGAATGAATCCCCTATCAAGATTCTCTTAGAGTTGCTTCTTCAATTCCTGCAACTCAATTGGGGCCATTCTATAAGGTGTCTTTGAAATAGGCAAAGCACCCGGTACGAGTTCTATTGAAAACTCGACTTCAAAATTTGGTGGAAGACCTGAAAATTCCTCTGGAAAGACATCATCAAACTCCCATACAATGGGCATATTCTTAATCGGGAGTTTCTCACCAACCATTTGAGATAAATAACCTTCATTTAGTGGAATTAAGACCCATAATATGGAAGAAATTTCCACTGGAATGTTATATTCATCCTTGCACCGATAGACGATCATAGATTGATCTGGAATATGAAATGTGACTTCCCTTCTTTGGAAATTGATATGAGCTCCATATAGAGAAAGCCAATCCATGCCAAGAATCACATCAAATTCCACTATAGGAAGGATCACAAGATTTGTAGGAAGCACTTTCTCACAAACTTCAATCGGAGAATAATTATAAACTTTTGATGCGACTGTTGTTCCATTTGGGGTTGTCACAGCTAACTCAACATCTAATTGTTGAGGTAATATGGCGATACCCTTAGAAAATTATTTAGAAATAAAAGAGTGGGTGGATCCAGAATCAAATAAAACATTTTCTACTTTAGAGTGGATGGTAAGTGTACCTTTCACCACTTCGTTATCATACTCCACATCACTGATAGAAATTGCATGTGAATTTCCTTTTTCTTTATCCTTAAGAGTTTGTTGACGTCGACCATCATCATCAACCCTTGGATTTGGGAATTGATTGGCATAATGCCCCATCTCCTTGCACTTGAAACATTGAAGTGTAGTAGGTTCATTCTGTGTATCCCTTCATTTATTTGCATCACTAGACATATTCTTCCCATCATTGCGGCATTCAAATGCCCGATGACCTTCCTTTCCACATTTGAAACATTTACTAGTCCCTTTAAGACAACTCACTCCATGTTTCTTTCCACACTTTGAGCATAAGGGAAATCTCATATTCTTTTCAGTGTGCTCTTTAGATTTTCCTTTGAATTCCATTTTCCTCTTCTTATCAAACCCATATGACTGATGGGTTACTCCAATCTCCATCTAAACTTTGAGATCACATTGAATGATTTCCTCATATATATTGAAGTCCCTTATGGCTAACGCCCTTCGAAGACTTGGTTTTAAGCCACTAAAGAATCGATCGATCTTACTCTCAGGTTGGATAATAATACTAGAAGCGTACCTTGCAAGTCTTGTAAAATTTGCTTCATAGCTACCAACAGATTCATCATCCTTTTTCTTTAGTTCAAGAAATTCCTTCTCCATCTTTGTTCAAAGAATACAAGGGAAGTACTTATTGAAAAATAAGTTCTTGAACTCGTCCCATTCCATGGACTCAATTTCATCTCTTTGCCTCATATTCTTGATAAGATTCCACCATTGATCAGAATCTACTTCCAAACGATATACAGCTAAGATGACCTTATCATGTTCAGAACATTGAAGAACTGAAAATATCTTTTCAGTGGTACTGATCCATTGTTCGGCCACTAATGTATCAGAAGACCCGCTGAATGAAGGGGGACACTGCCTCATGAAGGATTCAACAGAAATTTTCTCCTTCCTTTGCTCATTTGGAAGCCCAGCATGATTCATAGCTTGGGAATGTTGTGTGAGCATGGCTAAAATATTTTTCATTCCATCTCCCAAAACATTTGGTTGCTCAGGGGGACAATCATTGCATTTCCCGTCGCATTCCGCATTAACACGGTTCCTTCGGGTTCCAGCCATAGACTAAAACCAAGAAGAATAGTGTGTGCAACACTAATTATAATAGGAAAACCACATAGTCAAGAATAAAATTTCACACTTAAGGTTTTATCATAGGATGTTCATGGCCATTTATAAAACACTAAGATTGTGTTCTATTCTTTGACTTATCCTTAGGTTTCTTACTAAGGCTTTCACAACCTAATTTCCAAAGGTTGACTATACCATTCCTCTGATACCAACTATAACGACCCATACTTTACATAAATGGTTTTACTTAAAAATTGAAGTACACTTATTACAACATATAAAAGAACCATGAAAGGACCATATAGTTATAGTGTCTTTAGAAACTAGGAAACATAAACAACTGGTTCATAAATCATCTATATTGTCTCCCATTTATTTCATCATATATAGAGTCCCTTTTTGGCATATATTACTTAATAACCTTCTTCCTGACCTGGGGAAAGAAATCATACAAAAGGGTGAGCTCAAATGCTCAGTAATGGTAAACAAAAGAAATATCAATCACATCATATTCATAAGAACATAACATTTTGGAAATCTTAACCTGTAAAAGATATCATAATTTCATAACATGGGATAAATCATAGTAGTGAAATGTAATCCCAATAGTCATAACTTAAAACATGAATCTTTGTGGAATACACACATAATCATACAGAATCATTTCTTATTAGTCAAGACTCATTTCCAAGACTATCTAAGCGAAATAGTCCATTTCTGAACCGATTTCACTCCTCGTTTCAGTCCTGTTTCACTGAACCGGATTAACCTGTTGTTCCAGCCATGTCTATCTCATGAGATATAAATCTTTACCAAATGCATTGGAGGGAGATATAGGTCCCACCCATCTCATAATGATACCATTATTATGTGTTTCACAAAGTCATAAACCATACATCATTGCATAACCCATGTAATAAAAATGGGATTCTTAAACATCGTGACATCATAAAACAATTCATATAAGATAAATGAATTCATAAAAATAATTCCATCACAACATAATCAAATCAATGTAATAATAGGGATAGAAACAGAACCCTACATTATCTTAGATGGAAAATAATTTTGATAAAACACTTGAACTACATTCTTGAGGAAAATATCGTTTCTACTTCAAAAACATTTTCCTTTCTTAACATGTCATATAATTTTAAACTAAAAGAAGTTGATTAAAAATAAACTTGAAAACTTGTAAAGTAATCTTCTTAGAAATAATGTTTTAAAAATCCATTCATGCCCTATAAGTTAAAAAAACATTATTCTCGTACTTTTGTCGGAAAAGTCAAAAAGTACCTCATACAAAAAACGAACAAAAGATTCCTTTCATATCTTTTACTAAAAACTCACCAAAGGGTAAATTTGGACTTAAAAAATTGTATAAGGATATAAACATTAGATATTGAGGAAACATGCATGTGCATGATAAAATACACCCCAGTAAATACCAAAGTATAAACAATCTCGGATAAAAAAGAGATTGTGATATTTTCCCTTACCTTAGGTCTGATTTGCTTCGTAAATGACCGAACCTCCTGTATAATGATTTAAATAATGTTATTGACTTATTCCAGAATCATAATTATTTTTATGATATCATATATGGTCATATTCTTAGCTTCTTATTAGTAATATTTCATTACTACTTGTTATTCGGGTGTTTATTACTTTTTGTTCATATGCGTGTTTTGTCGAATAAATTCTTATTCATCTTTTTAGGTTATAGATACCTCATTTCCAGAATGGTATTAGTGTTATGCATATCATATTTATTCACTAAATTCATTTATGTAATCATTATGCAATGAAAATCATGTAGAACGAGTCGCATCACATCGTGGAGACGGTATTCCATACGTACGAACGAGCGATGATATCGTTCCCATGATCGTGGAATTGTATTGGAGTGTATGTATACTATTTCAGAATCAATATCACTTTACAATAATCATATATAGTTATTATTTACACCATTATACCCATCCAAGTAAGGTGGTGGTGGAAAATAGATTACACCACGGCATAGAGACGGTATTCTGTACTTACGCACGCGTGGTGATTTCATTTTCGGTAGGATGGATAGATGGTGAAATAGGGTTGTTTCATACTTATAATAACATATAAGTATATTATTGATACTGATGTTATCACTTCATAATGAAATAACTAAATAAGAAGAAGTGGAAGAAGAAATAAAGTTGAAAGAATCGGTAACGGACATTACCTCTTCTTTGAAGTGACTCTTTGAGACCTCCTCTTAGGGAACTAAAATTTGTCTTTGAAGAAGACCAGAACCTCTAGAATGTTTCTAGGGAAGTGCAGAAGAGAATTTGGCAGGGGTTTTCCGAGCTTTAAGGCTCAAAGTGGTGTGAGTAAGAGAGGGAGGAGGTGCCCTTTTATAAGGGAGGAGAGGGGCACCTTAGGAAAAACTAAAAATATTATTTTATTATAAAGCCATATTCGGTTTTTAATAGCTCCAAATTGATATATTTAGAATATAATGTTGGGATGGGTCGAACTCCTCTCATACAATATAATTTAGACAAGTTTAGGTCATTATATTAACCTTATCTTTTAGTTTTAACTCTTAGTTAATTACATTGACATTTACCATGTCACTTTGTATTTTTATATTATATAGTTAATAAACTTACCATATACATCCGAGAGACCCCCAAGTGGTCCATTAATGATACAACTATCATTATATAAGTTTCTTGGCCGAATCGTGGATTTTTAGGAATATAATAACAATTAATAATATAATATTTGTTTTAAAAACTATTTTATGTCAATTTTAACACTATTTGGTAATTGATTTTTTGTGAAAATTATAACAGAATGATTAGTTCGAAAAAAGTTAATTAAATAAATACTAACATTTCATATTAACATAGAAAATTATTTGAATTCATAAAAAGTCTCAAATTACATTTATTTGGGAATTTATAACATCAATTATGTCAATATTTCATTAATAAGATAATTACTACATCATTATTGTGTTATAAATAAATTAAATTATTTTAATTCTAAAAATTACAAATAAAATACTATTATCTGGGAAATCTTTCTATATTTCTAATAAATATTTATAGTCTAATTTATCTTATGTAAAACCCTATATTAAAAATGATTTACTTATTAAACTTTGATTTTAACTATTTTAACCCTTCTTTAAATAAATTAATAATAAATGTCCTAATCTAATAAAAGAGGGCCTAAATGGTCATATTTTATTCCTAAGGTTTTTTATGGTCGAATTACACTTATCCAATAGAATTATGACATGTGTTAGGGTAATAATAATATCATTTTTACCCTTAGTTACCCTATTTACTTTTAATCGTGGTAAAAAAAAGTAAAAAGTTACTATTCAGAAAAAATTATTTTCATCTAATTGAACCACATTTTAGTCCTTGATATTAACCGTGTTTCTCTGATTTTCTAAATTTCACTCACAGAAGTGGTAAAATTAAGTTTTATGTAAATTTGCAAATTCTCCTAGGAGGTGGGTAAAAGATGGTGAAAAGTTCAATAAAATTTTTATATATCTAAAATTATTATAAAATGACTCCAATGAATTGAATTGAACTTATATAGGTATTATGAATCAATTTTTACCTAAAATAAATTTAAATGAAATAAATAATTATTTAAATAAAAAGTCGGTTTTAAATAGTAACCCAGTGTTTTCATTATTCATCAAAAATTGAAAGTTTTCAGAAAAATACCAAAATTTCACACTAGGCTAATTTCGATATTCCGAATCCAAAAATGAATTCCATTTTGAAAAATAAAATTTACAAAATTTCAAAAATTGGGTATTACTATTCATAACGGCTAGTTTTAATAATATTTTAATATCATATCGTTGTTTAGTGAAACTCGGTATTGCGTACGACGCAAGCTATCGAGGAAGGTCACGATTGCGTTTAAATCAAGCCAAGCTAGTGTTGTGTGTAGTGAAAGATTCCTTTGATGATTTATATAACATAAAAACAAAATATTTCTCATAAAAGTATCGGGTGTTACACATCTTCATCTATAATGTACAAAAATCATAACATGAATAAAAACATAGGTTCATTCATTTCACTGTTTCATTAACAAAAAAAACTTATTTTTAACCCATAAATAAAATCATTTAAGTTCATACATAAAAATAAAATGATTATAAAATAATGGGTTGACTTATTCTATATTGAGAATAAAATAAAATTGAAGCATTGAATATATATAGATTGCATAGGGTTTTAAAAATTATAATCATAGAAAATATGAGATAGATTTTAGAGAAATAATTCAAAACATTTAAAGTAATAGTTTAAAAGCAACCCCATTAAAATATTATAAATATTTGAATCAAAGATTATGGAAGGGAGAACTCAAAATGAAAATAAGATTCCCACGAAATGAATATATAATAAAATAAAATTAATTCATGGCATAATATATACATCATATAAAACATGATAAATTAAGAGTGTGGAAGATGTCCCAATGAAAGGAAATTGAGAAAATAATTTCATTACAACGATTGTAATATATGAATTGAAAACCTATCAAGGAAGATATTATGTGACATAAATTTTATTCCTCATAAAACAATATAAAATACACCAAAAAATAATGAAAATTTAGAATAAACAAAATCTTAGAAACATTTTCACCTCGTACATTCTCTAAACTATAAAATAAGAAAACTATAGTAATTAATTAATTGATTTAGAAACATTTTCATTGTATTTTTCTTATGATTTTTCATTTTTATTCATTTACTATCATTTATTATACATTTATTGGATTAATTTTTCTAGTGTCTATCATTTTGAGATTGTTTGGTCTATAATTCCAAAATAGTTACGGTATTGAGGCAATAGTTAATAATCATTATCCAATTTTTTCATAATATAAATTTTATTCAAGTTATTTTTTTTGTATTTTGAAAATCTAATTTTTTCAATAATTCATGAAATAGGTACCATTTTGACAATATTTCCTCATAAACTAATTTTTTAAGGTTAAAAATGACTATGATTGATTACATTTAATTTATTTATTATGTTGCATAAATTACTATTATAGAATCCTAATAATAATATTAATTAAATATTAATATTATATTTAATCATAAAATTAATTTTTTAGAGTATCCATGAAGGAAGTGAGTTTATAAAAACATCATTTCTCACTTAGTTAGTGTAAAACAATCATGGTGCGGGATATTTTTAAAAGGAGTTTTTGAAAAGAAAACATCAAAAAAATATTTGATTTTTATAAAAAATTATCATATAAATAATAAAATTTCTTATGTTTACTTTTAAATATTACATACTTTATTAGAAATATTACTCGTATAGTTGAAATGAAAAGATATAGTCTTTGAAAAAACCCATATTGTGACAAATAAATGCCTTATGAAAATGAATTTCATGAGATGTAATGGGTTGTAACAACCGTAGTTTTTGTGTTTGTACCCTTTTAAAATTTTAATTAATGACCATGAACTTTAGTTTGGAGATGGTGTGTTTATCAAGGGTTGTTCAAACCACAACGTTCAGAATTAAATTTATTTAAATATTATTTATTCCTAGACATGTGAAATTCTATGTCTTGAAATAGGAGTCACAAATAAAGAAACTAATACCTCTATTGAATCTTTAATATAGATTTTATCATAGTCACTAATTAAATTTCCTTCAATTTGGATATTTGGTCAATGTGTTGTCGTGGAATAAAACTATGTGAAATGGATTAATTATAAAATTATTTCATAAAATTAGAGTAAACCTTGCCAACCACTATTTAATTTATTTTATAGATCGTCTCCATGGTAAGGAAAATAACCCAATATATTAGAGAAAAATATTCTAATGGGAGTTAAATTTGGTGGATAGCTTGGGATCGATTAATCACTTATGATGACAATAATAGTCTCTCTTCATCATCTTTTGATAATGGTTCTACATAGAGTGAATGAAGAAGACAATGGATTCATCAATAAAATTGCTATTGAATGTGTTATTTACCAATGAATTATCCATTAATGAGGTAGGTGATTTTTTTTATGGATTTCAATTAAGTTTCCATATTTTTACGATTATGGATTAATTCCACTAGATAATGAAATCTATAATCCATCATTGCCCAGCTTGTTAATTTTAGTTTTTGATAAATTTCTTTTTTGAATGGTTATTTTATTCTTGTTTCACCCTGTATCCTATTATTCCATCAAAAATGGTGTAAAAACCCAAAATGGTAAACAAAATCTCACTTTTGTGTTTTATGTATTTTTCTCATCTTTTATAATTTCTCTCATCATCGGTATTCATTTTATCATTGGTTCAATCAATTCTATGAAACCAACTTTATTTCTCGATCAGTCATGAGTTTAATAAATCCTTATTTTGAGTTTAAAATCATCGATTACATTATGATATAGGTTTGATGTTGATGATGTGAATTTGAAGAGGGTTCTAATAATGAAGGATTCAGGATCCAAGCTATAAAACATGGAGAATATTTCATGAGAGATGTCGATAGTTCCTTTTTTCAATGAACTTTGGTCATAATCCAACTTTTAGACATTATTTTATGATAGTTAACTTGGTTTTGATCATTTTGAATATATATCATGGAAAATCGATATGGGGGGAAATTAAATCAGAATATTCATTATAGAATTTGGAATATTAAAATTTCATGACTACTCACAATGTGATTCAAAATAACACACACCATATAGTCTATTTTCTATAGCACTATGGTTTTGGTTATAATTAAATATCATATGGTGATGGGATTTATCCACACACTATGTGACCTCTACCCAATCTGGTCAATTTGTACTATTAGAACACAACTGATGACTTGGGTGGCCCTATATACTATGGTTAATGGGACACACCCTATATATCATTAGAGGGATATGGATTGGGAAGATAAGTTAAAAGATGAGTACCCAATAGAATTATCATATATTGTAACCCAAGGATACATTTTATACCATATTTTTTCCAAGAATACATTGGTCATACATGGATTTTTTCATTAATTATTCCCAACTAGAGTTAGTATCTCTCCCATTAGGCCTGACATCTAAAAAGGTAGTCAATATTTTGTTCATGTGATCACATGGATGGGATCCTATACCAAATGTATCATATAATATGTATTCCACCTGTATTTATGGGAATGGGATCCTCTAACTATGGAGTTTTATTATTCCCATACATAGGGCTCATATAGGATATGTATCCCCCATTGGTTTTATTATATTTTCCAAATTGATGGGTAAGGCATTATCCATCATAATCTGAGGTAATGGACATGTATTTTGCATGAGAATTTTTAGAATCTGATAAGGCTGATATGTTTAGATAGCTATGAGATTGAGACTATATGTTGGGGAATTTACCCTTTTTTGATCATAACTTTGTTTCAACTATAATTTCCCTCTTATCCACAG
Organism: Viscum album; assembly: GCA_963277665.1. Taxonomy (NCBI): domain Eukaryota; kingdom Viridiplantae; phylum Streptophyta; class Magnoliopsida; order Santalales; family Viscaceae; genus Viscum; species Viscum album. The sequence continues at coordinate 1,364,493,027 of OY728151.1, read as the reverse complement.
TTTTGAATTGAATCAATTTCTCTTGATGATTTAATTCTTAGTGATTTTTTGTCACCCTACTGGGTATGAATATACACACAACGTCATGATATCTTACCACATGTATCATGTAATATATAAATGATAGGATATTCCATAAAGATATAGGGGGACTTGATTAGGTGGTGTTTAGTGGTGCTTGGAGGTTGTGAGAGTTGTATTGTTAGAAAATTGGTGGTTGTGGATAGGGACTATTTTCCATATCCTTATCAAGTTAGATATATTTTCTTGTTGTTAGGGTTTTATTTTGACTTCTTTTCCTTAAATATGTATTTTCATTCTTTAATGTTGGATATTAGTGCTCACACATGCATTTATCATTATAGTTGTTTACTTCCCATATTACAATAGTGTATGTGGAGATTCTTGTACCTATATATAGGTCCATTAGTCTAAAACCTCCCATATGTGTGATGTGCCAACTCGGTGCCAATCACTAGCCCCTGGCCTACTAGAGGTGGGATTGGGGTGTCACTAAGAGCATGTTTTTGGATCCTTTGGGCCCTCAGTATGATGGGATTTGATAGAGTGGTATTATAGAGAGGGTTTCTTTTCCTATGATGGATTTTAGAGATAGAATAGTTATGAGGATTGGTTTTTTATTTTTTAAAATAATGTTTAAGTATCTCAAGTTAGGATCTTTGGATAGGGACCCCAGGGATAGTGTTGTGGTCAACGCATACACTCACTAGGATTCTGATATTGTATTTTTCAACTTAGTACATAGAAGAACTATTCATTGGAAAAATAATAGTACATGCATCATATTGGAATGGTTTATGGTTTCCATATCCTTCTTGATTCATATCCCAAGATATTCTCCTTTCATTATGGTACATATCTATAAATTTTTAGATTCCCTAATGGAAACAACTAGATTGGATTTCATGATAGGTTTTTAATGAGTATTATCTCAATGATAAGACCTTGGTTCAAGGGCCCATTCCAGAGGTGTTCCCTCCAAGTAGATTGTGAGTGTCGCTTCCACCCATCAAGAAGTGATTGGACCTATCTTTGATATTACAAGCCAATATTTTACCTTTTATTAGATAGAAAATCCTACCAATTGTTCAAGGTGATGTCATATATAGTTTGGGTGTGCTTTATGTGTTTTATAGGAAGTGGTTATCCAGGTAATGGGGTGACCCAGACCCGTAGGTAGAAAAAGACTGGTTAGAGTCCACGGTCTAAGTATTCCATATCATCTGGAACCTTTTGATTTGATAGTGTTACTCATGAAAATCCTTTCCAATGGAGCAGTAGGAAGATAGTGGATCATAATGATGTTGACTCATGATGAGGTGACTCTTCTCTAGATCAAGTTTGACTTCCTCTTTTGGGAGGAATTATTCCTGATGAATTTCCAATCATTTCCTCTGTAGGAGCTTCTCGATCCTTAGTGGGGTGGTATATCAGTGGATGATTATTCAATGAGGTTTGCTGACCTCACCCGATACATTCATGACATGTTTTTTTATTCATATTTCGGGGTGAGGAAATTAAAACATGGACTATGTAGATATATATTCATTATAGATGTGTCCATTTCCAAACCCACATATGTTGGTGATCTGGAGTATGCCTTTCTAGTAGAGAGATGTTTTTTGGATCCACAACCACAAAACAAGGTTTTATCAATGCTAAAAAACCCTTTACTAGTGCTAAAAAGAGCTGATAATTGCGGTGTTATTAAAATGGGGTCACATTTATTAACTCTAAAAAAAGTGATGATAAATACCCCTTCTATCAGTACTAAAAAAAGAGCTGATAAAAAGGGGTCTTTTATCAGTGCTAAAAAAAGAGCTAACAAAGGTTTAAAAAAATTTAAAAAAATTTTCTAAAAATCAAAGGGAGGACCACCCCCCTATGAATGATTTCCTCCCACCCCCATTAATATCTCTAGCCTCCCCTGCCCCCCTTTATTAGTGCTAGGCACCTCGTTACCGCCGCTCGTGCGCCCTTGCCTTTGTTGGGTTTCAAACCGAAGACCTCCTCCTCATGCGCCTGCGACTCTTCCACTCACTTATATTGTTTTTTCTTTTATTTTATGATATATCTCTATATTTATATATATTTACTTATATTTTTTTATCCATATATTCACATATATATATATATACATATATAAAAAAAATTGTGTGTATGTGTGCTTATAAAAACATAAATATATATATATATATATGTGTGCATCTATAAATATAATTATAAATATTAATATTTATTTACCTATATTATATATTAATATTTATATACATATATTTGAATATATAGATAAACATATATATGTTTTTCAATACACACACAAATATATTTATATATATAAACATTATATATACATTAATTGTATATGTATATGTATATAAATATTCATACATTTGTATTTTTAATAAAATGGGAATTATTTTTTATTTTGATAAGGTTAATATATTAAAAAAAATATTTATATAAAAATATGTTTAATTATTTAAATATAAAATTAATTTTTTTGGGTGAATATATAAAAAATATGTATATATTGTTAAATATTTTATTATAAATAATAGTATATTATAAAAAAAGATAAAATTTTAAAACCATAATATAAAAATGAATGTAATACCTAGAAATAAATTCAATCACCACAAAAAAAGGAAATAATACCCCCTTAAACGAGGCTAAAAATCCATCAAATGTTATAAAATTAGGGTACCCCTAAAACAAACTCATGTTTGGACGCCTTATGGGCCTTTTCTGGACTCAAAAAATGTGATATAGGTGTATTTATTTCATTAAGGGCATATATCTCATCATAGGCTTCAATTTGATATGTGGTAGAGCTCAAACGGAAACTCTGATAAAATGTTATGGTTGTTTGATGTTCGAGTTACATTTTCCACTTATTTTTAATCTTTTATTAATTTTTTACTTTATTTATCTTCAAATTGTTATTAAATTACTATTAATCAATAATAATTAGTAAATTATTAATTAAAAAAATATTTTAAATTATTTTATAATCCATTTTCAATAATTATATTATATATTAAGAGTAAATGCCTCTTTATCTTTATATAAAACATATTTAAAATATATATATTATATTTATATTAATATAAATATATTTATATATTTATATATTATTTTTTATGGAATAATTTTTTTTTGAAGTATAGTTTTATCAGCACTTGTAAAAAGTACTAATAAAGGGGGGGCTTTATTAGTTATTCTAAAAAAGCAGTGATAAAGGGGATCCCTTTATCAGTAATAAAAAAAGAACACACAAAGGAGGTACCTTTATCAGTACTAAAAAAAGCATTGATAAAGGGTTACTTTTATCAGTGATTTTTTAGCATTGTTAAAGGGTGGCACTGCGAAAACCTGTTTTTTTGGTAGTGATCATTCACAGTAAGATGGTGCTGGTAGTGTTTGCCTGAGATCAAAGACTTTAGAAATTATTAGTTGGAATTAACCATCGAGGTTGTGACACTTGATGTGTTGACAGATCCAGTTTAAGACAAGAGGGTTCACCTCATATGATTCAAAGAGAGGTTTTATTCATCTGAGGGAGAGTTAATTATTTTCCTAGGATCATAGAGGTTATATCGCCTAAGTCTACCTAACTCTTCATGTAGTAGTAGATATACATATTGTAGTCTAGATTCCAAGGTAGAGGCAGATACTGATCAAGAGGAACCATTGGGAGATGTTCAAGGTAGAGGACCTAGGAGAGTTGCTGGAGGTGGTCAACATTTTGAACTGATATCACCATTACTACCTCTAGGTGGTCCCAATTCGGATCATGGATATATCATCTAGAAACATGGTTGAGGCACCTATAATGATCTAAGCTATGATTTTTGTCTTCTCTAACATAGATTCAGTTTTGACAGAAATATGTATAAGACATTCCTTTCCAGCCATATCCATTATTTAAAAATTATATATTCTAACAAAGCCCCTATCTCGACCCTTATGTATAGAAGCTCTTATTGGATGGGATTATGTGATCACGCTTCTTTATTAGCAGTGTGACCTAGCACATAGTGGAAAGAGTTTCTCTTGGGACCTTTGATGACTGTGATGAGACTATATAATTTCATTATTGGTATAGACCACATATCCACCATATATTTCAAGATAGATTATTTCCATCAGGGGATACAGTGGACCGAGAAAAATGGTCCAAGAATTTCCTTCACCGATGAGAAATAATTTAATTCAAACAATTTTGGGCTCATATATAGGAGAGTGCAATCAACTTTTCATCATCTCAATGGCTTAACTCTTGGTGAAGTAAACATAGTGGACATTTGATTCATTATTGTAGTAGAAGACTACATGGTTATCATTCCCAAGGACGTACTTATATTCCCTCCTTATTAGGAAGTTGAATAAAATATTGACTTACATCCATAGAAATATCTAATATCTTTAGTGGAATATCAGATGGATCTCACTGATATTCGAGGGATATGGGTGTATTTCAAGGAACTTTAAAGGATAGATTTATCTAACCTAGTCTACCCCCCCCTGAGGAAGCACTAATATTATTCTATAAGAAGATGTATGGGATCTTAAGGTTGTGTATATATTACCATTACATAAAACTGGTGACCTTCAAGAATAAGTATCCATTTCTAAGGATTAATGACCTATTTGATCAGTTAAAAGGGGAAAGATGGTTCTCAAAGATTGACCTCAGATCTGGTTATCATTGATTATATGTACCTAAGGAGGATATTCCTAACATAGAAATTTGTGTCACTATAGTCACGTTGAGTACCGGTTGAATTCCTTCAGTATGAATAATTCACCAGGGATTTTTATAGGTATTATCAACTAGATCTTCCAGCCTTTCCTAAATCGATTCATAGTGGTCTTTATCGATGACATTATTATTTACCAAAAATCAAATACTAATCATGAATAGCATTTGAGTATGGTCTTGGGAACACATAGATATAATCAATTTTATGTAAAACTCTTGAAGTTTTAGTTCTGGTCTAGAGGGATCCACTTTCTGGGATGTGTCATCTTAGAGGAGGGTATAGTTTTGGATCTAGGGAAGATTAATGTAGTGTTTTCTTGGGATCCATCCAAGAGTATGACAGAGGTTTGGAGATTATTAGATTGGTTGGATAATACTAAAGATTCATTCTAGGATTCAATAGTATTGTTACTCCTTTGAATGACCTGACCTCAAAGTGACATCCTTTTATTTAATCTGATAAGTTCCATTAGGGATTTTAGTAGTTTTAGTAGAGGTTGAAGAGTTCCCCCCATTTTAGTGTCCATAGAAGAGGGGGTTGAGTATACAGTATTTTTTTATGCCTATGGAGATGGAATTGGGTGTGTGTTTATATAGAGGCAAAGTGTGATAACTTATAGTTGAAGATGACTGAGACCCCATGGGAAGCACTATGCAAACCACGACTTGGAGCTCACAGTTGAAGTGTTCACCCTAAAGACTTAGAGACACTACATTCTCATTGAGTGGTATTTTTTATATTCTAACCACAATATTCTTATTCATATCTTAACTTAGATTTATCTCAATAAGATACACAGGCGATGGATAGATTTTGTGTAAGGTTACAAATTTGAGGTATTATATACTCCAAGATAAGGACATATGGTGGTCGATGCCATCAGTAAGAAGTCTCATTCCCAAAATATAGGAAAGGTGTTAGAGAAGCTAAACAATTTATAATTATCCTTGGTTGGAAAGGGAGGATCATCATACCTATAATCGATCTTTGTGACCCCTCCACTTATCCAGTATGTGAGGGAAGTAAGGATTAGTGATAATTATTGTGAGGTCTTTCAAAATTTGGTATTCATAAGTCATACACTTGATGGTTTTTTTGAGGTTGGGGAGTATTTAATACTCTTATGAGAGTGGAGTGTGGTTCTAATAAAAATGTATTATAATGTTATGATATAGTTTAATGCATCTCCCATACAGGAACACCGTGGTGTGGTGAAGATTTATCAAGAACTTCAAATGAAAATCTGGTGGATAGTGATAGAGAATTAATTTTGCAGAGTTCATATCTTGATTCTTTACCTGTCAATAAGTAAAGTTTGATTATCAGTTTTTTAATGTTTTGATTCAATTATTTTAGGTTATAAAGTAGAAATGGGATATCATATCCATAGATTTTTTTTACAAGACATCTGTAATTGGGGATAATTCATGAAATTTTCTGGATGAATGTTGACCGACTCACTAAATCAGCCTACTTTCTCGCAATTAGATAGTGGGGTTCCTTGGAAGGAAAAGTGAGAATATACATAGAGGAGATATTCAGATATCACATATTGACCTAGATGATTTTATCTAAATTTGATACATCATTCACCTCCCGATAGGGGAAGGTTTTACTATAGGTTTTCAGGACACATTTTCATATTTGAAAAACTTTCCGCCCATAGCCTAATATCACAGTTGAGAAAACCATTCAGATCTTGGAGGATATTCTAAGTCCTTGTGTTTTTTTACCAGTATTGGGAGGACCATTTTCCACTATTGTAGATTTCTTATAATAACATATATTTCTCCATGATTTTAATCGTGATATTTGAGGCCATTTATGGGATAACTTATAGTTCACCCTTTTGCTAGTCTAATTTATGAGAGTTAGTACTCATGTGACTAGAGTTGGTAAAAGAGTCAACTAAGAAGGTGAAGATCATTTAGAAATGAATTAGTACAGTGTATAGACACCATAATTATTATAAAAAATTTGATGGGGGCCTTATAATTTTAGAAGATTGATCAGGTGTTCCTAAGGGTCTCACCTTGGTGTGGATTATAAACATGTTTCCAAGGATAAAAGCTATCTTTTAGATATATCAGTTCATTTCACATCTTTCTTAGTAAAAATGAACTCTAACCTCTAGTATACAAAATTTTAAACAATATTAATAACTTATTTAATAAAATTATTTATATATTTTTTTTATATACTACATTTATAACCACTTATAAAAAATATATTTTTCAGTCATAGTTTATTTTTATCATCAGGTGAAAGAAACTTTGATTGCTTGTTTCAAAAAAATTGTAATGGTGTTGTTGATTCTTGATTTTTAAAAAAAATCATCATTTCAAGATTTTAAAATATACTATAATCATTTTTTAATGATTAATTATATCCCATTTTGATTTAGTTAATGATAAATGTATGGTTTGTGAAAAATTGAAATTATAAAGAACTATTTTTTGTGTGTTTAACAATAAAAATGTTATATATTAATAAATATATTAAATATCAATAACACATTTTCAGAATCATTAAAAAATATTAAATAAATTATTATTAATATATATTATAATTATATAATATTCCATAATAATTTATGAAATAAATATTATAGCATCTTTCTCGTAAGGGGTAAAACCAACCCAATCAGGAGTGTGTTATAATGATTTACTGTTTAAGGAAATGTTTTTATATAATGATAATATAAGTTTTACATACGCATAAACGTATAATTAAAATCATTTATCTTCATTAAATATATCATTATAATCATCCATGACTGTTGGTGATGAAAAATGAAATTCATCATTCTTGGAGGCAGTAATCCACACATACGCACGATTAACAATTCCATTTCTGAAAAAATGGGATGTAATGAAGATATATGATAAATTATCATTTCAGAATTATAATTTTGACATAGGAAACATATTAATTCTTAAAATCCATCATTTTCACTATCTATGAGATGAAATGATGAAAAATGATCCACATTTTTTCATGGAGGTGGTAGTCTCCACATACACACGATCGATGTTATTTTTTTTCTGAGTTGATATAAAGGATTTAATAATGGATTATACATTAATATAATAAAATTAAATTACTTTAATAATATTTTTTTCTTTATATTAGTATGTACATAAGAATTTTGGTAAATAAATATTTGGAAAAAAAGGTTAAGGTGAAATAAATACTCATATTTAGAACTTAAGATTTCTCTTGAAAATCACCTTGGAAATAGAGGCATTAGACCATCTAATTGAGACTTGAGGCATATGAACTTGGAAGATTATTCTTGGAGGATGAAAATATCATATTTTTATAATAAAATTATAAGGTATTAGTGTATCATTATGTTGTATAAGTAACCCCTTTTCATAAGTAAATATAGGGGTAATTTTGGAAGTACTATTTATATTTCAATGATGGAATGGAACTATTCAAGGGTAAAAGGCTCTAAAAGTATGAAATAAATAATTTTGGGTGATATAAGAATGATTAAACATATACCATTTATTTTTAAAAAAAATTAAACATGTATCAATCCTTTTACTCTAATATTTTTTGTTTTTGCCATTTTTTACTGTGGTAACAAGATTCACTAGTACAAAAAGTATTTTTAACATCACTCGTTTCACATCGGTTTTTTAGAACTGACGTGAAAATCTCTGAAATTTGATTTTTCACGTCAGTTATTATATAACCAATGTGAAAATCCTTTTTCACTGATTTTTTATGTCGGTTATTAAATAACAGATGTGAAATATCATTTATGTTAACTATTGACGTCGGTTATTTAATAACCGATGTGAAAAATCAATTTTCCCTGATTTTTCACATCGGTTCTTATAAGAACTGATGTCAAACGTAATTTATAATGACTTTTTCACATCGGTTATTAAATAAATGACATAAAAATGTTTATAATAATGTATTTTATTTCACAAGCTTCGATTGGATAGGTCGTGGAACTGAAACGGATTTACGGATCAAAATTTATGGCCATCGGAAGTTGATTATCCCTAAATGAATTCTTAGAGAAGGACAAATTCATAGGATCATAACGTTTGATCCGTAACTCCATTTGAGCTTCGTGACCTATCAAATCGAATATTACAAAATTAAATACATCTTTGTAAGCTTTTTTAACATCTTTTATTTAAAAAACTACGTAAAAAGTCATGAAACCCGATTTTTTACGTCAGTTGTTATAAGAACTGACGTAAAAAATCGGGTTTCATGACTTTTTTACGTTGGTATTTAAATAAAATAAGTTAAAAATACTTAAAAACATGTATCTAATTTGGTAATATTTGATTTGATAGGTCACAGATCTCAAATGGAGTTACGGATCAAAAGTTATGGCCATTGGAAGATGATCATCCCTAAATGAAGTCTTAGAGAAGCCCAACTTCAGCGGACCATAAATTTTGATCCGTAACTCCATTTGAGCTCAGTGACCTATAAAATTGAATCTTACGAAATATAATACATTTTTGCTAGAATTTTTAACATCATTTATTTAAAAACCAACGTAAAAAGTCATGAAATGAGAATTTTTACATCGGTTATTATAAGAACCGACATAAAAAATTAGGTTTGATGACTTTTTTACGTCGGTTTTTACATAACCGACATTAAAAATTCTTAAAAAAATTTTTAATTTTTTAATCATTTATTTTATAGGTCATGGAGCTCAAATGAAGTCACGGATCAAAAGTTATGGCCATTGGAAGATGATCATCCCTAAACGAAGTTTTTGAGAATGCCAACTTCAGAGGACTATAACTTTTGATTCGTAACTCTGTTTGAGCTCTGCGACCTATCAAATAGAAGCTTGTGAAATGAACTAAAAGTTTATAAACATATTTAATGTTGGTTATTTAATAATTGACGTAAAAAGTCATGAACATTAATTTTTTACATCGGTTCTTATAAGAACCGACGTAAAATATCGGCGAAAATTGATTTTTCACGTCAATTTTTATATAACCGACATGAAAAATCCGCAAAAATTTCAATATATTTCACATCGGTTATCATAAAACAGACGTGAAAGCTGATTTTAATATCCCAAAAATGCAGGATTTCAATTTTTTACAAAAATTTCAAATTCCATGTCAGTTATTAAATAACCGACGTCAAAAAAGTCACAAAAATTGATTTTTCACATCGGTTTTTATATAACCGACATGAAAAATCAGCGAAAATTTTAATATTTTTCACGTTGATTATTATAAAAACTGACATGAAAATTGATTTTAATATCCCGCTGATGCGGGATTTTAATTTTTTCACAGCACGGGCTCAAAATTTTCAGTTGCCGCCTAAATTTTTAATACTGCGTTTTCTTTTTCCATATCATTTATATGGTTTCATTATACACAAATCGTAATCTAACGATCCTTTCATTCAACCATCATCATTCCACCGACTCAACCCATTTGATCTTCAACGTGAAACCACTATTTCTTCTTTCTGTGATCTCATCAAGGTATTCGTAATTATGTTTCCATGATTTATGTTTTGTTATGATTAGTTTTCTTAATTTATATACCATTTAATGATTCAGATTCACTATTTATTCTTTGTATCATAGTAAAACTACAAATCCTCATTCAGATTCTAAATTTCCTTCTCAGACGAAGCTTTGGTTGGCTCATTCGATCTTTCCTCGGAAAAAAATACATCAAACTTCTAATGGTTATAACTTTTGATCCGTAGCTTCGTTTGAGCTCTATGACCTCTCAAATCGAAGCTCGGGAAATTATCTACAAAATGAGAGACATTTTTAACATCGCTTATTTAAAAACCGACGTCAAAATGAATTTTAACGTTGGTTTTTTTAAATAACAAACGTTAAAAATATCATTTCAACGTGATTTTTTTTGTATAAAATATGGTCTTCCACATCGGTTTCTAAAAAATTGATGTGAAAAATCATTTAAAAAAACATTTTTAACGTCGGTTATTAAATAATAGAAGTTAAAAAACATATTTTTTATGTCGGTTGCAATAACGTCGCCACAACATCACCACAAAACTGACGTTAAAAAGAAAAAAAACGACATAAAGAAGGTTTTTTGTACTAGTGATTTTTCCTTGATAATCCATGTTTTACTAAATATATAAGATAAAACCTCCTAAAAATTTGGGATTTATGAAACTAAATTTAGGATCCAAAAAATTTAATTTAATTTTTAAATGTTAGATAATTTAGTTTTAAATTAAATCATTTAATATATAGAAAAATTGATTTGTATAAAATTTTTGTTTTCACCATTAGTATTATTAATGTTATTAAGTAGAAATTTATAATTGAATGAGTGATAATATATTTATATATAGTTTTAAATATTATATTATTTTATTTTTGAGAAAATATTAATTTATGTTATCACATAAAAATAACACAATTTTAATAAAAAAATCTTTGAAAACAAAATTTTTAACAATATAAAAATAGTTAAATTTAGTCCTAGTATTCGTATTTTTTTCCAAAAAATGAAACAGAAATTTTTATAAAATTATAAACCACTGGTTCTAAAAATGAATTAAATTTTTTAAAATAAAATTTCTTACTGTAATAAAAATTAATTTTAACATAAACTCATGTACCGTGTAAAAACCGGTTTTAGAATAAGTGTATTTTTGAGCTGAACATTTATGTGTTGGATAAATTTTTAAATGTTATCTATTTTTGGAATATTAATATTTTTATTAAAAAAATATGGGCCCTTCAAGTAGAGTTAAAACTAAATTTTATAAAAATAAAATTCAATTAAAAGAAAAGACCAAAAATAGTTTCTTTTATTAGAAAATATTACTGAAGCTTATAAAATGTTAAACATAGGTTTTATAAATATATATTAGTATATTGGAATGTATAGTTTTACTACTTAAATACATTTTGGATCATGGAAATTTTTTTATAATTATTTATGTCATACTTACTTCTTGATATATCAAAAATGCTTTGACTTTAGGAAAAACAGTATTTTTCACTATTCCCCTAAAAATAAATTGTTTCATAAAAATCCAAAAAAAAATCATCTTAAGCTAATATTATTATTATAAATTAAAACATTATGTCATTTTTTGAAATTCAAATTCGAAAATTGGAAAAAATAAAAAATGAAAATAATAATGAAAATTATTTTCATAGGAAAATAGATTTTAAAACACTAACTATTCACATTCTCATTTCTTATTTATCACTAATTATATTAATGTTAATATATTTTTCATACCAAAAATATATTTTATCCACATTATATTTAGTATCTAAAAATAAAGTTGAAAAAAATATAATTTTTAGAAAGGGTACATTTTATAGAATAAATCAGCCTTATTATTTTTTTTAACAACACTAATTGAATTCTCTTAATTTCTTAGTATTAATAATGACCTTTATTTTTATTTCTATATATATTTCATAATTTAGTTACCTCTATTTTTATCCACCAACTCTATGATTACATTTTAATGATTATATACCCTTTCGTGGTTCAGTGTTGTGTGTATCAAATGAAATAAAATATATTAGTTCATAAAAGAATATATAATTTAAAATAATACGGTGTTTCATGAATTTAATATATGATATTGCCATGGTAGATATAGATACAAAATAAACAAATTGAACCTATAGTGAATGCGATAATCGACTTTGTAATGAAGAAGTTGAGATCACACTTTTGTGTGATCTTTTTTCACTATAAATATGAGAACAATAAGTTTCGATCTTGATTGAGATGTTATAAGATGATAATGCGTTGTGAACTAAAAGTTTATGTTTCAAAAATAGATGAAAGAAGGATATTCATGAGATACACAATGCAGTGGGATATTCCACATCACAGGTATAAGAATTGACATGAGGAAGATAAGAATTGATAAGAATTGATAGGGTGTATAACCAATCAAGTAAATGATATTTATACCTATGGTTTAAATATTTCTACGTATGATAGGGTGTATAACCAGTCAAGTAAATTGATAGGGTGTATAACCAGTTCGTGGGATATTTCTACCTATGGTTCAAATATTTAAGATAAGAATTGATAGGGTGTAAAACTAGTCAAGTAAGAAAGGTGGTTGGTGGGTATAACCAGCTATGGAAGAAGAGTTATTAAATGGGGTGTAAAATAAAACACAACTAGAGGGTCAACTATTGAGTAGTATGTCTAGTTACTTCCAAAGACATTTGACTATGGAGTATAACCAATCACACTCCCTTGGACTCAGGAGACCTCAGTAATTGATAATAGAATTATAATAAATAATCCATGTTGGGGTATCTAACCAAGGTAGTAAAGAGTAGGATTTTATAAAAAACCTTATAAATATTATGTGTTTCTATATTTTATATTAATACTATACATGAGGTAAGGTTGAGTAATGTCATTAAGATGATTGAGAAGCTTAATAAGTTTGAGTTATTAAATTAAAATATAAGGAAATCATAAAATATGTATACCCCTGATTCAACCCACCCCCTGTTGTAACTAACTGGTCCTTAGGCTCTAAAAATATCATAATAAATAATAATTTTCTATATACATCATAATCATTTATGTTATCAAAAATATATATAACTCTTTCCCAAAATAACATTAATCACACAATCAGAAATTCACTTTTCAACCCCAAAAATCTAATAACAAATATTCCCAAAAATATAATAACGCTTTCCCAACTAACCATAGTTAACATGACATCAAATCACATGCTAATGATAGAGGTTTTATATACCAAAATAATTTTTTCTTCCTAAAACCCAATAAATGTCTCCCAAAATAACATCAATCACCTCAAAATCCAATAACATCAAGACTTAAAAGAATCACTTTTCCATTGAATTATGATCACCCATAGATTTATTAACCTAATATGCTATATAAAACATTTAAATTATCCTCATACAATTAAAACCTAACCAATAAATTTATATACACCAAAATTTCAAACCAATTGTAAATACCCAAACTTAATCATCAAATAATTACATGATTTATAAAAAAAAATTATAACTTACAAACCCAATACCTTTTAGGTTTATATTATTATATAATTAACAAAATCCAACACAAAATAAAACCAATACTTTTTCTACTAAATGGACATTTTTTCTACTAATACAAAAACATTAATTGAAACACCTACTTTATTTAAGGATAAACATCATAACTTGAGCTTTGATTGTATAATTATTCCTACTCGGGTTTAGGACCCAAAAAATCATTTAAAAAGACTATAAGAGCACAAAAATCTCGGTAAAAAGAGAAAACCCATTATTTTATTGAAATATTTAAAAACTCATCAAAAAATTTATCCTTTAAGTAATAAAATTTTAAGTCATAAAACCCCAAAATCGCTTATGAAATCAACATATTTTATTAAATAATTCTATAAAAAAAATCATAAGGGAGCATAAATACAATATAAAAAACATGGAGGATTATTGAAACATTATATTCATATCACTTGTAATCACACATAATAAAATTAAATAACTTGTTAATTCCAATATCATAAAATTGTAATGAAATAAATTAACAAGTTAACTCCAACAACATATCTCCAGAGAATATATCATTTCCTAATGCATTGAGAAGATATATCCCAGGCCAACCCATATTCATCAATAAAGTCTAGAACCATAATAATAATAAAATAAATGGGAGATTATATTTCAAAATTTCATGAATAAGACTCATTGAAACATATTTTCAACCTATAACCACAAGAATATATGTTAACCCACAAAAAGAAAATTATTTTAAAATAATTAGTTAACCAATCCCCTATATTATAGGAAAATAAAATAAAATCATTGAATACTTATAATGATCAATAATATGAAAAGAAATAATATTATTAGAAAATATTAGAGTCATATTAGATAAATACTTCAAAAAATTTAAATTAAAGGTTAAAAGGAAAAACCATTACTATTGTGGTAATCTTTTAGTCAAAACCTATAAAAGAGAGAACTTGAAATGGAATAATAATTCTCAAGAAATGAACATGAAATAGAATAAATTGCATTCATAGGACATTATATACATCATATAAAACATGATGAATGTAGTGTATAGAAAATTTACCGATGAAAGAAAATTAAGACAAGAATCCCCTTACAAAAAAAATGTAAAGTGAGATTTTATAAAGGAATTTATTATGTGATATAAATGTAAATCCTCCTAAAATAAGAGTAAATACACCATAAAACAATTAAAATGTAAAATAAAAAAACAAATAATGGAATATTTAATGACAAAATGATATAACTCAATGAAATGAAGTTGAGTAAAGAATTCACTTATATTGAGTCCTGACTCATCTAGAATATCCTCTACCCTCATTAATAATAAAATCAAAGTATTTATTTACTTTATTAAGAACCTTTTTCATCTTAATTTACTTATATTTTTCCTTTTTATAAATTTAAAATCATGTATTATAAATTTATTCGATTAATTTATCATGCATCCATCATTTTGAAATTTTTTGATCCACAATTCCATAATAGTTTTGATATAACTATGGTGCTCAAAGATCCTTATCGAATGATTCCATAATATTTTGAGGTGTCTAATATGGACCCGTTCCTTTAACTACTCATAAAAATTTTATTAATATAAATCATTTCACATTTATACATTTCCATGATATTTTTGGTTTAGAGTATTAGAAAATTAGGAAAAAAATTATATAACAAAGTGGAAACATCTAAAGTGTGTACATTTGTTCCCCACAAATATGGATTTAAGTTTACACCCTTGTTTAATAGAATATATTTATTTATTTTAAAATTATTCCAAATAAGAAAATTTTAACTTGATATAGTTCTTTCTCATCCTTATATCCTATGAAAAACAATTGAAAAATTGGGATCAACAAAAAATATCAGTAAGGAATATAAAAATAAATAAAACTCATTAGTCAATTGAAAAACATAAAAACCCATTAAGATGATTACATTTTATAATAAAAAATTTAACATATAAATAAAATATATTCAAATGATAAAATCAACCTTTTCTCAAAGAAAATCATTTAAACCCATTAGTAAAAATAAGAGAACAATGGAGGTGTCATGAGGTATATGATAACTCATGAAAAAAATTGAAAAATAATCCCTTCACCTTTAAAATTTTATAAATTTTCTTTACCTCCTAAAATAAAAATATTTCCATAAAACCCTTAGAAATCATAAAATAAATATATTGAGAATCATATTTATAACTCTTTTTAAATTTTATTTAAACCATGTTAGAATAACTTATACCCATATAATTCTATAGAAGTAACCTACCAGGTTATCCCCTATATTTTTTCCTTTGAAGACTAAATCATTACCAAATGAATTAGAGAAATATACAGCACTCACCTATCATCAAGAGAAATATAGGCTCAAAGGACATCATCTATAATTATAAAGTATTGTATCATGAATACATTTTTCTTAATGTTATACTTTTTTACCCCAAAACCCATGAAAAAACATTTCAATCCATAAGATCATATCATTACCTTTTTTATATAAAAATAAAGAGAAATACACTTTTTCTTTGAAAACTATTAAAAATGAAAAATTATGTGAACAATGGGGATAAAATATTCTATGATAAACCATGTAAACATATATAGAAATATTAATAACAAATATTGGTTATAATGGTTGAAAAAGGTGTTTGGGTTGTATACATTAAAAATAGTTAAAAATTAACTTTATAAAAATTTGAGGTATAAATAATAACATTATTTCACAATATGAAAGAATATGGATATGGATGAAAAACAATTTCAAAGAAACATTTTAACCAAGGTTTTAAAGAAAAGTATCTTACAAATTTTGTCACTTCTAAATCAAAAGAACATTGAAGTATATAATTTTAAATGTATTTAAATACCAAATGAATTATAGTAAATTAATGGTGAAATAAATCCTTATGGTATTATACACACCACATAAAAAAATTGATGAAAATGGAATGATCCTCAAAAAAAGTAAATTGAGATGAGAAATCACTAACCTCAAGTATGAACAGCCACGTAGGTTCTTTAAATTTTATATAATAAAATTATATTAATTATTTACTATTTAATAAAAATTTGGTGTATTATGTCCTTATCATAATAAATTTTATTTTACTTATTACCATGTCTTATATAGTTTTTAAAATGATTAATTTCATGTTATATGTAATGAGGACATTCGGTTCAAAATCCCAAAACAACTTTGGTATGTTCACCATCATCAAAGGGGTCATTTTTTTCATCGTCAATATAACATTAATCTTGAAATAATTATTATTTTTATACATTAAATACAAATTTAAAACCATCAATGAAGGGTAGTCATGAAAATTGAATTGCATCATTTCATTGTTCCATATATGTGCATGTAAAACGTTTTGGTTTTTATACTGTGTAGAAAATAAATAAAGTATATAATATTTTAACTTTAAAAAAATAATTATTATTTTATAAATGTAAAATTTATTCAGTATTTCCATCCTATTTACCATCCATGTAAGGTGGTAATGAAAAAAAATCACATCACTTTGTGGAGATGCTAGTCCAAACATACGCATGAGTGACGTTATCATTTTCCAACAGATGGAATGGTAAGGGGTGGAAAATATCTTATATTTTAGGAAAAATAATTATTTCATAAATATAAAATATATACCTTAAATCCATTATAATAACCATTGATGTGTGGTGGTGATGAAAAACAAAGCACAACAGTTTATGGATGTGGTAATCTACATGTATGCAGGATCGATGTTTTCATTTCCCATAGAATTGAAAAGGAGATGAAAAGGGTTGCAACATAAACCTAATAAAATTTGAACATATTTTATATGTTGATGTTATTACATAATTATGTTCATGATATGTTTGATGTAGGTATAGTAACAAATAAACATGAAAAAACTTAGTTAAGACTTAAACACATTCTTTGGAAAACCTCCTTTAGCTTACACCTTAAGCCTTATAGGTTGGTCTATTACAGAAAAAATAACATATAAGCCATGTTTAGAATAGTTTGGAAGTTATTTGGGTAGGTATTGGATGAGATATAGTCCACAATGTTTGTAAATAAGTAAATAGAGGAGGTTCCCTTTTATGGTTGAGGGGAGACACTCTCGTAATTATTATTAACCTTTAAATGTTATAAATGAATTATTTATTGTAAATTGTCACTAAATCAATAAAATTTAGGATATAAGGTTACATAGTTCATGATAAATTTATCAAATAATATTTAATATTATTTTTGTGACCTTATTGTAGGATCGAATATGAATAATAAGATCCTCAAATACAAGAGGGGTGAATTGTATACTTTAAAATTCCTCTGGAAACTTTAAAGTTGAAATAGAACTTTATTAAAGAAAGTTTCTTAACCTTAAGGAAATCTGTTTCTTAAGGATAGAATTTAAATTTAATAAAACTTATCTTAACAAAGTTAAACAAACATTCACAAAACCTCTTAAAGAATCCTTTTATTAAATTTTACAACCTTAAGATAAAAACATAAGAAAGATTTTATTAAAGGAAAGATTCTACCTTAAAGTGTATAGAATATTTAATATAATTAGAGTAAAGGAATTACAAATTATAATAATGTTATAATTTCTAACTTTAACAAAGTTAATATTACATCGAAATTAAAAACAACTTGAAATAGAAAACAAGTAACAATAATATTCTTTTAACCCAAAGAAAAGGGCATCCAACAAACTTGGATAAAGGTTCCTTGATTTATACTTTCAAGAAAGTATGTCTTACCCAATACCAGGTAAGACCTTAATCCAATGATCAGTATCTTTCTTTTCATCCCCATAATCCCTCGATTTAGAAGGAAATCGGAACCTCTGTCTTCCAAACCCAGAAGCCATCGATCAGCACAATCAGAGTTTTCACAAAGAAAGTCTGAACAAGTTGTTCAAGTTCAAACAAGTTTTTCACAACATCTGTACAAAGCACTAAGATATTTAAGAGCCTCTCTCTCTATAAATCAATTCACAAAATTTGATCTCTTTTCCATTCACTGTTCATCTTCGAATTTTCCTCTCTCTACGTATTTTTTCTCATTCAAATGAAATTTTATTTATAAGTAAAACTTCCCAATGTTCGGCTCCACTCCAACAGTCATATTTTCCTTAAATTTTAGAGGGACCTGAATATGTGTCAAACATAAAATGGTTAGTTTGTAACAGATTGTATGACATTGTTTCATGTATAAGAAACAATGTCAAGTTTAAGATAAATTTCAAGTATAAGAAAATTTAGAATCCGATAATATTGGAATGATATATTAATCAATTATAACAATATCAAGAAAACATATTCTTAAGAAAAAGTAAATCGAATTATGAAAATGGTATCACTATCTTTGGGTACTAGTATCGTAAAAATAGTATCACATTTGTACCAAAATTGGTATCATGAAATGGAATGACATTTATACCAGATTCAGAATCATAAACCTGAATGACATTTGTACCGGATTCAGAATCATAAAACTGAATGACATTTGTACCGGATTCGAAATCATAAAATTGAATGACATTTTTACTGGATTCAGAATCATAAAACAGAATGACATTTTTACTGGATTCAGAATCAACAAATAGAATGAAATTTGTACCAGATTCAGAATCATAAAATAGAATGACATTTATACCGGATTTGGAATCATAAAATAGAATGAAATTTGTACCAGATTTGGAATCATAAAACAGAATGAAAAATCTATAAGTATAATGGAATGAAAATTCTATTAGTATAATGGAATGATAATTCTATAAGTATAACAGAATTATAATTCTGTAAGTATAACAGAATGAGAATTTTGTAAGTATAAAGGAATGAAAAAACTATAAGTAAAACCGAATGAAAAATTATGAGCTTAAGAAAAAATTCAGAACTTAAGAAAAAGTGTTTGTGATTTTCAAAAAATAAGACCATAAGGAATGGATAAGTCATAAGATAACATTATTGACTCAAAATCTCCCCCATTTTGGAAAGAACAAACAAATTTGTTAAGGAATAATATATTGACATTGATAAAAAAAGTACGAATAAAATTATCTCCCCCTTTTAAAGGAATTTAGGATGAATACGACTAACTCCCCCTTAAGTTATGCTTCCCAAGGATCGTATTCAAGATATTTAATATCTGGTTTTCTTTCTTAAGGAAATATCTCCCCCTTAGATAAACATTTCTTTAAAAGAAACTCCCCCTTAATTTGGCATTATTCTTTCTTACCATACTCCCCCTTAATAGATTCTCCCCATTTAGAGTCTTCATTAAATTATTCCTTCAAATAAATTCTCCCCCTTTGTGATTTTCAAAAAAGAATAGAGAATTATAGGATATACCTATAAGGTTAAGGAAATATACATGAGAAAACAAAAGAAAGATATGAATGAAAATTCTTAAGTAAATTTTGTAAATAAAGTTTATATTACAACAAAATATCAGAATGTAAGAAAATATATCATTCATCCTACTTCTTCTTAGACAAAATTTTATTTATCAAAGATTTAAGTTTCTTCACTTCCCTATGATCTTCTTGAATCTTATTCAACAAGGTCTCCTGATCTCGGTTCTTCTTTTCTAAGTACAAGATCCTTTCTTCTTGAGATTTGATCCTATAATCTTGATTTTTAATGAACTCTTCTTGAGCAGCCACATTTTTCACTAATTTGACTCTGACTTCTTTTTCACTGCTTACAGACCGGGAAACTGAATTGATTTGTCCAACTTTCTCAGAAATGGATGCCTTGACCTTGTTGAACTCAGTTTCACAAGTATTGAAAGCTCTATTTTTTGAATCCATGAAGTCACTGAACTGGCTAAGCTCTTCATTGATGGTTTCGGTACAGTTAAATAATTTCATACAACTCACCTTCTGAGCTTTATAATCAATAAAAGATTACTGAAGTCTGTTTCTTGCTTGACCACCATGTCCATAAGCATATTGGTCGATTCCGACTTCTAATTCAGGGTCTCTTGCATTATTTGACTTCGGGCATCTATATTTGCAAGAACTCGAATAGTGCTGACCAACTTCTATAAATATATCTTGACAAAATCATGTTCAACAGATGATGAGGATTCCAAACTTGAAACATATTTTCCTTTCTCTAATCCTCTTGGAGTTAAGGAATCTGGTTTCTTTATTCTCTTAGAATACTTTTGAGGTGTTTTATTTTCAGATGAGGCAACCAAAACACTCTTTCATTTGAAAAGATTTCAAACTAGGGATTGTTCATCAGATACTTGGATAACAATAAGATCTTCTTATTCATCTTCTTCCCCTTGAAACTCTTGATATTGAGATCCTTCTTGTCTTTATTCTTTATGAATTTCTTCCCCTTCACCACTTTATTGATCAACCTCTTCTTTCTCTTCTTCTTCCACTTCAACTTCAACTTGTTCTTCATATTTATCTTCAACTTCTTATTCAAATTATTCTTCAACTTCAACTTCAACTTGTTCTTCATAAACATATTTATAAGTTAAACTCTAAGGAGTTCCAATGTAATCTACCAATTTCCTTAAAACATCATCATTGTCTTCTTGAATGATCTGATCTTTTATTTCAAGAATATGTTCTAATAAAGCTAGGACTTTCTTGAATTTCTGGATTTTCAAAGTGGCAGCCAGTTTCTTATGAATAACTTGAGGTTCCAGAACTTATTAGGACTTCTTATATATATATTTGAGTAAAGACTGGAACACTTGAGCTTCCAAATATTTCTTCTTCAAGATCTTCTCCTTATTTTCATTCTCAAGTTTTTCAACTTGCTTGATTTTTAAGGCCTTAGCCTCTGCGGGGTTTAGGCCAAAGAATGGATCACCTTCCTTTCTAGTATCTTCCATTTCTCTCCAAATTGAAACCATTGCATCAGAATAGAATTTCGGTTTCTTTTCATAAGGAGTTGATGATATTGGGACCTTAGGAACCATTGCTGGTAAGTTAGGTTCTTCATGTTTCCATTTCTTGGGTACTGATTTTGAAGATTCTGGAATATCACCCTTGTTTTGGACAACCATTTCTTTGAAAGTTTTGGACTCCGATAAAAACTCTACCTTCATCATCCTTAGAGTATCATCGCTGAGCAACAAAATTTTTAATGGATTCAAGACTGATCGGCATGGGACATTCAGCTCTTAAAGGCAGAAAACAATTATCATAGAGATATTTGCCGGATACATAAGAATCTGAGATTTGATGGTTTCGCCTATTACTATCTGGATAGTGAGAAATATGTAATTAACCAAGTTGATCTTCCTTACATTGACAATAAAATATAAAATAAAGATATCACAAATCTTTAGAGATTCATTATCTCCTTTTCTTGGAATAAATAAACCTTGCAACCAGAGAGCTACATGCTTGTGATTTTTTGTAATATTCATAATCCTCATATTATTAACATAATTAAGACCAAGTTTATCCAAATCCATGTCCTTTTCAAAAGAACCTTCCTTCTCAGGAAGTCGGTGAGAGCATAGAATATCTTCTCCCACATACGGTATCTTGAGAACATTTTCCGCCTTATTATTCGAAACTGTATATGTCTTGTCATAACATTTGAACATGAACATATCTTTTCCATCCTTTTAAAAGAAAGTTACATATTCATAGAATTGAATAACCAGGTCAGGATAAACTAAATCCTAACTTTTCTACTTATCCACACAAAAACATTACCATCCGTTAGTTCTTATTACCTTAGAGATAAGAGAGTCATGCTTTTCATAGAAGTTAGGTCATACCAATCTTTCCCTATAGATCACCCAATTATTTATTTCCTTGCTAATCAGTATCTGATCTACTGAGGATTCAGGAGAAATTTGGAGTGAAAGAGATAGAGAAATTGGAACGTAAACTTTGATGACAACATAACTTTGGCACAGAGATCAGTAAGGATGGTGTGTCATTGAAGCACCCCTTAAATATACATATTTATGACCATTCGACTTCCATAAGATAATAAAATAGATAAAATTAACCTGATCTGATCTGACAGTTGAGGATGATTATAGAAAATATGAATTCCAATCTTTTAAAGTAAGGTAAACCAGAATTGAAAATTTTTAAATACCAATAATTAAAACTTAAAATAAGAAGATAAAAGGTAATAAAATTAACATTTTGGACTAATTTGAAGAATTTATTGGTATTATAAGAATTCTCTTGGAAGTTTTAGATTCTAGGAATTTTAATTCTGAGAATTTCCATTTTGAAAATTTCAATTCTGAAAAATTTCATAAAAAAAATCTTAATGAACTACATAATTTTTTAAAGAAAGAATATTTTCTTATAAAAAGTGAAATAAGTAAAAATAAATAAACATATGTACTCCCCATGAAATATGGAGTAACTTAATGTTAGGATATGATTTAAACAAGAATTAGATATGAATAATTACCTTATAATGATCATTACTACCTTCTTTTTAATGTATTAAAATCTATCAGAAGGTCATGGTTTTGTAAAAATATAATCAAGTTGATCTTGCATTCCAATGTATTGAATAATAATATCTCCTTTATTATTCTAAAAATGAAAGAGTTAGGTTTTCAGAATCCAAACTTTCTTGGATCTGGACTTGTTAAATAAAATCCTGGGTATCCACATTTGTTTAGAAAAGTATGATTTATAAAACCAAAGGGATTGAAATTATTTTAAGTACAGTTATTATTTTAATGCCCACCATGTTGACATTTAGTACGAAAAGGGGATCTTGAAGGGACAAAATAATTGTTTCTAAAAATAGGTTTTTCATGAGAATAACCTAATCCTTGATTATTACCATGAGGTCATATCTCAGAATACATCTTGTCAAAATTTTCCACACCAAAAGTAACATTTTCAAGAAGTATTTTCAAGAAAAATATTTCAGATTTTAGTTGCAAGACTAAATTATTATCCTCAATAATAACAGATTTAAAGTTAATTTTATCCTCTAAAACATCTTTTTCTAAAAACTGATTTTTAAGATCCTTAGAAATTTTATCTTTATCAGAATTAGCTTCCTCAAGTTTCTTAGAAATATTTTCTAAAACATCATTTTTCTTATTAAGATATTTGATAAGATCTGAAATTTCTTTTATTAAAATAGATTCTCTAGAATTTTCTTTTTCAATTTTCTTAAAAAATTTGTAATTTCTTATCACAAGAAACTTAGAAAATCTAGAAACTTCCTTACTGGAATGAAAATTGTAACACCCCAAGCTTCTACGGTACGTTTCCCTTTGAATAATGCGATAGCGTGTGTTGTACGCAACCTCGAGTTCTAACACACACCACAACTAATTAAACTAGCCGTTGTGAATAGTAATACCTAATTTTTGAAATTATATATATTTTATATTTGAAAATGGACTTCATTTTTGGACTCGGAATATCGAATTTATCCTAAGGTGAAATTTTGGTACTTTTCGGATAACTTTCATATTTTGATGAATAGTGAAAATTACTAAATTTTAATTAAAAACAACTTTTTTAATCAAAATAATTAATAGTGATAAATTATGAATTTTAGTAGTTTTAAAGTATATTTAGAATATATTTTTACCATTTAATATAATGTTGGTCATTGGACATAATTTTACAATTAAACCGAACATAAACAAGTGTCAATCTTTTGATAGTTATTATCTCTTAAAAACACGCTTTTTGTTTTGACAGCGGGAATTAATTTTAAATTAATTTCTGCCACTTCTGTGTTTTGAATTTAGGAAAATGGATTCCATATTTGGAATCAGGATGTTCAAATTGTGTAAATGGGTAACTTTTATTTTTAGACATTTTGAATAATTACTGCGGTAAATATTTTATTTACCATGGTTAAGGGTAAATCCGGTAAATAAGGGTTAAAAAATAATATTATAATAATACTAAATTACCCTAAAACGTGTCTTAACCCTATTGGTTGATACATGGTCGACCATGGGCATCTTTGGGTCTATTTTGGGACCCCATGGATCCACTTGTAAGTGATAATGACACTTTATTTTAATTTAGTTAAAATGAATACAAAAATGACACAAGCATATATCTTTTAGAACAACAATTTTTACATAGGGTTATATATGTTGGATTTTAGATTATAAATATTCATTAGAAAGATAAAAAGATTTCCTACATAATGATATTTTATTTATAATTTTTAGACATTGAATAATTTATTTTATTTATGACACAATGATGATGCAGTAATTACTATAATAGTGAAAAATTAAAATAATTGATATTATAAATACCCAAATAATTATAATATGAAACTTTTAATGAATTAAACTAATTTTATATGATAATATGATATATTAGGATTGATTTAATTGACTTTTTTCGAAGTAATCAATCTGTTAGGAGTTTCAAAAAAATCAACTATTGAATAGTGTCAAAATTGACATAAAAGAGTTCTTAAAACAAATATTATATTATTAATTGATATTAAATTCCTAAAAATCTAAGGTTCGGCCAAGAGACTTATATTATGATAGGTTAATCATTAATGGACCACTTGGGGGTCGCTTGGATGTATATAGTAAGTTTATTAACCATATTATATAAAAATACAAAGAGACATTGTAAAAGTGAAACTAATTAACTTAGAGTTAATACTTAAAGATAAGGTTAATATAAGTACCCAAACCTGTCTAAATTATATTGGTTGAGTGGTTTTCGACCTATCCCCACCTTAACCTTTGAATAATAATCTTTGGAGCCATTAGAAACCGAATATGAATTTATTATAAATTAATATTTCTAGCTTTTCCAAAGGTGCCCCTCACCCCTCTTATAAAAGGGCACTCCTCCTTCTCATTTCTTCACACCTTCAAAGCCTTTTGGTTCGGTCAAAATCTGCCCAAATAATCTCCCAACATCCCTCACTACAACCTAGAGGCCTTAGTTTGATCAGAAAGCCAACCTAAGGAGCCCTTTTGATCAAATCAAAAGGAAGAACCCGAAGAAGAGGTAATGATTTCACCACCCTTTTCTAAGTTCATTTCTTCTTCCACTTCTTCTTCCTTTGTTCTTACCATTCTAAAATAATAACTCCAGTATCTCACATATACTGTGATGTTATTATAAGTATGGTACAATCATATTCAGTATTCTATCCACCCTTTGAATAACATGTCACCATACGTGCGTACGTACGGCTTACCGTCTCCACGTCGTGGTGTAATTGTTATTCAATATAATATTATTTGGATGGGTATAATAATGATGTGTAACTCATGTAAATAATAAATATAACATGTTAATGATTCTGTATATATGATATACCATCCATTTATATATTATTTTAATATCAAAAGAATGATATTGTCGCTCGTGCGTACGTACGGACTACCGTCTCCACGAACGCGATGAGATTCATTCTCCATCATATCCATTCAAGTATAATTATCATTCGATGATTTAAAAATGATGTTTAAGGACTGTATATCATTCTGGATATGAATAAGATACAACAACCATGGCTTATGTAACAAAACATATAAAAGAAAATGAGTAAGTTAACTCCCGAAACGACGATAATTCTAAGATATTATTAACAAATCAATGTTAAAAGATCATATATGATATCATATTAATATATATGATTCTTGTATAATTTAATAACAACTATTTCACCATTATACAGGAGGTTAACCTACCCCAACCAAGGAAAAGTACAAGGTAAGGGTTATTTCACAATCTCTTCATTATCCGAGGTTGTTTATATGTAATAATCTACTGGGATCTCTTTATCATCCACATCCATGTTTCTTAAAAATGTATTTCAAAACATTTTTACTATTTACAAGAATATGGGTTAAAGTCATTTATACCCTTTTTGACTTTTTATAAGAGGTTTATAAAGTAATCTTTCCGTCGTTTTCAAAACAAGGTCCTTTTTAACCTTTTCGACAGAATTGAGGTAAGAATGTTTTTTTTAACTTATACGGCGGGTGCGGTTATTTTACGCCGTTATAAAATCTTCAAAGCTTTCCTTACAAGCTTATAAGAATATTTTCAAAGAAAATGTTTTATTTTATATGGATCTTAAATGATTTCAAAATAAAAGGAGATATTTCTTTAAAAAGAATTTTGATTTCATCTATGTCAACATCCTTTGATGGATTTTAAGATTATTTGAAGTTGATTTATTATGATACAAAACTTATATATTGTATTGAAGGTTTTGTGATATGTTTGACTGTGGATGTGCTATTTTTATACCATTCATAGTTTATTGTGAAAGTATTGACATTTCGTATGCTAGTTTTAATACGAATGTTTATGTTATGTTTAAACCTTTTCATATGGGAATGCATTGGACTTAATAAGTGACGGGTGGAGCCCGCTATAGCTCCTCGATGCATCGGTAGGTCTCATGAGACAAACTAGTGTCTTGGCACAAGGCCTTGACAAAATCTTATTTGTAGTCTTGGCACGAGGCCTTGGCTATGTGGTTATGATAGTCTGGCATTATGCATTCCAACATTATGAAAGTGGTTATTGATTTTTGCATGTGATTATTCATTTAGTAGAATATCCATGTGAATAAGTAAATGGCATTATTTCATTTATGCCATACCATGTTGAAAGTTCGTATTTAAAAGGCTTTTGTTTTAGTTATACATTGCCTTAAATGTTTATTCTTATTTATGAAAGTTTCCACTTTATTGTTATCCTTACTGGGCATTTGAGCTCACCCCTTTTCTATGTTTTATTTTTCCCAGGTAGTGAAGAAGTAGATTATGAATGACTTGCAGGGATATTATGAGGGGTTAATAGTGTGGATATGAAGACTTTGTTGTTGTAGTAGTTTTTCACTTTGAAATGTAATGTAAAACTTTATGATTATATCTAGTGTTTCCAAGGCTACTAAACCAATCGGTCTTTCGAGATTTGATCTTTCTTGTGATCATGCCAATGTTATGTAATTAATGCACCGACTCTGGGCAACTGGGGTCGGGGCGTTACAGTTGGTATCAGAGGAAGTTTAGTACAAACCTTGGAAACTAGATTTAGAAAAACTCTGATTAGAGCACGTAGACCTAAGATGAACTTTTAGGATTAGTATAGAAGAACTTCCTAGAATTTTGGTATTGTAGAGATTTTGTGAGTTTTCCGAGCAATACATCCCTGTCTGGATACGAGCAGGTAGAGGCGGCTCTGACACAGATGTACCTAGGGGTAAAACCCGAAAACACCGCTTTGAGCTAGACTCGAACGGGAACTGGTGCACGACAACGGGCCTTGCTGCACTCTTGGTTACGACACTCCCGGGGGATATGCTTAGGATAACTCTCATTATCTTTACAAATCATTATGAAGGGTTTATGAGTATATACTTCCTCAAAGAAAACATTTTTATGATTATGGATTATATCCATAAATAGTTCAATTTATGTTAAGTGTTTTATAAGTATGGGATTATGTATTTTGATTCATAAACTGATCTAGTTTATGCCATTGTTTAGAAATGGCACCTAGTGGAAGAAATGGAAACCGTATCAATGCACGCACTCCATGTAGGGATTGCCCTCCTGCTCAAGATAATTATAGTGGGGCTGGTGATGCAACTGGTGCTGATCAGCTAATCACCATACTGGGACAACTTACTCAGGTTATGAATAATAACCTTACCCGTATGGAGCACCCTGATCCGCAGCGTGGAGGATCAATGATAGATCGATTCATGAGGCAACAACCACCAACGTTCAATGGGAATACAAATCCCTTAGTAGCTGAGCAATGGATATTTTCCCTAGAGAAAATATTTCAGGCTTTGGGGAGCAGTGAAAGGGAAAAAGTTATCATGGCAGTTTACCGCCTCACTGGAGATGCTGATCAATGGTGGTCATTGATTCAAAATACGAAGGAAGATGATGAAGTATCAAATATGGAATGGAGGGAATTCAAAGATCTGTTTTTAGAAAAATACTTCCCTCGCGACCATCGAGCGGATATGGAAAGACAATTTCTGAGTCTGAGACAAAAGGAGGATGAGAATGTCACAAAGTATGAGGCTAACTTTACAAGGTTAGCGAGGTATGCTGGAGATTATATTCGCAACCCAAGAAGTAAGATTGATCGTTTCTTTGATGGGTTAAAACCATTTCTCCGTCGAGCATTAGTCTCACAATCCTTTTCATCGTACGAAGACATTGTCTCATGTGCTATAAAGACCGAAAAGGAATTCTCTAAGTCTTATGACTTTAAAGCAAAGCAAGAGAAGAAGAGACATGCTGATCAATCTGGGAATGGAAATAAGGGGAAGAAGGGAAAGGTTGAATATCCATCTTGTGGTAAATGCGGGAAGAAACATCCTGGTACTTGCTTGAAGGGAATGGGAGTCTGTTACAAGTGTGGTGAAAAAGGCCACCAAGCTCATGATTGCAAGGGGAAGAAGGAAGATACCAACGTTTAGTGCTACAATTGCAGGGAGATGGGGCATTATGCAAATGCATGTCCTAAGCGTCAGGAGAACTTACCTCAGAAAAGGCCAAGGGATCAAGGCCAGGCTTATGCTATCACTACTGCTGAGGTAGAAACTCCGAAAGACGTGGTGGCAGGTAATTTAATGGTTTCCTCAAGTTTAGCAAATGCATTATTTGATTCTGGATCATCGCATTGTTTCATATCTTCCCAGTTTGCTAAGAAAATTAGATATTTCCAATTTGATTTAATAAGGGAGTTGTCAGTTAAAACTCCTAAGGGAAGTATCGTTGCAACAAAGTTTTGTGAATCAGTCCCCATTAGAGCACATAAATTTTCTTTATCTGCTGATTTCATCATCATACCTATGATTGAGTTTGATATAATCCTCGGTATGGACTGGCTTTCGGACTATGATGCGAAGATTTATTGTAAGAAGAAAGAGGTTACGATTCTTGATGATAATGATAAGGAACACCTTATTTTTAGAGCAGAATCGTCACCACCTAATTCTTATTTAGATCCACCCCCAGTAGCTCAACTTAATTCAATTATTGGGAAGGAAGAGAATGAAATAACTGTCGGTGAGGAAAGGAATGTTCAAATAGAGGATGTACCTATTGTGAAAGAATTTGTAGATGTATTTCCGGAAGATTTACCTGGACATCCTCCAGAACGAGAAGTTGAGTTTTCTATTGATTTGATTCCTGGATCAAGACCTATATCGAAGACCCCTTATAGAATGGCCACTATAGAGTTAGTCGAACTAAAGAAACAACTAGAGGAATTGAGTAATAAGGGATTTATTCGCCCTAGTGTTTCTCCATGGGGAGCCCCTGTTCTTTTTGTTAAAAAGAAAGATGGATCTATGAGGTTATGTATCGACTACAGGGAGATCAATGCTATAACGATAAAGAACAAGTATCCCCTACCTCGTATTGATGATTTATTTGACCAACTGCATGGAGCTCAATACTTTTCAAAGATTGACCTTCGATCTGGATACCATCAGTTGTGTGTGAAGAAGGAAGACATTCCGAAGACAGCATTTCGAACTAGGTACGGGCATTACGAGTTTACTGTAATGCCGTTTGGATTGACTAATGCACCCTCTGTATTCATGGATCTGATGAATAGAGTTTTCAAGGAGTATCTCGATGAATTTGTGGTGGTATTTATTGATGATATCTTGGTATACTCCAAAACCTACGAAGATCATGAAAATCACTTGCGCATTATCTTGAAGACTCTGAGGAGGCATGAATTATATGGGAAGTTTAGCAAGTGTGAATTCTGGCTTCAGGAGATTTCTTTTCTTGGCCATATTGTCTCTAAAGATGGAATCTCTGTTGATCCTTCTAAGACCAAGGCAATCCAAGAATGGCCAGCACCTACGAGTATAACTGAGGTACGTAGTTTTATTGGTTTGGCAGGTTATTATCGACGTTTCGTCCAGAATTTTGCCCGATTGGCTAACCCATTAACGAAGCTCACACGTAAAGGGGTTAAATTTGTTTGGACAAAAGAGTGTGAAGAATGTTTCGAAGAACTGAAGAGAAGATTAGTAAATGCTCCTATATTGACTCTACCATCGGGGAATGATGGGTTCGTTATTTATAGTGATGCATCAAAGAAAGGACTTGGCTGTGTCCTTATGCAGAATGATAGAGTTATTGCCTATGCATCACGACAGTTGAAAATTCATGAACAAAACTATCCTACTCATGATCTTGAGTTAGCAGCTGTGATCTTTGCTTTGAAGATATGGAGGCACTACCTCTATGGTGAAAAATGTGAGATTTATACTGATCACAAGAGTTTGAAGTATATTTTCTCACAAAAAGAACTCAACATGAGGCAAAGGAGATGGCTTGAATTACTCAATGATTATGATTGCATGATACACTACCACCCAGGGAAGGCAAACAAGGTGGCAGATGCTTTGAGTAGAAAAGACCATGGAGTTTTGAACAATATGAGAATTGAAAGGGATCCAATTTTCATGGAGCTAGTGAAGATGGACATGGGAATAACCAGGGAAGGTGAAACATCAATGCTTTTTCAAATGGTTGCCAAACCATCTTTACTAGAAAGGATTAAGAGTTCTCAGACTGATGATGAAGAATTCCAAAAGAAGATTAAAGCTGTGAATGATGGGAGATTGAGAGACTTTGCGTATGAAGGTGGAATTTTGAAATTCGGGAAGAGACTTTGTGTTCCCAATATACCTGATCTAAAAAGGGAATTGTTGGATGATGCTCATAGTTCCAATTTCTCTATACACCCTGGGAGCACCAAAATGTATAGAGATTTGAAGGAACATTTTTGGTGGGACAACATGAAGAGGGAGATTGCTGATTTTGTGTCAAGATGTATGGTTTGTCAACAAGTGAAAGCTGGAAGGCAACAGCCTGGAGGAGTCATGCAACCTCTTCCCATACCAGAGTGGAAATGGGACAATATTACAATGGACTTTGTCATGGGGCTACCAAAGACTCCTAGAAGGAACGATGCAATATGGGTTATTGTTGATCGTCTTACCAAGTCAGCACATTTTCTTGCTATAAGAGAAGATCTACCCCTGGAACGTCTAGAAAGACTATACATTAATGAAGTTGTGAGACTTCATGGAGTACCCCTATCGATTGTTTCTGATCGTGATCCCCGTTTTACTTCAAGATTTTGGAAAAGTCTTCAGAAATCCCTAGATACTGAACTTCATTTGAGCACTGCTTACCACCCTCAGACAGACGGACAATCAGAACGGACTATTCAAACCTTAGAAGACATGTTGAGATCTTGCTCACTTGACTTTCAGGGTATGTGGGATCAATATTTACCAATGGTAGAATTTTCCTATAACAATAGCTTCCATTCGAGTATACAAATGGCACCATATGAAGCGTTATACGGAAAGAGATGTCGTACACCAACCTGTTGGGATGATGTTGGTGAAAGAAAACTTGTAGGCCCAGAACTGGTGGAGGAAACGGTGGAAAAGGTGAAGGTAATCCAAAATCACATCAAAGCAGCTCAAAGTAGGCAGAAGAGCTATGCTGATAATCGAAGGAAGGATTTGGAATTTCAAGTCGGTGATCATGTTTTCCTAAAGGTATCTCCGTGGAAGGGAGTCATACATTTTGGTAAGAAAGGTAAATTGAGTCCCAGGTACATCGGACCTTTCGAAATTCTAGAACGAATTGGGGCTGTAGCTTACCGATTGGCAATGCCGCCAAGTCTCTCCAAAGTTCACGATGTGTTCCACGTATCTCTGTTGAGGAAATACATGCCTGACCCAACGCATGTACTCACCTATGAAGATTTAGAACTGGAACCCGATCTGTCTTATTGCGAAGAGCCCATCAAGATTCTTGATACGAGAGAACAAGTGCTGAGAAACCGGACGACGCGTCTGGTAAAAGTTTTGTGGAGGAATCATAAGATGGAAGAGGCAACGTGGGAACCCGAGGAACTTATGATGAAGAACCACCCGAGTCTTTTTATGCAGTAATACCCTAGAAATTGTGAGGACGCAATTATTTGAAGGAGGGGAGAATGTAACACCCCAAGCTTCTACGGTACGTTTCCCTTTGAATAATGCGATAGCGTGTGTTGTACGCAACCTCGAGTTCTAACACACACCACAACTAATTAAACTAGCCGTTGTGAATAGTAATACCTAATTTTTGAAATTATATATATTTTATATTTGAAAATGGACTTCATTTTTGGACTCGGAATATCGAATTTAGCCTAAGGTGAAATTTTGGTACTTTTCGGATAACTTTCATATTTTGATGAATAGTGAAAATTACTAAATTTTAATTAAAAACAACTTTTTTAATCAAAATAATTAATAGTGATAAATTATGAATTTTAGTAGTTTTAAAGTATATTTAGAATATATTTTTACCATTTAATATAATGTTGGTCATTGGACATAATTTTACAATTAAACCGAACATAAACAAGTGTCAATCTTTTGATAGTTATTATCTCTTAAAAACACGCTTTTTGTTTTGACAGCGGGAATTAATTTTAAATTAATTTCTGCCACTTCTGTGTTTTGAATTTAGGAAAATGGATTCCATATTTGGAATCAGGATGTTCAAATTGTGTAAATGGGTAACTTTTATTTTTAGACATTTTGAATAATTATTGCGGTAAATATTTTATTTACCATGGTTAAGGGTAAATCCGGTAAATAAGGGTTAAAAAATAATATTATAATAATACTAAATTACCCTAAAACGTGTCTTAACCATATTGGTTGATACATGGTCGACCATGGGCATCTTTGGGTCTATTTTGGGACCCCATGGATCCACTTGTAAGTGATAATGACACTTTATTTTAATTTAGTTAAAATGAATACAAAAATGACACAAGCATATATCTTTTAGAACAACAATTTTTACATAGGGTTATATATGTTGGATTTTAGATTATAAATATTCATTAGAAAGATAAAAAGATTTCCTACATAATGATATTTTATTTATAATTTTTATACATTGAATAATTTATTTTATTTATGACACAATGATGATGCAGTAATTACTATAATAGTGAAAAATTAAAATAATTGATATTATAAATACCCAAATAATTATAATATGAAACTTTTAATGAATTAAACTAATTTTATATGATAATATGATATATTAGGATTGATTTAATTGACTTTTTTTGAAGTAATAAATCTGTTAGGAGTTTTAAAAAAATCAACTATTGAATAGTGTCAAAATTGACATAAAAGAGTTCTTAAAACAAATATTATATTATTAATTGATATTAAATTCCTAAAAATCTAAGGTTCGGCCAAGAGACTTATATTATGATAGGTTAATCATTAATGGACCACTTGGGGGTCGCTTGGATGTATATAGTAAGTTTATTAACCATATTATATAAAAATACAAAGAGACATTGTAAAAGTGAAACTAATTAACTTAGAGTTAATACTTAAAGATAAGGTTAATATAAGTACCCAAACCTGTCTAAATTCTATTGGTTGAGTGGTTTTCGACCTATCCCCACCTTAACCTTTGAATAATAATCTTTTGAGCCATTAGAAACCGAATATGAATTTATTATAAATTAATATTTCTAGCTTTTCCAAAGGTGCCCCTCACCCCTCTTATAAAAGGGCACTCCTCCTTCTCATTTCTTCACACCTTCAAAGCCTTTTGGTTCGGTCAAACTCTGCCCAAATAATCTCCCAACATCCCTCACTACAACCTAGAGGCCTTAGTTTGATCAGAAAGCCAACCTAAGGAGCCCTTTTGATCAAATCAAAAGGAAGAACCCGAAGAAGAGGTAATGATTTCACCACCCTTTTCTAAGTTCATTTCTTCTTCCACTTCTTCTTCCTTTGTTCTTACCATTCTAAAATAATAACTCCAGTATCTCACATATACTGTGATGTTATTATAAGTATGGTACAATCATATTCAGTATTCTATCCACCCTTTGAATAACATGTCACCATACGTGCGTACGTACGGCTTACCGTCTCCACGTCGTGGTGTAATTGTTATTCAATATAATATTATTTGGATGGGTATAATAATGATGTGTAACTCATGTAAATAATAAATATAACATGTTAATGATTCTGTATATATGATATACCATCCATTTATATATTATTTTAATATCAAAAGAATGATATTGTCGCTCGTGCGTACGTACGGACTACCGTCTCCACGAACGCGATGAGATTCATTCTCCATCATATCCATTCAAGTATAATTATCATTCGATGATTTAAAAATGATGTTTAAGGACTGTATATCATTATGTATATGAATAAGATACAACAACCATGGCTTATGTAACAAAACATATAAAAGAAAATGAGTAAGTTAACTCCCGAAACGACGATAATTCTAAGATATTATTAACAAATCAATGTTAAAAGATCATATATGATATCATATTAATATATATGATTCTTGTATAATTTAATAACAACTATTTCACCATTATACAGGAGGTTAACCTACCCCAACCAAGGAAAAGTACAAGGTAAGGGTTATTTCACAATCTCTTCATTATCCGAGGTTGTTTATATGTAATAATCTACTGGGATCTCTTTATCATCCACATCCATGTTTCTTAAAAATGTATTTCAAAACATTTTTACTATTTACAAGAATATGGGTTAAAGTCATTTATACCCTTTTTGACTTTTTATAAGAGGTTTATAAAGGAATCTTTCCGTCGTTTTCAAAACAAGGTCCTTTTTAACCTTTTCGACAGAATTGAGGTAAGAATGTTTTTTTTAACTTATACGGCGGGTGCGGTTATTTTACGCCGTTATAAAATCTTCAAAGCTTTCCTTACAAGCTTATAAGAATATTTTCAAAGAAAATGTTTTATTTTATATGGATCTTAAATGATTTCAAAATAAAAGGAGATATTTCTTTAAAAAGAATTTTGATTTCATCTATGTCAACATCCTTTGATGGATTTTAAGATTATTTGAAGTTGATTTATTATGATACAAAACTTATATATTGTATTGAAGGTTTTGTGATATGTTTGACTGTGGATGTGCTATTTTTATACCATTCATAGTTTATTGTGAAAGTATTGACATTTCGTATGCTAGTTTTAATACGAATGTTTATGTTATGTTTAAACCTTTTCATATGGGAATGCATTGGACTTAATAAGTGACGGGTGGAGCCCGCTATAGCTCCTCGATGCATCGGTAGGTCTCATGAGACAAACTAGTGTCTTGGCACAAGGCCTTGACAAAATCTTATTTGTAGTCTTGGCACGAGGCCTTGGCTATGTGGTTATGATAGTCTGGCATTATGCATTCCAACATTATGAAAGTGGTTATTGATTTTTGCATGTGATTATTCATTTAGTAGAATATCCATGTGAATAAGTAAATGGCATTATTTCATTTATGCCATACCATGTTGAAAGTTCGTATTTAAAAGGCTTTTGTTTTAGTTATACATTGCCTTAAATGTTTATTCTTATTTATGAAAGTTTCCACTTTATTGTTATCCTTACTGGGCATTTGAGCTCACCCCTTTTCTATGTTTTATTTTTCCCAGGTAGTGAAGAAGTAGATTATGAATGACTTGCAGGGATATTATGAGGGGTTAATAGTGTGGATATGAAGACTTTGTTGTTGTAGTAGTTTTTCACTTTGAA
The DNA here is from genome assembly GCA_963277665.1 of Viscum album. Classification (NCBI taxonomy): domain Eukaryota; kingdom Viridiplantae; phylum Streptophyta; class Magnoliopsida; order Santalales; family Viscaceae; genus Viscum; species Viscum album. The sequence goes on along the minus strand of OY728151.1, from coordinate 1,364,456,585 downwards.
ATGTAATGTAAAACTTTATGATTATATCTAGTGTTTCCAAGGCTACTAAACCAATCGGTCTTTCGAGATTTGATCTTTCTTGTGATCATGCCAATGTTATGTAATTAATGCACCGACTCTAGGCAACTGGGGTCGGGGCGTTACAAAAATCATTATTGTTGTATGATGAAGTGGATTCTTCATCTAAATAAAAACCTTTATCAAGAAAATTTTCACTTAAAGACATATTTGTTATGGACTCAGTAGTCCGTACCTTAGCCATAAGACAATGGTTTTCAAATGGAGCTTTGTATATTAGACCAATATTCTTTTGCTCATAAGACTCATATTCTAAAGAATCATCAGAAGAGTCTCCACCACTCGCACTCCAATTTTCATTGGCTTTCAAGAATTTCTTATGATTTGATCTATAGAACTTCTTCTTGTTCTTCTCAAAAAAAATTTCTTCCTTGTCTCTTTTCATAAGCAAGGGATAATCAGGTATTATATGACTGGTTCTTCTAAATTCATAACATGTCACTTCTCTATCTTTCTTATCTTTAAAATCTTTCTTCTTGTATATATATTGAAAGTTCTTCTATCCAACAATCTTATTCATCCTCCGAGCAAGACTTTCTAAATCGTTTTCTAAAACTTCACTTTCACCAGATTCATATTGAATAACAACCTTATTAGATTTAGATCTTGTAACTCTCTCAGGAGTCTTGGCATTCATATGATTTTAAGTAGTTTTAAAAGCAACACTTCTCTTTCCATTCTTCTTCTTAATATTATTAGCATCTCTCTTCATTCTGGTTTCATATTGAAGAAGAGTTCCAAACAGCTCATCAAGAGAAATCTGAGTAACTTTCCTATTTTCATCTATAGTTGTCCACTTTGATTCCCACTCAATAGGAAACATGCCCATAATATTTTCTACAAGAATCTCATCGTTTATACCTTTCTCACCCATATATTGTAAGCTGTTGACGAGAGTCATGAATCTATGTTGTACCTTATCAAGAGTCTTATAATCTCCAATTAACATAATATAGTTGTCTACACCTATGTTTATCATAAAGTTCTTCATTCTATCTCTCCAGTACTCACAGTCATTTCCATCAAATATCGGAGGTCGAGCAGGATTAATATTATATAGAGATCCAACATGAATGCCTTCAATGCTAAAAGAAAATTTCCTTCCACAAAACTTGTTAGCAGAAAAGTTTGTAAACAAGGGTTAAAAAATATTAAGAGGTTAAGAATAAGAAATATTGAGAAAAAAAAATTATATGTAGAAATAAGTATTTTCGATACCTCCTCTGATACCAATTTTTGGATTGAATATGAATAATGATATGCTCAAATACAAGAGGGGGTAAATTGTATACTTTAAAAATTCATTAGGAACCTTTAACGTTGAAGGATAACTTTCTTAAAGAAAATTTCTTAACCTTAAAAAAATATGTTTCTTAAGGTTAGATTTTAAATTAATGAAAAATTATCTTAACAAAGTTAAACAAACATTCACAAAACCTATTAAAGAAACATTTTCTTAAACTTTAAAACCATAAGATAAAAACTTAAGAAATATTTTCTTAAAGGAAAGATTCTACCTTAAAGTGTATAGAATCATTAATATAATCAGAGTAAAGTAATTACAAAGTATAATAAATTTATACCTTCTAACTTTAACAAATTTAAGATTGTAGTGGAATTAAAAACAACTTGAAATATAAAACAAGTAACAATAAGATTCTTTTAACCCAAAGAGAAGGGTATCCAACAACCTTGGATAAAGGTTTCTTGATTTATACTTTCAAGAAAGTATGTTTAACCCAAACCCAATTAATCCCTCAATACGAAGATCGGTATCTGTCTTTCCATCCCCGCAAACCCTCTATTTAGAAGGAAATCTAAACCTTTGTATTCCAAACCCAGAGGCCCTTGATCAGCATGATCGGAGTCTTCACAAAGCAATTCTGAAAAATTTGTTTAATCCTGAACAAGTTGTTCATGACATCTGTACGAAGCACTGAGATTTTTAAGAGCCACTCTCTCTAGAAATCACTTCACAAACATTGATCTCTTTTCCATTCACTGTTTATTATCGAAGTTTTCTCACTCTACGTTCTTTTTGCTCGTTCAAATGAACTTTTATTTATAGGAAAAACTTCCCAACGGTCAGCTCCACTCCAACGGTCATATTTTACTTAAATTTTGAAGGGAACTAGACATGTGTGAAACATACAACAGTTAGTTTTTAATATATTGTATGACATAGTTTCATGTATAAGAAACAATGTAACTTTTAAGATAAATGTCGGGTATAAGAAAACATAGAATCTGATAATATTGGAATGATATATTAAGTAATTCTAACAATATCAATAAAATGTATTCTTAAGAAAAAGTAAATCGGATTGTGAAAATGGTATCACTATCTTTTGGTAATGGTATCCTAAAAAACATCACATTTATACCAGAATCGGTATCATGAAACTGAATAACATTTATACCGGATTCAGAATCATAAAAGAGAATGACATTTGTACTCAATTCGGAATCATAAAACTAAATGACATTTCTACCAAATTCAGAATCCTAAAACAGAATGGAATTTGTACCAAATTTTTAATCATAAAACAGAATGACATTTGTACTGGATTCGGAATTATAAAACATAATGACAATTGTAAAGGATTCGGAATCATAAAATAGAATGACATTTGTACCAAATCTGGAATCATAAAATAGAATGACAAATCTGTAAGTATAATGGAATGAAAAATCCGTTAGTATAACAGAATGAAAATTATGTAAGTATAATGGAATGAGAACTCTATAAGTATAACAAAATGAGAATTCTCTAAGTATAATGGAATGATAATTCTGTAGGTATAACAGAATGAAAAAACTATAAGTAAAACGGAATGACAACTTTGGAACTTAAGAAAAAATTCAGAACTTAAGAAAAAGTTTTTGTGATTTTCAAAACATAAGACTATAAGGAATGGAGAAGTCATATGAAAACCTTATTGAATCAACACTTATCACAAAATTTTAACCCCAATTAACTTGTTTTACACGTTACCGTGGTAATAAGAACTTACCATGATTATTATTCATTATAACCAAAAATGAAATTTATCTCCTTTCTAAATTTGGGCCTCCTAATTAAAATTAGTAAATCCTTTTTTCAAGATTAAATATGTATAATTGGAATAAATTTATTTTAATATAAGAACACAAAATGCTACGAAAAATAATAATTTAGAAAAATGTGTTTTAAGCCAAAAAATGAATTTAAACCAAAATAAAGTATAATTACGATTCCAATTAATTTAATTAGATTTTTTTATTCAAGTGGTACTAATTTTAATTTTAAATTAACCCAAAATATAATGGTATATTAAAAATACTTTAAAATAAATGAACATTTTTATAAAAATTCATATTTTTTATTATTCACCAAAAAATTAATATTTTTAAAAAAATACCAAAAACTAACCCTAATAAAAATTAAATATTATAAACCCATAAAAATAAATTTCATTTTATAAAATATAATTTTTAAAAGTGTTATCAAATAATTATAATATTCACACACAAAACGGATAAAACTCGTTTTTTGATAAAAAACTTATTTTCAAAGCATAAAGTGAATTTATTCCTATTACCTTTCTAGTAACAACCATGAGATGGTTTTTAATCTATCTTATTTAAAATATAATCAAAATCACTAATTAATATTTATTAATTTAATTTTTTAAGATAAAAATGCATTGCACACTTAACCTTTTTTGAAAACTGTCTATTTTTACCATTAACTGATTTTATCTTAATTTATAAAAAATTAATAATTAATTTATTAACGATTATTAATTAGTTTACATGTATAAAATTATATTTTAAATAAATTTAATTATCTAAATAAGATAAATTTATCTTTAAAATAAAACATCTGAAATATAAATTAAACCTAATTTTATAGAAAAGTGACCCTTCTGAACCATATATTTATGCATTATTATCATTAAAAAATAAGTAATTATTTCCTAAATACTAATAAATAATTTTTCATTAGAATAAATTTTCTACGTTTATTTCATAATTTGGCTACACCTATTCATACCATCCAATCAAAGGGTCTGGTTATACCAGTCATTTTTTAAAAATAATGTTGTCATTTGTTTAAGATCGATGTTGCATATGGTACATGATATCTAAAATGGTATTTTTTTAAGGGAATATTAATCCTAAAATCTTAAGTTGTTTCATATTACCATCTTAAAATAATTTCATCATTTCAATTTTTTCTCACATTCAATAAAAAGGGTTTAAAAATATTTTTAAAAGAAATTCCAAGCATTCAGAGATAAATATACATAAGTGGAAAGAAATAACTTTTAATCAACATTGATAACATTTAATTTTGAAAATAACTTTAATTTTTATGTTAATTCTAGGAAACTTATCATTTCCAAAATACTTATCAAACCATGTACTTACCATAGTGAAATTGGTTCTATAGAAAGAGTTTCAAAAATCATGCCTTCATATTTGAGCAATATTTTCCATATAAGACTCGATAAATTTATATTTTTCTAAATTTACAAGAGAAACTATTTTAACAAAAATATAAAGTGTAATAAAAAATATTTTTACTTGATTTCATTCCATACCATATGTATAATTTCATCCTTTATTTATGTTTCGAGCAGTTTTTCACCACTTATTCCTCTCATATTCTAAATGAAAAATAACCATGGTAGATTTTTTATTCCTGAAGCACCAAAATTAACTTTCAATGGATCAAAAGATCCATAAAAGCATGAAAAGTTATTTTTATTCTTTATATCTATTAACCAAAACCAAAAATGGTTAGCATAATTTAATTTAATATACAATATTAATGAACCTTTAAACAAAGAAATACTAAATTAATATAAAAATCCTCAAAAATGATACCCAATGTAGGGGCCCAATTTTTCTGTGAACTTACCCTTTTTGAGATTTAGGTAGTATTTGGTGGTCAAAAGATGAAAGCTTTTTGTAGGGTGAATTCAAATCATGAACATAGTATTCATGATGTGAATTTTTATTCACATCCTGAAGGGTTTTGAGGTGGATTTCACTAGTTATTCCTAGAATAAATTCATGGAACAAATTGACGCATCAGAGTGTGAATGTGTATCTTTGGTTTTAGGTATGAGGCAACTAAATTTTCAATAGATGTGGGATTCAAGGAATTCATAGTGTGGTGTATCCTTTCATATCTTGAATTCACTTTATCCATCCTAGTTATAACTTGGGGATACCCTTAGTTTTCAATCATTTCACCTCCCCTCCCTCAAGCCCTAGGTAACTTGGAGAGATTTTTCAAAGGCCCTTGAATCCCCATCAATCGTATTAAACCTTCATCTTTTAGAGATTGATCAGTTGTAATTGAAGGTTATTTTTTCATTCATTGATGGTTTTGTTCTCTTTTGTTCTTTTCCATTCTATGGTGGGTTTTTCTCTTCCATTTTCTTGTAGTTTCTCTTGATGAATAATCGAATGGTATTGTTAGGATGGTGTTTTTTGTGTTTTTGGTTCCCCACCAAAGAGCTAATCGATGTTTTTACCTTGGTGTTCTATTCTTTATCAGAGAACATTGATATATTCATGTTGAAGTAACTGATCTGTCATCTCTCTCTTTATTTAAATTATAAGTGTGGGATTATATTGATTTAACCATTTAGGTAATCTTTTAATAATCCTAATAATATAATAATATAGAATCAATTAATTAATTTTTTATCATTTTGGGTTTTTTATCACTTTTGTGTCATGTTATTGTTGCCTCTTATTAGATAAAGAGTGTATTATCTACTTTTTGTGGTTTTCATTATTCTTAGAATCATTAATTTTGATATATATTGGATAAAGAAGATAAATAAAGAATAATTTTAATGATATGATTAATGAATGTGGTATGTTAAAAGGATATGAATTCTTCCATGTTCTAGGTAGAATATGAAAGTAATGTTAAACACATTTTTATATTCGGATTTCAATTAATGATTAGTTATAGGTTTCTCATTACTAAAAACCCATTCATAATAAAATAATTAATTTATTATGGTATATAAAATGATTTTTTTTCTAAATATAATTCCTTTAGGTTTAAGTAATATCATTATAATTTTGAAAGCCTTGTATGTATTGCCTCTATTTTTTTAATGGATTTTCCTATGTGTGGATTATATATTTAAAATGTATGTGTGATCTAGAAATTTTTAGTTATGTATTTTGATTGTTTGAAAACCATGTTTAGATGAATTAACTAATGAGAAATGGGCTGGGATCCCAAAGTTTTTTGAATGACAGTTATTCTGATATGGTTAAAAACATTGAATGAGAAATCGGTTTGGTGACTCATGTGCATTAATGGTTGATTTTGGTGATGGAGAGATATATTGATGTTTTTCACAATGTTTTTGGACACTAGGGTGGTTAGGAAGAGTTTTTAGTGGGGATTTCTAATCGATTCTTTCATTTTTCTTGGTGCTTTCTATGTAACCAAGGTGGATGAATAGTCTTTTTGGTTGCTTTCTCACTCCTTGATGCATTTGAACTCTCTATAAGACTTGTGAAGTTCTAATGTGGTATATTTTGGTGAGCCCTAGAGTACCCAGATATGTTATGAATTATAAATGAATAAATAATCAACCCATGGTATGGGGTGTTATTAATGGAAGTAATATTAAATTTTAAATATCACATTAATGGAAACCATGGTATGGTTGAGTGAGATGATCAAATTAGCATAGATTTAAAATATGTACTTTTCAGTATGGTTTAATAAAACCACTAGTTTTAAAAAAAATGGTTAAACCAGGACCAGTGAAGATGAAATACTTGAGCATATAATCAATATAATTAATATTACCATCAGTACATAGCATAATTTGATTAAAATTTTCTTCTTATAAGACTATTAATTAATGGTTAATTTTTTAGTTAAGAAAATTTATGATTCTTTTATGCTTGTTTATAATCTATACCTTAGTAGTTGAAATCAGATTTCATGTGTGATGATAAAGGCAGATGACTATAAAGCTAGATTTTTCCCCTGTATGTTGTGTGCATGATAATATTTATATTTTCTGATTTCATACATTATTTCACTCAAGTCGATAAGGAAACCAACTCCCAGATTTTTTGGGTGTTTTCTCTAATATCTAGGATATAGATGGAATTAATAGATGATTTCTCCCTCTCCACTTCCATCCCTTTAGACATAGATATGAGTGGGTGTATATTTGTCTATAATGGCTTGCGGTATTAGGTTTGTACCTACTCAAGTTGTGATGGCTTTTGGTTTCACAATATATTTATGTGTCGGATGTAACAGTTTAATAAATATATAATATTTATATTTTTTAATGGTATATATATCTTAAATTGGGTGTACATACACGGGATGCAATGGATCGAGGTATAATAAATTTATATAGGTTGTAGTGTCTTCTAGACATACATTTTGTTACAGATGCAATGGTGATGATGATAAGATAGATATCTGAACTGATTCCAACACAAGATGTTAGGCCCAACATGGAACTAAGGAATATAGATTCAAGGTTATACTCACATCATGGATGAATTACTTATAGAAGGGATGAGTATAGTATGTGTGGTATTATGGTGTGAGAGTGAAAAATCAGTGGAGAAGTGGAAGTGGGGTGCCTTCATTTATATATTTATACTTTTGATATAGTGATGTTTAATTCTATGAATTATTTGGTGAGATATCCATGGTGAAGATGGGAAACTAGTATTACATGTTTGGGTGATGATTTAGTTTCATTGGTTTATTCACTGGTATTTAGTATGCTTCTTTCACATTTTTTCACAAGATGTTTCACGGAGGATCCTATTGAGTATACATGTTATTCTCAACATATATATATGTAAAAAAATTCTAGTTCAGTAGGAATATGTTAGTGATCGTGATAGAAAATAATATCTAGAAGGAGTTATTGAGTAGCTGTTAGGATTTTCTAGATTTTGTTTTCATTTTATTGGCTTAATTTTGGTAATTATAGTTCTCCTTTAAGTGTATGTATGAAATTACATGTATTGGGATTTATTCTAGTTTATAAACGGTGTTGGATGGTGTTTTATACTAATAATATTTTATTCCTTAGGCTATATTAAGGTTAATTCCACCAATGTATGTTTTATATACCCTCAATTCTAGAGGCTAATATATGGATCATTAGAGGTGGAATTTATGCATCATTATCTCCCTCCCTTCATTTTTTCCCAAGAGAGGCTCCTTTAGAGGGATCGGTAATGATAGATTTGTATCAAAAGTGATGGTTGAGATATAGAATGTATTTTCAATTCATTCACTGATGAGTATTAATGGTTTGGTAGAGAAATAATATCATTAGAACATAGAATGTACTGTAAATAAGAAATACCATCTAGGACATAGGATTTTATATCCACCTATGATCTGATGCAAGGACCTTCAATTTTACTAAACATTCTAATTGATGAGATGTTACATGTATAGTATATACATGGGTAATGATTATGCATCATAATGTCATGCAACTAAGTTTGAATTTGGGTTGAAAGTGGGGAAAAGGTTCTAATGAAATAACTAATCAATCAACCATAAAATGATCTTTATTTCTAGGTTAAGGAGTACTAAAAAAATTATGTAGATCTATCAAAACATTGACATTTCATCAGGTACATGTAGAATTCATCCAAAAATATGTTTAAATGGATCACCATGGAGTGGAGATCAACAATGAAAACACTTTGAAGTGGAAACTAGGAGAGTTCTAGTTACAAGGTCTAAAGATGTATAAAAGCTCTATTTCAAATCAAGAGATAGAGGACCGGTTTGTGGAGGTGGAGATAACTGTTAGTTAAATCCATGACTGGAAGGAGTGATGGTTTTTTTATCTATGGTGATGCTACATATGTTATCTTGGTAATGGTGGGTTCTATTCCTTCTGGATCTTATGTATTTGTTTGTTTCATGGAAAAGGTTTAGGGGTCTATTTCAAGATTAGTTTTTATCATTAACCACTAAGGTGGCTTGTAATTAGGAGATATTTACCCTTCTATAGGATAGTTTCAGTGTTTGAGAGTTCAGTATCTTCTACAAGAACTATCTACATTATTCTTCGTACATTCTGATAGGTTATGAGGATAGGGAGAGTCATTTTTATGAGGTTTTTCATCTAGATATCCAACACTAGGTCACTATATTTATATTAAATAGATGTACTGAATTAATGTTAAAGGAAAACATCATCAATAGGTAATTTTATAGAAATAGATCATTGGTATATGATATTTTTTGTACTCTTTTTTGGAAGATATTTGATTGAGAGTTCTCAGTTTTCTAGATATAAGTAGAAGTTTCAGTCAATAGAGTGTAGGTTTCAACCCTCTTCAACGCACTTCACTAGATCTAGCACTTCTTGGGATCTTTCCAGTGAGTTCGGCATAATTTTTTTTCTTGTGGAGTTTGTTTCCATCAGAAGAGACAGTGACCAGTATTTTTTAGTAGTCAATGTGTGGCTAGTGGCCCATTTCATTGTTATCCCTTGCAGTAGTTTTAGCGAAGGAAAAAACCAACAACATGGAGTTTCAACTATTGAGCAGCAGGGAGGCGATGGGGCAAGTAGAGGATAGCCCTATCACATCCCTCATCTTCAAGGATAGTGGGCATAGTGAATCCATGTATTTTTTCTCCATTAGTGGCAAATAAGATGTGGATAAGGATATACTTAGATACATGCTTTAGCACTACCATCACTAAGAAATCTATACATCATACTAGGTACAATATTTCAACTTTTTACTTGGGATTGTGAAGTGTTCAATTCTAGATTTATGAACTCCTTTATTTTCTTCTCTACACCATTCTTTCGGACTTGACGTGGAGAGGCTTTTAGTGCCCATAGCCTTAACTATGCTAGTTAGAGCATGATCCAGCATGTTTCATGTGTGCAGAGACTATAAATTGGTGATTGGGAAGCACCACTCGTAGGAATATTTCCTAAATTTATGGATACAACCATAAAACATCATCCTTGATATAAATTGTATGTATTCATTGTCATATATATTCAATGCCTTAATATATGCATCATATTATATGATGATAATGTAGACTAGGTAGCATTCATTTGTGAGAGAGTCCCTAATATTTCTTACAGGTATGTTGAGTATTTTATTTCTCTTTTGGATGAGTTGGTGATGATTTCTATGGAGTTTCAGTCATCGGAGTTTCTAATGGTTTCTAAAGAGCACCATGATGTTTTTAAGGGGTTTTGGAACTACACCCTCAATGAGAGATCTAATTTTGAATATATTTATATTCAAGTGATTCTCTAATATCTATGCCTCCATATTGTATGGATCCTTCTAATTTGTAGGAGTGATATATTCATTTTGGTAATCTCTTAAAAAGGTGATTCATTCATAAAAGTTTGATTCTAGGGGGAGCTTCAGTTCTATTTCGAAGAAGGTATATGTAAGTGTGTGGTTTTGTGCCGATCATCATCATTTGAATAATGTAGTAGTGAAATAGAGATAAATTATCCCATGGGTTGATGATTATTTGATCAATTGAAGGGAGAAATAAGGTTCTTGAAGATCAACCTGTAGTTTGGATATTATCATATTCAGGTAAAGGATAAGAATGTCTTAAAGACTATTTTCAGATGACATTATGGGTATTATAAATTCATCATGGTGTTGTTCAGTGTAACAAACACTCTATCCATGTTCATGGGGTTTATGAATGTTGTTTTCATGAGTTTTTTGTATGGTTTTTTGGTTGTCTTTATCAATGACGTCCTTGCATTTACAATTTCATAGGAGGAGTATGAAAGCATCTGTATGTCATGTTAAGTGTCCTTTAGTTTCATCAATAGTTTGGGAAGCTTTTTAAGTGTGACTTTTAGGAATGTGATGTCCTTTTGTTAGTGAATGTCCTATATCATTGTGGATTAGTCACTGGTCCTTTGAAAATTTAGGTAGAAGTTTCTTGGATAGCCCCTATAAATGTTATAGTGATAGAGAAATTTCATTCTTATAGCTAGATATCATAATAGGTTTATATTTGGATTCTCTTATATTGTGACTCATTTAATAACATTTACTATAAATGATCTACAATTCATGTGTACTAACCAGCTTCAGCCAAATTTTGAGTCTTTTTAGGAAAATATGATCAATGATCTACTTATTTTTCTTTTAGAGGATTCCATTGAATTTTATGTTTACTATGACACTTCATGTCTTGATTAGGTTTATGTGTTAATGAAGTATGGGGAGGTTATATCTTATGATTTATGGAAGTTATGGGATCACGTATGTAATTATTTTACCCATGATCTTGAGCTTGTTGTGGTAATGTTTTCTCTAAATCTGCGGAGACACTATCTTATCAGTGAACATTCTGTGGTTTTCAAAAATCATAAACACCTAGAGTATGTCTTCCACCAGATTTACTTGAATATGCAGTAGAAACATTGGATAGAGTTCTTGGAAGGCTACAACTTTGTAATTTCCATTACACCTAGTAAAGGGAATGTTGTGGTGGGTGACTTGAGGAGTAAGTCACATGGTTGTGTTGTGTGTAATTATGGATACTCTTAGAGGGAAATGGAAGAGTTAGCAGTGATAAACCTTGATATGGTATTATTTAGGGGATTAGGTTTATTTATCAAATGATAGTGCATTAATCTATTGTGTATCAAATTTAGAAAACCAAAATAAGGGATTCCAAGTTATATTTTTGGTGTGATCTAGTTGTTTTGGATATTCTCTTAAGGTTTGGTCTCAGGATGGACAACATCTAGTGTTTTTTTAGGTAAATAATTGAATCCCTTCAATAATAAGTGAATTAGGTTTCCATGAGTTCCATATTTTCCCTTTGAAGTATATCATAGAGTGAATAAGTTTTACCATGCTTTGAGAGGCCAGTTTTTGTTGTCTAGTCTTGAGAAGTTGGTTGCAAAGTTTATACCTTAGTGTTTGGTATCTTAAAAGGTGGAGGTTGAGAACCTTTTTCCTAGTGATTTTATTCATTCACATGACATTCCCCAGTGGAATTGGGAGGAAATTTCGATGGACTTATTCACCAGTTTACCTAGATATTAGGGTGGTTCTGACACTATATGGGTAATCATGGACCACTTGAAGAAGTCATCTGACTTCATATTGAAAAAGAATTTGATCTCAGTAGAGGTGTTATCATGGAAGAATCAGAGTAGACAGTGAGGAATTATAGGGTTCCAAATTTTATTACCTCTTATCATGATCCCTATTTTACATCTAGGATATTGATGTGTCTCTATTGTGCCTTTGTATCTCAATTGTGTCTTAGCATCACTTTTCATCCTCAAATAGATGGTCAGAAAATTTGGACAATCCAAACTCTAAAGGACTTGTACTTTGCGTGTATTCTGGATTCCAGATCTACCCTTGGTGAAGTTTCCTTAGATAATAGTCATCACTCCACTATTGGTATGGAAACTTTTCAACCACTGTATAGCTAACCTTCACTATCTCCATTGTGTTAGATTAGGGTTTTATATTCAATTGTTCTTCGACCAAAATTGGTGAAAAGTATGATAGAGTAGGTGTAGGTGATCCATTAGTAAATAAAGGTGACACGTTATCATCATATGTCCTATTATTTTCATAGGAGGATGTCTCTAGAGTTCTATGTTCGAGGACAAGTGTTCTTGAAGTTTTCTTTTCATCATGGGAAGTGAATGTTCTGTCATGGGAGTAACCTTTCTCCTAGGTTCGGTATACCTTTTACGTTACTAGATTGGGTTGGATTTGTGAATTATCTATTATCACTACTATCATAGATGAGATGGATTCATAACATCTTCCACATAACATATCTTTATTGATATCTTCATGATGATTCTCATTTCATTTATTGGGATAAAACTAGATGTTGAGGATGGTGTGACATTCAAGGAGCATCCTATCAAGATTCAGGACTATCAGGAGAAGGTGATGTGTGAACATGATATTACTTTGGTTTGTATCCTTGGAGGCATGGTATCTTAGAGGAGATAACCTTAGAGTGGGAGTATAAAATTCACATGAAATATCTTGAGTTTTCTTATGCTAGATATTTATTACTTTAATTCCATGTTTAATCTTTGTTGGAATTCTTTGCAAACCTCATACTATTTTGTGAGATCATTTATCTTCCTTATTTTTATACTTGTTTTTGCCTTTCCCATGAGTGGTATCTCTCCCCAAGAGTTTTTTTTGTGGTTGCTTATTGATGTTGTGGTTTTTCATAGTTTGTCTATCTAGAGGTTTTGTTGTGTTCTTGGGGTATAGAGACCCTTCTCCAGGGATGGTTATTTGGACCCCTTTTTTCAAGATTTATTTTAAAATATTAAGTATAATAATTGTTAGAGAGGTATCTGATGTAAGGGACCAGTTTTTCCTAGGTCTTTTCCTTTATGATCTTCTGGAAAGAGTGGGTGGTCAGAAGCTAGAAACATTGTTGTAGGAAGAATTCATGGTGTAAACTCAGTATTCATGACATCAATTGTGATTCACAACTTGAATCCTATTTTAGATCCTTATCGGTTTTGAGGTTTAATTTAGTGGTTATACCCAAAATAAATTCATAGTGTGAATTAGTTATTCATATCATAAATTATTTTTTTGTGTTTTGGAGATAAGGTGACTGAATTTTTACTGAAAATGTGATTTTAAGAATTCAAAGTATAAAGTACCCATTCACATTATGAATTTGGATTTACTATCCTAGTCATAACATGGGAAGTACCTTGATTTTCCCCATTCACCTCCCCTCTCTCAAACCCTAGGTGACCTAGAGATATTTTTTAGAGGACTTAAAATCCCCTTCAATCTAATTCAACCCTCATCTTCTAGAAAATGATTCATGGTGACATGAGGTAATTTTTACCTTATTTTATGGTTTTTTCTCTTTAATTATTATTTTTAGAAGATATGGAGGGTTTTTATATTAGATTTTATTGTATTTTTTATCAGTGAATGATAGGGGATATTATTGGACTGGTATTTTAGGGATCCTTGATTCCCTAGGGAAGAGGTGATTATAGCATGGAACATAGTGTTTTGTTCTTTCTTTGAAAATGTTGAGATCTCCATGTTGAGGTAGGGGATATTTCATTCATTACTTGATTTGAGTTGTAAGTGTGGGATTTTCATGATTTAATACTTTGGGTAAAGGTTTAATTAACCAAATAATATAATAATATATAATTAAATGAAGAAGGTATTTTGGACTTGGATTTTATGATCGTTTTGGGTTTATATTGTTGTTACCACTTGTTTGTTAGATAGTGTGTTATCTACTTATTTTGGTTTCAATTATGCTTCTCATGGTTAATTTTTCTATAAATTAGATAAACAATACAAACTAGTATAATTTTGATGATATATTTAAATTAATAGGCATGTCAAACTGATATTTGTTCTTCCTTGTTCTTGGTGGTATATGAAAGTTTTTTTAAATTTATGTCTATTTCATTCATAGCTATTAATTATTGGTATGTTATAGTTTGATCAATGTTGAAAACCTATACATAATAAATTGATTAATTCAAGATGGGAATTAAAGTAATTATTTTCTAAAGATAAATTTTATGGGGCTGATTGATCTAATTCTTGTTATGGAAGGCTTGTGTTCCTTGGTTATATGCCCTTGGTACCTTTTCTTATGTGTGGAAAATACATTTGAAATGTATGTGAACTCTAGAAATTTTTATAGCCTTATTTTGATTTCCTGATAACCATGTGCAGCTGGTTTTCTTGATGAGTAATGGGATGGGATCTTGGGGTGAAGTGATGGTTGATTTCAGTGATAGATGCACAGTTTGATGTTATGATCCATGGTGTGAAACACCAGGGTGGTCAAGATGAGTTCATAGCAGAGATTTATCATCTATGTTTTCATTTTTATTTATTTTTTCCATATAACTTGGTGATTGGATGTTGTAATTGGTTGGTTTCCCACTATTTGATGTTCTCAGACTCTCTACATGGAATATGAAGTTCTGATGTGGTAGGTTCGGTTGATTCCTAGAGTACCTTGATAATATATAAACGACAAAGTAATAGATAATCAAAAAATTGGATAGGGTTTTATTGATGGATGTAATGTAAAATGTTAAATAACACATTAATGGGAACCATGGGATACTTGAACAGGATGTCCCAAGGACCATGGTTTTAAAATATGGAATTTTTTGTGTTGTTTAATAATTCCACTTGAATGTAAAAAAATCATATAACAAGATTTAATTATGATTCTATACTTAAGAATATAATAAAGATAATTAATATTGTTTTCATCACTTGGGTTGAGATCATTAAAATGTTAATATTGAAATAATATTAATTAATGGTTAATCAATTTATTAATAAGATATTTTATTCTTGGTGTTTGTTTATAATTCATACTATAATAGTGGCAGTTAGAGGACATGTGGGACAATAGAGACATATGAGTCTAAAGCTAGGTTTTCCCCTTATTTTGGTTTTTTCATGAAATTATTTTTATTTTATGATTACATATGCTACCTCATTCACATAAGTAGTGAAACCAATACCAAAATGTTTTTAGGGTGTTTTCTCCATCATCCAGGATGGTGAGGTAATTAATGGATAACCTCCCCTTCTAACTTTCTCTCCCCTTGGGAATAGATATGAGTAGGTGTATCTCAGTATATAATTTCTTGTATTATAGGGTGTATTCCCATATGGGCTATGATAGATCTAGGATTCACAATACATTTATGTGTGTACTATAATGTATAAAGTTATAGCACATATTTGTATCTAGTTATGGTTCATCCAGCTTTACATGGGTGTACATGCCAAGGATATTATGGTTTGACGTATACTTTATTTATACAGGCTGTAGTGGCTTCTAAAAAAACACTTGGTTAAAATGTCATGGTGCATATGATAAAATGGATATTTGGGTTGATTCAAACACAATATGTTTGGACCTATATAGGAATGTGGTAGGTAGATTCGCATCTTGACTCACATTAGTGGTGAGTTACTTATGGAAGGGATGAGTACATGACATGTAAAATTGGGGAATCAGAGCAACAAACCAATAGAGAAGTGGAAATGGGTACCTTCATTTATTTGTATGTTCTTTGATATATAATGGATTACTAATATGCGTTATTTTTTAAGTGTCCCTTGGTGAGGATGGGAAACTAATAATACCTATTAAAGGGGGGAGTTAATTTTATTAGTTTATTCACTATACTTATTAGGATTATTTCAAGTTTTCTCATGAGAGTATTCAAGGAGGATCTTAATGACTATACATGTCATTCTTACCCTATGTATATATAGAATTTTTTCTAGGTAGAAAAAATAAGTTAGTTATTAGGTAATACATTACTATCTTTGAGAACTTATTGACATGCTATCAGAAGTTTCTATAGTTTTTTGTTCCTTCCTACTCTTACTTTTGGTATGTGTAGCTTTTATTTTAGTTAATGTATTAAATAAAAAGTATTCATATTTTTACTAGTTTATTCATGATGTTTTGTCAGTTTATCCTTCATATCTCTCAGTCCTTTAAATATATATAGGTTAATGCCTCACATATATGTGTTTAATATACCCTTGGTACTAGTCACTAACACATGGCCTATTGGGAGGTTGGATTCATGTATCAATATCTACCTTCCTTCATTAATAACCAAGGATAAGTACCTTTATAAGTAAGGGATCATGACACCCAAAGTTCAACATAAATAATTTCATATATAATTAAGCTTACAAATCTTCAAAATAATCCTGAAAAAATTTTAAACCAAAAAATGAGCATCATTTAATCACATATTAGACAAATATTGACTTAGCATTTATCTAAAAAACATCAATCACTCATAAAGTCACATAAAAATGTTTATTATATAATCATATATTCTCTAAAATATGCTAATCTTTTCAATAAAAAACTCAAATCACCATAAATCCACAATAAAATCATATATGCATCTAAAAGTAAACTCAATATATATTCCAGAAATAATATCATCATCTTTAATATAAAATCTCATACTATAAAAAAATCCATCAACCATTATTCTTATAATGTTACCAAAAATAAATCCAACTTCCCCAAAAAATAACATTAATCACTTAGTCACTAAATCACTCTTCAATCTCATGTTTATCTATGCAATAAAACATATGTTCTTGAAATGTAATAACCCTTTTATCCCGATTAACAATAATTACCTTAACATCAAAGATCATATTAATACATAGGGCTATATATACTTCAATAATGAATTGTTCCAAAAACACAATAAAAGTATTCAAAAATATTAATAATCAACTTTGAATACAATCACATAATACCTCAAATAAAATATATACTTTTGAATTTATGATCATTTTTACAGCTTATAAATCAATAAATAAAATACCACAATAACAGAACTCTTGAAACCCCATATGTAGATACATAAATCATTTAAATTCCAATATAAACCATTAAAAATTATTTTTCATCTTATTCCTTAATAATTTCTTCCTATACTCAAAAATGTAAATCATGTACTAAGATTCATAAATATAAATCTATTCAATATTTCTACTTTAAACATATGAAAATATTTAATGCATACCTTTTAGATGTCACTTTTAGTTTATTTATCTTCATATAAATTTTCCAAACCTTTATTTGTATGATCTTTTTAATCCCCTTCCTGATATTTCCTCCTTAAGTATTTATTTTCATAATTCCCATACTTCTCACATTCTTGATAAATAGGAAGTTAAACATTCATTCCTCCATGGTCTTTATCTCCTGAACACCAATGAAACTCAGTTTTTCTCTAAGTGATTATGTTATGAAACTCTCTTAGGTTATTTTTGTTAATAATAACTTGAGATAGGTAGTTAGGAATAAATATAGTATTTTTCACTCTAGATACTATCACATTTGGTATCATGTTCAGAAAATCCCAATTTTTTCCTTAACACTCATTGTTAACTTTGTTTCTACTGGTTCCATCCATTTTATAACACTAAAAATAGTTAGTGTGAGTACATCAAATATAATCATAATAAACCATCTTATCAATATGATAAATAATAAGACATACTCAACTATTTGGCCCTCTATTAAACTATTTTTTTCCAACCTTTTGTTCCTAAAAATAACCATATTTCTCTTGGAATTACAAAAATTTAAGTTTATAGAATAATTATAATTTATGCTTAAATAAAATCTTAACCTCGAAAGTTATCGACACCCTATCTCAAATACAAAATATAAGGACTCATTTCTTTAACAACCCATAAATGAGTTTAATATTAAGGATTTTGCATTTTTACATTCACATGATCTTTTATGTTTATATTGTTGGATAATTAAGAAAAAAATCACATAAAAAAGTAAAAATATCAATACAGTGTACATTGTTTCCACAAAAAACTATTCTTTATGTTTATTCCCCTATTTCATTAAGTACATTATTTCTTCTATTAATATGATTCTAAAGCTGAATTTTTAACCTTGATATAGTTATTAATCATCCGTATATCTTTTAAAACACATTTGATAATGTGGGATGAGCACAAAGATCTCCGTAATGGATATAGAAAAAGTGAACACATTAGTCCAATTAAAAACATGAAAACCCATAAAAAATTACTTTTTCCTAATAAAACATTGAGCACATAAATAAAATGTATCCACATGAAAACAATAAATATTTACTAAAATAAAACCTCTAAACCCCATTTTTAAGAATAGAAAAACCATTAAGTAATCATGAGATATGTGAGAACCCATGAAGACATTTTATTGAAAAACAAATATTTCACCTTTAAAAGTTCATAAACTTTCCTTACCTTATAAAATAAAAATATTTATATAATAACAATTAGAAATAATAAAATATATATCTTGGACTATCAAATTCATAATTCAAGTACAATCATATTTAACTAATTTCAGAAAAACAAATTCCCAATTAATTATATAGTAGTGACCTAACTCATAATCTCCTTTAGTTTTGCCTAGGAAGACTAAATCATTACATAATGCAGTACAAAACTATATCAGGCACACCCATATTCATGAGACATATCATTCTCATTCATAATAATATAGAGTTTTATAGTACCATATCATGAATAAAACATTTTTAAGCAGGAATTGTTATCAAAAAAACCTTGAAATATTCATTTGAATTCATACATAAAGCACTTTCCCTTTTCACATAAAAATAAAGAGAAATAAAATTTGTCCTTGAAAACTCCTCAAAATGAAAAATTTATAGAATATAGGGAATGGAATATTATTTAAAAATAATAATTAAAATTATAGTAATCTTGATAAATAATAACATTTATGATGGTGGGAAATGGTTTTTAGGTCGTATATATCCAAAACATTCTTTTTCACTTTTTTAAAAAGTATAAAAATAACCCATATGAAAAAAATTGAACATATTTATTTTTAGAAAAATAAAATAAAGTTAAAAATTAGTTAAAAATACCCTTTATTAACCTCTTAATCATAAATAATAACATTCTTGGAATATTTAATATAATATGGATATGGAGTAAAAATAGTTGGAAAGAACACTTTAAAAATAGGTTTTAAAGAAAAAAATTTGCGCCTTTAGTTGATTTATAATAAAAAGAAAATTGGAAGAGATAAATGAAAATAATTTTTAAAACACATTAATTTTAGTAAATTAATTGTAAAATAAATCCATATGTAAGTATATACACCACACGAAGAAAACATGTAGTGAAAATGGCTTGATCCTCAGATAAAAAAAGAGACAATAAATCTATTACATTGATTTCATATCACCACATACATTATTTAAATCCTATGTACTAAAATAATATTAATTTTTTAATTTTTTAAAATCTATTTTAATTATTAACTTATCATAATCCCTTATATTTAATTTATTAACTTGTATTATATAATTATTAAATCAATTAGGTTAATGTTGGATGTTTTGAGGAAGTTCTATTCATAATCTCAAAACAACTTCAGTAGGTTGAGCATAGTCAAAGGGTTCATTGTCCCATCATAAAAATAATATTAATATTTACATAATTATTATTTTTATACATTAAATACAATTTTCTTACCATCCATGAATTAAGGATATGAAAAATGAATCATTCCATTTCATGAAGATGATAGTTCGTACGTATGAAAGAATAAAGATTTCATTTTTCTATCGGGTGGAAAGAAAATAAAATAGTTAATATTTTACTTTTAAATAATAATAAATATGTTATAAATTTAATATTTATTAATTATTTAAATCCTTTTTACCATGTAATGTGGTAGTATAAAATGAATCACATCACTTCGCGAAGGTGGTAGTCCACACATACGCACAAGCAACATTATCATTTTCCCACGAATGAAAGGGTAAGATGGTAGATAATAACTTATATTTTTAGAAATATAATTATTTAAAAAATGTATTATATATACCTTAAATACATCATAATGAAGATCCATGTGTGGTAGTGATGAAAAAAGAAAAAAAAAACCCTACATGGAGGTGGTAGTCCACATGTATGCATGAGCGATGTTTTCATCTCCCAATAGATGGAAAAGGATATGAAAAAGGTTGTACCATAATAATAATAACATTTAAGTATATTTTAAATTTATATTTTATTATATAAATATGTTTATTATATGTTATAAGGAGTTACAAGAAGAAAGAAACATGAAATAACTCAGTTAAGAGTTGTATCTCTTCTTTGGAAAACCTCCTTCATCTTACACCTTAAACCTTATAGGATAGTGTTTTGGATAGACCAAAACCATTAGAATGTGATTAGGAGAGTTGGGAAGTTATTTGGTCATGTCTTGGATAAGATATAGTGCTCAATGTTTTTGAATAAGTGAGGATAGAAGTTTACAATTTATAAGTGATAGAATTCGCACTCTTGTAATTATTCTTAACTTATAAATATTATAAATGACTTATTCTGATTAAAGAGGAGAAAATAAATAAAATATCTAATATAAGGTGATAAAGTTAAAAATAATCATTTCTAAAAATATTTATGATTATATTTTGTGACCTTATCATAAATTTGTAACCCGGATTAACTTGTTTTACCATTTATTGTAGTGATAACAATTTACCATGGTTATTATTCATAATGACCAAAAATGGAATTAAATTAATTAATAAATTTGAACATGATGATTAAAAATATTTAATCTATTTTTCAAGGTTAAATATGTATAATTGGTATAAATTAATTTTAATATAATAACTCAAAACCCAATTAAAAATAGTATTTTAGAAAAATGCATTCTAAAGCCAAAAAATGAATTTATAGCAACATCAAGTATAATGATGATAAATATGGAATTAATTTTATTATTTTTATTTAAATGGTACTAATTTTACTTTAAAACCAATCCAAAATATAATGAATGTTTTTAAATACTTGAAAATAAATTACAGTTTTAATAAAAATCATTATTTTTTACTATTCATCCAAAAATCAATCCTTTCAGTAAAATATAAAAAATTACTGCTAAGAAAAAATTTATATAATGAATATGAAAAAAAAAATTATTTTGTCAGATAAACTTTCCTAATTTTTTAAAAAATAACTCTAATATATATGCACAAAATGCACTAAAAAGTTAGAAAAAATATATATTTTTGAAGAAAAAAATGAATTTATTCTCATTCCACACTATGTAGAAAACAAAAGATGATTTCTAATTTATTTAATATAATATATTATCAAAATAATTAATAAATATTGATTAATTTAATTTATTAATATAAAAATACATAGCACACTTAAAAAATGTTTTCTGAAAAATATCTATTTTTACCATTAAATGATCTTATATTCATTTCTAACAGTTTGATGATTAATGTATGAAATATTATTCATTAGTTTGAATATATAAAAAAATAATTTATCAAAAAATTTAATAATGTAAATAAGTTAAAATTATCTTTATAATAAAAAAATAAAATATAAAGAAATCCAGGTTTTATAGAAACATAACCATTTAAAACATTAACTCTTCTTAAATATATATTATTTCATTCATATCATTAAAAATTGATTTGTTATTTTTAAATAAATAATAAATGAATTTTTATTATAATAATAAATTTTTTATATATATTTCATAATTCGATTACTCTTATTCATACCATCAAATTCAATTGTTGAGTTATAATGATCATATTCAAATAATAATATCATGGGTTGTTTAAGCTTCGTGTTGTGTTTGGAACACACTATCAAAAATCATATTAATTTAAAACGATATATATTATAAAATATCAGGAATAATTTCTAGGAATATTTTTGGTGTCATCCCAAAATCTAAGGAGTTTAATAGGTTTTGAAATTGTAACCATTCAAAGAATCTTCCTCAATAAGATTATTTTTTATCCTTAATAATAACTGTGGTTGTTTACTTTTAATTTCATTATTATGATGGAAATTTTTCTATAATAGAATCATAATCATTCAATTAATTTTATATTAATTTTATATTAATTTTATATTTATTCATGAAATCAATTTTTAATATTTTCTATAAAATATTAAATTTCAGGAAAACTTCATTATTCACGAAGGGGTGTCTCATCACCACCCTTTGATGAGACTTGAGTTACCAAGTAAAGTGGGGACTTGGGTCTTTCTTTTAGATTATTTATTTCCATATGTTTGTGAGATTTAGATTCTTAATCATTTTATCATTTATTTTGGAAATCTATTATGGTTTTTGGGTTGGATTAGAGAGATGACCAAGGTTTTATAGTACCTTCATGGTTTGGTAAACCATGAGTAATCGGTTTGGTTAATATGTAATTAAATTTAGGGACTATTGTGAGGTTCTTTTGGGGTTTACTAGCCAATATAACGAATCCATCCATAGTTATAGTTTACCTTGAAATTTTCACCCAGTCCATTTTCTTCTAAAATAAATTCATCTACATGAGTTTAGTTTGGAAGTTTCTTGTTTTTTGAATGGAATAAAATGGGTGTGTTTTGTTTTATGCTATCAATTATTTATGTTAGTTAAATTTCTTTTTTGGTCAATTTAAATTCTTTTAAATCACAAATTTTTAACTGAAATCATGTTTAACTTGAGTTCTTTGAAAAAAAATTAATTACAAAAGGGGTGTGTTTTATGAAATGTTTAGTGTGCAAAACTAATTTTCAAAGACTCATATATGATGTGTTGATGGAATGTTTTAAAAGGAAATTTTGTTTTTTTAATGGATTTAAAATGGAATTGGTGTCAAAATTGATATTTGGTAATAATGTTTTGAAACCATTTGAGGTGTTTTATAAGATGAAAAGTATTTTAAATAGTGGTTGATTTATATCGAAGCATCATGTTTTAAAATAGAAAGTGAAATGTTTTATAAATGAGAAATAATGTGTGGGTGTGTGTGTGTGTTCTTTTTTGGGTTTTTATTTATTCTAGAGTTGATGATCCTATATATTATGTTGTTTAGAAATGTCTCCCATAATTTATTCCAAGAAATTTCAAAAGTCTGTTCATTGGTTTGATCTTAGAAGTATCCCTCCACATCTTATAAAAGTGTAGTTTCAAGATGATCGCTCTACCAAGACTATTAATCAAGTGGTGTATCCAATATTTCCAGCATTTGTACCCTATCTAGGTTTTATTTGATCATTTCCAACCTTCTTATGGAGGTGAGCAGGGTTCTCCTGCATTGATGAGGTGGATTGAAGAAGTTTTAGGGATCTTTAATTCTCTCAATACTCCTAATACTTCTAAGGACACGTCTATCAATTCCTTATATGAGAGACCTGGATGATAATGTTGATAAGTCATTGTTCTTCCCCACCTATATCAAATAATGTATTGGAAATTTTTCATGTTAGTCTTCATTCAATAATAATATCATCGGGAAGGGAAGGGGGAATGTTTCTCATCTCATGGATCTCATCCAAGGTGAGTGATCATTCTAGGAGTATGCCAAGATATTTTCAATTTGGGTGTGTTTATCACTTAATATTACTTGATATGACTCCCTTAAGGTTCTATATTTTAAATAACTTCTTCACCCATACCATGGAGATGTCAAACCATTAGTTCGTATGACCTATAATCTAATAGTGATTAAAAGGGCCTTGTTAGTTGATGTGGAGCAAGAAAAGTGATAAGAAGTGTTTAATTCCCCATTAATTATTGACATAGTTGAAAATTTTCCATTAGGATGATCATAGATGTTGGTTGAGCAAGGATTATCTTCTTATGTAAATAAGACACATATCATGTTCTTCTATTGGGAAGAACCTTGTCATCGTAATAGGTTATGTTTAAAATCTATAAGTGTATTTTATTGATGTGGATTCTTGGGTTATCATAATCGGTTTTGAATGTTGGTCTACACAAAGGGAAATTTTAGAATGTAATTTTTTTAGGTGGCCTTCTTGTTATGTGGTCTCTCATGGTTTATTTTGAGATCTTTTTGGTTTCGATCATATAGAACATGTATGGTATTGTTTGTGATTTTTTATCTTGATGATATTTAATTTGTATGAGATCTCTTTAGTTCCTCCTTGTGGATATTCTCTCTAAAATATTTTTGGTCTTAATAATTAATGGTTTTAATATCTTGACACGTCCAAGGATCATCATCTCTTAAAGGAACTGTGGTTTAGCAGAAGATTCAAGACAATAAGGCACAAACTGTAGGCCTTAGAGTGAAACATTTTCATATAGGGGAGGAGCTACTAGGGTAAGTTGATAATGATCTTTTTTTTTAAAAAAATTAACCCCTTGAGTTTTTTTTCTCTTATGGATGGAATTTAATGTTATTATGGTAACAACTTTTAATTTTGGTATGTTTTCTTTCAAAATATTGTTTTTTTTTCATGGGAATCTCTTTAGGGGTTGTTTTGTATATATTTTGGTTTGGTTGTGTTTATTTTTATTTTATCTTGTTTATGCACTTTTTGTTAGAGACTAATCTTGGATTTTTGGGTAGTATCCCTTTTTAAAATCTTATTATGCTCTAATTTTTTTAACCAAGTTGTTTTGATCTATTTTTGGTTTGATTTAGATATACATTCGGTATTTACTCGAGTAATTGGGACAATGTGGTATCCTGATGGACCACGAACCCATAGATTCTAGTGTATATTTCGTTGACCTCATTAATATTTCATCCTATTTTTTGGAAATCATAGGTTAATATCAAGTACCTACCCTTGTAAGAAAACCTTATTATTTTTGTTCTTTAATTGTGGTTGTTTGTATCTTTTGTGAATATTTAGGTTTTTTCCACTTTTTGAATCATTGGAATGTTTTGTGTGTGCCTCTCCTATGGGGATTAAGTTTCCACTCTTGTTGGTTGATCATGGAGAGTGATTGAGGTGTGTTATTTGGGTTAAATATATGTGTGTTGTCGAATGTGCTTCACACGGTCCACCATTTTGGTGAATTGTTAGATGGTAGAGGGAACTATGCTAGGACTCCAGGCTTTCTTTAGATTATCTCTCTTCTTAAAGAAATTTGTGTGTTGTTTGGAGACATGTAATGATGTTGGATGATATTATTTAAGAACTCTTTGTAATTTTCCTCCAAAACCATTTTTTCCTTTTCAAAATATCCACTTTAAGGAGAAGTGGGAACCATTACAAATTTTGAGTCAGAAGTCGACCCCAACCCATAAATCACATTCAAAATTAAAAATAACCCAAAAAATCCACATTCAAAATTTGAAATTCAAAGTAGAATCACACCTCGATCCCCGTGCCTTGTGCAAAACGAGGCTACATACTACTTGGGCCATCATCATCAACTCTGTTTTCGATGTTGACATCATTGTCACCAGAATTGTTGCACCATTCCAATAACACCAAAACATCATCAACGTATGCCTGAGGCTTCATCAATGCGTCAATGTTGTCGAGCTTCCATTGTTGAACCAAGACCTAGCCCGTCACCATATCATCATTTCACTGTAAAGACACCACCTTCAACATCATTTTCAGAAAATCACAAGAAGTATCAAAGAAGAGAATATACTGGAGAATGAGAGCAGATGAGAATGCTATAACGTTGATACTCTCGAACTCATGACCCAAGGAACCATCAGAACAACCATATAGATCTTCCTCGGATAGAGAGGTGGAGTTCTAGAGAAAAGATCAGATAAACGAGCGGACAGAGACTGGTCATAACACTGACAAGACTCATCAGAAACCTTTGTATCCAAGAGACAAAATCCATGCCATAGAACACAAAAACTACCATCAAAGAAAATTCCATCAAAGAAGAATCCACAATCAAAGAAGAAATGGGGTGAAAGAAAGGGGAAACTAGGGGGCTAAAACCCTAAAAGAAAATCAAGGAAGATGCAAAGAAGACCCATGACCGCAAAACCATTAAGCCCAAAACCTCTGATTATCCATCGCTCCAGATCCGACCGATAGAGGAGTATTGAAACATGAGGACAGAGCAAGGTTGTGATGGCTGGGAAAGAAAACACAATGCCTTCACTAGAGTGAAATCAAAGAACGAGGCCAAGAGCAGATCAACTGTAGGAGAGAGAGAGTCAGGAGAGAAAGGGATTTGTTGAAAACTGCTAAGAAAGGTGATAAGAGAGAAGAGGAGTAACACTGGAGAGATCTCTCACCACCAAAGGGGGATGAGGGTGAGGTACTGGTGGCACTGGGGGAAACCCTAGTATGAGGGTAGGAACCCAGAGACTCAGGAGTCATTGACTCTTGGAAATTTAGTTATCCATTCATTTTGAGTTGTGCCTAGTGGTTCTTTTTATTGGTTGGTCTTCCTTCGTTCTGTGATCTAACTACCTCATGAGTTTGGTGTACCAGTTATTTTTTCTTCTAGAATCTATCATTTGTACTAGAATAATTTTGAGGATAGAAAGTGATATATAGGGGAGAATTATAATATCCAAATATCACATTCATCAAATTACCACTCATTATGTTCATTTTTTATTATCTCAAGGGGTGGGAGGATGACCTAGAGCCTCGTAGAAAGTCTAGACCTTGACCTATAGCTTATAAATCTGAAAATGTTCCATCAACCCACCAGTGATCTCCATAGACCTGTAAATGGGTCTCTACTAGCCCTTATGTGGGTTGTAAATGGATACTATAATTCTATATTAGCCACTAGCTGGCCCTTGGGACTCCACCGGTAAGCCAGTGGTGTTATTAGATGCGACTTATGGTAGGGGTGGTAAGTAAATTTCACCTTGGAACTCCAGTTTAATTTATTCTTCCTTCTCTATAAACCCTAGCTCAACCCACAAGAACCTTAAGATCACCTTTGACATATTTTTCTCTACTAAACTCATATATTGGTGGATCAAAGTTCTAATCAAAGTAATGATCCTCCTCTTGTATATCATTCTCCTCTTGGAATTTGATCTCCCTTATTTCTCTTGATTCATTCTTCCCAAAAACTAGGGAATCCTTAAGATTCATTAGATCTAGAATGATCATTATGGATTGATTATTATTTAATCTCTTCTCACTTCTCTTGAGATCTATCTTCCTTTATTCAGTGATCATCATTAGAGGTGACACGTATTAGATTCATTGTGCTTTGATCCAAGATATTCCAGATCAGTATTTCTATGTCTTTTCTTATTCTTGTGAATCATGTGTTACCCAAATTTATATTTATTCCATTTCAAATTCTTGAATCATGGTTTTATCATTTGAAGTATAAAATGAAACTTTTTGGTGAAAATGGTATTTGGAAGGGATAGCTTCATATTAAGAATTAATCCTTTATTTTGAAATGAAATTTTCTTTTTGTTGATCATGGTGGTTTGGATTGATGAAATGTAAATACTTGTTTTAATGAAAATGTGTTTATTATTTAAGATTGTTCCAATGGAATAAAATGTTTATTTTACCTTAAAATTTATTTTCGAATAATTTAAAGGATAACTTTAGAAGGTTTATTTTCAAATAGTTGGTTATAATTTTATCTCAAAATATTAAAGAGAATTATTAGTTTAATTGTGTTGTTTTCTCAAAGACATGTTTGACACTTTAAATTGATTTTTAATATAAATGGGTATTCAGGTCCTTTTTGAATAGATGATTCAAAGGGATGTTTTGTTAAATTGATAAAGGTTTGTTTTATCAATTTGGTTTTTCCCAATAGTATAATTTGTAACTTTATAAAGAAAATCCTCTTATGGTGAAAATCCTTGATTAACCCATTATGTACACTCTTCCTTGATGAATATTGCTCAAAGAATATGATGAAAGGTGGGTATATAATGGTTGTAATATTTTAGGGAGCTTGTGTGAGGGTAAAATACGATCCTTGTATGTTATGGAATGTTGATTGTGTATGTTGACGTTGTTATGGATCCCAGTTATTATCCTTGTTGCTTATTATCTCACTCGCCACTTTCACTAGTCATAGAAAGCCTTGGTAGACAAATAAGAGGCCCTGGATTTATGTAATGTTTTTATATATTCACATAATGACTATTTTCTCCATGGAGAACATTTATTTAGGCTAGGGAAGTGATTCAGGATCTACGTGTGCACCAAGTTGGTAAGCTTGTGTACATGAATGATTCGACAATTGCATGTAATCAGTAATAGTTTGTAGCCTTTTAGTTGATGGAATCACAAATTTATCTAGGAATTTCCCATGATATTTGACCTTAACACTTAACATTTACATTTGATATATGACTATGATTACTCGATAGTGACTCATCATTGGATTTTCTATGTTTGACTTTCTTCGTTATGTCAATTGATTTCCATGATGTGCTATCCTTATCCATGTACCTTCCCTTGTTATGTTGTGTTACTATGTGATATGTGGTACTGTATCACAGCTTCCATATGAATTGTTAACCTTGTCTTGTAAAACAATTTTCAAAGTTGTCTTAAAATGGTGTATTTTATAAAAAAGTTATTTTGAAATGTTTTTCTCTTGAGTTTCTTAAATGTATTTTAGAATGTTAAATATATTGATTTGGATTTTTTTTCAAAATAGGACTATATGTATCTTTGTTTCCCTTTTAAAATTTGGAATGTTTTATCATTTTTATTTATAATGGAAACCCATGTTTTCTTACTCGTGTTTTCAAACTACCATATCTAAATTTTTGGTAGAGAAATTTCCTAGATTTATTAGTGGGATCCTACAATTATCTATTTGATCATACCATATATATATCTCTTCATGTATGTAGCTTTAATGTCGTATATAGTAGGTAATAAGGTTCTATTCTTCATCCATTGTGGTTTAGTGCTTAGTTGGCCTAGGTCAGGTGACATGGGATGTGGTGGGTTGTCAAGGACCACTAGGAGATTGGTAATTATGGTTGTATTTTCTTTTTATATCCCTTGGTTGTTTGTATCCTTTCCTTTTTTTGAATCTAGGTAAATTGCTTGTTATGTTTTTTTATAGATTTCTATTGAATTATTTGATTATTTCATATTGTTTTGTGCAAAATAATTCCCAAATAATCTTTCTTGATGACCAGATGCTTGTCTCCATCCTATGGGTATTGAGATTTCCCTTCAGGCCAGTAGCGATTAGTTTGGATTATAATTCAAATGGTATTCCAGGTTAGCTTTTTACAAGTTTTATCTCACTAAATGCAGCTAAAAATTATTAAAATACCATGAAAATGGAATTATGATAAATAAAATAATATAATTTTTAAAATATATTTAACATAAAGAATCATAAATAAGAATGTAGAAGGAGTCTTGGAAGCCCTTATATTTCTCTTTGAATAACCTCCTTCAAATTGAGCGTAAAGACTTTAGAGAATGAGATTTTGGAAACAACATAGCCATATAAATCTTTAAAGGTATGTTTAAAGAGTTACTTTAGTAGAATATTATAACATTCCTGGATTTCAGTATATATATTTCCTTAAAATTTAATAACTTTCTACAAATGCACTAAAATGAAAATTATGATACATTAATAAATTAAGTTTATCACCTTTATAATATTATTATTATGTATAAATATATGATCTAATAAATTATAATTCTTTCAATTGGAAAGTTTTTATAAAATAGTATTAAAAACACTTAATGATTAAAAATGCATTTCATCAATAAAAGTGTTTTATCTATATACTATGTATTTTCCATTAAAATTTAAATTTATAATTTTAATAAATATAATTAGATAAAATTAACTAAATTTTATAATTTATAATAAAATAATTTACATACAATAAATTTTTTAGGATTTTCTTAAAATAACTATTTTTAACCAAAAGTGTTGTTTTTACAAAAACTATAATTTTCAGGACTATCAAAATATAATAATCGACTATAAGTTCACTAAACCATTTAAGTGATAAAATGTAAAACTAAGGAATAAAATTATTCATTTTAAAATATTATTTGAACTTAAATAACCCATGACCAATGTTTTTTAAAACTAAAGTAAAAGGTTAATTTAATAAAAAAATTAGGTGTTTTATTTCAATTAATAAAATATTTTTCTATAATTTGGTTATGGATTTGTTTTAATGTTAAAACACCTAAATTTTATTTATCATAAATAAAATTTTGGAATAAAAAATTTCGACATTGATAATTTTAACTAACACATAAATATTATGCTTGAAAATATAATTATCACAAAAATTGTTTTTAATCATTAAGTGTTTTTATTTTAAAATAAACTTTTATTAATCATAGTAATATTAATTGATAAAATTTATTTCATATATAGGACAATAATAATAATATTAGGTATTAAAATCAATAATAACTGAGATCAGTTTTATTATTTTACATGGGTGAAAAAAAAAGTTTACAGCATAAAAGTACACAATGGTAAAGTGAAAAGTGAAAGTAAAAAACCCATAAATCACTAGAAGGAGTCCCTAAAATATGTTTATGGGATAATTTTAAGCCATATAATTTCTGATAAGCCATAATTTCTAACTATGTAAGTTTTTTAACTCTGAATATAGTAATCAAATAATTTAATTAGTGAATGTGTTTCCAAGACTACCCTTTCCTTCACTTATAAAAGTGATGACTCCCATGTATTCAATGAATACACTTTACTTTGGTTTACTAGAAAAAATAATCACATTTAATCCTCCAAGAATAATCTAAATAATAACCTAAAAATTTTTCCCTCTTTATTTAGCTTAATCCTTTCATTTTCATTGATAATTTCAAGGAAAATATAAGTCCCTGACCTGGGTGTTTCTTCTTCTTAGTATTTATTTTTTAATTTTTATTATATATATCTTACCTAACCCCATTAATATAATGGATTAAATATCATTTATATATTAAAGTTACATTATATTTATTTAAGAAAAAATATCCATCCTCTTATTTCCACTATGAAAAAGATAAACATCGATCATGTGTTTGTGTGGACTTCTGCCTCAATGAAGAGATGTGGTTTATTTTTTATCACCACCTTTATGGATGGAACTAAGGATTAAAATATTGAATAAATATGTTTTTTATGCCTAAATTATATCTCCTATGTTATTAATCATTTTTTACACCTCTCTCTGGTTATATTTAAAAATGAATGTGTTGTCTCTGTATATGTGTAAACTATGGCCTCCATATCAATGACACATTTCATTTTCCATTATCACCTAACATGGTTTACTTTAAAAAAATCAGTAAAAAATGATATTTATTAATATATTGATTTTATGAAGGTTGATAATTTATTTCTAAGATAAACTTAACCATGGTTAATATGTTAATAGAATCACATAAAAATTGACCAAACCACCTCAGGTAACAGACAGTAGAGAAATAGATTTAATAAATGAAAAACTTATGAAAATAAATAGACACCTTTAATATAATTATAGATGAATAAGGATATTATAAGGTTTTTTAATTAATTTTAACTAATTATATTGTAATTAAAGTACATTTTCAGAATGATTTCAGACATAAAGGTAAAGGACCTTATGTACTCCCCTCATAACTTCATGGTTAATATTTATCTTTATTTTTCTCTAATTTATGCCAACTTCATCTCATTTTAATTTTATATATTTTTTACATATTAACCTTAAATATAAACCTATTTTAATATTCATTCCTTTTCCAATGTTATACATTTTTTAAGTTAGCTTTAAAAAACCCACTTTTAAGGAAACCCAATTTATATGGATTTCAAAAAAAAATCCACATCAACCATTACCCTCTTATTGTATTTTTAAACTATGAATATATTTTAAAATAATAATTTAATTTATTAATAACCCTTTAGGTTCAATTATAATTTTAAATTAAAATTATGATCCCATTTCCCTAAAATATCATTTACTTATATCGAAAAGCATCACTAAAGTGGTTCATTTTTTGTTTTTACTTCTTTGAACCTTATCATGGATATTTATAACATGGGAATAAATGAAAAAGAATTATATTAATTTAAAATATGACTGTACAATGAAATTTATTTCTTTATTCTATTTTTAATCCTTCTGTTATATATTTAATATATTCCTTGAGATAAGATCTTAAAACCTAGTTATTTCTCATGGGTTTTTACCATGTAAGTGACTTATATACGGTTTATTTTATCCATGTGGAAAGAATATTCATGATTTTAATTATCTGATAGGTGGTCCTAGAATTATATATCCTTCCAAATCATTATTTGATGTTACTATCTCATGAGATATCATGGTTCTTGGGAAGTGATCCTAGCCATCAATAGTTTGTGGGCAGTTAGCCTAGCCAACTATGTTATGCTAATGAGGCAGGGATCCTTTCCTTATTCTTATGATGTCATCTTTTATGTAGTTTCTACATTTACTAGGATTACATTCTCTTATTATATTATCGTGTTTACTTTTTATGTTTTTTATCTATTCCTTATGCATTGATTTTATGTTTATGATCATTCTCCCTATTATATAATATCATTTATCCCATGTTATGCTCCTTTATCATGTTTATTACCTTACTCGGATTTCTTTCTCACCCTTTTACATACATATTTCCCTAATTTATCTTACATAATATTAAGAGGACCTAAGGGATGTAGGATCACTCTATGGAGTTAAAATAAAGATAATGATGTTATATTTTAAAATTTTGTATTTATATGTCTAATTCTCCAAAGACACTAGTCCATAGATCCTTGGATTGTATTTTTTGTAATCAATGTTAGATATTATGAAATAATATGTGTTTAAGGTTTGGATATTTATAGATGATATCATAGGAAGGTATCCTTATTTTTTGTATAATAGGATTGGAGAATATTAGTCAAAACTCTAACTATTATACTAATAAGAGGATAAGATTATGAAGTCTTTGTAAGGTGGATATTATGTGATTTTCCTAGAAATAAATACATTTTTGGATACAAAAATTTGGTGTAGTTTTGGAAATGATTCATCTAGGGGTAATAGACCCAAAAAGAGTTGGTTGAGTATATGTTGGCCATTATTCCAATGCATTATGAATAAACCCTTACCTCTCACCTAGTTTGACACTCCTGATGGATATGCTTTAGTTAATGAATATTCACTTTACAAACCATTAAGAAGGATTTAAACATATTTTATAGAATTTAATATTTTTTGGGGGTTATAGAACCTAATTATAAGATGTCCATGGATAGCTAAGATTTAAACTTAGTGATTCATAAGTTAAGTTTTTTCCATCATTTATGAGTTAATCCACCTAAGTTTATGGTTTACCTTCTAAAAATTTATTAATATAAGTTTTACTATACCTAACTTTACTTTATGTTATGAAATGGTTGAATGTAGGAGGAATCGTATTAACGATATGTGTAATGGGAAATGTGATGACTACATTGATGAAATTCCAAATATTATGGGAATGGGAGATGAAAAATTTATGGATTTACTATCACAACTAAATCATGTTACGAATAATAACATGAATCACATGGAATCCCCTATAATAAAGAGACATTCAATTTATTCCTTTATGTGATAAGGGCATCCAATTCTTATTCGATCTACTTATCCCATAATCATGTAATATTGGATTAACTATTTAAAAAAATACAATCTTTTTCCTTCAATTATCTAAATATGATAAGGTTATACTGGATGTATAAGAAATTCAACAATAAGTTGATCAATGGTGGACACTAATCAAGAATATTAAGAGTAGGGAAGAAAAAAATTCCATGGAGTGGGATGAATTAGATAGTAAGTTTATCAATAATTATTTCCCATGAACTATCTACATTAAAATTAATAGGGAGTTTCTTACACTCAAAAAAAAGGAAGATGAATTTTTTAGGTATTATGAGGTAAACTT
This sequence comes from Viscum album, assembly GCA_963277665.1. Taxonomy (NCBI): domain Eukaryota; kingdom Viridiplantae; phylum Streptophyta; class Magnoliopsida; order Santalales; family Viscaceae; genus Viscum; species Viscum album. The sequence continues at coordinate 1,364,422,217 of OY728151.1, read as the reverse complement.
CACAAGATTTTATTATATGATTTTGGAATTTTCAGGTGTCCTAAAAGAAAGATTGATCATTTATCTAGTGGGTTAAAGCTTAGACTTCAGCAAACATTGGTGGTTTAGGACATTGAATATTATAAATAAATTACATAATGTTCCATCAAATTGGATATGGAAATGGATAGTTCTCAGGGTACTAGAGGTAATAAAAATTAATTGATATTATCCCTAGGGAATCACTAGAAAAACCCCACAATGGTAAGAAAGTACAATATCCTAATTGTCAAATTTTTCTGAATAAATATCTTGGAAATAGTCTCAAGAGGGCTAGGAAGTTCTAAAATTGTGGGAAAGAGGTCCATGTAGTTAACATATGTCAAAGTGATAACAAAAATGCCACTAATGTGATCAAAGGAAAAACTTTCCAAATCAATAATTAGTCTCTTGTACATTGTTACAACTATAAGGATACATAAATTATAAAAATCGATGCACTAATCCAAGGTTTGTAGAATCTATATAATGAAAATAACCTCTACGGCCAAGATATAAATTGTGTAATTCTATTATCATATCTATAGAGGTTGAGAAAGACAACAATGTGGTGGTAGGTATTCTAGTTATCCATTCAATAATAGTGAACAAACTATTTTATTCTAGTTTAACACATTCTTTCGTATCATGAATATTTAATAGAACTATTCAAAAAATCACCACAAAACATGGAGGTTGAATTATCTGGGAAAACAGCTAATGGGAAATTTATTGTATCTCAAGAACATAAATCTTACCTTGTTGTTATCTATAATTTGAATCTCCCAACAGACCTTGTTATAATTCCTTCTGTATAATTTCATATTAAACTAGTAATGGGATTTTTTTTTCATTATAAAAAGCTCACATCAATGTATGGGAAAAGTAAATCACATTTCATATCCTGAATTATCCTATGATTCTATAAAATTTTAAGGATGATGATGAATCTTCTTTTGAAGCTTCTTCAAAGTCATGGATATAGTTTCCTAATGAGAAATATTATCTATGTCAACTGATTGAATCAAACAAGAGGAATTATCTTGAATATTTCCCTATTATAAGGGAGTATGTGAGAGGACCACTTTGGGAAATACTGAATACTGAGACAGGAGTGAATCAGTGTTGGGAACTTTTTCAACAATTATAAATTATATACATTTTACCTCTTAGTTCTATTAGTATATTGATTCTACTATTAAATTTTTTTATCACATTCAAGTATATGAAAGAATATAGATATGGAAAATAATATTTTTAAAATGTTCACTACATAATATGAGTAGTAGGTCCTTTTTGTATGGGGATTAATGGTACAAAAATTCATCCCTATAATGAGTAACCAAGTTACATTGGTGTGGCAAGAAAAAAAATCCTTAGCCAATGTAGCTACCTACACTTGAAGAGGGGGGATTAAAAAAATCTTATTCCCTAGACCAGTGATGACCTGTTCAAACATGAATCTCCTCACCAGTTCTTTATACTACCTCTAAAGATAGTATTCACCTTTTTTGTTTAGGTACTTTGTAACTCTAATAAATTATTTCACCAGATGATAATTATTTCGAATTTCATAGTGTTTATTTTTCTTTAACTAGCTTCTTAATTTGTTTCTTACTCAGTGGTAGGCAAGAAAAAAATTTCTTCTTCACAACAAAAAATTGAAATTCTTGCAATCTTTTTATTCTCCTTGTGAAATCATATATTCACAATACACTCTTCTTGTCTTATTATCTCTTTATTATATTGTGAAAAATAGACTATAATGAAACTTATTATTCTTCTTGATAGAGTCACAAAATTCATTTTTTATTATTGAAATAATAAATGCTCAACATAGCATTATAAAATTTACTTCTTTTGCATTTGGTCTTCAAAAGAAACATGAGATATTAAATTACAGTGTCATATTCTCAATATCTTTGATACACAATATAAAAAATGATAATTTTATTAGTTCTCTATACTTACCGGTGTAGTAAATTTTGATTAATTGAGATTCAATATTCTTAAAATGTTATTTTATGACCTTTTACTACAGAATTCACATTCACATGTAATTTTTATATCATGTGCATGAAAACCTTGAATATTTCAAGAACAAATCAATTGATGTTCCCTATTATTTTATGTTCTCACTAAATGTATTTATTGGGTTTACTATTTATTTCAATGTGTTAAAAATATTCATGTTCATGTGATCATGAATGTATTATTATTCATATTCTTACAATCATGAATAACCATAATTGTTCATTTGGTTCTCTTTATGTGTAAAACCCACATGAACATGGGTTCTTGTAGGTTATATTTTAGTTCTCTAACCACTTTTAAAATTTAGATAATTCAAGGATCCTTGGTGATCTGATATTCCTCTTCAGGTACACTAGAACAAGAATGTGGAACTTCTACTTCTTCATATAGAAACAAACAGATGTGAGAAAAAATTCATCATGTAAGTGATGAAATTAAGTGTGCATCAATTCTTCTCCTTTACATAGACATGCAATGATCACAAAATTCCATTCATGTATTCAAGGATATTTTCAAAAAGCATTATGGTTTCATAGAACCAATTCAACATCAAGTTATTCAACTGCGATAAACAAAAGTTGAAGACTCATAGTTCTTGTTTACTATTTCTTCACGTAACTCACTGAGAGAATATCACTTATTCACTAACTCATAGGACCAATTTCATCTTTCTATAGATGGTAATGGTTCTCCCCTTCTTCATGTAGCCAAGAGTCTTATATAACCTATGATTCCTTGTTAATAAAAAGCATCATAGAATCTCTATTTTGTGAGAAAAAAATCTCTTAAAAGAATAACACATGTGGAAACTCCTCCCTCAAGTTGGGTACATCAATTTTAAAGATGATATCTCCACTTCCTTGTACTACCACAAATCCTTCTTTTTATGTCATGTTATTCAACGCTTTGAATTCTCAAATATCCTAGGGTTTATAATCTTTGAATGCGGGTTTTATGATGCTGATAAATATGCAATATTTTCTTATTATAAGATGCCTCACATGCATACGATGAATATATCATGCTCATCCTTTTATATTCTCAAACTTATTCATGTATAGCAGATGCAGAATCATCCTTCAAAAATTATGTATCATCCTCATATGAATGGTCAGTCTTGGATTATTCATTAAAACAAAGTTTCAGGATGCCTCTATTTTATTCAAAACTCCAAGATGATAAAATGGAACTTGAATGAAAGGTTGGGTCATCTAAACATCGAAACATGAAAAATACCCAATGTAATCAGGCAGATGTAGGCATCCTCCAATGAGGCTAGAGGTAGAAGATGACATCACCCCAATCAGATGGTCCAAATTAAATTGATCGGATGGATTTTTTTATATTCATATATTTAAATGATATACTATAGTGACCATGTTCCATGCGTCCCACATCAAAATCGTGAGTGTTTGGGCTCTTCGAGATTAATCAATCTATTTCATCACTGCTACAAGTAATGAAACTCAGGTTGGCTCCTAGAACACCTTGCACCTCATGCCCACATGGGTCATTCCACACCATTGTGGGGTCCATAAGCACCCCTTTGGGAATACTATGCACCCACGTAGACATCGGACACCCTATGCAGTCACTTTCTATGTGTCCTCTATCTCCTCTTTGCTTCCACCATAGAAGAATAACGGTTGGCCATGCCCACCTAAGTAGTGGATTTTTGGTTACCTTGTATAGCTAGGTGGTTGGCCATATTTTTTTATAAAAGCTAACTAAAAGACTTAGATAGTCTTTGAAATAAAGTCCATTCCATATGTTGCTCACCACCAAATTCCTTCACTTCTCCATAAACTATCATAAAAAATAAAAATTTTCATGGGATTCTTCTTTTCATGATCTTAACTAAATTCATCTTTATGAAAATTAAAATATGCAAGCTATTTAAATATTCTCTTCATGCAATAAAAAAATATTTCAGGACCTCCTTTGATTTACTCTTATTCTATTTTATAATATAAATTCCAAGGAACTATTCAACATAAAATCCTCATGAAAAATAATAGTTTTTAGGGTCTTTAACTTTTATTCATCCACAAATGGATAGGATATCAATCATCTTTATTATTGTGGACGATATTTTTACTCCATAGACCATGGGAACATGTAATGACCCAACCCATCAGGGCCCACCTATCTTGTGGAAGATGGAGTCTTCATAGACTCAATACTACCTCCAATAGGGAAGGGTCTATAAATAAGCATCGAGAAGGCATATCTATATTGGGAGGCCTTTACCTAATGAACCAATATATATCCACCCAATCATATCCATGCAGTAGTGCATAAGATTATAAAGTAAAGATGGCTAGATATAGAGATAAACCATGCATGAAACAGACTCTAGGGAATACATCAGATTACTAAAAAATACAACGTAAGTGGATGGGTAAAAACACACACCCTCTCAGAAATGATGTCCCAACCTGAAGAAAAATGGAAATCAAGAAACATGAGAGAGCTCGGATCCTGATCTCTAACTATAACCACCATACATAGTCAATTCACCCAATTATCACTATGCTTCAATATAATCACTATTGACATCTACATAATACATGACATGTGTAAGAAAATCCCAAACAAGTTTGAGTATATACATACCCGCAGGATTATCCAAAACCAAATGGGAGAAAGCGAGAGAAAAAAAATAGTAATCTCAATCCAAAGTGTTGTAATTGAGAAGATTTAATTATTATCCGCCTAATTTTCACCTCCCACTCTTGGTTCCTAGTAGGTTTTCCACTTTAAACCCTTCAACATAGGTTCAACGGTGCCTCTGGGTACTGTTTTTCTTATTTTCCCCCTCATCCTCATGCATTCTCCCCACTCCTCTATTGCTTCTCCGGTTTTCATTTACCTTTATATGTTATCATTACCATATTTATTGGTGATGTTCACTCATGGAATATCATTCTCTTACCACCTCCCCTCATTCTGCCTTACCCTATGCATCAGACCTCTATTTGGGGTCTTTGTACGGGTGTTTCATGCAGTTTGTGTTGGCGATGGTGGGGGCGCTCGGTGTTCCTCTTCTCCACTGCTCTTGTTGTCCTACCCATCGGCCTCGACCTCATATTTGTTAGGCATGATAAGGGTTTTGGGACAACATGGGATGGTTATTGAGGAAACCTAGTTGTGGTCACATCGCTCTCTCTCAATGGAACTGGTTTTCCTCATTTGTTGGGTTATTTTTCTTTTTGAGGATTCTTCGGTGTTTCTTTATGGTGACATCTTTCAGTTTTCATTTGGATTGATTTTTGTTTTTTATAATGTTTTTTAGATGTATTTTTCCAAGGTTTTTTATTTATTTTTTCTGTAGTATGTTGTTTGTACTTGGTCTTTAAGAGATGGCACTGATGCTTTGTTCGTGATGCTGATGGCACCGATACTGGTTATGCGATAGATGATAGACCATGATGATCATTCTAGATTGTTTTAGTTTTTTTCAAGGTGTTTGTAAAGAATAGTGTTGATTCTGAATTATGGATCTGGTTATGGATTTTGGTTTAATCTGAAGGTTATTTGATGATGGAAAGGTTGTCGGTGTCTTCGATAATCATGGTTTGAAGCTTCGGTGGGAAGACTATCGGTGGGTCTTCATAGGATTTAATGATTTATTTTACTTTCTTAATGAAGGAGATTTCCCTATAAGGGAAATGGATCAAGTCAGACCGCCACTCTAGATTTCATTATTCGAGGTGGTTCAGTGGTTATTTGTCTGAGGCATGTATTTTTTTAATTTAAAATATGTTTTTTGTGGATTTCTCTTTTGAATTTCAAGTTTGTGATGTGTGGGTGTGATGGGTTGAATGGGTTTAATGTGAGGTTCTCACTCAAAAATAAAGTGGATTTTAAAAATACCAAAAAAATGGATTGGGAGGATGAGATAAACCCAAAGAAAGAGGTAATAAAAATTCAACAGATACACACATATATATATATTCTTATAAAGAAACCCACTTGAGAGAGAAAGGGTATCTTCATTTCACAAACTATAAAAATTTGATGAGTAATACTACAACTCTAAAATTCCATCACCAATGTTGAGTATCAAATGAAACCTCACCAGAATATGTGTGGAGAGGCTAGCTCCTCGCAACTGCACTCCAAAATCGAGGGAGCCACAACTCCTATGGAGGACAAGCACACCATTGGAGATTTAATATGAGGGATTACTACTCTATATATTGAGAAATTATTCCCTATAAAGTATGGGGGAGTATTAAATCTATATTTATAGATATTATAGGTAACCCACACCCTATTATATCAAAGGAGTACTGAACCTGACATCTCTTTGATAGTATGGGGAACCCGCACCCTTGTGCGACAAGGGAGTACTAACCCTAGCATCTCTCAAGTGGTATGGGTAACTCACATCCTAGTGTGATAGGGCAGTACTGGCCCTAGAATATCTCTAATAGTATGGGGAAACCATACCCTAGTTCAACGGGAGAGTACTAACCCCAGAAACTCTTTGATGATCCTTCCTGGTTACTTTCATCATCAAGAATCCCTAAATATGTGTCATGCTCTAAAAAATCCATGTCATATCACAAAAGAAACTATAAAGCCTATAATCATGTTCTACAATAAAAAATGGTATGGATAGGATACTCATGGTCTAAAATACAAGTCAAAATGAATAAGATATGAGAGGAATAAGTTTCTCATAGAGGTACACAATGTGTATAGGGTCCACATGGCATGTGACTCATCCCTACTACCTCATCATGTTCTCATATAAACATAGTTTTGGGGCCATTTTGGTGTATACAATGTGTAAGTACACATTGTTTGTTTCACCTACCTAGGTAATTCTCGTGTGATCCTGTTCATTCTCGTTTTCCTCAGGTAATGCTCGTATACTTGGTCATGTACCTCACTATGCTCAGGTACCTGCCCAAGCCCATGTACCCCCAGAGTACAGGCAGTGTCCACAAATATAAGTCCTCGTTGTGTTCTAGATGAAACATATCTTGGCCACTTGGGGAGGTCCACATGGAATGTGGGATTGGCCACATGTTGTGTGGCCCTAAACTTTTGCTAAAACACTAGTCATCACAAAATCTAAAGAACATGTTGTGTGTTCTTCCACACTAAATGGAATTTAGTCGTGTTTTCCATAAAAAGTTTAGATCTTCCATGACACTTATCAATCCATAATTACAACCTTGAATTAAAAATAAAGACCACCCAAAATCAGATAGTGTCACCTCCAACCATCATTTATATCCCTCCAGTAGTTGAAAATCAAAACTTGATGATCCATACAAAGCCCGCAATGTCTCCTGTGTACCTCCCACTTGATCCCATCACCCCTATAGACCCTAGATACATGGAGTGTCACTCACATCCCACATCAATTCTAAATATTTCAGTAAACCATCTATCCACTTATCATCCATGTTATCATAACAAATCTAAGGGTTTGATCATATTCGAACCCACCTCAATAATGACGAACCACGACCTCATATGCAACGGTGAATAACCTGATGAATAGAGAGGGAAAATCACAATAAAATGGAGAAAACATTTTTTTCCAATTGTTATGTAGAAAAATCATAGATTGAAGATATCTAGGTTGAGAAACATGGAATTTCAAGAATAGTTTATATAAATAATTTTATCGGGATCATGTGAAGGGAGAACAAACACAGATCAAAATCAGATACAATATCCATGCTCAATATTTTAATAAAAAGGTTTAAATATACAATTTATGAGCCCCATATTGATTATGGATAAATCTTTATTAAAGAACGTGTTTTCCATTAGAGAAGAAGACCTGTTGTGTCTGCTACGTCTCTATTTACCTCAATCAGATCATCCTTCATCGTTTGACTCACATTCACTGATGAGCAATGTTTTGAACCTCATCTTAGATATCTTAAGGTTTATGTGGACATAACTTGGTAAATATTCATAAAATTTTATTAATAGATTATTTTAATTAGGTCATTTAATAATAATAAAATATTTCTTCCTTTTAATTAAAAACATCCACCAAGGGCTACCTCAACTGAACGTCCAGCACTAACCAACCTTAGGTTGCACCTAGGTTAAAACCCATGTCCTAGAATCAAAAATTATCTCAGATTTCCAAACCTATGAGTTTTTTAGGATTTATATCATTATTTATGAAAATTTTCATGTGTGTTCTATTAATATACTTAATATTTTCATAGTATCAATTTCGAGATCACCGGGCACCAGAATCTCACATTGTCTCAATGAATGGATCTAAAAATATTATTTAATATATTTAAAAGTATTCCAAGGAAAAAGTAGGGTCACTAAATTATTAGCCCTTTAAGTATTTTCATCCCCAAAAAGAAAAAAAAAATAAAAATGGTTGGGATACTAAGCTCGCATCTGGCTCTCCCACTCCAAGGAGCCCTCCTAAATGCTCTAATGCTGCCACAACACACAAACCAAGAGAATGGACCATCCTAAAAGGATTATCTCATATAGATACTTGATTACTGGGTACTCTATGAAGGTGGATTTACCCTTGATGTTTATCTCACTCCAGTCAATGTCATATTTAAGATCATGCACGTATCTCCTGAGCTACAACACATGGAATAGATTATTCATCCGCTCTAATTGTGGGGGTAACTATAGGTGGTAATCAAACTCACCAAACCTCTGTAAGATCTCAAATATTCTAATGAATCTCTAGTATAGCTTTCCTACTCAGAAAAACCATCACAATTCTTATCTTGGGTATACTCTCAAGAAAACATGTTCTCCATACTTTAACTCTGAGGGAAAACAATGTCGATCTGCATAATATTTATATCAGTTGTAGGTTGTCTTCATATGCTTGCAGATCACCTAAAAATTCTCCATAATACCCTAAATTATCTTTGGCCCAATTGGAGATTTCTCTCTAATATTATTCCAAAAAGGGTGGCCTGCAAGGTCTATTATACAAGTCCCCAAAATTTTCCATGTCAATCATTGAGTGATATATTTTATTATAATAAAACTCTACCAATGGAAATTGATACTCTCAGGTTGGTATAAAGTCCAAAACACAAGATATTAGAATATCATCCAACATATTGGTTGTTTTCTTAGTTTTCTCATCCATATGGGGGTGGAACATTGTACTTATCCACAAATGGGTCTCAAATACCTCCCACAGGCCTCTCCAAAATTATGATATAAACCGAAAATCTTGGTCAGAGATAATCTTAAAGGGTACCCCATGGTTCTTGAAGATCTCCCACATATACAACTATCCCACACTCTCTACTAAAATATGATTCCTAATGGAAATGAATTGTACTAAATTTGTAAGTTGATAAACTATCACCCTGATGGAATTGTGGTATCTCGTTGTCCATATAAGCCCTATCACAAATTCCATGGATATATCATTCTATTTTTACTCTGTGATCTCAAGAGTTAGTGGAAAACCTATTGGAACCTAGTACTCAGTCTTGACCTACTAACATGTTAGACACCAAGAGACAAACTCATCCATGATTTTCCCCATTCCAGACCACCAAAACTACCACTGAATGTCCATGTACATATTTCCATCATAGATATGTATAGACAAATGGGAAGTGTGAAACTCTCTCATAACCTCCCCTCTCATCAAAAATAGAACCACCAACCATCCTTGTAAAAGGATTAAATCCCCCCCCCCCACCTTTATAAAATACATCTCATGAATCTCTTGATGATATCAAGTCACAGGGAACCTCATTGTTAATTTATCCTAACTAAGCCTCCCTCATACACTGGGGAAGAATAATAGTCAACACCATTGACTGAAGATAACTTGAACCCATCTCCTACACCAGGGTAAGATGAATAGAATCCAACTTCTTAGAAAAATCCTCCACCAAATGAGAATGGGACTTCATACTAAGGGAATCTACTACCATGTTTTCCATTCTAGGATTATAGAATATTTCGAATTGATAGTCCTATAGGAACTCCAACCGGTGCCTTTATATTAGGTTTAGATATATTTGTATGGAGATATACCTAAGACTCTAATATTATAAGTAAATAATGAATTTATTTCCTAGAAGATAGTTCCACCACATCTTCATAGCGAAGACTTTCGCTGCTAACTCCACCCATGAGTCCCATAGTTCTGCTTGTGGGGTATCAAATGCCTAGACCCATATGTGATTGCTACCTAAATCTGAATCAACACATAAGCGATTCTAGTTCCAAAGGCATTGAAATACACTATTTACTCTATGCCCTCCTCCAGTAGTCTCAAAATAGGAGCACTAATAAGCCTCGGCCTCAACTCCTCAAAGTCTCTCTAACACTGCTCAGTCCAAGTAAAGAGTTTCCCTTTATATATTAGGATGTTCAAAGGGGATGAAATCTAAGAAAATTCTTCCATAAACCTCTTATAGTATTATTCCAAGCTAAGAAAACTCTACACCTATGCATCACTCTTTGGTGGATCTCAAGTAATAATTGAATAAATCTTCATCGAGTACAAAGCTAATCCATGCTCAGAAAGAAAATTCCACATAAATTGAATCTCTTAGATCCAAAAATGGGACTTCAAGAGATTACCATAAAGAGAGTTCTCCCAGAGTAAGTCTATAACCATAATCAAGTTCTATTCATTCTTCACCTCTGATGTAGAGTAGGTGAGTATGTCATAAATGAAGGAAACCAAAAATTAGTCTATTTATGGCTATAAGATCTGATTCATAAAATCCATAAACATAGTGGAGGAATTCTTCACACTTAAATGAATCACCAGGAACTTGTAGTGTCTGTAAAAAAATAAAAAATTCTATCTTTGGAATATCAGCCTTGAGAACCCTAAACTGGTGGTATTCAAACCTAAGATCAATCTTAGATAACCCACTCATGCCTCACAACTGATCAAATAGGTTTTAAAAACTCATTAATGGGTACTTTCCCATTATTGTTTCCCGGTTCAAGTAATGATAATTGACACAAATCTATAAGATCTTTTCCACATTTTTTACAAACAAAACCAGAGTTTCCCGGGGGGACACACTGGGTCTTATAAAACCCTTATCAAAAAGGTCAACTAACTAGACCCTCTGCTCTCAAAGCTCGATAGGGGTTATATGTTTTGCCACAAAATATATTAGTGTGGTTTTGGGGTGGTATTCAATTCATGAGTCTATCTTCCTCCACATAGGTGTTCCCAAAACATTCTTGGGTAAGAGATCTATAAAGTCCTCTAATTTTGAAGGAATCTAAATGCCTAAAGAACCTATTGCACCAGAGGATAAAATTTACAAATGATGGGTGATTTGATTCATACTATTTCATAAAAGTCCCACCCACTCATCCATGAGATCTCTCCAACCCAAAAAGGTGAATCTCATACCATTTATCTAAAGGCATCAGACCCGCCAACGATGATAGTCAATTATGGATAAAATAATATACAACCAGTTCATACCCAAGATGACATCATAAGGTTTAATCATGATGACCAAGAGTTCCCATGTGAAACTATATCCAGCAAGTGATAGTGTGAACTTCTGTAAGGAAAAGGATATCAAAGAATCACTTTTTGTAAGAACCTCAAACCATAGTTATTGAAATAAAGTCTCAACTAGATGCTTTAGATATCTCATGAGGAATATGGAGATGAGTAATGAATGACACATGTGTCTACTATTACTGATGAAAAGTCAGAATAAACACATATCAAACCTCATATCATATCATATAAAGCCTGGTTGTTTCCCTCATGGGCCTGTAACTACCCACGAACCCGAAGGCCAGCTCCCCAAGACAGACATGGTACATATGGTGGTGGTGTTTGTAGGACCTCATAATTTCATCATCCATAAACTGATCCTCCATATAAAGCTTATCCTTTTTTCTACTAGCACAGTTTCCCAGACGTCCACCCTGGCCACGCTTGGGAGATCCCTAGTCATGGTGATGTGACAGTCATGGTGGTCTATCCACTATCTATATGTCCATATCTACATGATGGGTTGAGAAATCATGAGATAATTGACCTTTCTCATCATAATAAAAGCATTACCCTCTACAATATGACTTTATCCTCTATACAATCCCTAAGCCTAAGATTTTCTCATATGAGTCCGAGAATGTGAATGCCTCTATTTTTGGGATATCAACATATGATTCGTGCTACCTGTTATAGATGATGCATACACAAGATGACCATCATCAACTCCAACCACCTGATTCCCCTCTCCTAGGAATATCTCAATCATCATCGCCCGCTTTAGCACTCCTAAATAAGTGGGAAGGAATAAGGAAACCACAATAGCCCAAATGTCTCTATAGAGACCATGTTTGAACTTCCTCACCTAGAAGAAGTCGTAATCTACCATGTCAAGGGAGTATCATGTAAGGTTAGTGGACTTAATGGTTTATCTAGACACTAATATATATCCCAAATTCAGCTCAATAATCTCTTGATTTTTAACAAAGTTCAAGAATAAAGAGTAATACTCCTCATGAAATATTATTTTGGAAGTTTAACCATGAGAGCATCATCTCTTAATTGTTATGTGTAACCAAACATCACCAGTGTCTAATTGGTTTATGGAAATGACTGAATACCAGCAAAACCATCTAATTTGTTGGGTATGAACTAGCCTAAGGACTAAAACCACTAACTTAGGTCAATCCTACACTTCCTAGGGATCTATCTCACCATTGAACCTCAGTGGTCTTTGTCGTTGTAACCAATGGAATGTGTTAATCCTTCATGCATTCTTGGACTAAAATTCTAGTACTAACTACTACTTACTAGGAGGGCTGCCTCTACCTACCCACAGAGAGGAATAACATCATGGGATATCCACAAAACAAAGGAATATCCACTCATCATGTCACCATCATGATCTTGAATCGGTAACTTGGTTGGTTGTCTTCATGAAGGCATCCAAAAAGTAATTAAGAGGTACCATGGTTAGATAAGAGTATATATATAAACAGTGATCTGACTCCAGAAGTATATTCAAGAAAATCAATCCTATATAATGAATTTATCATTTTCCAATGAAACCAATGTCTAGGTATGCCAAGTCAGCACGATGGTAGTTATAGTCCTGGTGTATGGATATGTCGGGTACCACACAAACACTGGGTTCCCTTAACTAAAATATGCACTCAAGAAACTTTTACATTGTTTCCCTAAGTCCCAACCAAATCCTCACCGTGGGTCTAACTTAAACTTTTAACAAAGGATAAATAACGTTTAATACCACTCTTTAAGACTTGACCCACCGGGGCCAACCACTCCTATAGAAAACTAATTTTTCATAACCCAAATCCCATATCTAATAGGCTAGGGGCTTGAAAAGGGCACCAAGAAGGAATAAATATACTAGGAGTCCTCTTCCTAATGAAACTGTATGCATGCACCCAACCATCACCATGTATTAGTTCATAGGGATATAAATTAAAGATTATAACATATGGAGATAAAACATGCATGAAACAAACTCTAGGTAATACATTAGAGTACAACAAAATTGTATGGGGAATAAATAATTCCCACCCAAAAATAAATTATCAACATGAGAAAAACTAGAAATGAAGAAACCTAAGTGAGTGCAGCTTCTGATCTCTAAGATCGGCCATTGTACATTGTCAATACATTCAGCTATCCCTATAATCCACTATAATCACTGTTGACTTTTCCGTTGTCTTTATAAGACACAACACGTGCAGAAAAATCTTGTGAAGGGTTTATTATATGAATACCTTGTAGGAATACTTAAAAAACTAATGAGAGTGATAAAGAGATACAATAACAGTCAACATAACCCAAAGCAATGGGGAACCAAAACCCAAAAGATACACATATATATTCTCATAAAGAAACCCATATGAGAGAGAATATAGATCTCCATCTCATATCCCATCCCTAGTCAAAGAGTAAAACTCCATCGCTGATTCCCATCATGAAAGAAAAACCCACCAAAATATGTGTGGAGGGTCTCGATCATCACAATTGTGCTCCACAACTGAGGGGTTCACAACTCCCATGGAGGATACATACCCTGATAGAACCTGAAGATGAGGGAGTACCATTTTGTAGATAGATATATCATAACCTTTGTAATATTGGGATAAATTAATCTATCTCTATAAAGAATATGGGGAACCTATGCCTTTTTTTGATAGGGAAATACTGACCTTGGAATATCTCCTTCGTGCCCTAGAGTGAAAAGGGAGTACTGACCCTAGAATCTCTATTATAGTATGGGGAACCAACACCCTGGTGAGATAGGGGATTAATGACCCCAGAATCTCTCTGATAGTATGGGGAAACTACACCCTGGTGAAATATGGAAGTATTGACCCTGAAAAATCTTTGATGATCCTTCCTGGTCATTTTCATCACCAAGCATCACCTGAATAAGAACCATCCTCAAAACATTGCATGAAGTATCTCAAAAGACATTATAAAATCTATTATCAAATTCTCCATGGAATACTTCTTAGGATAGGCTACTCATGGGCCAAAATCAAAGTCCAAAAGAAGGATATATGAGAGGAAGAAGTTTATGTTTCAGGTACATAGTGTGTATAGGGTCCCCATAACGTGTGGCCCCACCCTATTTCTTTGTTTTTTTAATCTGTGTACATGGATTAGAGAATGTATTATCATATACATTGTAGCATCCCACCCCCCACTCATTGGCTTGGGAAGGAAGTAGAACATTACTAGACCTTATGTGACATTACCGATACACCAAAGGCTGGAAATAAATTCTAAGGGATTCATAAACATTTGGAGATGATTTTCCATTTGTAGATAAAACAAAAAAACCACAAAAAAACCAAACATACTACTAAATGATGCGTGAGTAAAAAATACAACTCAAATAAAGAAAAACCAACTACTATATTAGAGTACAAAGTATAAACCAATACTAACAAAACAAAAAGACAACCAAAACACCAAAGACACTAACCAGAAACTCTTAATCTACTCTAATATCCAAGTCCACAAGCCCATCCTAAGGTATCAAGAAGAATCACTAAAGAACTGAGATACCTTTCCTTTACCAGTGTATTAATATATAACATCTGAAAATGAACCATAGTTCCCAAGTAGGGGGTGAGTATAAAACTTAGTAGGATTTTACCAAGGAATTATCAACTAAACCCACTGTGAATGAACATGTTAAAAAACTTATAGAAAATAGTTTTAAAATAAGTTATATTGTTTTATATCAAATACTAAAATATTTTTCCAAACCAAAATAGTTTCCATGGAAATAAATAAACAAGAATTTAAAAAAACTTCTCAAAATAATTTGGAATACCCATTCCACACGTTCACACATCCACATAGGCATGCCTAGGTTATAGTTCCAAACTCAAGAGTGGTTTATCATCGATCTACTAAGTGGTCCCAAGGTAACCAATTCCAGGTAACCTAATGGTGCATGCCCATTCCACAGGGTCAAATCTAATTCAAATGAACTCATGCCAACCATGTATTCTAAGACACATGCCCATCCAAACATGTAAATCCATTTCAAATAAAAATTTATTTTATTAAAAACATTATTTTACAAACATTTTCCATGGGAAAAAACAAGTTCATTATTTTAAAATCACCATTTTAAAATTAACATCGTAATTTTTTTAACAAAACCATTTAATTACAACCTTTTTACACAACCATCAATAAAGAAGTTTTCCATCAAGAATCAAACATCAATTTTAAAAAAAAATAAAGAAATTTAATAAATTTGAAACCAATACTTCAATTTATAATCAATAGGATTCAAGAGAGAATGCAACTACCTCTCAAACTTTGGAAAAAATAAATAATAGCACAATAATTTAAAAAACCCGGCTTAAAACTCCAAGTTCTGACAATAGATTTTATTAAATTCAACCAAAATAAACATATATAAACAATATTAGAATCATGAAACATGGATCTATCCCAAATGGATTAGATCTATTATTTCAAGAGAGGGAAGAGGATCAAATCTATGGAAAACGATGCAGACCGAGCACTTACCAGTGAATCTAGGCCTCCAACGCACTAAGATTTGCTTACATATTGCTCTTGGATCAAAAATAAGTGTCTCCACAATCTTGGGAGGAAGAGGAATTTGAGTTATGGCCTAATTAGGGAAAAACAATTGTTTTATGAGGTAAATAAGATTATATCCATGATTTTTTGATCTAAAATTTAATGGTGCCTAGTAAGGGTACAGAATTAGTAAAATTGTGTATTAATTTTGCACAAGACACTACCTCAAAACCACAACTCACATGGTTACATAACATGATTAGAAAAATTATGCAAGAACCATAATATTACACTTTGTTTATCATTGCACAATTTATCTTGGGAAGTCGCACAATATTTCCCAACTAGGCACCTAACCATTCACCTACCTAGTGCCCACTGTTTTATTTTCACATCTTTATAGAGGTGTTTCATGGTTTTTAATAACCATTATCAATATGTGTGCCCCTAGAAAAGCCTAAAAACCATGAAAAGGCTCCCATGAACCTCCCAAAACATAACCTAATAATTTTATATAATTAAAATACATAAATAAGGATCAAGTAACTGAAACAAGGGGTGCTACATTCTCCTTACCATTGGTATTTCTATACTTGAAAAGTAGAAACAACCATTGGCTTGAAATATTTTGGGTCATTGCTCCACTATTTCCTTATCATGATCCCATATTTATTATAAAATTAGACCATGTTTTCATAAAACCCACACTAAATCGATGCTTTTCCCAATAAAGACTTTCTCTTTCTTATCCACATTCAGCACTGGCACATCAACCAATGTAGCATCCGTCTCTAAGTAAAAAAGATCCCATTGAATAAAATGGTCAAGATTAGTTAATATAACTTCAATTCAAATACATGAAACAATTTTTGCACTGAATTGAACCTTGGTGGAAAATATAACTAATATTCCACCTCATCATCTTGTTCAAGTATCTTAAAATAGCCTATGTATCAAGGAGATAACTTTCTATTCTCATCAAAATGACAATGCCCAAGACATAGAGATATTATCAAGAACACATGACCACTCACCTCAAACAAACAAAAAATTCATCAAAGATGATCCTTCTATTATTTCTAATGACTCTAAGCTATCTCTATCCTTTTTCTAAACAATATAATTTTCTCTATTTTCTCTTACACAACGATCGGTCCAACCAATGATGTCTCTCCTGTTTCTGCCCAAAAAATGTGGACATAGAAAAGGATGATAATAAAATGATTCAAAAGTATCCATGTCTATAGAGGCTAGATAAATGTTTTTATATGATAAATACATTAATGGTATGTTCTCCTCCCTTGATCCACTAAAATCCATTACACATTCCATAAGCATGTCTTCCAATGTTTGTATTTTCCTTTCATATTTTCCATTTTTTGAGTTTGATACTCCATGATCATAGTTAACTGTATTCCAAGGGATTTAGATAAGGATTTATAGAAATGTGATGTAAACCTTGGATATTAGTCTGATACTATCTAAAATCATACACTATATCTTTTTACCACTTATTGGATATAGATTTTTTAAGTGTCTTCCACCATATTGGATTTACATATAGGGATGAAATGGACTGACATTATGAGTCGATCCACTATCACCCATATGGAATTGTATTTTTTGAAATATCCTTTATATTCCTATTAAAAAATCCATAATTATATTCTCTCTTTTCCACAAAGTAATTCGTAAATATAGCATTATATCCACAGGTAATTGATTCTCTTCCTTCACCTATTGATAGGTGTGGCATCTCAAAACAAACTCAATCACTTTTATTTCCATTCCAAGCCACTAAAATTATACTTCCAGTGCATTATGCATATTTTTCATTCTAGGATGAACATCCCATTTTTAATAGTGGTAAGTATAAAGGATTTTTTTCTAACAAGACAAAGTTACGACCATCCGATCTTGAAACCATAATATTGATCTTCTGTCAAGATTCTAACCCTCAATATTCTCATCACCATTTTGTTTTGATCTCATATAAACACATTAAGAATTGGATTTTTATGCCTCTTTAACTTTATTGACTAAATCATGAATAAAATAAAATGAAATTAAAACTGCAAATCTACCATGGTCTTCACAATACAAGTGCATTTTAGCTATCACCAAAATTAATTTTCATTGATCTAAAACCTCTTTTTTCTATTGACTGTTTGACTTTTTGATTAATGCATCAGTCATATAGTCCCCTTTACATTGTGTATAAATTAAGTAAAATTCAAAAATTTGAAGATACTCCATTTATCTCCTTTGTCTCGGGTTCAAATATGTTTGTGGTAAAATATGTTTCCAGATCTTATGATTTGTAAACACTATAAATTCCTCAAAAAATAGTTAATAATGTAAGGTATTCAAATCATAGACCATAATAGATAATTCCAAATCTTTTATTGGGTAGTTCTTATCATGAAACCATAATTGATGTGATCAATAAGAAACAAAATGATCTCCCTACATGAGAACATACCCCAAACAAGATCTCGAAGCATCCCAATACATCACATAGCCTTGTCCTGATTCTGGAAATATTAATATCGGTGCTGATGTAAGGAAACAATTAATATCTAGAAAATAATTCTTAAATTCATCATTCATTAGAAAGAAACACCTTTCCTCATCAAGGTTGTCGTTAGTGAAGTTAGTCATGAAAATTCATAAACAAGAGGTCAGAAATAACTATCCAGGATAAGGAAGATGTGTATCTCATAGACATTCTTCAGTGGCTTCTAATAGATCATAGCCCCTATATTTTTTTAATCTATATAAACACATTTTTCAGAGATAACATAGCCAAGAAAATGTACCTATTATATCCAAAAAAAACTTTTAAAGTTTGGAATAAAGAAAATGATCTTTCAAGATACCCTACTCTATAGCTAGGTATTTCTCATGATATGCCATATTCCTTGAATACACCAATATATCATCCACAAACACCACCACAAATGAATCCAAATACCTTTTAAATATCTGATTCATCGATTCCATAAATACAGTTGATGAATTCATAAGACCAAAAGGCATAAAAACATACTCATAGTGTCCATATCCACTTCTAAAATTTGTGTTCTAAATATCCTCCCTTAAAAAACAAAATTAGTGATATCCAAGGCATAAGTCACTTTTAGAGAACCGCCAGTCTCACCTCAATTGATCAAATAGGTCATCAACGTAAGGAATAGGATATAAATTCTTTATCATATCTTGATTAATATTATGATAATCCATAAAAAATCCTAATATTTCCATTCACATTTTTCACAAACAAAAATGGTGTTACCCATATAGATTTACTAGGCTGAATAAAACCTTTTCTTTGCAAGTTTTCCCACTGGTCTTTTAGTTCCACTAATTCTGTCAGTTCCATCCAATAATATGGAAGTGATATAGGATTGGTCCCTAGTAAAAGATAAATTATAAACTCCACTTCTCTTATGGGTGGAAACCATGAGAAATTATAAGGAAAACATCAAGAAACTAATCAATAATTGATGAAAAAAACTATTCCTAAACTCATCTACAACTTCTGAGGTTAAAGATTCTAACTAGTACAACATAGTTCCAACCACTGGCTCTAAAAATCCTATACCACTTGTATTGAAATTTTTATCTCCTCTAAAGAAATACTCGACACCATCAATAGTTGAAAAAATAACCCTTCGGGTATAACATTCAATGTGATATTTGAAAATTCTCAACCAATCCATACCCATAATTATTTCATAGACATCCATCACAATAACATAAAAATCCAAAATAAATTCATCCCCATTGATAGTTATTGAACATTATTTTCACATAAATTATCAACATTCTCTTTAGCCAAGAGAAGTTTGAAGTTTCAAAATAGAAGGAATCATCTCAATAGGAAAACCCAAAAGATCAATAGCATGAGAAGTAATAAACAAATGGGACACACCCATATCAAACAAAGCTGACATGAGGGAAAAATTCAAAAACCACCAACCTCTCCCCATTTAAGGTCCAGATTGATCATCCATAATAATTTTCTTAAATCCATTAAATTTCTTTCTCATCGCACTTTTCTATTTATACCCTTTTGAGATTATATTGGTTGAGGAGTCGTCGTATTCTTAGAATCACCATGGATTGCTCCATTTTTTTATGATTGTTATATTGTTTCACTCATTCCATCAAAGAATATGATTCCTGAGAAGAATGAGATGTGTTTCTATCACCTGACCTTGGAGTACTGTGACAATAGCACTAATGATGTCCCATATGGTTACAATTATGAAATGCTGTAGTTGGTTCCATACAATCTCACTTTATATGATCAAAAGAACCAAAATAAAATGATCCTAACTTAATATTTATTTGAGTAGGAAATTTCATGGATCCCATAGTATGATTCTAAGATATACCACCCCCTTGAGAATAGGTGTCCCTCCTCTTATTTTTTCTAGCATTGGATTTCCCACCACTTCCTATAGAAATGAACATACTTACTCTAATATTATAACCTTAGATATCCTTTTTTACCACTATTTCTCTATTGATGATCTATATATAATAGGATTTACAAAGGATGTAAATATTTGGATGAATCTATAGCCTCAAATACGATTCAAAAATAGATACCTTCAAGGATGAACTTGTAGCAACTTTCGGTGAAAAGTGGACAAAAATTTTAAATTTAGTCACATACTCTATTACTGAGAGATTATTTTTATTCAAACTAAATAAGTTCATTGTTCTAGAAATTATAAACGTGTGGGGATAGAATTGTTTGTTTAAAAAACTACAAAATCCTCCCATGAAATGACTTAGTCCAATTTAGCTTGAACTGCTAAATCCCACCATTGGTGTGCTAAATTTTCTAGCATATATGTTTCAAATTTTACTTTCATCTCTTCTAGCATGAAAAGGAAATAGAAGATATGATTCATCATTTTTATCCACACTTCTGATTTTTCTATCTATGAATCACCCCCAAAATATAGTTGGATTCTACATTTAGAACTAAACCGAATGATCCACTTTCCTTGGTTCATCATTTCTATTCCCTTTGTCCATTGATTGAAAATCTGGGAAAATAATCTCGACCAACTACAAGTTCACATGTGGATTAGGTGAAACCACATTCATAGAATCCTCTTTCAGTTGGTTTCTACAACACCTACCTAGTGTCATTCTCTATAACCCAAAGAAAATCCTTTTAGTCTCACTCTTTAGAAAATGAAGTCTCAGTGATTTCAAATTTAACACATCACACGTATCACAACAAGTCTTTTCAAAATTCAACAATTTCTTTTTTCAAAAAAATTTGGAAATTCCACCATGCATTCTGAAAATTAATCCATTTTTAACTATTTTCAAAAATAAATATTTTTCAACAAAACATAAATCATTACTCAAAATAAATCATGAAATCCTTTTGGGAAGTCATTTCTATCAATGCATGTCATGTTCTTCTCATCGTAAAAACCCATGATAATGAGGTAACAACTCCTAGAAGTGTCTCAAAACACTCATATACCCAAACACCCAGATAACTTGAAGTTAACCATAAATATGTTAGCTATGCCTTTTTATTCTATATATTTCAAGTTCCAATGATCATATATTCATTATAACAACCCAATTAAAGGACTAAACAATGATGATTTTCAATTCCAAGACCAAATAAAATGATATCATTTGTAACATCTCGCCCCTCACTCATTGTACTGGGAAGGTGGTGGAAAGTTACAAGGCCTTAGGAGACATACCCAAGGCAACAAAGGCTGTAAATAAATTCCAAGAGCTTCATAAAAATTTGGGGGATAGTTTTCCATTTGAATAAAAAATAACTAAACCACAAGACAAAACCAAACATATTATTATATGATGCAAGAGTACAAAATACAACTCAACTAAGGACAAAACAACTACTGTATCAGAGTATAAAGTATAAAAAAACCAGAAAAAAATCAAAGACAACAAAAACACCAAAGAAACCAATTACAAACTACCAATAACATCCAAGATCCAAGTCCACATGACTAGCCCAAGGTATCAATAATCATCACAAAATAACTAAGATACCTTAACTTTACCTGTGTCTTGATATATAACATCTAAAAATGAACCATAGTTCCCAACAAGGGGGTGAATATAAAACTCAGTATGATTTTCTCAATGACTTCCCAACTCATTCCACTAGGACAGAACATGTTAGAACATTTATATAAAAAGAATTAAAACAATTTAAAGTAACTTTTATCAAATCATAAAATATTTTTCTGAACTAAAATAGTTTCTATGCACAAAAATAAAACAATTCTTTAAAAACCATTTCTAAAAAAACATTTTTTATACCCATTACACACACTCACACATCCAAACATGCATTCTTGGGTGAAATTTCCATACTCATTAGAGGTTTCTCATTGATCTACCAATTCATCACAAGGTAACCAATACCAGGCACCCTATTGGCACACGCCCCTTCCACAGGGTCACATAGAATGAAAATTAACTCAAGCCAACCATGTATTTCAAAATCCATGCTAAGACAAACATTAAAATCCATTTCAAATAAACATTTATTTTATTTAAAAAAATAATCAAACCTTTTCCATGGGAAAAAAGGGTCGTTATTTTAAAATGACTATTTTAAAATTAACAACACAAGGTTTTCCAAAAAATCATCCAATTTCTTCCATTTCACAAAACCATCACTAAAGAGGTTTTCCATCATGAATCACACATCAATTTCACAGCCAATTTCTATCAATTCAATCAATTTGAAACCAAGCCTCTAGCTTCAAATCAATAGGATTCGAGAGGAAATTCACCAACCTCTCAAACATTAGTGAAAACTAATAATCGTGCAAAAAAATTAAACTTCTAGCATAAATCTCCTAGAACCGACCATAGATATTATACCCTTCAACCAAAAAAAAAACATATCTCAACATGCTAAGATTCACCTATGAATCACTCACAGATCAAAAGGAATTGTCTCCACAACCATAGGAGGAATAAGAAATAAATTTATAGATTGATTAGGGGAAATGAGTGGTTTGTGAGTAATTCATATAAGACCCATGATTTTTGGATCTAAAATTTAATGTTTCGTGGTTAGGGTGAATGGTTAGGAAAAACATGCACTAATAATTATTTA
This sequence comes from Viscum album, assembly GCA_963277665.1. Lineage (NCBI taxonomy): Eukaryota > Viridiplantae > Streptophyta > Magnoliopsida > Santalales > Viscaceae > Viscum > Viscum album. The sequence continues at coordinate 1,364,398,983 of OY728151.1, read as the reverse complement.
TTCATTTCCTCAAACCACACCTCACATGGTTAGATTGTATGGTTATACAAATTATCATCCAACCATGTTATTCCCCTCTGTTCATCATTTCATGGGTTCTCCTGAGTAGCTGCAATGATTGGCCAAACTTTTTGACTAATCATGAACCTACCTAGTGCCACTTTTTTAGTTTCACAGTTTTCTAGAGGTGTTTCATGGTTTCTAATAATCGTGCTCAAACTGTAAACCTCCATAAAAGCCTCAAAAATATGCCAAATCTCTTCTGAACCTCCCAAAACAAAACCCAATCATTTCATATACTTACAATACATAAATAAAGGGTCAAGTACCTAAAACTATGATTGATTAACATGGAATTTAAGGGGTATACATGTCATTTTTTATCCACATGGGACCTTTACATGTTCCCCTAGTTGTGCCCATGTTCAATGGTTTGTGCCCAGAAACTGGCCCGTCTCTGTGTACTCCCAGAGTACATAATGTGTCCACCCAAATTGGGTCTTCGGTGTGTTCCATTTGGTATATATCTTTTACACTTAATGAGGTTAAAATTAAATGTGGTCATATCCACACAGTGTGTCATCCTTAACTTCAAATGAAACTGTCATCATCATCGAAACTTAAGAACACATTGTGTGTTCTTCTGCACTACATGGCATGTAGTCTTGTTTTCCTTAGAAAGTTTAGATCTTCCATGTAGCATTTTTATCCATAATTTATACCCTGAATAATGCCTAAATACCACCCCCAAATTTAAGTTAACCACATACAATAATCATTTTCATACCTCCAATGGCTGAAAAATAGAACCCAGTGATCCATGTGAAGCTCGCAATGACACCTGTGCACCTCTCACTCAATCCCATCACCCATTAGGATCTCAGATACATGGATTATCACCAAAATCCTATATCCTTATTAAATAGATCCATAAAATATCTATCCAATTGTATTTCATTCTACTGTAATGTATCTGGGGGTTCAATCACCTTTGAACTCACCCCAACAATGTCAAACCACAACCCTATAGGCCAACAGTAAAGAACAAAATGAACGAATAGGGGAAAGGAATAAGAAAAATTTGTCAATGTAATTATCCAATAATTCTTTTACAATGATCATAGATCAAGTAAACCCAATTTGAGAATCATTGCATGTCAATAATGCTAATGTAAACAATTTTAGCATGCTCATGTGAAGGGATAACTAACTCATATTAAAAGTAGATATAATATCCATGGTCAATATTTTAATAAAAAAAGAAAAATCCATAATTGATGATCCATAACTCGATTATGGATCAAAAATTTCTAAAGAATGTGTTCTATAGAAAAGTATAACACCTATTGCATCTGCTACCTCTCGATCCACCTAGATCTGATCATTGTTCATTATCTGATTCTCATTCACCAATGAGGAACTATGTGAACCTCCTATGAGATCTCATAAGGGTTATGAGGATAACCCATGGAAAATATACATAATATGGTATTTATATATAATTTTATTTAGGACATTTAATAAAACAAATAAATAAATTATTTATTTATTTTAATTAAATGTACCTGCTAATGGTTTCCTCAACCGAACATCTAGTTTTGACCAATATTAGGTCACACCTTGGGTAAACCCCACATCATGGAATCAACTATGGTCTTTTATTTATGAAACCAGGATCTACTCAGGATTTATTTTATTAATCCAAAAAACTTCATGTGTTTGATATTAATATATTTAATATTTTTTATAATATCAATTTGAGGCTCATCGGGCCTCAAAATATTTCACCGTCTCAACGCCTGGCTCAACAAATATTCCTTAATATATTTCAAAATCTAATAAGGAAGAAAAAACGTTCACTATAGCACATGTCATTTAACTTTAAGATTAGTTCAACAATCATAAAATTTATAAAATCAAACTCTTAAAAAGATATTCCTTAAGATAAAAAGACTTGATTACTTTCTTCTTCATTCCATAATCCAAGCTATATCAATTTTCATATCAAGATTTTATATCTTAGATACTTCATTTTCAACAACTTATTTCTTTCTAATTTCTTCATAATATTGACATAAATGAAAATTTTCTATTTCATTAACTGTTATGGGCAACCAATATTAATAAATGAAAACAAATAAAACTCATATACAGAGTGGGAACTTCCATATCCCCCTTTATATTTATTATAGATACCTTAAATATACCTTCAATGTTCTTTTCAAATGAATATGATAATATATGAATCTCTAAACTTTACTTTTTAAACATTCATTTCACATTAACTCTCCCTTATTGAAAATAAATACAAAGTTCATAGGAAATGGGTATCATCCCATACCTAAGAAATGTTCCATTCATCATTTCTCTCTAAGTCTATGTTAGTCATTCTCAGTGTAGAAAACAATATGATTTGATTTAGACAATAAAGTTTCTCTTTGAAAAATGATCTTGATTCCTCAATAAATGTGAAATCATATACTATTATTCAAGGGTTATCCACTTTTATTATGGTCTAAATATTTTCAATTGAGATGTGGAACATTTATATGAACAATAAACCTAAAACTCATGCACTCACATCAACAAAATATATCAACAACATTCAAGTGAAATAAGAAGGATAGGTGTCCTTGGAGAACTTTCATTCTTTTACATTTCTTATGTAATTAATTAATTTAATTAACCCACCCCCTATATTATGTTTATTAATTTTGATACCCAAGGATAAGATATTATGAAAATAATCCCTTTTTCAATGACATGATCTTCAAGCACGTTCCAAAATAATTATAATTGTGAAAAATTGAAATAGTGGTTTTGGTAGCAAATTAATCTTTCATCATTTTTCTCCCCCTAAAGGGAAACACTTCTCAACATATTTATAATGGTGTACCTATTCAATAATAGATTTCATGATGTTCTAATATGGATAAAACACCAGAATGTATCATCAACTTCTGACTATCCAGATTTAAAAACTTCCACAATTTCACAAGGAATAATCTTTTCCAATAATGTTTCTCCAGGATACCAAATATAAGATAAAAATAAGATAGTTTATTCTTTATCCTTGTTTTTTAAGATATAAAATCACACTCTCTAACTTCATCATAGATTATCTTATATTATATTTTCAACTGAATACCAATCGAGTAATCAATTTAGGGATGATAACTTCTTCATCTTTTATAAAAAGAAGTGACAACACTCATTGCTTCTCAAGTTCTCCCCCTGAGAAATTTATTCATCTTTAATTCCCTAATTTATAAGTACAATTAAAATAAACAAATATTAAGGGAATAAGATGGACCTTCCTTGATTCATTGATGAGACAATATAGGTTGATATTGTTTTCTATACTAAGTTTTACCATTTCCTCTTGTCTTCATGATTGAATATCTAAACTTATGTACATATTTATGTTGGGGAATCATGGATGTATTCAAAATATCTTATTTTTTGTGTGGATATTTTTTATTCTTAATAGACTTCATATATGATTCATTATTAACCCTCTATAGGACTACTTCTTATTCTGGAATAATAGTTAAAAAACATTTTGTACAATGTTTAGTTTTGTCATATCTCTCACACATAACTTCTTTAACATAATAATATTATTTTGTTAACAAAGTATCATTTACTTTTTATTCATCGTGTGTAATGTGTTCTTTCCCTTTTTCAATAGCCTTGTATTTTTCCTCTTATATTTTACTTATTCTCTCCAAATATCTTATCCAGATAACTAACATGTTATTAGGAATATTGGTAGTAGGTTTGGATTTTTCACATAATTTATTTTTAGTTTCATCCATAATAGTAGTTCTTTTGGATGAATCACTTTTATTATACCTCTTGGATTTGGAATCCAAGGTCATCTTACCTTTATTACTTGAAATCTTCTTGGGATATTTTTTTTATAGAATGATTCTACTTTATTCCCAAGGTTGATACTTATTTCTTATCCAACTTTTGTGGTCATATTTTCTCATCAACTTTGGAAAAATATTGAGATGAAAAAGAACCATTCATATAACCACTACTATTTCATGAACCAAAGATATTATAAATTTTAAAAAATCTATTTAAAGTATAAAGATTTTTATAGGCCTATGAATATTTCTTCTTCATCTATGGCTTGATCCCCCTAGACATGGGACTTTTTTGTGCTTTATATTTTATGGGATTGTACCGACAATCTAGTGCACAATGCCCAAATATGTTGCAGAACCAACATTGACCCACAAACCTTGATCTACTTTTTTATTATTTATGATTTTTTTGGGTCTTATTCATATAATTATAGGAACTTCATAGAGAACCATCTTACACACTCTTTTTCCTATCCACCCAAGTCGTGGTGGTTGGTTTCTCACTTTTCCTCATCCATAATTTCATATATTTTGTTTTAAAACCTTCACTATTTATAAAATATAAATAAAAAACATTATTACAAGATATTATGGAAGGTACCTATTTCTTCACAACTGCTTGAGATAGATCATTGAACAAATTTATGATCATCTTATCACATGTTGTAGGTTTTACAACCTTAGATTCCTCCAGTGATAATTGAGTATTAGTAGAAACTATATCCTACATTTGTGAAGTCTCAATATATATCTTCTCAAGATTGTCCAAATAACATTCCAATTCTATAAATTTCATATTGAGGATGATTTTATAATCATCAATCATAATAATATTCTCTTTACAAGTCTTCTTTATTCATTCAACTTTTCATTCATGTAGTTTAACTTTGTTTTGTAACAAAGATTCAAGTACTTTGATCTTCCTAAATTTTTATTCCAATTATAAACCCCTAACATTAATGTTATTTTTAAATTTCTCTTTAAGTTAATGGATCTTTTATTCCATAATTTCTAAAGGATCCAACTTATCTATAGAGATTTGAAAATTCTATAAATTTTATTTTAAATCCATATCCATTACTTTTAACTTCTCCTAACGATTAGTGATCGCTTCACGTATGCTTTCATATATCCCATAGATAATAGAGAATAATTAATTATCATATCCATGCATCATATACTTTAATTAATCAGTTGATAAATAAAATGACATGTTATCACTACCACCATTTCTTGGATGTTCTTCATGATAGTTCTCAAAGGAACTAACACATACCACTTGATCACTTGAGGTAGAGATATTATCCATCTCCTTGGTAGAAAATTGAGCCACTTGCTCTTCACTCTCGAATTATGATATTTCTTCATTTTTTTCAAGGCATGTAGATAATGATACTTACTCTTCTTTAAATAATATTGGATTCTTATTGAGCTTCCTTTTCTATTAATTTATCCAATTCATCAAAGTATTGGTAGATATAGGCTTCTTCTTATAAATAACTGAATCTTCACCAAAACTGAACTTCATTGTTAACACATAGAGGAAACATAAATCTTAAAAAGAGAATGATTGAAGATCATATAATCCAATAAAGTTGAACACTGGATCCGATTCTAATTTAGAGGACCATGTTGGGATATAATGAACATTGAGAGGGGAGGTGAATCAGTGATGGGAATTTTTCACTAATTATAACTTTTATCCCTTTCACCCCTTAGACCTATTATGATCTTGATTATCCTATTCTATTTTTATTATATTAGGCAAGTATATTAAAGAAGATAAATGTGGAACATGATATTTTTTCAAGTTTCCCTACTCATTAAGATCATCTATTCCTTATTGTGTATGGAGATGACCAGTACATGGATTATTCACAATAATAAGTTCCCAAGTTATAGTGGTGTGGCTAGAAGTAAATCCTTAGCTAGTGTGGGTTCCTACACTATAGGAGGGGAATAAAAAAATTCAATTCCCTAGACTTGTGAAGACCTATACCAACTTGAAACTCCTCACTGGTTCTTTATACTACCGATAAAGACATTTTTTACCCTCTTTATTAAGTTACTTTGTAACACTAATAAAGTATTCCAATAGATGAGACTTATGTTGAATGTAAAAAATGATTATTTATTATTCTACTAGCTTCTTCACCTGTTACTTTCTCATAATCAAGCAAGACAATCTTCTTCGTCGTCAAAACAACAAACTAAAGCTACACAATCTTCTTCTTCTCCCTATGTAATCAAATATGAACAGTACACTCTTCTTCTATTTTTCTTTCTTTCTTCTTTGGTGAAAAATAGTTTGCACAAAAACTTATTATTATTCTTCTTATAATTAGAAACTTAATTTCTGATTCTTTAAAAAATAAAAAACTCATCTTAGCATCATCACATTTACTTCTTTGCCTTTTGGACTTTAAAAAACAACATGGGGTATTAAATTACATAGTTGGATTCTAAATATCTTTGATACAAAATATCAATAATGATTATAGTATTGGTTCATTATACTTCTTGGTGTGGATAATATTTGAGTAATTGGGTCTCAATATTCTTTTAATATTATTTTATAACCTTGCACTACTCAATGCACCTTCAAATGTAGTTTATATATCATGTTCAAGCATTCCCTGAATATTACAATCACATATAAATTGATGATCCTTATTATTTTATATTCCCACCCAATGTATTTATTATGTGTAGCATTTATTTCAATGTATTTCCCACATTTTTGTGTGAATGATATCATTCATGTTTTATTATTCATGTTTGTGTAGTCATGAACAACCAAATAAATTCATCTCATTCTCTTTGGTTGAAATAGTTATATAAACATGGGGTCTTGGAGGTTATATTGTACTGATCAAACCCCTTAACAAAGAAAGATAAATCAAGGATCCACACTAATTATATTTTTCTCTTCGCATACACAAAAACAAATACCTAGAACTTATTTATTTTCACATAGAAGAAAAATTATGAGAACCTCCTCTTTGTACAAGTGAAAAAATTAAGTGTTTGATTTCTATTATCCTTCATGTATAAAGTTAGTGATCATAGAATTCCCTGTGCATATTAAAGGAGCTTCGTGAAAACTAGTATGGTGTCATGGAACCAATTCATAATGAATCTATTCAAGTTTGATAAAAACAAGTTGAAAGATCTTGATTCTCATTTACAGTTTGTTTTCATAACTCAGTGAGAGTGTATAACTTATGAACAGACTCACAAAACCAAATTCTTTACACTATATATGAGTTTGGTTCGCCTCTTCTTTGTATGTAAAAGACACTTATGGAACATATGCTTCCTTGAAAAATAAAAAGCTTCGATGATGCTCTATTTTCTAAAAACTTAAGCTCTCTGAATAAAAACATGCACAGTAGCACCTATCTTGGGTTATGGGATTCAATATTTATAGATGAGGACTCCACTACATTAGACCACAATAAATACTTCTTTTTATGTTGTGTAAAATAATAATTTGAATGACCAAATATCTTATAATTTATTATCTTTGAATGTGGGTTGTGTGATATCGATAATAATGGTATATTTATTATATGAATAAAACTCATGTGAATGTGATAAATATATCATGATCCACATTTTATAAGAACTAACTTATTCATGAATATAGGATGCATAGGCATTATTTTGAAACTCTGTATCATCCTCAGATAAATTATTAGTCTTAAATTATCTATACAAATGAAGTTTCTTGATGCCTTAATCATATTTGAAACTCTAGGATGATCTAATGACACTAGAATTCACAGATGGATCATCTGTAAATTGTGGCATGAAAAACACCTGATGTACTCTAGTGCATGTAGGTATCCTTTAAAATGATTGGAGGTAGAATATGATGTCACCTCAATCAAAAATCCCGGATTAAATAAATCAAAAACTTTTGTCATATCGGTATATTTAAATGATATAAAAGAGTGACCATGTTCCATGCATTCCACATAAAAATCATGAGCAGTTGGGAACTTAAATTTTAATCAATATATTCCATCACCACTGTAGTCTACAACATCAGGGTTAGATCTAGAAACACCTTGCACCTTACACCCACATGGGTCATTCCACACCATTGTGTGATACATGGGTGCCCCATAGGTGCTCTATGTGCCCACTCTCACACCTTACTACATATTCAATCACTTTCTATTACTTCTATGACTCCCCTCTTCCACCACTGTGGATGGATGAGGGATAACTCTACCCAAAAAAAAGTGACTATAGGGTCCCCTTGGACATTTTAGTGGATGGCCAAATTTTTTTATAAAGTCCAACTAAAAGAATTACCCAATATTTAAAATAAACTATATTCCATAAGTGTATCACCACCAAATTTTTTCACTTCTCCACAAACCATCATAAAAATAACATTTTTCAATGGATTCTTCTTTTCATGATCTTAAATAAAGTCTTATTCATGAAAATTAATATTTTAACGCTCTCAAAATTAGCTCCTCATTCAAAAAATAAATATTTCATGAACTCATTTGATTAATTATTCTCCTATTTTGTAATATAAAATCCAAATAACTCTTCAACATAATATCCTAAAACAAATAACTATTCACATGTTCTAAAAATTCTCTTTATCTACAAATAGATGGGATATCAATCGTCTTCATTGTTGTAGACAATGTGCATTATCCACTCACCATGATCACAAGTACTTGAAGTTTAAGAGTGGTTCAAAAATATTAAAACATACAAACTCTAAGTATTAAAAAGAGATTCATTAAGATAATAAGACTTGAATAATTTATAATTCATTAAATCATCCAAGCTATATCAATTTTCATATCAATATTGGATATATTGGATACTTCATTTCCAGCAACTTATTTATTTATAATTTATTCAATATATTGAAATAAATAAAATATTTATATTTCATTAAATATCATTGAAAACCAATATCAATCAATGAAAAAAAATACAACTCATACACAAGGTGGGATCATCAGTATTTTGATGTATTTCCTAAAGAGTTTCCTGATCTTCCTCATGAATGAGTGTTTGAGTTCTCAATTAAACTTATACCTGGGAATTGTTTGATATCCAATTATCTATATAGAGTAGAACCTATTTAACTATTATAATTTAAGAATAAATTACAGGAACATTTAGACTTGGTTTCATACACCCAAGTGATTCACCATAGGGTACACCAGTTTTCTTTGTCAAGAATATGGATGGGTTGATATGTCTTTGTATTTATTATCTTGAACTTAAAAATATCATGACAAAGAATAAGTATCTATTTCAACATATTTATGAATTATTCAATTAGTTTTGTGGAGATCAAAACTTCTATAAAGTGGACCTCTAAAAATTTTGTCATCGGTTAAAGGTGAAGAAAGTGGTTATTCCTAATATCACCGATATTTTTGGATCCTTCAAATAAAAATTCAATTGAGGATTAGTCTTGATTAGAATTTTTAATAGATATCCATAGTTTACTTATAATATCTAGTTATTTCCAATAATTTTTTAGAAACTTACCAAAATTTTAAAACCTGCTAACCAAGCTGACTCATAAGGGAGTCAATTTTTTTGGACTAATGAATGTGAATAGAGCTTCAATTAATTAAAATTGAGGCTTATCACTACACCTATAATTACACTACACACAAGTAGAGAACTATTCATGTAATATAGTGACACTTTAAATAAGTTCTTATGATGTGTATTGATGAAAAATGATAAAGTGGCACTACAACAAAAGCAGCCCTTAGTGGCGGTTTTTTTCCCATTTAGCGGCGGTTTAAACCGCCACTAAACTTGGCATCGGAAATCTTTTAGCGGCAGTTTTTTCTATTTCGCGGCGGTTTAAAAAATGTGTCGTAGATGCCTCATTTCTTGGCGGTTTCTCTCCATTTAGCGGCGGTTTTATGGGTATGCCACACTTTTTTATTCGCGGCGGTTTTAACCGCCGCAAAATTATGCCGTTTGATGCGCCTATTTTGCAGCGGTAAAAACCGCCACTAAATATAAACGTAATATATTTAGCGGCGGTTTTAACCGCCGCTAAATACTGCCCAGCAAGGCATTTAGCGGCGGTTTTAACCGCTGCTAAATGCTACCAAGTATGGCATTAGCAGCGGTTAAAACCACCGCTAAATGCTGAACTGGAAAAAAAAAATTGGTTCTACTACACCACTGCCCTGAAAAATAAATCAAACCAGAATATAGAGATCACCTAGGTTTCATGGGGATCTCGACCCCCTTCTTGGTAGTGTAGGATAGCGGTATAATAAATAGAGAAACAACATACACTAATTAAATCAACAATAAATGAAAGACAAAGCATTGGATGAATAATATAAACTAAATATAAAAGGCCAATGACAATTTACAACCATGAATTCATGTCCAGATGAAGATAAAAAACTAAAAAATAGTATAAATATAGAAGGTAGCATGATACACATTAGTACATGAATAAATAAAATAACTAAAATCCCTAAGGGAAGAAATCTAAGAAACATACATCCACCCTGAAAATAGGGGAAAAGATATTGTACCTTGATAAATTAGGGATCGATGGTGATAAAATCTGATGATGGATGAAGGAGAACCATCAAATCCTAATGAAGGGAGGTGGAGAAACCCATAGAGGAGGGAGCTGCGAATGCTGGAGAAGAAGGAGGAGGAAAGAAAGGGAGTTAAAACATTTAACCTATTAATGGAAAAATGGTAATTTCACCCTTAAGAATAGTTCACATGGTTTGGCTATATGAATTTCCAAACCGTACACCAACCGTGAGACTCCCACTACTTAGGAATCCTACCTCACATGATTTCCCCACATAGTTTACCCTAACCATGTGACAAATGTGTAATGAATTGTGTGATAATAATGCCTAAGTGGCACTAACCATGTGAGCTAGGAACACAGTTTGGAAAACTGTGTGAAGCCCATGTGGGGCACTTCTTCTCACCTACTCCAGCAGCATGGTTTTCTACTACAGGTTCGCACAGTTTTAGACAAACAGTGTGCAACTATCATACCACCCAAACTTGATATTTTTGGTGCTTACCTAGGCCCGTTCAACTAGATAAATGATCACATCATCATCCCTTTAAGCATCCAACCGATGGTGCTCCCCACCATAGGTTTTAACATTAACAGAAAATTATGAACCATAGTATTCTCCACCATTGTAATTTCCTATAAAGAATATCCAAAGATTTCCAATGATAATATTGGAATTTTTCCTCTGATTGGGAAATCCTAAATACTTCTGAGGCCATAATAGGGACCTTACTATAAAGAAACAGTCAAATGCCAATCAGCCTAACTGAAACTAGTCATGCAATCTTTCTCAGAAGACATTTTCGACCCTTTCATGACACCCACATTAGCCTAGTGACATGATTTAAATGGATACTTTCACCTATATACATCTAAGAAGAAGTGTAATAATTCAATCCACTTTCAGCTAACCATTCCCAAGATACTCATCTTAGATGACTCACATATCACAACCTGAACCACAATTCCTTCCTCTATGAAATCCCATGTTTACCACAAGCACATTCACATAATCCCATACCTGACTTTCAATGAAATTTCTTAGTCATTCCATCACCTAACCATTTAATACATTGTTCCCCAACATGAACAAGGGTGGAACCTAGATCCATCCCACTATAATCATTACCCTTTAAATATCACCTTTGAGTCCGACGATAAGTTTGGGATAAAATAAGATCATCAAGTTAGAGTCCAAGTAACTATCCCTAGGTAGTCCATACTCCAAGTTTACAAGTGAGATGTTGGTAAAAGACCAAAACATCCACATAAGATCATTGACTGAGCCTAGAATTACATTCATCTAGTGATCAAGTCAAAGGAAACGGTTGGTGTCCAAAAGTCTGTCCAAGGCATTCCTACACAGGAACTCAGGTATCACACAAGAACTAACCATGACTCGATAAAAACCATGCATCCCGCATGAAACATTGATAAAACCTATTTATTAAAAAAGAATAACACTTGATAGCTTTAGCTCGGTATATAACCGATGCTCTCTTAGTGCATCAAGGATGACGTAAAGATAGGGGACATGCTCGTTGCTAAGCAAGAGTACACTAAGAGAGTATAAATATTATCAGAAGATTGGAGACACTTCCATCACCTCTAAGACACTTCCATCACTTCTACTACCTAGAAGGACATTTTTACTATATCTGACATGATGTTCCCCAAATTAGGAGTGTCCTAGTCATGAAAAGAAGAGATAGACCAACTGCTCATAAGAGAACTAGGTTAGATTCACCTTAATCGCACATGTGACACTTATCTGATTCACACTCACAAACTCCATAACATTTTTCATAAAAGATGAAACCAACCCGACCAGCGTGTCAGAACACCCAATCCATTTATGAATCGAGCTTACACAATGGGGCTACCCGAATGCTGCTATATAGTAGAAATGGTATTAATATGGGTTACATATATGGAAATGTTTGGTGGCAACTATGTGCCATAAATGTTACATATACAAACCAACCGTTATCATACTTGTTCAACACATCAACAATACTACTACTCATCATCTGATGCTGCATCATCACCCTCTCCACCTTCATCTTCACCACCTGCTGCCACCTGTAAGAACATTATATTGAAAATTAAATATTGTTGCATATTTATAATAAAACTTAAAACCAATAAAATTTTGCAAACTAAATGATTTTGATTTTTTTGTGATTTACCTGCTCACCACTACCCGATGCACTACCACCGGGGGCATATCTGCTCATATACTGACATATTTCAAGCAACTCTTTCTGCAAACCAGATATCTGATCCCCCTGCTGGTGAACTGTGTTTCGTAGAGAAGACATCTCCCTCTGAGCATCTTCAGGTATGAAATGACTATAAGAAGGAGTATATGTAGCCGAAATCCCTGATGGCATGCGAAAGACCTCAGATGGTACAGGTCCCAAACCCATCCCACGCACTCTACCAGGATGCTCCTTCCCAAGGACTTTACCAACCGGGTCATCCTGGGAGACTGAGTAGGATTGCCCAGGATTGGCATCCCATATTTCTTTAATTTTTACCTATAAATCAAATATAAATATATATTAACACATTAAAAACTGATAATAAGTTATTATAATAAATAATTGACTTCATACCCCAACTTCTCTGGCAGGTTCATTAACAAAACTTCCATCTGTTTTTTTATGAACATCCAACCACAGTTCTGTTCGGGATGCGTCATGCCCTAAACTATGTGACTGCATTAAACAAAGATAAATCAACAATTAAATATGTTAAATAGATAATATTATCTTATAAATATTTAAACTAATTAAAAGATTACCAATGACATTCGGCTTCTTGAAAAGCTTTTTGAACCCGCGGTGTGTGGGATGACCTGCTTTGCCCGGTTTGAAGCATTCTGTCTTGAGAGATCCGGAAATAAATAAAATTCAATTTAACAGTATTGTATTCAATGTCTATATCCTCTTCATGTACATGTATAAATGTAAAATGAGGATAATATAATAATATATATTTCAATACCATCCGCTTCTCATCACGATGTCTATCGACAAAAACCTTCCACTGTTCTTTCGGTACCCCACTGGGTAGCTTCTCATACATCTGCTGCAAGGTCAATGAAGTATCGTTGACATCACACCACAAACTCCATTTGAAATCTTTCCATTTTTTTCCAAGATTTTTCAATGTCCACTTCTGTGCTATCACATCAGCAACGGTAAAGTGGAAGAACATCTGTATACAGAAATTCATTTTTAATATATTAGTAACATGACATTCAATTAAACCATAAAGTAATAAAATTACCTTTATCTGAGAATCATAAACTTCATTTTTCCAGTTTGGAGGCATATGCCTCCAATCATCATATGAAATAGGCAGGGAAATGGGCTCTGCTGCCAGTTGACCTATAATCTGACCAAGTAAACATGTGGCGTCATCCGTCGGGACCCCATAAGAATCAAATGGCACCACTATCTTCTCGCCATGCATGTTCCAAACATCAGAACTTTTTATGTGTTTTTCCATGGTTGCATTGTTTTCATCTGCAATGAGCAAACAATTACTATAAACAAAATGCAATAAATTTATTTAATTAAAATTTGTACCTATGACTGTGACCCTCCAGAATGTCCGTGATGAAATGGAAGGGGCGTGTCGCTGCCCCACGGCTGAGGCTCCTGTAGGGGGAGGCGATGACTCATCCTCTAATGAGGCATCCACTGATGGTGTCAGAGATGGTGCAGGGGGAGATGATGCAGGGATGTAGGCAGCTGCTGCCTTAGATGTCGTGGGGACAGACGGATCGTCATCTATCGCAGAAGTAGAAGGAATGGTGTACCGCTTCTTCCTTGGCATTCCTATCATTTAATCAAATAAAATTAAGTTCAGAATATATATTTCAAAAAATTTATGCAGAAAAAAAAATTAAAAATGATAATAGATGCCCAGTACTAACAAACAAAATATATATAACAATGATAATGAATGACTACAGAAATGAAACAAGTGGTTGCTGAATGAATAAATAATTGTACATACAATCATTTTCCCCTTCAATCATGTCGGTTTCCTACTCCATTGCTTCATCCACTTCATTCATCCTTGCTAGACTAATATTTTCAATATCATGATGGACAAATAATTATGCTTCCTGTTGTTGATGAAATTCAATTGTAGAGGTCAAATCTTCCACTTCATCACCCATATCATACAAATCTCTTTGTATTAAGTGAGTAACTACACTCCACCCTTCATCCACAACATCATTCACATAATATACCATTTTTTCCTGCGATGCTAAGATATATGGATCATGCAGTTCACGATCACCAACATCCATCAAGCGAGAGAAGTTTACAGAAGTAAATTGCAAGGAATCTCTTTTAACACCTCTGATAATATCGACCCACTTTCATTTGAATAAAACAATAGAAAAATCCCCGTGGTAGTTTAATTCAATAATATCATGCAGCTTTCCATAGTATTCCACTTCAGCAAATGTAAATATACCACTATTCTGTGTTTTCAAACCCACTTCTCGATCGACTGTACGAAATCTAAAACCATTCACATTATAAGCGCTGAACTTTCTAACTTGTTTTATAGGACCTCTAGCAAGAAACTTCAAATCTTCTGACAAGTCTGCTCGAGTATCAGTATTCATGATCTGAAAAAAAATTTAATAGATTTTCAAATTGTATGTGTCAAACTAATATTCGTATTTATTGCAATATTTATAAACTTACACGTCGTGCAAACCATTCTACCAGCTCTTTATTCACAGTTTCATTATATCTTTTTCATTTCGTGTTCGGCCTCTCATTCGTCTCTTTGTTTGTATCCTCAACTCTTCAATAAATGGATCTGCAATTTCACTATTTAGCAGCACATATCTATGTGCCTGTAATAATTCCAATTCTGTTAGTGTCGTGTATGAGGTCCTCCGAACTGATCAGCCAATAGCAGGAAATATTTTTGATTTCTGATGCATTTGAGAATGAGTTGACGTGTCGTCAACATGTCCAACTCGATTAAATATTGTCTCAATATCATCCAAATATCTGGAACAAAAGGTGAGACACTCCTCGGCCAAATAGCCTTCAGCAATAGAGCCTTCTGGTTGAGCTTTATTTCTCACGTATGCTTTCAAATGCCCAAGATATCTGTGAAAAAAAAAATATTATGCATTTATTTAAATGCCAAAAATTTTTTACTTAACTGGAAACATATAAATAAAATACCTCTCAATTGGATACATCCATCGATAATGAACGGGGCCTCCAAATTTAGCTTCATCAACCAAATGCACAGTTAAATGCATCATGACAGTAAAAAACGATGGAGGAAAGATCATCTCCATTGCACAAAGGGTCAATACAAACCTCTCCTGTAGGTTGTCAAGCTGAAATGGATGTAGAGCTTTCTCACATAATTTCCTGAAAAATGTGCAGAATTGGAGTACAACAGCAGTAACTTTTTTAGGTAATAATGTACGCAATGCCAATGGTAGTAACTTTTGTAACAAAATATGTGAATCGTGACTTTTCAATCCATATAACTTATGATTCTTCAAGTCAACACACCTTGAGATGTTACTCGAATACCCATCAGATACCTTCACATTATTTAAAATTTGAAGGAACGTATCTTTATCCCTATTTTTCATTGAAAAAATGGTTGGAGCATACTTTTCATTCTCATCTGGCCAGAGATCACGTTTTATGTTTATTACTTGTAAATCTTTGCAAGCATTGAGATGATCCTTCGACTTTACATGCTCATTAAGTAATGTGAAAATCAAATTATCACATACATTCTTCTCAATATGCGTCACATCAATATTGTGGCGCAAAGAATTAAATTCCCAATACGGAAGTTTGAAGAATATACTTTTTTTCTTCCATTGTTGCGTTCTGATTTCACTTGACGATGCACTTCGCACTCGTTTTCCGCTATCATTCAAATGATGAACCTTCCCAAATTCTGTTTTAACATTTTAAAGCTATGTCAATATTTCAGAACCGTTTAACAACTTTGGAGGTGGTCTACGATCAATGGAACCATTAAATTTTGATTTGTTCAGCCGAAATCTATGAGATGCATCAAGAAATCTTCGATGGCACAAGAAGCACCATTTTCTACTGTGAGGTAGACATTTGGGCTCGAAATCAAAGTTACAAACGGGACAAGCCAAACCCATATAAGTGTTCCAACCAGATAAATTCCCAAGCCCAGAGAAGTCACTAATGGTCCACATTAAATCAGCATGCATTTTGAACATTGTTTTAGAAGAAACATCAAATGTCTCAACACCGTTGCTCCATAACTTCTGCAATTCTTCAATCAAAGGCTGCAGGTATACATCAATATCATTTCCAGGAATTTGTTTTCCAGGAATAATCATCAAAATGATAAAATATGTTTTTTGCATACACATCCACGGAGGCAGATTATAAGGGATCAAAACAACTGGCCAAATGTTATAACTCGTACTCAAAGTCCCAAATGGGTTGAATCCATCGGCAGCCAATCCCAATCGAACATTCCTAGGATCAGCTGAGAAATCTGGATGTAATGAATCAAATGTCTTCCACGATTGGGAATCTCATGGATGTCTCATTAACCCATCATTGTTATTATCTACAGCATGCCACTTCATGTGTTCGGCGGTTTTTGATGACATGAATAATCTTTGCAATCGAGGCTTGAAAGGAAAGTAACGCAAAACTTTTGCAGGTGTGTTCCTTTTCTTCTTCTCCATGAAATTATGTTCAGTCATACATCCAAAATTACCCTTTGACTGCCATCTAGAAGAAGAACATTTCTTACAATTCTGTCTACTTGAATCCTCTCCCCAGTAAAGCATACAATCATTGGGACACGCATGTATTTTTGTATAATTCAGACCAAGCTTGTTTACAACTTTTTTCATCTCATAAAACGATTCTGGGATTTTTTCTTCAGGAAATGCATCACGAATCAATTCCAATAACATAGACATTGCCTTATTTGTAATTCCATAAAGACATTTGATATGGTACAACTTCAGCAGAAATGAAAGCTTTGAATATTTCAAACACCCACTATAAAACTCGTGATTTCCATCATCAACTAAATCATGAAACGCATTTTCCTCACTGGAGTTTTCCCTTACATTTGGCTCCACAGAATCAAGAGGAGGATCCAATGATATGTTACAATATTGATCTGCTTGTGTTACAGTCTCAAAAACATCACTTGTCACGTTGCAATTTGTAGCATCATCTTCTGGTTGTTCTGATATGTTTTGATGCTCATAGTGGTGTCTTGCAGTGCCGAATGCATCTTTTATGAGGTTTTACATTTCATTTTCCATTGGAGACAAACTTGGGACCTCATTCTGTGGATTAACATCAGTCCTCGATCTTTCTGTATTGTTTGATTCTCCATGCCAAATCCAACACAAATATTGATCAGGGAATTTCTTCAGTATTAAATGTTCATAAACTTCATCCCTCTTCAACCATGTTCTAAATTTACATTTAGTACATGTACATCTTATTCTACCTTCAACGAATCGATTAGAAATTGAAAAATATAAAAACTCATTCAAACCCTTAACATATTGATGTGTGTTCCTCGATAATGTGATCCAGCTTTTATCCATGTATATCACAATGTGCCTACACAAAAATATACGATAATGTAAGATTACAGAAACATAATATAATAAATATGAACCATTGATCATAAAGCATGCATAATATAATAAAGATGATTCATTGATCACATTTACCACTTTAGACCAACAGAACAAGTCTGGTCCATAGGAGACAGCGTCAACACCTCATTGAGGATCAATAAGAATATCGGGCTACACACTTATCATAACACTATCGATCACACATTTATGTTGCCTCAAACAACACCCCATTGATGTGTGATCGAAACTGATCATAATGCATTTTAAACCTGAGACATTATGTGATTGTTTAGGCTTGACCTTAGATGTCCTCCAAGAGGAATGATGTTTCTCAATGGTTTCATACACAACCAACTATAAAGAGGGCCACTATGTTCACTTTATTCATTGAAGTTTCACCTCTCTAGGTTTGAGTATTACAAGTCAGACATTTATAATCATGTCTTCAACCATCGACATATAAAGAACCAGTTTTTTATTCAAGGGTTGTCTTAGACATTGAAACATTATTAATCTCATTTATAAGAATTTTATTTTAATAAAAAAAATTAATTTTTTAAAAGGGTTTGATCACTATAGTGGTGAGAATGTAAAACACATACATACATCAAATTCATAAACACATGGGAAATACAGAAGGACTACTCACATCAATTCTATTTTTTTCACTTTTTAAGAACAACCCTATAACTCTTTTCTATGATTTTTTAAATCTGAAATCATATCTTTAGTACCTATCTCAAGGAACAACACCAAATACATAATTATATACAATTTATAGTTAATTATATAATTTTATTATAAAAATTATAATTTATTTCAATTAAAACCAACAAGGAATAATTGCCTAAAAATCACCATCCCACCTCATCACACCTATATAATAACCAACCACTTATGTATTGTTTTTGGTGAACTCCAAACTTTATCCCAAAAAAATTACCTATGAAGTTGAACCAAGTCAATCAACAAATTAACTTAACTTAATCTAATTTTAATTAAAACTATTTAAAAATTATAAATGGTGATGTACCTCTAACCCAATGACATGTTACAACATGAGATAATAATGTTGGGACATCTCATATCAGTTTTGAGAAAAATAATTATCAGATCAGATGATTTATACAATGATCCAGTGTAAATAATCTCCAAAATCTAACCAAAAAATACAAAAATAAATGAAGAACAATATAAAGGTAACATCAAATGTAGTCATACATAATGGAAATAATACTACATGTTTGACCCTAACCATGGCCATGAATGATGTTGTAGAGGAATTTATCCAAGGTTGATGCAAGTAGTTTATAATCAAATGATGTCCTATTTGACATTAGCATCACCTTTTTGATGTGTTGGTTACATATACTTCTTCCTAACCATATAATTTATTCCCCTTCCCCTTCTCTATCTATCTGCCTCTCCCAAAAACAATGTCTACATCATAGGAATATATGTTGGTATTTTGAAATATTTAAGTCATGTAGTTGTTGATAAGGTGGCATGTATATTTGTGATAATTGAAATAATTTTTTAGATATTTCATTATTTTGATGACCCATGTGTTTTTATTTCCCATTATGGTTTTTTGAGACTCAACGCAGTAATGACCTCCTCACGGTGGAAGACTAGGCCACCAAAACCCAATTCTTTCCACCATAGGCCATTTTTTAAAGATAAGTGACGAGAATGAATAATTATAATGGTAGGACTCTTCATAATGTACATGTAGGCATGCACCCAACCATATATATGAATATGTTCATAATAATAAAAATAAGAGAAAATAAACTAAATATTTACATTCTATCATGTTATTTACTTTAGAGAATAAAAAATAGTACAATAGGTAATATGAAAACAAATGGAAAAAATATACACCTAATAGGGAAATATTACATATCCTGACAATAATATGAAATGAATGAATTATAGAGAGATCAACTCTTGATCTATAATCACCAACCACCATGTAACGTCAAATTAACCCAATTATCCCTTTTCCCAACATAATACACAACTAATTTGTATATTATCTATATATGCATGACATGTGTGGGAATGACTCAATTAGGTTTGAGCACATATATACCCAACCTTCCGCATCCAAACCCGATATAGGAGGAATAGAATACATGTTAATATTAGACATCTAAGCCTAAAGATTGACAAAAAACTAACCCAAAAATAAAGAGATATGTTCTTCAATGAAAACCGAAAAGGAGAGAAAGGTTATATCTATCTCAAATACCAGTCCAAAATAATGGTTTCACAACTTCTCTAATGAAATATCATCAATGCCCAGTATCATGCTAATTTGTTCAGGGAATTATTGAGGAGGACCAACACCTCATCAATTTTCTATAATCTTATGGATCATAACAACTGTGGATTGAGGAATCTCTACATTGTGTAATAGTGTATTACCTCCTTTGTTTCGGCATAATGTGTATGGTGGATCCACAAAACATGTTCCTGGGGAGAACCATCCTGTTTGATGGAGGGCCCTCTTCCTAGGGTTATAGGGATTACATAATATATTTCTACATAATGTTTATTGTGAACCTACACCCTAGTGTGAAAGGGGATACAATATTTATGGATATAGGACCAACACCCTGGTGCAATATAGAATGGTACTTCAAGTCATATTATATAAATAGAGAAGCAGTACACTCAAATCAAACAAAACAACACAAACACAGACAAGAAAACTTTGCACGACTGTCCATGAAACACCATGGGGATTACATTGGAACCAATAAACCAAAGGTAATAAATGAAAAGAAACAAAATAACAAAAAGAAAACCAAAACACAAAGCATTCGTAGCACTACGACAACAAATCAATAACGTGGAACCTGCAACCAGTCTGAAGCTTGACATTCATTCCTCAAATACAAATAAGAACTCTCATTCCAGTAGAATATAACAGTTAAAATTCAAAAAAAACCACTCCAGATGGGCCTAAATAGTAGTAAATGAAAATATCAGTGAACCTACAAACAAATCTGCAATTCATCCACAACTCAAACTGTTGGAACCAAAAAGATTGCCCAAATGAAATAGATGACATCATTGGCCTAAAACACAACTGAAATAACATTAATAGATAACAGATAATGCAAGTACTTGATCTTGGATGAAAAATAAGAGATGCGCAAGAACCGCCATCCAAGAAACTGCAACTTAGGACATAGTGCCAAAAGAATGTCATGCTGGAAAAAGTTCAATGACAACAATAATTTCAGATCAAAACCCAACAGATAATTATGATAAGAAATTAAGATGTTTGATCCATACTGATATCAGTTAATAAAGGAATAAATTATTTAAGAGAGTATATTAAAGTCGTAACATACCTCTACATAGTAACTAATTATTAATAATGTTTTCTTGTTATCAAAATAATGTAGTATGAATATGTTGAGATTGTTATTAAAGAAAAATAGTGTTCCATCAACTGAATCCATTATTGACCAAGTGTTCATGATCTCTAGACACATTTTTGTTCATTTTCAAATAAAGGATGTTGAATATTCAACCTTTTAAAGAGAAATTTTCTAACCCAAACTGGTTTTCTATGTACAGGTCCTGGAGGGCTGCATGCAACAATACATCGTATGGAAAACAATGATAAGAATGCCATTTATTACAGCATTAATTCACAACTAAAAACATGTACTCAATTAACATGAAAAAGAAAAGTTAATAACCTATTATTAATCATCAATTAATATAATGTAGTGACTATATATTTACAAATAAACTAAATTTCAAATAACATATAGAATAATTAATTTTAAAGACTAAAACAAACTATGATTCATTAACAAGAAACACTATTAGTTTATGACCACATAAATATATCATTATGATGTTCAAAAATATATGTGTAATTAAATATATATATCAACAATTATTCACAACCCAACTAATTAATCTTTGCGCACAAGGCATGAATTGTAAAAAACTATTTGATGTATATAATCTCAATATTAGATTAAATAGTACACTAAATAATTCATGAAAAAAATGAATATAATGCATTTTCAAATCACATGGAATGGGAATCATGCATTAATAAAGAAAAGGCACAATATTGTACCACTCCCTATACCAAATCAACAATGAATTGTAACAAGATTCAAAATAGAAAAACATAGTTCAAAAAAGTAAGAACATGTCCCATTCTAATTAGATAATTTAGGATGCACTAGTATGTTAAACATTCAATCTCTACTAATTAATGGTGTAAAATTACAATGTGGGTTTTAGGTTTTACTACAAATCAGGTCATTAGATTACCTCACAAATCAGGTGTGGGGGGTCGCCGAAGGCCGCGGGGGGCGTGGGGGGTGCCGGGGTCGCCGGAGGGCGCGGGGGGCGCGGGGGGTGCGGGGGTCGCCGGTGGTCGAGGGGGTCGCCGGTGGTCGAGGGGGGCACCGGGGGGTGTGGGTTTCGCCAGAGATCACGGGGGTGAGGAGTCGCCGGCAGCGTGGGGGGTGGGGAGTCTCCGGCAGCGCGGGGGGTGCGGAGTCGGGAGGGTTAGGGATCGCGAAGGGGAAGGGGGAAAGGGTCGGCGGCTGTGTAAAATAAATCGGGTTTCACGGCGGTTTATTAAAAACCGCCGCGAAACCTTCACCGAAAAAGGTTTAGAGGCGGTTTTGTGAACCGCCGCCACAAAACCGCCGCTAAACCTTGTTTTTTTTGTAGTGTGGTAATCAATGCCTCAAAGTAGATAAAAGTTCATGAGTATAGTTATCTAATGCATGATCTGGAGTTGGCCATAGTAATCTTTTAATTGATGATCTGGAGGAATTATATATATATAGAGGAATTTAATATATATATGTATCATAATATCATTAAATATATTTTCATATAGAAGGATATTAGTATGTTCTAGTTAAGATGGTTAGATTTGATCAAATACTATAACTGCACAATCCATAATCATCTTTGGAAAGAAAACAAAGTGATAGAATCTATAAGTAGAAATGATCCCATAAACTTATCTATAATGAAGATTGAAAAGGGTCTGGCCTTATTACACTTGAAAAGGATATACATGGGAGTAATAATAGTATAAACATCATCCAAACTTTTCAAAATTATTTCCCAGTCATCACTACGTGAGAAGATTAAGAGAGATCAAATGGACGATGTGTAAAAAAAATATGGATGTCACGAGGAATGGAAAAACCTCTGAGATTTGGGTTGATGATGAGGTAAATGTGATATTTTTTGAAGTGATTATGTGTAACCTCTAAAATGAATTTTAAGAAGTAGTTTTTGAATGATAATCATAGATTAACATTCTTTATCTATATAGGAAGTAAAAAAGATATATAAAGATCACTAAGAGCATTATTAGTGGGACAAAATTAAGAAGGAGATTTTGGAATATACATCAATATGCCATGGGTATTAGTAAGTGAAAGATGAGTGGAAAATTTCTAAAGGGATGATACCACCATTTCCCATACCAATATGAAAATGGAAAAACATCACTATGGATTTTTTCATGGGTCTCTAAAGACATAAAAAGGGGGAAATGCTATATGGATTATGGTAGACTATATTAAAAAGAATGATCACTTAATTTTTATTTGATAGGACTCCTCACTTGACCACCTTTCAAAGATATACATTAGATAAATGGTGAAGCAGCATGGAACACCACTATCAACTGTGTCTGATAAAGATTTGAGATTCACAAAAAGGTTCTAGAAGAGTATTTATCATGATCTAAATACATAGTTGAACTTTATTATGGAGTATCATCTCTAGGCTAATGGAAAATCCGAATGGACTATCTAGACACTTTAGGGTATATTGATACCTTTCTCTATATACTTCAATAAAGGTTGGGACCAACATATTCCTCTGATAGATTTCTCTTATAATAATAGTTTCTACTCAATCATCCAAATATCCCCATATAAATATATCTATGGTAATAGATGTAGAACATATTTATTTTGAGATGAATTAGGTGAAAGATATTTTCTAGGACCCAAGATGGTCTCACAAATGGTATAAAAGTTCAAGACCATTCAACATCACATAAAATAAGTGAAGATTAAATAGAATATTTATGATAATAACCATCGATGAGACCTATATTTTGAGGTTGGTGATAAATTATTTCTCTAAATATCTCCATCTAATAGATTCATGAGGTTTAGGAACAAATAGAAGCTAATTCTGAGATACACTAGACCCTATGAGATCCATGATCACATCAGAGCTGTGGAATATTGACTAGCACTCCATATGAACCTAACCAAAATATATGATGTGTTCTATATATATTTATTGATAAAGTAAAAAACCAGACCCCTCACATTTACTAAATTTATAGGTTTTACAATTTGATGATGATCTCTCTTATGAGGAGAAGTCATTGAAGATATTGTACCTCAAAGACAAACTTTTGTGAAACAAGACAACTCATCTTGTCAAAGTACTATGGAGAAACCATATGTATGAAGAGCCAATAAGGGAACCTAAAGTGAACATGAAACAGAAGTACCCTCATCCCTTTTCACATAATTATTAGTAATGAAATAAAAATGGTGAAATTTATTAGAGGGGGGATAATGTAACATATTAGTATTTCATTATATATATCCCCCTTAAATTCAATAACTTTATTTACATGCACTAAAATGAAAATTATGATGCATTAATAAATTAATTTTATCACCTTTAAATGATTATTATTATGTATAAAAACATTATCTAATATATTTATATTGTTTCAATTTCAATGTTTTTATAAAATATCATTAAAAACACTTAATGATTACAAACACCTTTCTTCAATAAAAATGTTTTATTTTTATATTCTGTGTTTTAAATTAAATGTTAAATATATAATTTATATAAATATAATTGGAAAATTTAAATTTATTTTATAATTTATAACATCAAAATTTTATTAGTATGATTTTTTTATTATTTTATAAAAATATCAATTTTTAGTAGAAAATGTGGTTTTTATGAAAATTATAATTTCCATAAATTTATAAGTATATAAGAATGTAATATAAGGTAAAAACACAATATAAGTGATCAATTATGAAATTAAGTAATAAAATTATTCTTTTAAGAAATTATTTGAACTTAGTGAACCTATGACAAACATTTTTTAATACTAATGTAAAAGGTTACTTTAATAAAGAAATTTATTTAATGTCTTTTCTTTCAATTAATTAATAATTTTTAGGAATTCAATTATGGATTGAATTTAATGTCACGTAAAAATTATTTGATTTATATTATATCAATTTTCATCATAAAATTATCGAAATTAATAATTTTAACCCAGATATAAATTTTATACCTAAAAACATGATTATCTCAAAAAATGTTTTTAAGAAATAGGCATGTTTATTTTAAAATTAAATTTACATAATAAAATTAATTTGAATTTATAAAATTAACATCATATCAAGAATTATAATGATCAAATTAGTTGTTAAGACTGACAATAATTGAGATCATTTTAATTAGTTGCGTGGGTGAAAATAAAATTTATCTCGCTAAAAGTACACATGGGTAAAGTGAAAAGTGAAAGTAAAAACCCATAAATCACTCAACAGTGTCTCCAACATGAGTTTAGGGGATGATTTTTCTCCATATCATGCCCCATAATATATAATTTTTAATTATGGGAGTCTTTTACCTTGGAATAGTATAAATAAATAATTTAATAAGTGAATGTGTTTCCAAACACTTCTCTTTCCTTCACTTATAAAAAGGAGCACTCCCAACCCTTAAAGGTTCACAATTTACATAATTTTACTATAAAAAACTCTACATATTTAATCCTACTATAAAAATATCACTCTAACCTAATAATTTTCTCCATTTACTTAGAATAAGTTTTTTTATTTCCAAGGATAATTACAAGGAAAATCTCAGTCCTAAACATGACTCATTCTTCTTCTTAGTCTTTCTTTTTAAATTTTTATTATCCTTATCTTACCTAACCATATTAATATAATATATTTAGTATAATTTATATAATTAAGTTTCATTATATTTATTTAAAAATAATTATTCATCCTCATTCATCCTCTAAGAAAAACATAATCATCGATCGTGCGTTTGTGTGGACAACCTCCTCTACGAAGCAATGCAGTTAGTTTTTCATCACCAAATTTCTTTGATAGTACCAAGGATAAACATGAAGAATAAATATATTTTTTATGTCTAAATTATACCACCTGAGTGATAAAATTTTTTCTACCTACCTCTTATTTTATAGAGAAAGAAAAGGGTTATCTTTGTGTACATTCATACTACCACCTCCACATCAATGACACGTTTCATTTTCCATTATTACCTTAAAAGGATGAGTTTTAAAAAATGATGTATAAAAATTATATTTATAACACTATTAATTTTATGGACTATGTGAATTTATTTTTAATATAAACTTAACCATGGTCAACATGTCAGGAGAATCGTGTAAAAATTGACCAAACAACCTATGGTAACCGACAAAAGTAGAAAATATTTAATAAATGAACTGATTATGAAAATAAATAGACAATAGGAAAATATTTATAGATGAATAAGGATATTATTAAGTTTTTTAATGAACTTATTTTAATAATATAGGATTTTATTTACAAGTGTATAATTCTTTCAGACATAAATTTAAGGGATATTCCGTACTCCTCCCGTAACTTTCTAGTTACACTTTATCTTTATTTTTCTCCCATTTATTCCATATTATTCTCATGTACATATTATATTTTTTGTATATATTTCCATTACATATATATAAATAGTTTAATATCACTTCCATTTTTTGGGTTATAAATATATTAAATTTCCATCAAAATACCCACTATTAAGGAAACCTGGTTTAAGGGAATTTTTAAATAATTATTTCAAGTCAAATATAACCCCCTTAAAATGTTTTTAAAAAATGAATAGATTTTAAAATTATTCTTTAATTTATGTAGAAACCATATGGTTAAATTCTGATTTTAAAGTAAAATTGTGATGTTGTCTCTCCAAAATATCCTTTGCTTATTTCTACAAGTATCACCAAAGTGGTTAATTTTTCATTCTTACTTATCTGAACCTTCGCATGGATTTTTATACCATGTTAATCCATAAAATATTCTTTTATTCCTTTAAAATATGAATGTACACATCAATTTAATTCCTTCTTCTCTTGGGAATCCTTCAGTTATAGCATTCATATATGCCTTAAGACAAGATCTTGAAACCCAATTCTTTATCATGGGTTTTTACCATACATGTGACTTTTTATAGTTTATTTTATCCATGTGACGCACATATGTATGATTTTTGTTATTTTAAAGTTATTCTAGAGATTATACATCCCTCAAATTCATTTAATAGTTTTACCATCTCATGTGACATCATGGTGCGTGGATAGTTATCCTAGCCAACTATGTTGCATGGGATGTTAGTCTAGCCAACTATGTTATTATAATAAGGAAGGGAGCCTTGAATTATGATTATGACATCATGTTTTATATAGTTAACACATTTACTGTGACTCGATACTCTTATTATATGATATTGTTTACTTTATGGTCTTATGTTATCAATTCCTTATTCCTTGATTCCATTTCTACGATCATTTGCTTTATAATATCGTGTTATGCCTCCCATATTATGCTCTTTTATCATGTTTATTCCCTTAATGGTATTTCTAGATCACCATTTTCCTTATGTATTTACCCAATTTATCCTATATTGAATTAAAAGGACCTATGGGAGTTAGGATCACTCTAAGGTGATTAAACAAATACAATAATGTTATGTTTTAAAATGTTATATTTATGTGTATAATGTTCCAAAGACACTAGAACTTGGATCCTTGGAATTAATTTGTTGAAAAATATGTTAAAAGTTATGAAATAATATGAATTTAAGTTTTGGGTTTCTATAAATATGAAGATAAAACCAAACTTTAGATGTTTTTTGGAAAGATTAGAATGAGTCCCCTTTATAGGAAAAATTTGATGCCATTTTCGAAAATATTCAGTCTTTATTGAATAAGAATGTAATTTTAAAATAGAAAGTGGATATTAAATGGATAATTAATGATACATTCAACCATTATTCATCCAAAATTTACTCAATATAACATTTTATGATATTTTTTAAATTTATAAATCATTTTTAACATTAAATACCATTTAAAGTCATTTTTAGGGTTTTAATATCTAGATAACTACAAAATACAACATTAAATATTTAAATAATTACATAACTCTCATATTGATCCTCCAAATCCCTGAAAGTATCTAATTCATCTAAATATTATCACTTTTAATACTTTAAAACTTCTATCTTTGACTTTTCACCTACTTGAAAAAGTGTTTCATTAATGATGCATAAGCGTTTTGGATAAATATCCTATTATTTAATCTTAAAAATTATTTATTAAAAAAATAAAATTTATTATTCATAAATATTTTCATTTAAAACCATTAATAATATTATATATTCTCATCTATATCATGATAACATTTTTAGGATAAGAGTATTGATTTTTATTACCATGCACAAGCATTGGGTAAGAATTTGGATAATTAAATAGTATAGTTCTAAAATTCATTAATATACATAAAAATAATTGATTATTCATCATATTTATATTTCAATTTAATAATATAATTATCTCTTCTTAAATATTATCTTGAATACACTAATTTGTACTTTTACAATGTAGTGAAAGCACTCTATTTGTACTGATAAATGTTTTCATATTTATCATGAAAAAAAATTATATTAATTAGATAATATTTAAAATATATATTGAGTATATTATTATTTAATAATTATATTATAGGTTTTTATAATGTTCTATATCATTTTTGATAACAATATACTAATAATAAGTAAAATCCCATTTAAATTTAAAATATTATTTTAAAAAGAATTTAAGTTCAAATGTATCACTCAATATAAAAATACATTAAATTAGAATATTTATTTTAAAAACAAATAATTTCAAACCTTAAAAACATAAATTAAAATGAAAATATTGTTTATAATATTTTACAGTAATTTTTAATCACAAACTATGAATATACATCAAATTTACTATTTACTATCATTCCTTTTTTTATAATTTTTTAATAAAATACCTTCCACCTAATTTCAACATGTAGATTAAAAATATATTATTTATTTTATTAAAATTAATATAAAATTATTAAAGTATAATTTTTAAAATAAAAAACTCATTATATATTAAAATAACATATTTTTTCAAACAACAGATATTTCTTTTTTAAAAAAGATTCATTTTTCATACCTTGATAAAATTATTAATAAGACTATTATAATAATAAATAGAAATAAACAATAGTATAATTAACATAAATATCCATTAAATTATTTAAATATATAAAAAAATTAATTATAATAAGGTAATGTATTTATCCTTTAAATAAAACAATTTGAATGACATAATGCATACATGTTAATTTTACATGTATAATTTGAAAGATTAATCAAGGATCAAAAGACTCCATAACCCTTTATTAAATAAAAAGAGGATCTATAAGAGTATAACGACCGAGGTTACATGTCTATCTATAATATAGATATCATATAAGTCATTTTGGAGACCATCAAGCTAAGAAACAAAATTATAGTAAGCTCCTTTATTCTCTAGCTCATCTACCAAAGCATTAGTTTCATGATAAACATGTGTGATAGCTAATTTTTTGAAACTTAAATAGTATATTAATTTGATCTATTATACAAGTAGCTTCCATGAAAGGTGATTTTGGTCACCCCATAAATATTAAACAATGAATGTGGGATTATACTCAATCCATAGGTTTCCCCATCCCTGTTGCTCTGTAATGTTAACTGTAACAATAAAACCTCTCATCCCAGCCTCAAGAGAAAACTCAATTCCATTGAAATCAAAGAATCTCATGATGAAATCACCATTTTCATTTCTGAATTTCATGCCATAACCCATTGGTTTCGGGCTTCCTTTCGAAGCACTGTTAATATTAATCTTCAACTAACCTATTGGAGGATGCTACCAAACGATACAAAATAGGGCTACTAAATGGTTTATAAGGAACTTCAATGACAACATGATCACATATAGAAAAGTCATGTGAGAAGTTATCAAAAAATCACCATTTTAAATAATTCACCCCATGAATATTTGAAAGTAGGTGAACAAGGCAGCCTCAATAGAGTAGCTTCTTCACTCATACAATAACGCATTCATGGCATCCCAAATAAAATGAATCATATCAAAAAATGATGTTACAAATAGGTTATTGATTTTTTAAGAGGAAATAATCTCATTGCTTCACAAAATAAATTCTATAATATCGGTGGCCAATGGCATAGGAAATTCAAATAAATCAAACAACCCCTTCCATAGACTTCCAATATAAGAGAATATAAGGAAAGTGTGTGTTGTTATTAATATTCCTCCTCGACCCATTTCTTATTTTGATAATTAAAAAACATAATTTTTATTATTCCCTATAACATGAATATTATAAATACATTATATTTTATAATTTTATAATTATAATTTCTCACATTTTAAATAAGTCTCTCGTATCTTATTTTATTCATTAATTAATTATTGTCTATTCTGATAATTCTATTTATATTGGATTTTTTGGAAAAGTATGGTAGTTATATGAAATGGATTTTAACTTCATGTGGTTTTTCTAAAATTTATATGAATTATTTTTCTAGAAAAAACTAGAAGTCGTACAAAAACATTAGAGTCATACATTTTTTCAAAAAAGTCATATGAAAATATGAAAATTCAAATGAAAATAATCAAATTCATATGAAAATTTTCAAATTTATAAGAAAACAACTGAATTATTATAGAAATTTTAAGAGTCTTATTATTTTATTGTTTGTTTTTCAAAGTCTGAAAATATGATTTGTTTTACTTGTTCATTCTCTATTTAAAAAATATTTGTATTTTTTTCCTTGTTTTTGTTATTTAAAAATTAAATATTAATTATTTTATGTATATGAAAATTTATTTAAAAGTATTTTTAAAACTAATTTTTTCCATACAGTGAAAACTAGTTGTTTCAAGATTGATATTTTTTAAAATGGATTGATTTTAATTAGAATGTCACAGTGCTGATTGTCATTGTAATATCTTGTGTTTCGTATGAGTGTTTCTTTTTTAGAGGAGCCTTGAGTTTTTATTTAGTGGATTGGCCAAATATAAAACAGATATTTGGAATGTAATTTCAAGTGTTGAGAACCTTAAAGGTGTTTTTTTATGTGGTTTGAGTCCCAAGAGGTGTCTCAGGAGTTCTGATAAGTCTTCCACAATCTATTTTTTATTTTATTGAAAATCCACTTTAAGGGTAAGTGGGAACCAACAAAAATATCCTTCAGCATCAAGTCACACCATCACAAAACACATATTACAAAATTAAAATTTCAAAATAACCATTCATTGTGCCAAGACCGTATCATGAAACCTATTTCAAAATTCAAAATATACTAAAATCACCGCAAATCCTCTAAATCCCATGATTCAATTTGGAGCATCAGCTTCAATGTGGGAGTCACATCCTATAAATATCATTTCCATCATACACATCACCTCTCCATCATCATGACACTGGCATCTACCACCACATCTTCATTGTCCAACATCATCATCATTGACGATGAAAAATCACCAAATCAGGAAGCTGGAGACAATTTAATTCCCAAAAACATAATCATTGACAAGAGAAACCAAAACAAAACACTAAAGAAACAGAAAAATAAAACTATATCCACAAATCAAAAGCGCTCCAACTCTGGCAGTGCCTTGAATACCTTAGAACCTTGAACCACAATACCAAAACCATGTAGTTACCATTACGCCAAATCCAACTATGATAGGCATGTATGAAATTGGATTCAGATCAGGTTGAGCAGCCAAGGATCTCTTTAACACATAACCATCATTGGGCCTAAGGAGCCATCTTGAAAGTAATAGATAACCTTATCCAAGCTCAGAATCTTCACCAAGAATAGGACCAGTAGCACATCGACCAAATACAAAGAACAAAGCACAATAGAAACCCTCCAAGAAGGGACATATTACAGACCATCCAAAGAAGATAACAAACAAAAATAGGTAAAATCACCAAAAGGAAACCGGGAAAGGGGAAAATAATACTGAAACCCTAAAAGGAACAAATGTGAAGGAAAAGAGGGAAAGACTATGAAATAAAAAATATGAACTGAGAGAGAGGAACCTAGGTATGAAACCCTAATAAGACCACAAATATGGAAGAAACAAGACAGTATATCAAGATAAACTAGGGTACAAGCTAGTGAATGGAGAGTCTTGTTATTCCATTACTCCCACCACCACAATTCCAAACCCACCAGAAGAACCAAAACACCCAACCAGAAAGAGCAAAGAAGAGGGGAATAAAGTGAAACTATAGAAATAAGAAAAAGAAGCTAGAGGAGGATGAGAGATCCAAAACTTTTGTGGAGGCTCTCAAACCCTAGGAGAGGGAAAAGCCAGGAGCTAATGATGGGGGATATGGCTAGGATAATGGGGTGTCATCATGTTCTAATAAGTCTTGAGATCAAAAGAATTTGAAATCTATGTTTTGTGAGAAACATCATGGGGAACAGGGTTAGTACATAGTTAATGATAATCATACACCCCAAAATGTGTGACTTTTTTGTTAAGGCATGTGGTTTTTTTACATCATCCTAGGGGATTAACAAACCATGTGTTTGTCTGCAAAGGTTCAAAGAAATCCATGTGATTGGTGTATGGTTTTTTAAACAGCTTTTTCAAACCATGAAAGGTGGGATTTTTTTTGGACATTAAGTCCACATGGTTGGCATGTGGTTTTCCTAAATGTGAAACAAAATCAGGAACCCCATTTAAAGTGTCCAAAATACCATTTTTTCCACTAGCTTTATAAATTTATATCCCCTTTTTCTTCCTCATTCCTCTAAGAGATTCATCCTGTAGGTCCTCATTGGCCTCTCTTCCTCCATGGTAGATCTCCTTTGTTCTTATCCTATTTCAAATAATGGTTATTATGATCAAGAGTTTTTGGTAATTATATACCTCCTCTAGCTTCCTTTAAAAGTTTCTTTTTTCTTCTAAGTTCCCTCATGTCATTTATATTGGTTACACCTTATTTTTAGGTTTTTTGTTTGGTTATTCATTTTCTTCTGCTCTAGCTCGAATCAAGGGTCGATGCCAGATGAGTGAAACTTTCTAATCCTTATTTAGGTGAGTTATAATATTTTCCCTAAAATTATTTCTATTTATAAAAAAAATATACTACAAGCCTATAATTCCATTCATTTTCCATAAAATTTATAATTCCTTTAATTTATCACCAAATTACCAACCTATTTATAGTATAATCCTCTATTTCACCATAGAAGGTTATAAACCTCAACTTAGACCACCCCATAGGGTGAGTTCAGCTAAACACCCATGAAAACCTTACTTGTTATGAAACTAACACACCTTATAAGGTGTGTTCTTCTTGAAACTTAGTAGAGCCTTGATTTAATCTTTCCCCAAGTAATGAAACAACCCCTTAGGGTGTGTAAGGAATGTCACATAAATAATGTATCTCTTAGAAAGACCAATGTGATAAAATAGGTTAACCAAATGTTTTTAACCTCTTAAGGTGACATTAGTAAATGATAGAGGAAACATTATATTCTTTTTATATACTGTGTAAAATAAATAGATTAATTATCAAATGATATAGTACCTTATGGGAAACCCTAGGAGAAAAATCCAAGTTTGTGGTTTAATTTTAATAAAATCCATGATATGATTACTTTAATTGAGCCTATTACTTATACCATGAATTCCTTGAATTCCCTTTTTGTGATTCCTTGGTACTTAAGACCTATTTTTTTGGTCACCCTATAGTATATAAATTAAGGTAATGGTGTTTGTAAAATTGTGATTTCTTATTTAAATAACACAATTTGTGAAATGTGTACATGGAAACTAATTATTTATAATTATTTAGAGTTTTGAAATAATTTTAATTAAATTACTTAAGCCTAAGTTCACTACTTAATTAAATTTTTTTCTTTTTATCATCCTTGGGAACCATTAATATAATGAGACTGTTTATGGTTATAGTTATGCATGCCATGGGTAATTCTTGGATCCTATAATCGAATTATAAGTGTGAACCCAATGGATGCTACATTATTCATTGATGTGAATGATAAGGGGTAATCCCACCTTAGATCTAGTAAATTTATAATATTCATGAACTCCTTGAACTAGGGTTGATGATTCACCTAAAAACATTGGAAACATTAGAATGTGTGAGATGAGATCAAAGTATTCATCTTGTTATCCTCAGACATGGAATTCCCTAGATTATCTCCTTGGATTCCAAACCAATCTATCCTAAGATTACATTGGAATTTATCTTTAGGATCGGTTAGATCCCTTTTTTAAAGTGTAATTCCTTGGAATACTCCTTGAATTCACATGGTTTTGATATGTGGGAGTTACCAGAGACATTCTATGGATTCGACTTTGATGATTAATTTTGGATGTATGGTATTATATCCATGAATCCTATTCTAAATTATTATTCATATAGTTAGAGATAACCTAACTTAGGCTGAAGCAGGTGGTATTACCTACTTCACCTCCACTTTATTATTTTCCTTATTTATATACTCCACATTGTTATGTTTTATACTCACAGATAGGATTTCATTAGAAATAATTAGTGGTATCCTACTGAGTTTTACTCACTCCCTTTTGTTTCATATCTTGGTACCAAAACATATCTCATGGTTTCAGGTTAGGACCTTGGATCATGCCTTTTTTCTATTACTTAACTTAGGCTAGGAATTGGAATGGGATAAGTGGGTCGACCATGTAGTCAGACTTCTTATAAGAGTTGGGTAATTTATTTATTTATTCATTTACCATATAGACCTTCTATATGTATTACATTTTTTATGATTGAATACATTATATATTTCTTGTTATTACTATATACATGGGTGAGTTTATTTGACACTTTTCGGGTTATCAATTTATTATTATTATCTATATATTGTATTTAATTTATATTTTTTCACTATATTTAGTACAGATCCAGAGGGTATAGTCTCACCACCATACCATCGTTAGACCCTCACTTGTATTCGGTATCCTCTAGTTTATAGGGAGGCTTTCTTGAGGCTATGTGGACCTCCATCTCAGTTACTTATGAGTGAATCATGTCGGGGACATCACAAATTAGTATTAGATCTTGTTTTCTTCATTATCTTACTATTTTTGTTTGGTAGACAGCAGACTATGAATGTGTTAGAAATTGGTGAATAGGTCGTGTCTAGGAATAGAAAACCCTCAGACATGGGAAAGATCATATTCCAGGGATGGGACCATTATTCATGTTGTTTGTAATTACAATTGATATTTATTTTACCTTGAGTGACTGGTTTTCATCTTTCCACTGGCTAATGATTTATGTGGTTATTACTTTTGCGCTAGCACAATATGCAGGTGTGTGTTCATGAATCATCTTAGGGAAATAGGATTATCATTCTATTAGTATACTTGATTTGTTGCTTGATATTCCTTGCTTGTGCATTTACTAAAAATTTTATAGTTACAGTATAGGGTTGGTTAAATAAATTTATTTATCAACCTAAATGGTGTTTTCCTACATATCTTGATGATGTAATTCAATCTGAACATCCATAAGTTAATTAAAGAAATGAATTTTCATTTAAATAATTAATGAAACAACCTAAATAAAATCTTTAAATTTCAAGGAATAATATTTTTTTTAAAGAATCCAAGTGATTTTTTATGGATTTCAATTAAATGGGATGCCAATTGAAACTAATGGGGTGGTTATATCCATAACGTTAGAATGTATAGTCGTATAAATAAAACCTTATGTGCTTGATTTGATCCTTGTAGGTCGATCTTATAAGTATATGTTTTTATAATAAACTCATTAAAGGTTAAATTAATTAGAAGTTTTCTTTCTTAATAAATCTAAATTTTTAATGATAGATATTACTTAAATGGTGTCCCATTACAACTTATAAAGTCCCCAACCTTTGTAACTTGGGAATGAAAACATGTACAACCAAATCCTCACATATCCAACCCAACCCAAGTAGGTTGGTCTTAGCATATTATTATTATGATATAAAGCCACAAAGGATGTGTTAATATCTTTAATAAATTAACTATTAAGGTTTAACACTTAAATGGGATTCCAATTTTAATTTATAGAGCGTTGCCTCTATAAATTAGTGATAGATAACTATATAACTAAACCAAGGTAGGCATGATTTGGTCCTTATAGGTCAACATCAACATTACATGCCTTAGAAATTAACCCCTTTGGGTGTAGTTATATTGAATGTGATGGTTATTAAAAGTGTATGTATCCATACATAAGGTGTTTTGCATATGTTTTTAGTGGTATCATGCTTAATTAGTCCCCCTAATATGGTAAAAGTCTTTTTTCGTGTTTCTTGGGCCTTATTGATATAAGGATTAGACTAATTTAAATTTAAGTTACAACCTAAAGAGTGTTTCCCTCAATAAATTATGACTAAAATTTTCTTTAACTAAGACCGGTTGTAAGAATATATGGATAAATATTATTTCAAAGGAAATTATGATATAATTTTCCTAGTTTTCTTTGTGGTGTTGGATAAATAATGTAAAAAGTATAGCTTGTAAAATGTTTTCCTCTATAAATGGTACTTAATATTTTATTTCTCTAAACCTTAATAATTTTTATTTAAAATGTGAATTGATGCAGTGTCTTAAATAAAAACTTTAATTTATTTTGATATTAAGGACCCCAATGTGAGTATTTATTCTAGAGTTTCCTTTTAGGTTTCCTTGGACGGGAACATGGATGTTTCCCATGTATCGTAGTTGGATTCTTCTATTAATTTAGGCCTATAGGTTAGGTAGGAAGTATTAATGACCTTAGTTGTGACCCTAGTTTTGTAATTTGATGCCTCTTGTAAGTGAGGGGGTATCCCATTTTTGGGTATTTCCCTTAGAAATAGGAAACATCAATGAAAACATTTGTTGAGTCTCCAGAAATGGGAAGTGTCATTGGTATGTCATTTGGTCTTGGGAAGAATTCTTATTTTTTGTAAATATGATATAGCTATGTGGGTTTCCATGTAGTAAGTTAACCCTTATTAGAAATATGAGCATCATGAATGCTGAATTTTAAAGATACTAACATTCCTAGGGCATGGTTAACCATTTATTTAGTTGATTAAATGTAATTTCAATGATGTATGACTCAATGATTCATTATACAAGTTAATAGTCATGTGGGATAATGTGAATCTATATTGATCTTTTTTGTAGGGTATAACATAGCTAGATTTTGTGGTGTCATTGGGCCTATGAATCAATTAAAATGGATTCACCCCTTTCGTTAATGTAATATTGTGGTAGTATGTGTTGACACATGTGGTTCCTATTGAGTTAATAAATGGTTAAATGAGCCATGTGTAGTCCTCTAGTAATCATTTAATTCTTGAGTATTTTTTAGATATTAGATCACATAACACCTTGAAATATGTTATTTAATAACTTCTTTGGAAAAGGGTCTTGAGCTATTAAAGGCTATGTTCACGGGTCATTTTCCTAGTGCTCCTTATAGCACTGGCTAAATAAAGTACCAAGTGTATCTTGTAAACTTTTTTCCTCTATAACTGGTACTTGATATTTTATTTCTCTAAAAAATCATAATTTTTATGTAAAATGTGAAGGGATGTAATGGATTAAATAAAAAAATTAGTTATTTTGATAGTAAGGACCCCTAGTGTGAGTATTAGTTTGAGATTTTTCTTAAAGGTTTCCTTGGACGGGAACGTGGATTTTTCCTATGGATCATATTTGGATTCTTCTGTTATGTTAGTCCTAAAGGTTAAGTATAAATTCCTACTAAAATTTTATGCGTGACCCTAGTTTTATAATTTGGTGCCTCTTGTAAGTGAGGGGTCATCCCATTTTTTGGTAGTTCCCTTAGAAATAGGAAGCTTCGATGAAAACATTTGTTGAGTCTTCAGACAAGGGAAGTGTCATTGGTATGTCTTTTGGGATTGGGTGGGATCTTATTCTGTGCAATGATGCCTCATTTAGGTGTATGTCCATGAAGTAAGTTGATCCTTATTAGAAATATGAGCCTCAAGAATGTTGAAGTTTAAGAATACAGATATTTCTAGGGAACGGTTAACCATTTAGTTAGTTTATTGAATGTAATTTCAATGATATAAGACTCAATGAGTCATTATCCAAGTTAATAGTCATGTGGGATAATGTGACTTTAGGTTGATCTTTTTTGTAGGTTATTGTATACCTGGATTGAGTTGTGATATTGGGTCTATGAATCAATTAAAATTGGTTTGCTCATTGCATTTATGTATTATTTAGGCAATATGTGTTGACACATGTGGTTCCTATTGAGTTAAGAAATGGTGAAAATATCCATGTGTAGTCCTATGGTAAACATTTATGTCTCAAAGTGCTTTTAGGTATGAGATCACGTAACACCTTCAACTATTTTATTTCACAACTTCTTGGAAAAATGGTCATGAGTTATTAAAGGCTACGTTCATGAGTCACATTCGAAGTAGAGTAACCTGGGAGTTCGGGACACTCGGGGATAATTGGTCTCAACCTCATTTAACCATCATGTTCAAGAATGATCAGATCATGGGCCATGGAATTCAGGAATTGTTAGTGACATAATAGTGTGGTTTCTCCAAATGTGGGGAGCGGGATGATGATCTTGGGATACATTAATTGTGTAAGGAAGATCTAGTATATGAGATCAATGATGTCATGATCATTGTATCATCATTATTTCAGTGAATATATGGTGCCCAAAAAACATGAATTACTCATTGAATACTAGGTTTAGACTCATACATGCTTTTGGTTGAATCTGAATATCATTTTTGGGATCAAGAAGCCTAGAGTGACCTAAGAGAGATCAGTTCTCATGAAGTGTTGATGTTCTGATCGGTGAATGATGATGGTTTTTTGGTAGCTAAAAATCAACCATGAGTCATTTATTATTAACAGTCAGCCTACCACTAGTGTATCCTCTGTTTATGAAGGGTGACTTTAATATTTATTATGTTACAAAAGGTTAACTTGATATTATCTTAACTTACTTAAGGGTAATATAAATTTTTCTTAACCATCTGAAGGATAATTAGAAGTTTTCTTAAGTTGATGAATAGTAACTTGAAATTTATTAAGTTACTAAAGGATAACTGGATGTTTTATTAAGTTAATAGAGGGTAACTTGACTTTTTATTAAGTTACTAAAGGGTTACTTGAAGTTTTCCGGAGTTTCTAAATGCAAACTCACAATTTTATTAATTGTCTATATGGTAAATTGAAAATTTATTGAGTTACTATAGGTAAACTATGATTGAGATTCCAATAATGTATTTTTACCAAGGCTAGGTATGATCCTAGAGGAGTATGATTTGATGATAATAGAATTCCTCTAGGGTTATATTCATCATGATCGGATAGCGATAACGTGTTTGTAGGTGCTACTGAGCATTTTCAAGAGGATATGTCAGGTTCAGGTTGTGCTTGGATGGTGAAAGCACATCTCTTAGGATTCAAAATCCTAAACTAAGATTTTCTACTAGTTTAAAGGTACTCTCATGTGTGTTGAGGTATAGTATACTGCAAACCATTCCAAGTATAATGGTGAACCACTGAGAGCATGCTTTGATGGGAAATTTTCACGGTGGAGAGTGCCAAGGTTTGAAATTGTCATTGTAAGCTAAGATCTAAGGTGAGGAGAACCATGGGCTGGTAAACTAGTGGGATGAATATATAGGTGTATCTAGTAATATGAGAGTCATAGTTCTTCATCTTTTTTTCAATAAGGAACACGAGAATCGGGTTGGTTTCGAGCGGTCTCATGTCTAATACATGGTATTGAACTTTATAAGTGTGTCGGGAGATAAAAATTTATTGGTGTCGTATGAACTATATTTGATGACCGGTGTATATTGGATGATGTTTTTGGATGTATTATAGGGCTTTTTAAAGATGATAATTGCAAAGGTGGGGAGGTTGTAAGATCCTGTGTTTTTTATGGGTGTTTTTTTAGAGGATCCTTGAGTTTTCATTTGGTGGATAGACCAAATATCAAACTAAGCTTCAAAATGGAATTTTGATAGTTTATATCCTTAAAGTGTTTTTATGTGTTTTGAGTCCTGATAGGTGTCTTGGGAGTCTTGATAAGTCTTAAGTACTTCGGTAATTGAAATATTAGTTTCGGGATAAATAGTTAGGGGTTCATGAATAGCTTATAGTTAGTTATAATTATACACCCCAAACCATGTAGCATGTTTGTTAAGGTGAATGGTTTTATTAATCCATGTTAGGGTATCTTTAAACTATATGTTTGTCTATAGAGGTGTATATGGATCCACGTAGTTGGTGCACAGTTTTGTAAATTGTGTGTTGTAACCCTGCAATGGGGTGTGTGTTACAGACAGTGAGTCTGCACAGTTGGAACATGGTTTTCCTAATAGTGAGACCAGACCATGATCCTAATTAAAAGTTAACAAAATCCCATTTTACACCTATTACAATATAATTCTATATCCCCATTTTTCTTCCTCATTTGTCCAGGATCTTCCCCACACACATCCTCTTCTTCCTCCATTCCTCTATGGGAGATATCCTTTATTCTTGGTTCATTTTGAACATTGTACCTTGTGATCAAGATATCTTAGTGGTGTTACCTCTCCTATATATTCATTTCATAGTTTCTTATATCATCAACTTCTCTCATGTCATTTATGTGTCGTATTCCCTATTTTTAGGGATTTTTTCTATTTCTTTATTTTCTTCCATTCTAGCTCAAATAGAGGGATAATACTGGATGAGTGAAGCTTACTAAGCTTAAGGTGATTGGTTTATATTAATTTCCCTAATAATAATTACATTTATAACGATAATTTCCCCTAAATTTTATAATTCCGTTAATTTTTATCCTCATTCCTGGACTTAATGTAGTGAGATCCTCCATTACACCATTGGAGGTTAGAAACCTCAACACAGACCACCCCATAGGGTGAGTTTTCCTTAACTCCCATAGAACAATTACTTTTTATGAAACCAAAACACCTCATAAGATTTTTTTGAATTAACACTTGGTAAAGACTCAATTTAATATTTCCTCTAGTAATGAAACCACCCCTTAGGGTATGTTTGGCATGTCACTTAAATAATTAAACTCTTAGATAGACCATGGGGACGTCATGGTTTAATCAAAAAAATTATGTTCTAAGGGTGTCATGAGTATATTCTATATCCAAAGTTATCTTCTTGTTATGTGATCCTTAAAGGAAATAGATTAATTTAATTATCAAATTATATAGTACCTTATGAGAAACCCAAGGAGAAATCTCTAAGGTTGTGGTTTAATTTCAAAAAAATACTTGATATGATTATATTATTTTTCCTATGAATTATACCATGAATTTCATATATTTCATTTATATAATTCCTTAAAACTTAGGACTCATTATTATGGGAACCTTAGAGTATATAAATTTAGGTAATGGTGTTGGTAAAATTTTGATTTCCTTTATAAATAAGATAATTTTTGGAATGTGTACATGGAACCTAATGAGTTATAATTAATGAAAGTTTTGGTATAATTTTAATGTAATTCCTTTAGTATGAGTACACTACCTGATTGACTTGTTTTATTTTTATCATCCTTGATCACTGTTATTATAATGATATCAGTTATGATTATAGTGAGGCATTCCATCAGTAAGAATTGTATTCTATTTTTGAATGCCAATTGAGAACCCAATGGATTCTACACAATTAATTTATGTTAATACCAAGGGGTAATCCCACCTTAAATATAGTTAATATCTTGTATTCATGAATTCATTATCCTAGAATCAAAGATTCGAATAAAAACTCTGAAAACATTATAATGTCTGGGATGATCTCTTAAGATTCAAGTTGATTTCCTCAAACATGGAATGACTCAAATTATCTACTTAGATTCCAATCCATCCTATCTCAAGATTACCATATAATTTCTCCTAAAGATCAGTCATATCCCTTTTATAAATTGTACTTCCATGGAATAATCCTTGTATTTTATTGGTTCTCATATGTGGGTATGCTCAAACCTCTTCTGTGGATTCACCCACAATTTTTTCTTTTCGACACCTGATCATATAGCCATGGGTCTTATTCTACTTTATTATTCATATGGTAAAAGGTAGCCTATCTTATATTGAATCAGGTGGTATTCCCAATTTTACCTCTACTTTACTGCTTTCGTTATTTATTTACTATAGACTATAAGGTTTTATACTCATGGGCTAGATTTCATTAGACATCGTTGGTGCTAGGCTACCAAGTTTACTCACACCCTATTCAGGTTATAACTTAGTACACAAGTAGATCTCATGGTTGCAAGTTAGGGCCTTGGATCATGC
Organism: Viscum album; assembly: GCA_963277665.1. Taxonomy (NCBI): domain Eukaryota; kingdom Viridiplantae; phylum Streptophyta; class Magnoliopsida; order Santalales; family Viscaceae; genus Viscum; species Viscum album. The sequence goes on along the minus strand of OY728151.1, from coordinate 1,364,356,322 downwards.
CTTTTTTTATTACATGTCATGGGATAGGACTTGGCATAGGAGAAGAGAGATGATCATATACTTATACTTCATAGAATATTTTTGTCTTTTTTACATATTAATTTACTCTTTATCCCTACTATTTGTATTACCAACTATTTTCTTGACTACCTTTTATATGTATCATCATCACACTATGCATGGGTGAGTTTATATGAAACTTTCTGGGTTATCAACGTATTATTATTATTTACTTGTTTAATTTCATTTATCTTTTAACTTTGTATTTAGTATTGGTTCAGAGGTTATAGTATCCCCACTATACCATTTCTAGACCATCGCAACTAGTTTGCATCCTCTGCCATATGGGGAGGCCCATTTGAGTCCATGTGTCCCTTTATCTCAGTTACTTATAAGTGAATTGGGTTGAAGACATCATATTTATAGATTTTCTAATCACCTATCTAAAATATGTGACTATAAATGGGAATTTAGATGGAATGCATATATTGTGGTGACAAAATCTCATATTATAGTCACTTATGTCAAAACTATCGACTAAAGAACTCCACATCATAGAACAAGTCATTTTGGATCACATGTAAAATTTGGATGCAAAATGGGTACAAGTTTGATGTAGTGTAATCCATGGTACCTTGTTTATTCTTGAGTTTCAAAAGCTATAGGAAATGGTATATAAAATGAATGTAGTTAATCCTTCAAGGCATTTTGAATAATTAAGTTCATTTTATATTTATAAAATTTCTAAGAAAAATGGACAGCTAGCTTTTTCTATATCATGGTGAATAAAGTGTTCAATATGCTATTCAAAATGGATTATGAAATTACACCACATCATGGTTATTGGGCATGGAATTATTATTTATTCTATATTTTCAAAAATAGTGAAGCTCAATATGAGAGTTATACTGGGCAAGGTTTCTTTATGTGAAACTATATAAGATACTCTATTCTCCAAAGGATGATCTCCATTATAAATTTATTAAGATTCAAATTCAAATAGCTTTAAAATATGAAAGGACATTATGAACCTCACTGTCATGAATCACTTCAGTGATTATTTAATAAGATTTGATGATATATTTATTAATTATTTAAATAATTTTATGATTGTTTTTATTATTTATAATTTTTATTTTAACATGATTATTTCTTATTTTTTATGAATTTATGAATCATGCATGCGAAAAAAATATTATTGACAATCTCTCATGAAAATTGGATATTATATTCATTGTTATACAAGAGAAAGAAATATATTATTTTTTACATAAATAAACTCTATAAAAAATATTTTGACTTAACTAGTAAAACTATTAGATACTTGAGATATTGAATACTTTCATATTTGCATCCTTGAGAATTATTTCTACTATCACTTTTCTAGAAATCGTCATGAAATACTTTACTTCTCTAATAATCAAATCTACATAATCATTATGAACATCAAGTGTTCATCCTGGTTCTATGGTGTTACTATTTTCTATTATCTTATGTGTATATAATTATGTGGGTTATAATACCCTTTAAAAGGTAGGATTTATGGTTATACCACAACGAAAAAAGGTATGTTTGGGTTGTTCCTAACCAGAAAAGGGTAAGGGGATTTTGGTTGTGCTATGGACGGAATAAAGGAGAGGTTGGCTCCTTCCACCACTTTAAAATGAATCTATTTGGGTTATGCATCTTTAGCTAAAAAGGAAATTCTTGGTTTGATCCTATAAGAATTATAAAGGAATTTTCAAAGGCTTATGGCTCCCCAAAAAAATTTAGAGATTCTATTTTAGTGTTGGTCATTTCTCTCTATGTTTGAGAGAATTAAATAGTATAAATATGTTCAATTTGACCTAAAATACTATAAAATATATTGTGTCTATTGCTCTTTATTTCTAATATATAATTATATTAACTCTTATAATTCATTAAAATTTATTAAAGTTTCCAATTAACCCCCCACCGTCTTGACCATTCTTCCAAATTCATATTGGGACTAGAAAATTGGTATCAAAGCTTGACCCCTAGATTGGTGTGTGTGTGTGAGAGAGAGAGAGAGAGAGCGTGCGTGTGATAATAAATTCCTGACTTAAATTTCAAGGGTAAAAGATATTTTGAGATTCTAGGAATGAGTTAAAATAAATTCTATATTCTTAAAAATCCTCCATTCTTTAATGGAACATATTATGGATATTGGAAATCATGTATATAAGATTATATTAATCATCTAAGCTTTGATCATTGGACTATCACATTCAAGAATTATAAAGTACCTAAAGTTTATCTCTATTAATTTACTATTAATTTTTCAATTAGATATATTATGAACTATAAGGCAATGAATATTTTATATTTTAATACTGGCAGATATTGGTTTAGTCATGTATTTACATGTAAAAATGTTTATGAAATATGGATAATTTGGTAAGTTACACATCCATGTTTAAATAAGCAAATAATAACTACACATTGTATGTTAAGGGATGAATATAAATATTTTAAAATTGTAGATGATGAAACTATTAATTAAATGTTTCATAGACTTATTAATACTGTAAATGGTATGAGTACTTTATGAGAAACACATCATAATTTAGTTTTCATTGAAATAGTTTTATAAGATTTACCAATCAAATGGAATTATAAGAAAGTTTTAACTGATGAAATTAAAAACTTTAAGGATTATAATATTGAAAATATTATTGGATCTTCAATTGAATATGAGTTAAAAAATAAAAAAAATCTCAAGAATAGATTTCAAAAAAAGGAATGTTTTTTAAATAAATGATTCTATATAATATTATAACTTTGAGCTACAAAGAAATAGAATAGATTATATTGCTCAAGATACTAAAGAAATAAGGAATAAAGTATGCCCTTGAATACTCATAAATTCATATACTAGAGAGATAAATTAAATATTTATCAAAGGTAATACTATAATTAATCAATATTCTGGTATTATTTATTATTAAAATAGAAATACAGGAAACATAAAACTTGAATTCACTCATATAAAGAATTATATGATTAAGATAAAATGGTATGAGTAATAAAATAAAGCTATGGAATCCATATGGATTTATAAAGAGGACTCTAATTTGAGTGAAGAATCAGGTTTTGAAAAGGATTTGGCAAACCTATGTTTAATGGCCTTATTAAACAAAGTAAGTGAATTTAATTATTATTATTATTTTCAATATGATTATAAAAAATGACTTAAGAAAAATTTATAGTGAAATTAAGAGATTGAATATTGAGATAGAAAATATTTTTGGTATACATGAATATCATAAAAGTAAAAAAAAGGAAACTTCTTAAAGAAAATGAAAGTTTAAAGAAATATGATTCTGATGAAATAGATTTTAAAGAATTTAAATCTGATCAAACAAATAAAAAATATGGACATGATGAAATTGAAAAACATAAGGAGGAAAATGGAAGGAAAATTTATTCTATACAAAATAATAATTTAGATTATGAAATTAATTTTAATATTGTTCTTAATGATAATGAAAATTTGGAAGGTGAAATTGAATGTTTGAAAATAGATTTTTCCATATTTTTTTATGAGAGAGAAAATTGTGATAAAATGGAAAGAATAAATGAACTAAATAAAAGTAAGACTAGTCTTTTCTATGATAATATTTTACCCAAAATTTATAAAATGATATTTGTTGATAGATTTAATAGATGTATATCAATTGTTACATGATATAGATATAAAATGAATCATCATTATGAAAATAAGTTTTCCTTGAGATTTTAACAATATATTGGTCACACAAAGGCTTTTATATCTAAATCATTATCCTCTATATTACCTATGAATACATGCATTAAATTAGTTTAGGTTCCCAAGAATTAATTTTCTACCCAAATTGGAAACAATTTTGCATGGTTTACAAAATGTTCTTAAATCTATTTTTATAGGAAACATGAATTGCAAGCATCAAAAAGGATACATTGTATATGGTAGTGCATGATCATGGAACATGACTAGTGATATATCAAATTTATTATCTTTAAATAAATTTGATGGTAGTAATGTCACATTTGTTTATAATTCTAAAGGAAAAGTAAAATTTTTTGGATAATATAGTGTTTCAAATTCTATAATAATTTTTAAATTATTATTTATTAAAGTTTTAAGTCATAATTTAATAATAATTTCTTAAATGTGTGATGTTAAAATGTTTATATAATTTAAAATTGAAATTTTTATAGTTTTAAAGGATAAATTAGTTCTGTTTTTTCCAAATAGAAAAGGAAATATTTATGATAGTTGGGGTCCTGGCCTAGTGGTTAAAGGCTACCCCATAATCTTGCATCAATCAGGGTTCTATCCTTAGAACCCTCATAATTTGGGGATTTATTTTGGTGGCATGGGGCTTGGATGATAGCGGCCGAGTGCGGTGAGTCTCGGTCGGCATGGGATATGTTCAGTGGATGGGGGGATGCTCTAAGAGGTGGGAATGTTGGGTCATCCTACAGCCATCGGTGGGGGTGGTCAGGCTCGATGATGGAGGTATATAGTGAGGGTGATCTTGATCTTCATAGAGGATGGAATTCAACTGATGGAGATAGTATAGCTCAGACGATGGTGGTGGGTGGCGGGAATCATGAGGAACGGTGGAGGAGTGTTGGTCGGATGACGTGGCGGTGGGCATCATGATGAACGATGATGGAGGGGCAACAGTCAGACAATGGGAAAAAAATTCCTCCACAAGTGAATATCCAGATTGGTCATAGGAAACAACACCTTACTTTGTAGGGCTACTAGAGTGGGGTGAATGAGAGGGTACGGCATCTTCCATCAGGACCAGACATCATGCATGCACAGGGAAATGCTATCTATGCAGCCTTGCAAGGTAGGGAGTTTGAATATATATATATATATATATATATATATATATATATTCTAGTAAGGTATGCTCTTGTAGTGTCAATTCTCTTGGGCCTTGTTCCTCTGTGCCTATGGTCCATGTAAGGGTTCCCTCTCAACCCAGTTAATAAAAGAGGATTATCCAAAAATAAATAAAAAACTAAAATCCTTCGGCTCATTCAGAATAAAATGAAATATTTATACAACTATTTTTAAATGATTTAATGAGAAAAATTTTAAATATTTAATTGTTATAAAATATGATGAAATTTTATTGAAAGGATGATTAGGTCATGTTAATTTTAGGATTTTTCACAAGATATCTAGGAAAAAAACTATTCTATAGTTACCCAAACTTAAGGATAAATTCACATATGTTTATGAATCATTTATAAACTTTAAATAGAATAAAAGATATTTCAAACCACAAAATAAGTAAAAATTTAAATTCCTTTTAAACTCTTTCATTTAGATTTATTTTTCCCAATTAAATCTCCATGTCTCAATAAAATAATTTATTTTTTAGTAATTATCAATGATTTTATTAGATTCACATGGGTCTACTTTCTTACACAAAAATCTAAAACATTTTTAAGGTTTATTTATTATTTTAAATCAGTTAAAAATGAGAAAAGGTATATAATTATATCAATTATAAGTGATAGAGGTGTAGAACTATTAAATCTGTAATTTAAACCATTTTTTGAAGAAAATTATTATTTTCAAAATTTCTCAGCTCTTAGGATTACACAACAAAATGGTGTTGTTGAAAGGAAAAATTGAACACTTCAATAAATATCTTGAACCATGTTAAATTACTATAATTTACAAAAATTCTTTTGAGATGAAGTTTTATATTCTACCTATTATATTTCAAATAAAATTATTTTAATCACTATTTTGAAAAATAATCTTTATGAACTATAGAAGAAAATAAAACCTAAAATTGGCAATTTTAGAGTATTTAGTTGTAAAATCTTCATTATTAATACTAAGGATACCATGGATAAATTTAATTAAAAATATGTTGGTGGTATACCTTTAGGATATTCCATATAAGAAATAACTACTATAATTTCATCCTATAACCAGAGAACCCATCCCCCAATATCCATGGTTATTCCCAATCCTAACTATAGGGTGCTAATTTGGAATCCAATAATTACATTTTTTTCAAAACCATGGCTATAGTGTGATGGGGAATTACTATTATTATTATTTTTTAATTTCATAATAATACTAAAATATATTTAAAAAAATTGACATATATATTAATAAATACAAATGATATATATTTTTTGTGTTTATAAGTGATGTGTTAATGGATTGGAAGAGTCTATCTGTTTGAAGAAGGGTGATATGGGGTTCAAATCCCACTGCGGTTTTTTTGTCTTCCAATTTCCACATTCATATGACCATAGAAATAGGGTATCCACCTAGATAACCTATATCCATGATCACGTGATTGTGGATAGATCATACCCATATGGGATCCCATATGCTAAGGTTATTATTTTATTAATCAAGACAATATTCATCTATAGTAAAGGTTCTAAGAAAATACTGACTTTGGAGATTTTTGAGATGGATAATTCTTGAGATATATTCATGATTTTGAACCTTGAAAATAGCTAAAAAATCCAGTTGTGAAGATTTATAGGGTTTATAATAAAATATCCTTGTTTTTTTAATAAACATTTCATGTTAAGTTTGATAAAAGTTCATTAAAATGGAATTACTCTAATTTGGATCAAATTGTTATTGATTTTAGATACTTTAATTTTAGAGAAGGTGAAATTAGTGGAAATAATTCACTTATTGAGGGGAATCATAAAAACTAACCCTCTTAACCATATCATAGGAGATGTAAAAATCATAAATATAATCCAAAAGATAATATCATTGGACATATTCAATCGAATGTTTAAACTTGGAAATATGCTATGAACTTGTGTGCCTATCATTATTTTCTTTTTGATTTAAATCCAAACAATGTTGAAAAATATTTAAATTATTCTAATTAGACATTGTCTATACAGGATGAGTTAAATCAATTTACTAGAAATAATTTATGGAATTTTTTTCACCTAATTATTCTCAAATTATTTGAACTAAATAGATATTTAGAAATAAGATTCATAAATATGGTCAAATAATTAAAAATAAAGGTACATTAGTTTCTCAAGGATAATATCAAGAAGAAGATATTTATTTTAAATAATATTTTTGACCTAAATCTTGATAACATTTAATAATATTATAAATATATTATACAAGTTTTCAAATTTTCTAGTTATTTCAAATTGATATTAAAAGTTCTTTTCTAAATGATTATATTTCTGAAAACATATATGTAAAACAAACACACGGATTTATAAATGAAAATTTTCCAAATCATGTTTGAAAATATTATAAAGATTTATACAGATTGAAACAAGCTCCTCGAGGTTGGTTTGGAAGACTATCAAATTTTCTTTTGAAAATAGTTTTGAAAAGGGAAAATTTGATACTAATTTTTTTATTAAGAAGAATTGAAATTATATTTTAAATGTTAAAATTTATGAAGATGATATCATTTTTGGATCATCGTATAATAATTTATGTAATGAATTTTTATATTTTATGACAAGTGAATTTTATATTAGTTTAATGGGAGAACATATATTATTTCTTAGACTTTAAATTTGAAAAATAAATGGTGGTATATTTCTCAATAAATCTAATTATATCATGGAATTATTTAAAATATTTTATATAAGACTCAAGTAAAATTATTAATACCCCCATGAGTATAGCATGAAAATTATATTTAGATAAATATGTAAAATCAATTGATTTTAAAACTTTTAGTGGTATGATTGGTAGTTTATAATATTTAACTACATCAAGGAATCATTTTATGTTTTCAGCTTAAATGTTTTCTAGACTTCAAAGTGATCCTAAATAAATTCACTTTAAGGTTATTAAAATGATTATAAAATATGTTAAAGGGTATTGAAATCATGATTTATTTTACTATGCTAAAACTTATTTTGATTTAATTAGATATTCTGATTACGATTTTAGTGGATGCAAGGTAGGTAGAAAAAACACAACAGGTATGTGTCATTTAATTTTTAAATTTTTAGTTTCTTTTGGTTCAAAGAATAAAAATTGTTTGGATATTTCTACTACTAAATCTTATTACATAGTTGTTACATATTTTTTTCATAATCATTATATTTTAAGCAAAAACTATCTGATTTTGGTTTTAATTTTCAAAGAATTCCTATATTTTGTGACAATAATTATTCTTTTATTATTTAAAAAAACCTTTAAAACATTATATGAAAAAAAAAATTGATGTTATATTTCACTTTTTAAGAGATTATTTTTAAAAAAAGGAAATATAAATAAGTAATTTATTTCTATATAAAGTGAACTTATTGAGAATTTTACTAAAATATGGATTTATTTAAGTTTGAGAAAATCAAATTTAAACTTGGTATGATAGAAATTCAAATTTATAGCATATTTTTAGGGGGATTTTTACTCCACTTATTAGATAAAAGTTTAAATATATCTTCAAAATATACTCCAACAATTCACTCCTTATAACTTATTATTTCAATAATACATTTCCTTATGGTGGATCCTTAACGCATGTTTTGGAAGATGCTAGTTCATGAAAATTTCTTACATATTTTATATACTCTAAATATATTTTCCATGATAAATTTATAAGAGTTAGTTTCTTTATAAATAATTATTATTTTTCTTAGGAGGATTATTTTTTGTTTTTTGATTATTTTTAAAAAGGGGGATAAATTGTTAGTAATTAAGGGTTAATTTTATAATTATTGAAAAGAGTGATATTTTTAGTGTGGCTCTTTAAACCAATTATTATTTTTATAATTAAAAAACTTAGTTTTTTTATTCCCTATAACATGAGTTTTATAAATATATTTTATTTTCTAATTTTATAATTATAATTTCTAACATTTTAAATAAGTATAACATGTCTTGTTTTATTACTTGATTAATTGTTTTTTATTTTGTTAATTTTACTTACATTAGTTTTTTTGTAAAATTTTTGAAATCATAAAAAATGGTTTTTAAAGTAATACAATTTTGATGAAAGTTATATGAAATGTTATTTTATGTATTATAGAAGATATATAAAAACATCAGAGCTATAATTTTTTCTAATGAATTCATAAAAATATGGGAACTCACATGGAAACACTAAAATTCATATGAAAATATGTGATATAATGTGAAAGTATTTTAATTCATATAGAAATTATGAAATTCATATGATTTCAAGGTTTTTTTTAAATTATTCAAATATGTTATGTTTTACTATATTTTATATATCTTGATTTATTGAATATTTATATTTTTTAATTTACTTGTTTTAAATATTTCATAGTTAAATAATATTTATTTTTAGTGTTTATAAATTAATTTTTAAATATTTTTAAAACTACTTGGGGCCACATACTGTAAACTTTACATTTTGAGCATGAGATTTTTTAAAATGGAAAGATATTGATCAACACATAGTAGTACTGAGTGTTTTGGATTTTCTAATAACCGTTATAAAATGGGTAACTAGAAACATTTGTTTTGATGGAATTCATATGTCAAGGTGAATTCATCTTGAATTACATTCACTTATGTCAAAATAGTTGACTTAAGAACTCCATAATGTAGAATGAGTCACTATGAAAAAATAGATAAATTTGACTACAAAACGGTGACCAGTTAGGTATAGTGGAAGATATGGTAACTCTTTTATTCTTTATTTGGTAAAACTATAGGAAACGTCACACAAAATTACCATAGTGAATCCTTCAAGTCATTTAGAATAATTCAGATCATTTTTTGTTTCTAATATTTCAATGTAAAATGAAAAATTGGTTTGTTATGTCATGGTAAAGAACATGTTTGGAATGCAGTTTAGAATGGATTCAGAAATTACACCACACTATATTTATTGGTCATGGTCATCCTTTTTATTCTATATTTTCCAAAATGGTGAAGCCTGATGAGGGGTTTATTCTATGTGTGGTATCCTTACATGAAACTATAGAATATGGTCTATTTTTTTATGGCCAAGCTCCATTACTAATTTATTAATATTAAAATTCAAAAATATTTGAAATATTAATGTTCTTCATGTGACTAGTTATTTGGAATCACTCAAGTGATTATTCTGGTAGATTTAATGTTTTATTTATTAATTATTTAAGTTAATTATAGATTAGTGTTGGTATTTATTTTTTTTATCTAACCTATTTATAACTTATTTTTGATGCATTTATAAATCATGCACGTGAAAATAATATTTTTGATAATTTATCATGAAAATTGGAGATTATAGTCATTGTTGTGCATGGATGAATAAATATACATTTTTTTAATTAAAAATTCTTTCAATAAGAGTTTGACTAAACCAGTGAAAATATTCAATTCTTGAGATATAGAATATTTAAATATTTGCATCCTTGAATATTAATATTACTATCACTTCGAAAAAATTCATCATGAAATACTCTACTACTCTTGAAATCAAAGTTATATCGGTATACCAAATTTTAAGTGCACATCCTGGTTTTATAGTGTTGTTTATTTATATTATTTTCTATATGTTTATTTTTATTGGTTATACTGCCCTTTAAAAGATATAATTTTATAGTTATACCACCCAAAAAACACTTTGTGTTGGTTTTTCCTAATTAGAAAAAAGTTAGGGGGATTTTGGTTGTGACTTGGTTTGGATAAAGGAAAGGTTGGTTCCTTCCACCACTTAAAAATGAATCTAGTCAGGTTATGTCGTAAGGGGTTAAAACGGATATTATTGGGTTGAGCCTTAAGATATTAAAAATTAATTTTTAAATGGTTTTGACTCTCTATAAAAAATTAGATATTCTACTTCATATGGTGCCATTTTTCTTTTCATTTGAGAGAAGTAAAGAGTGGATGTAGGATCATTTTGATCTAAAATAATATAAAAATATCTTCTGTATATTTTAATTTATTTCCATTATATAATTATATTAACTCTAATAATTATTTAAAATTTATTGAAGTTTTAAATTCACCCCCTCTTTACCATTCAACTATATTAATATTGGAACCAAATAGTTGATTTATCAATGTGTTAATTAAAGAAAATATAGACCAAGCATAATTGAATTCCAAACCACTGAATTAATGAATCAATTGGAATGTGGTTATAATAAAGCCTAAATATAAGTAATAACCAAGATGGTATTGTTTATTAATTATAAAAGTTTTTATGCCACTGTATTCCATTAATCTGACTACCATTATTAAAAATATAAAATGAACTACTTATAAGGATTCCATTACACACAGTTTCCCAAAAAAAATTATCCTCATTGGAAACAAAGGAGTCATTCATGATAAATTTCATCAAAATATCATGAATATCAGTAATATAATCAGCCAACATGTATTAATTGATATATTAATGTAAGATATAGAAACCATACTACCAACTAAATTTCAAAGTAAATAAAATTTCTAATTATCAATCAAGAATTTATTAAATGAGATGACAGAATAAAACCACTCTAAATGTAACATGATTGAGCTATAATAATCCCTCTGCATAGTCCAAATTGAGTAATTTATGTAATGTATATTCCCCTACTTAAGAATCTTAAAAAATATGTATTTTGGAAATAGTGGGAAATTATAATTACATGTAATGAATTTCAATATAAAATGATCCTAAAGATCATAATTTAAGTCCCTCAAATTTTTTATTCATGGTCCCCCAACTTTAATTGTATTGTAATAAAACTTCCAACACTTGGTAAACATTATCATCTCCAAAATGTTACATATCCAAATTAAATTCTTCATTGAATTCATAAGCCTTTGAATCAAGTCATGGGGCCACTAATACACCATAAAAGAGTAAACCATCTTTGAAATAATAACAACTTTGACAAGACTATTTATACCAATGATTGAGATAGATTTTTCATTCCATTTTTCAATTTATTTCCTAATATAGTAGAAAAGGTTATTAAAGAAAACTACATTAGGGTTTGCTAAAAAATAGATACCCCAAGATAATTAAATGGGAGAAATTCATATCTAATTTCTAGATAATTTTAAATAGTCATCCTCCTTCAATATGTAAATCTATTTCCAAATAATATGGTGGATTTATCCCATATAACCTTCTACCATAAAACTCTCTCATAATGTATGAAAATTTCCTTAAATATTTTATTTTTATTATTTTACCTAGATAGAAAATAATAATATCACTAGTATATAGGAGGTGAGAATGATATGAAATCTATCTTCCAACTTGAATGATTTTCAAATTCCCTTCATTATCCAATTTTATAATGTATCTATTCAAAAAATCCTTTGAAATACAAAAAAAAATATTTTAAGAATGATCCATTTATCTCAACCCCTTAGGATAATAGAAACTGAATTAAGGTGATCCATTGATAATAATAGATATCTTAGTTTAGTTAAAAGTTGATATAATTATATTGATGAAGATTTCATTAAACCCAAGGTTTTTAAGGGCCCTCAAAATAAGGTCTCAATTCACAGTATCAAAATATTTTATAATATATAACTTTCTTTCAATGTTCCTGCCTCTTTCAACCTTACTTTAAAGATTGAAATATTTTGATATAGGGATGATACAATCATGAATGCCCCCCAATAAACGTGTACTAATTTAAAGATACCACTCTAATAGTGAGTGAATCCAATATATTATGAATTATTTTTCTAATAATTTTTATATATATATTTGGCTATGGAAATTGGATTAAACTAATTTAATTCATTGGGATTATCAACCTTAGGAATCAAAGAGAGAAACAGAGAATTCATGCCTCTTAGAAATAGTACATCCTAAAAATGCCTTAAAAATATTGACTATATCATGTTACAAAATATAAAAATACTCTTGATATAAGAGGTTATAGAACCCAGCCTACCTAGGATAATTTATTGAATTAATCCCAAAAATAGATTCCCTAATTTCTAAAGAATCTGGTATTTCATTTGAAATTTTCTTATCTTTAACATTTACCACATAAGAAATGGTGTAAACTTCAATTCCCACACAATAACCACAATTATCATTTAAAATATTCTCATAATATCCAATTATTTTATCTCTCATTTCTTACCTTCCTGAGATGACTTCATCACCCACTTAAATATGGGAAAGATGTATATTAACCTTTCTATATTTTTTAAGGGAGTTAAATAATAAAGTATTATGATCTTCTTTATAAATCCATATCACCCTAAATTTATCCCTAAGAATGTTTTTTTCATATTTAAGAGATATTTTATCTTATTTGAGATATCATCCACCATAATAAAATCAATATTAACAATTTTAAAACTATAATTTTGACTATTTATCTCTGTAAGCACCTCTTAAATAGATCCAATCTTAGAATCGAATTTTCAAAAGATTTCCCTACCCCGATATCTTAACCTTATTTTCAAAATTTTCAAATTCATATCATATATGAAATTATAATTATGACATCGAAAATAATTCCATACCTATTGAATAAATATCTTATGGTCAGTAGGATTAACCCATGTAGTATTAAACCTGAAAGGAAGATAAGTTTTGTCTAATATTTCATATAATATATTTGGACACATGAAATAACCATATATACATATTAAATTAAATATTTATTACATAAATATAAATTCACAACATGAATAGTAATAAAACAAAAAAATGATATATTATTAAAAATACTTGGGTTATTGTAAGAACGGACAAGTTGTTTTCCCTTAAAATATGTCATTTCTACTATGAATATTATCATATTATGAAGTGGTGATCAATAGCCCATGTCATTTTTTTGAAAACATCATATACTATGAAATATTTTTATAACCATAACCTTGGTATTAGAAAAATACCCAAAATAGTTATCAGATACTGATTTCATCTTATTTATTAATCACTAGTAGTGGCTTTAATACCACTGAAGGGTTTCATGAGACATTTCAATTCCCATTAGTAGTGAAAGAAAACATGAAACTCATGAAAAGATCGATTTTGAGTGAGATCAATAAGATGAAATAATAAAACATTAAAACAACTGTAACACACTATACATACTTTTGATCTTTACTAGTAGTGAATTTGATCAATCTCCCTTTAAAAAAACCAATGGGTCCCTACCTTTAAAGGTATCCACCAGTCATTGGAATCGCTGAATGATTTGATAGGAACTCTTCCCAATATAGGTGTTCTAGGACCTCCTACTTAAAGGAAAATGGAGATAACAGAATCAGGGAGACTTTTTTATAATAGAAAATGAATTATTCTCTCTCAGATGAGGTCTAAAAATATCAATTGTATAGGCCTCCTTCATTGAATGGAAAATCCTCTTGGATTTAAAACATTTCATATGTTAAGAAACGTCCAAACCATTTTAATTCCATCTCATTGATTACTATAATTATTAAAATTTTATAATAACAAATATTTTATCTATACATCCTCATATAATGTTTCAATTATTAAAGAAATATAATAATCACCTTGAGAGAATATTCTAAACTGAATGATATTATATATCATTCTATAATTTCAGCATGACATGGTATAGAAGACCATAAGAAGAAACTAATCACATCATTGTGAATTTCACCACATCATGGTCGGTTCTATAGTACACAATATTCAACACTATCTCTATGGAGAACTCAATTTAATTAATTATAAACCAATTATAATTAATTTACCAAAAAAATATATAACTTAAAAATTTTGGAATAATTTTATTAAACTTACCAAGTAGTACAACTATTGGTTATGCACTAAAAACGTAGGTATATGATACATATTTCACCCAATATAATGTAGGATAAATGTAGTAATCTTCCACCTTATAGGATGAGTTCATGCATCTGCCACCTTATTCCCATGTGGTTTCTTTATATTATTAATTCATTATAAATGCATTAATTATAGATTTAATTTTCATTATGTAATATCCCAAAATTTCTGTATAATTTTTTTTAATTATATAGAATTATTTTGAGACCAGGCAGTGAGATGGTATACGATTCCAAGGCCAATAGTGTCCATAATGACCTATAAAAAACGTTAAGCTTTAAATAGCGTGCATGAGAGGTTTTCTTGAAAAAGTAGAATAAATATTAAATAGATTCCTAGATCATAAATCTGAGGGCGCCATTGCATTCAGGATGGTGGGTTTATCCTAGGCGCGACGTAAGTTTAGTTGGTGCAGGCCTCCAGAGAGAAAACCCAAAAATGGAATAACCATAAATAAAATTATTCAATAAAATTATTTTATTTTTCAAATACTTATAACTCACTAACGGTGGCTCAGATTAAAAATTTGAGACCACCACTGAGCTCTTGATGGTATTCTTTCCATAGGGAAATCTTAACATTGGTCAGCACGGGCCAATGATGGAAGTTTTCTTTTTTTTTTTTGTAAATAAAATAATTAAAAATTATTTTATTCTCAATTCCTTATAACTCCTAAATGGTAACTCAAATTGGAAATCTGAGAGTACCATTGAGATCGTGAGGGAGTGTTCCCCTTAGGTAGAGCCTAACATCAACTGGCATGGTTTGAGGGTGAATGTGAATTTTTTGAACTTTTTTTAAGGTACGTTCAGTAAACGTGTGAGCATAATTTTTTCTAACTTTTGAACCGGTGCTATGATTGAAAATACAAGGTAACCGTTGAACTCAAAATGTTGTGATTTTCCTAGAAAGGACTTAACTTCGACCAGAAAAGGTTGGACAGAAAAGTTAATTTTTGGGCCCTTTCGAAAAAAAAAATAACTTTAAAATGTTATTTTATATTTCTTTCGCACCATTGAGCGGCAGATGAAGAAATTGCGGTGCGGTGACGAGGAGACTACGAGGCATAATTAAGGAAGCCCCTTAATAGCTCGTTGTACAAGAATAACCACTACACAGTTTCATAAATGAAACAGTGTAACGACAAAATGTCGTAGCGTAATAGAAATCTTGAGACGTGTTTCTTTTTTTAAACGAATGTGTTAGTGGAAGTAAGAATTAAACTATGAGGATTCTCTAATGAACCTATAAAGAACTTCATCTCCAATGAAGAATGATAAATGCTAACAAATGTCAAACATCTTCGTCGCACCTCGAAGAACGGATTCTGAAGCGGCGAACAACGTCGATGACTTGAAACCACGAGGACGTAACATTAATTCAATGAACGTCAAAGAGATAGGGGTTTAATTTGTGCAAATTCTTCCCTATTCTTATCCTAGAAACGATGAATGTGGATCAACCCACGAACAAGTTGATCCGTGAATCGTGCATTTATGAGGGACGGTGACTTTTCTTTTGTGTTTTATTATCTGGGATTAGTTTATATCTAGTTGGATAGAGCCACAATCCCTAAGCCTCCCTGGGATTAAAAATTCTAACACAGAGGGCATGGGCCAACACGAACAAGGCCTGAGCCAATCTGCATGTGCGCCCTTTTTGAACAGTTTCTCTAAATTGACGGAAACGCGGGTTTGAGACCTCTATAGTGAAGAGGATGCCCCCTGAAGGCCATAAGCATAGGTGGCACAAAGAACAAACCACCAAAGTGCATCTGGTGGTATGCCTAAGAATCTCTTGGCGCTGGCACACGGTAGTGCTAGCTTTGTGTCGGACTATGGGACAACAAGTTGTTGGCCATGCCGTAGGCAGGGTGGAGCGGTGCGCCAATCGGTGCGCCATGGCGAAAGTGGGGAGACGTGGTGCCCGCTTGGCGCCGTGTGGAGGGACGACCTGCATCCAGCCCGTCCGGGTGGCTCAACGAGCTGCGGTCACTCGACTGTGGTAAGAGGGCCCCACGCGTCCATGGGGTTAGTGGAGGTCGGCCACGTCCCGGCCAGACGACGCACCACCAGCCCGCACCGCGTGGACCGGGCTTCGGGCTGGTGGGATGCGCCCCCAGCCAACAGGCCGAACCCATACTGACAGGCCAAACCCACACCCTTCGGGCAGGGACGGACTAGACCAGGTCACTGGGAGACCTGGTGGACTGGACCCTCAACCAAACCAGGCCGGGTCCAGCGAGGCCCATTAGGCCTAGCCCACTATCCAGGCCGAACCAGACCGAATCAGACCCAAATCAGGTCATGTCCAGTCGGTCGAGTAAAACCAAGGTATGTGGGACCCCCAGGCCGGGTTAGTCGGGTCAAACCGGGCCCAGACGTAACTGGCCCCTGTTTACTAAAACGCTCGTATCTCTCAACCTGAGCATCTGATTGATGCTCCATCAGTGGTGTTGGGACCCTTGCGATGAGTATATTCTTCTTAGATTCTCTACATGAGTTTTGGCGAAAGCTATCATATGTACGGGTTGGATCGGACTCGAATCCAATCGGGCCCTTTTTACAAAAATGTCCATATCTTACAGACCGAGTGTCCATTAAACGTTCCATAAGTTGCATTGGGACCCTCACAATAAGATAGTCCTTTAAGGTTACTCTATGTGGGACTTCTTGGTGGTTTATGTACGACCGATGTCTTGAGGAGAGGATCCTCATGGAATCAATAATGCTAAGTGTGGGAATCAAATGGTTGTTTGTGATGTGAAGAACGAATAGCCATCCTGTGTGGGTCAGCAACTAATAGTCCAATGTGGGTGAGCACCTAGTGATCCTTTGTGGGTTATCACCTAGTGATCCTGTATGGGTCGGCATCTAGTGATCCTAGGTGGGTCAGGAACTAGAAATCCTATGTGGGTCATCACCTAGCGACCATGTGTGTATCAGCAACAGAGCCTCTCGATAGAATAAGATGATCTAGATTTACGACTAATCGTATTTACTTAATGTACCTAAGTTATACCTAGGGTGAGATGTCTTTTACTTTGTGTTATGTGTTTTAGATATTTTTTGGAGGTGTTAACTCTATGGTATTTTTCCTTTGTGGTGTTTTCCTTTTTGTATTACTGAGAGACCTTCAGGGGTCTTAGGTTCCCTACTGAGTATTGTTATATTCACCCCTACATGGGATTCACCCGCACATGTTGTGTCTTGTGCAAACGATGGACAGCATTAACCAGGACTTTGGGGAGCCAGGACTAGATGGTCCTCAGAGGTGGATTGATAGACATGGTGTGTTGCAGTGACATATGATGGTGATCTATACATACCCTTTAGGTAGTATCCATGGAGGATGACCTCCAAATCTTCTACTTATTTTTTTGTACTTTCCTTTTAGTTGGGCTTGTATTATGGCCCCTTTACTTTTAGTTTACACCTTTTATGCTCAGTGTTGGTACTTTGTGGTGGATGTACTATTTTCTTTCCTTTGTGGTTTTCTTTGTGCAGTATTCCCTGTATGTGTGTGTACAAGTTTTAAGTCAATGCCTTACCATTTTGGGATATTCCTTTCTGGTTCTAGTCACCAGCCCCTGGCCTATGGAACATGGGCTTGGGGTTAGTCATGGCATGGGCCCCAGGGGATAGGTCATGACAAAGTGGTATCAGAGGGAAGTTGGTCCTATCAGAAGAACTAAGAGTCTGTATTTTCAATGAGGTTAATAGTGTTAAGTCTCTTGAGTTTAGCTTTCAATATGGAGATTCCATTTTTGGTGCGGCAACCAACGTATCCGTACACTAGGACCCTGAATTCTGTTTTCCAACTCGGTACCCGAAATCACTAGCTACATGTTTTTTGGAAAAAAAATCTCTTGATCACTTTTGAGTCCTCTCACCAGGTATAACTTATTGACTATGGTTCATCTATATTCTCATTCAAGATTCCTCCACACAGACAGCCAGACAGGATTCCAGTGTGTGACCATGAGGATGTTCCATAGAGTGATGAGGCTTCGGTATAGGGACCATATCCCAAGATGGTACCTTTGGTCATTGTCCCAGCAATACCACTGCATGTTGGTCATCAGTTACTACCGGTGATACCTATAGAGGACACATGTAGGATCATTTCCTTGCACGATTTTCAGTGACAGATACCCTTTAGGTTCTGAGGTGAGCCCAACTCACAGGAAGATAAGGACTAGCTTGAGGTGGTGACCGAGTGTCCATCTAGCCAGGGCACCATTAGATCAGATGGTGGTCCTGGCATTAACCATTCTACGTGGCTCAGTAGGGTGATGGAAGGGTTTAGATTACCCCGATCTTACGATGAAGTGAATTTTTCATGGACAAAGCTTGAGAACCTTTCTCAAAGAAGGGGTATCTTGCTATAAAAAGCTAAGGGGTCTGTGTTCTCAAGAGCTTCTACAGCTTCGGTAGGATGACATGTTAGTAGTTGATTGTTCATCGAGGTGTACTGACCATTCCAGGTACTTGATGAATACGATACGACTAATGCTTCAGGGATCGGATCTCTAAGCGAGATGTGTTTAGGTACATCTGATCTAGCACTATTACTTTGTGCATTCCTACTTATGCTAGGGTTCTAGAGATGAACTTGGTGGATGAAAGTTCTTTGGATGAGCAGATACAGCCAATGAATGTCATTAGTTGGAAAGCAGGAAACCGATGTTAGTCTCAGAGACCTGGACGTGTAAAATGTTTCGGGAAGAAGAAGTTATAGGGACAGATGAATCTACAGGTTAGCAGATGTGGAAGAGGATCTAGGAGAGAAATAGGAGGTGGTATACATTTTGACATGTTATAACCACCACCCCAATGTGGTCCCCACCAGGCTCAGGGAGCTGGATGATAGGGGAAGGGAGTAGTTCCATGCAGTCAAGGAGTATGACCCAAGGGCTATAGGAATGATGCGAGGTACGGTCTGTGTCTACTAAAAGATTCCATATTAATATAAATAGGTACTAATCATTCCTTCTTATCACGAATCTTGATCAAGACATTGAGTTTCCAGTTAAACCTTTGACTTGATCCTTACATATAGAGATACCTATGGGAGGAGATTTGATAATCACACTTATGGTGACAGTGTGATCTGACCCTTGAGGCAAGAGTTGTGGTTGGAACATCTTGGTGGCAGTGTTGAGGCCTTATGACATTGGTCTGGGTATGGACTGGTCATCCACTGTTCATGCTGAGATTGACTATTTTAGGAAAATGGATGCGGTATATTCGCAGTGTTGGAATTAGGTTTTCCATGGTCGGTGAAAAAGGAAACCCAGGGAGCACGGGATAAACTCATGCATAGGAGGGTGTAGTCAATCACTCTTGAGTCGGCCAGACTTACCCTTGTAGTAGCAGTTGTTTTGAGTTTTTAGTTCCCAACAGTACTGGTGGAGTGTGGGAACATCCTTTCAAAATATGTTTCCAGGATTACCTCCCCATAGGGAGAGGGACTTCTTCATTGACTTTTACCTAGGGACGGCATTGATATCTTCATCTGCATATCGGATGGATCTCACGGAGCTCCAAGAGCTAAGATTACAGTTGGGGGACTTTTAGAGGAAGGGATTAGTAAGACACAGTTTTTGATGTTATGTGTTAATTACCAGCACTTTAACCAAGTGGACATGGAGAATGAGAACCCACTACCAAAGGGTCGATGGGCACATCAATCAGTTAAAGGGGGTGTCCTTTTTTGTGGATGGAAATGTGTCCATATAATTTTCAGTAGTTGAGACTTCAGCGATGGTTGGAGTTCCTCCAGGACTATGACTTTGATATAGTCTTTACTCTTGATAAGGGGAATATGGTGGCTGATGTGCTCAGTGGGAGTTCTGGTTTACAGCTACTGAGTGAGGTGACAGAATAGCTAGCTGTGATGCAGATATCCTTCATGGATGATGATGGAGCAGATTACCTCCAGTCAATGACTAGAACTCCCCCACTCCTTCAATGAGTTAGGGAGGAACATCATGTGAATATTGATTGTGAGGCCCAACGCGCTCAGAAATCCTTAAGATAGGATCCCAATGTATTTTCTATAGGTGGGGAGCACGACATCCTTTTCATAAGATGCACCATGGTACCAGTGACGTTAAGGGAGGAGGTGTTAATGGAATTCCATATATCCCCTTTGGTGGTTCATCCTAGTGTGGTAAAGATTTACCAACACCTCTGATGTCATTACAGTTTCCAGGGATGAAGAAAGTGGTGGAAGAGTTTGTTTCATGAAACCTCACTTGTCAGTAAGTGAAAGTTAGCCATCAGGTTCCAACACACTTGACATAGACACTTGAGGTACTGGAGTGGAAGTGGGATGGTATCTTAATGGGATTCATGATGGGATTACCATGCATGTCTAGGGGCCATGATTCTATCTGGGTGATCATGGACCAACTCACCAAGTCGGCTCACTTCCTACCCATTCGAGAGCAGGGATCAGTAGAGGGATTGGGATGCCTCTACATCTAGAAGATAGTGCTATTTCACATGGTGCCTTCAATGATCATCTCAGACTGTGATTCACACTTTACATCCCGGTTGTGGAAGGGGTTGTTGGAGGCATTCGGCACTCAGCTGCGCTTGAGCACAGCTTTTTACCCCCAGAAAGATGGTCAGACGGAGCGGACCATACATACCATAGAGGAAATGCTTCATGCTTGTGTCCTGTATTTTGGTCGTAGTTGGGAGGACCACCTAACACTGGTGGAGTTTGCGTACAGTAATATTTATCACTCCACCATTGGCATGGTACCGTTTGAGGCCTTGTACGGGTGGCCAAACAGATCACCTCTATGCGGGATAGAACCAGGGGATTCAGCACTCATGGGTCCAAAGTTGGTATGGGATACCACTAAGAAGGTGCAGATCATCCAGGAGTAGATGATTACTGCACAGAAAAAACATAATTCTTATACCGAAAAAAGATGTAGACCCTTGGAGTTAAAGGATTGAGACCATGTTTTCCTTCAGTTCTCACCCCAAAGGTGATTTCAGAGATTTGGCTGGGGTGGAAAACTATCTCTAAGGTTCATCGGACCTTTTCAGATCCTCAGCAAAGTGGGTGAGGTGGTGTACCGCCTAGCTCTTCCTCTACAGATGCACTGGGTGCATGATGTCTTTTATGTATCGCTACTGAGGAGGTACGTGCATGATCCATCGCACGACATCGATTGGGGTGAGATAGACATTGATGATGGGGTGACATTTGTAGAGTTTCTAGTGGAGATAGAGGATTGAAAAGAGTAGGTTATTTTTGGATGGTTGATTCCTCTAGTGTTCTTTTGGAGGCAAGACGAGAATCTCTAAGATATCACATGGGAGAAGAAGGCTCAGATTCATGCTCAGTACCCCCACTTGTTTAACTAGACTTTTTTTGAATTTTGGGGACGTAAAACCCTATGATGGGGAGAATTTAATGTCCTAGAATTTATGAATAATTTTTTTTTAATTATATGAAATTATTTTGAGACTAGGAGCTTATACGGTGAGTGATTATGAGACCCAGAGTGCCTAGAATGACTCGTCAAAAAATGTTAAGTTTTAAATAGCGTGTGTGAGTAGTTTTCCTGAAAAAGTGGAATAACTCTTAAATGGGTTCTCGGATTAGAAATCTGAGGGCACCATTGCATTCAGGATGGCGGGTTTAACCAAGGCACGACTTAAGTTTAATCGGCATAGGCCTCTAGTGAGAAAAACCCAAAAATAGCATAACTGTAAACAAAATAATTAAATAAAATTAGTTTATTTTTCAAATGATTATAACTCACGAATGGTGGATCGAATTAAAAATCAGATACTACCACTGAGCTTGTGAGGGTATTTTTTCCTTAGGCATACTCTAACATTGTCCAACACGGGCCAACAGTGAAAGTTAGTTTTTGGCATTGAATAAAATAATTAAGTAACAATTATTTTATTATCAAATCCTTATAACTCCTAAATGGTAACTTAGATTGGAAATATGAGAGTACCATTGAGCTCGTGAGGGAATGTTCCCCTTATCCAGATCCTAACCCCGATCGGCACAGGTTAAGGGTGAAAGTTAATTTTTTGAACTTTTTTTAAGGTGCATTCAGTAAACATGAGAGAGGGATTTTCTTCTAACTTTTAAACTGGTGCTCAGATCAAAAATACAAGGGCACCACTGAACTTCAAACATTGGGATTCCCTTATAAAGTACTTAACTTTGACCAGAAAGGGTTGGACAGAAAGATAATTTTTGGGACTTTTGGAAAAATAATAAAATAACTTTAAAAAGTTGTTTTATTTTTATTTCGCACCGTTGAGAAGTGGGCGGCGACATTGCGGTGTAGCAACAAGGAGATGACAAGGCACAATTACGGAATCTCCTTAATGGATCGTTTAGAAAACATAACCGCTACACTGTTTCATAAATGAAATAGTGTAACGACGCAACGTCGTAGTGTAATAGAAACGTTGCGATGTGTTTCTTTTTTTAAATGAATGTGTTTGTGGAAGGAGTAATTAAACTGTGAGGATTCTCTAACAAACCTCTGAAAAACTTCCTCTCCAATGAAGAATGAAAAACACTGATGAAAGTCAAAAATATTTGATGCACCTTGAAGAATGGAGTTGGAAGTAATGAATAACTTTAACATCTTCAAACCTTGAGGATGTAACATTGTGGCAACGAATGTCAAAGAGATAGGGGTTTAATCTATGCAAGTTCGTAAATATTCTTATTCTAGAAACAACGAATGCGAATCAACCCACGAATAGGTTGATCCGAAAATCATGCATTTATTTGGGAGGGCGAATTTTCTTTCAGGATTTATTATCTAGGATTAGTTTATCTCTAGTTTGATAGAGCCATAATCCCTAAGCCTCCCTATAATTATAACTTCTAACATGGATGGCACGGGCCGACATGAACAAGGCCCGAGCCCCTCTATATGTGCACCCTTTGTGAACGTCTTGTCCAAATCGATGTCAAGTCGGGTTTCAGACCTTCTTGGTGAAGAGGATGCCCCCCGGAGGTCGTAGGCATAGGAAGCATGAAGAATGGACCACCGAAGCGCATCTGATGGTTCATTGAAGAACTTGTCGGTGGCACTGGCCGCGTGCCAAATGGCGGGACAACATTCCACCAGCAGTGTCGGAGGTAGCGGGGAGACGTGGTGCCCGCATGGCACCGTGTGGATGGATGACCTATGTCTAGGCCATTCGGGTGGCTCGGTAAGTCATGGTCGCTCGACCGCAGTAGGAGGTCCCTGTGTGTCCGCGAGGCCAGCAAAGGCTGGACGCGGCAGTCGGCTACCTCCCGGCCAGACGACGCACAACCGGCCTGCACTGCGCAGGCCGATCTTCAGGCTAGTAGGCCGCACCCCGAGCCAACAAGTCGGACCCACTCCGGTGGGCCACACCCCCACCCAGTGGGCCGGATCCATGCCAGAAGGCCAAACCTGCACCCTTCGGGCTAGGCCGGAAAAGGCCAGGTCGTCGGGCGACCTGGCGGACTAGACACTCAGCCAAACGAAACCGGGTCCAACGAGGCCCATTTGGCCTGGCCCATTGGCCAGGCCGGACCAGACCAACCCAGACCCGAACCGGGTCAGGTCAAATCGGTCGAGTTAAACCGGGGTATGTGGGATCCCCAGGCCGTGTTGGTCGGGTCGGACTGACCAGGTCGGACTGGGCCCAGATGCAATTGGCCCCTATTTACTAAAACGCTGGTATCTCTCAAAACAGGCATCTAATTGACACGTTGTCAGTGGCATTACGACCCTTGTGATGAGTCAGTCCTTCTGTGGTACTCTACGTTAGTTTTTGTGGAATTTTTCATTCAACCGAGTTGGATCGAACTCGAATCCAACTCGGCCCTTTTTACAAAAATGGCCATATCTTACAGACCAGTCGTCTGTTCGACGCGCCATCTGTTGCATTGGGACCCTTACGATGAGACAGCCCTTTGAGATTAATCTATGTTGGACTTCATGGTGGTTTAGGTATGAACAATCACTTGAGGAATGGATCCTCCCAGAATGAAGTGTGCTATGTGTAGGAATCCAGTGGTTGGTTGTGATGTGAAGAACGAATAACGATCCTGTATGGGTTAGCACCTAGAGATCCTATGTGGGTCAGCACTTAGCGATCCTATGTGGGCCAATACCTAGCAATCCAATATAGGTGAGCACCTAGCGATCATGTGTGAGTCAATACCTAGCGATTCTGTGTGGGTCATCACCTAGCGACCCTTTGTGTATCAGCAACAGATCCTCTCAACAGAATAGGATGATCTAGCTTTAAAACTAATCATCTTTACTTCTGTACCTAAGTTATACCTGGAGTGAGATGCCTTTTACTTTGTGCTATGTGTTTGAGATCTTTCTTGGTGGTGTTACCACTATGGTATTTTTCCTTTATGGTGTTTTACTTTTTGGATTACTGAGATACCTTCAAGGGTCTCTGGGTCCCTACTAATTATTGTTATACTCGCCCCTCCACAGGCTTTGACTGCACTTGTTGTGTCTTTTTCAGATGACAGACAGCTTTGACTAGGACTTTGGAGAGCCGGGGATAGATGGTGCTCGAAGGTGGATCGATAAACAGGGTGTGATGTAGTGACATCTGATAGTGAGTTGTACCTACCCTTCAGGTAGGATCCTTGGCAGAAAACCACTGGAGCTTGTATATCTTTTGTTGTACTTTCCTTTCAGTTGGGCTTGTATTCTAGCCCGTTTAATTTCAGTTTACACCTTTTACTCTCATTGGTGGTACTTTGTGGTAGTTATACTATTTTATTTCCTTTGTGGTTTTCTTTATGTTGTATTCCCAGTCTGTGTGTGTACAGGTTTAAAGGCAATGCCTTCCCTTCTTAAGATATGCCTTTCCAGTGCTAGTCACCAGCCTCTATCCTATGGAAGGCAGGATTGGGGTTAGCCATGGAATGAGCCCCGGGGGATGGTTCATGACACATTAAATGGTTTCAATGGATTCTTATAATGGGAAGTAATGTATGCAATCCATGCACTGCATATGGTTGATGCATTTCATTAAATAGAGAGTGTTAAGGTTTGATATGAAAAGGGATATGATACCTCATGTTGTGTGTGGAAAGTGATAATTATTATCATGTAAAGATTTCTGAAGAACACTCTCTTATCTCAAGCCTCATTCATCATGTTCCATTTAATATGATAGCACCCCTTCGATATTTGTGGTAATACTCATGTTATGAACTTGGATTCATTGGTAAGTGTTTCCCCCTTGGAGGTAAGAGACTAAGTTCAACTGCTTCAAGATATTCATTAAGCATTATCCCTCAAATAAGGAATATAGAGGCTACTATTATCATGTTTCATTTACATATTTCTTAATTTACATATGCACATTTGATTCTTGAAGATAGATCAAGAAAATATATATTTTATTTCTCCTCTTTATGATCATGATATGTTCCCACATGTAACGCCCCGACCCCAGTTACCCAGAGTCGGTGCATTATTACATGACATTGGCATGATCACAAGAAAGATCAAATCTCAAAATACCCATTGGTTTAGTATCCTTGGAAACACTAGATATATTCATAAAGTTTTACATTACATCATAAAGTGAAAAACTACTACTACAACATCATGTCTCCATAGTCCACACTATTATCCCCTTATAAAATCCCTGCAGGTCATTCATAATTTACTTCTTCACATCCTGGGAAAAATAAAACATAGAAAATGGGTGAGCTCAAATGCCCAGTAAGGATAACAATATAGCGGAAACTTTCATAAATAATAATAAACATTTAAGGCAATGTATAACTAAAACAAAAGCCTTTTAAACTTTAACTTCAACATAGTATGGAAAAAGTAAAATGAAATAATGCCATTTACTTATTCACATGGATATTCTACTAATCGAATAATCACATGCAATATCAATAAACACTTTCATAATGATGGAATGCATAATGTCAGACTATCATAACCACATAGCCAAGGCCTCGTGCCAAGACTAAAAATAAGATTTTGTCAAGGCCTTGTGCCAAGACACTAATTTGTCTCATGAGACCTACCTATGCATCGAGGAGCTATAGCGAGCTCCACCCGTCACATATTAAGTCCAATGCATTCCCATATGAAAAGGTTTAAACATAACATAAACATTTGTATTAAAAATAGCTTACGAAATGCCAATACTTTCACCATAAACCATGAATGGTATAAAAATAGCACATCCACAGTCAAACATATCACAAAACCTTTAGTACAATATAGAAGTTTTGTATCATAATAAATCAACTTCAAATAAGCGTAAAATCCATCAAAGTATGTTGACATAGATGAAATCAAAAATCTTTTTAGAGAAATATCTCTTTCTATTTTGAAATCATTTAAGAGTCATATAATTATAAAATAAAACATTTTCCTTGAAAATATTCTTATAATCTTGTAAGTGAAGCTTCAAAGATTTTATAACGGCGGAAAATAGTTGCACCCACCGTATAAGTTAAAAAAAACATTCTTACCTTAATTCTGTCAAAAGGTTAAAAAGCACATTGTTTAGAAAATGATGGAAAGATTCCTTTATAAACCTCTTATAAAAGTCAAACAAGGGTATAAATGACTTCAACCCATATTCTTGTAAATGCTAAAAATGTTTTGAAATACATTTTGGAGAAACATGGATGTGGATGATAAAGAAACCCCAGTAGATTATTACGTATAAACAACCTCAGATAATGAAGAGATTGCAAAATAAACCCTTACCTTGAACTTTTCCTTGGTTGAGGGTAGGTTAAACTCCTGTATAATGGTGAAATAATTTTTATTAAATTATACAAGAATCATATATATTAATATGATATCATATATGATCTTTTAACATTGCTTTGTTAATAATATCTTAGTATTATCGTCATTTCGGGTGTTAACTTACTCGTTTTTATGTTTTGTTATGTAATCCATGTTTGTCATGGATAGGTTGTATCTTATTCATATCCAGAATGATATCAAGTCCTTAAAAATTATTTTTAAATCATCAAATGATAATTATACTTGAATGGATACGATGGAGAATGGATCTCATCGCGTTCGTGGAGACGGTAGTCCGTACGTACGCACGAGCGACAATATCATTATTTTGATATTAAAATAATATATAATTGGATAGTATATAATATATACAGAATAATTATCATGTTATATTTATTATTTACATGAGTTACACATCATTATTATACCCATCCAAATAATAATATATTGAATAACAATTACACCATGACGTGGAGACGGTAAGCCGTACGTACGCACGTATGGTGACATGTTATTCAAAGGGTGGATAGAATACTGAATATGGTTGTACCATATTTATAATAACATCACAGTATATATATGATACTGGAGTTATTATTTTAGAATGGTAACAACAAAGGAAGAAGAAGTGGAAGAAGAAAAGAACTTGAAAAAGGGTGGTGAAATCATTACCTCTTCTTCGGGTTCTTCCTTTTGATTTGATCAAAAGGATCCTTAGGTTGGCTTTCTGATCAAACTAAGTCCTCTAGGTTGTAGTGAGGGAAGTTGATAGAGTATTTGGGCAGAGTTTTTTCGAACCAAAAGGCTTTCAAGGTGTGAGTTAATGAGAAGGAGGAGTGCCCTTTTATAAGAGGGGTGAGGGGCACCTTTGGAAAATCTAGAAATATTATTTTATAATAAATTAATATTCGGTTTCTAATGGCTCAAAAGTGTATTATTTAAAGGTTAAGGTGGGTATAGTTCTAAAACCACTCAACCAATAGAATTTAGACAGGTTTGGTTCATTATATTAACCTTATATTTAAGTATTAACTCTTAGTTAATTAGTTTCACTTTTACAATGTCTCTTTGTATTTTTATATTATATAGTTAATAAACTTACTACATACATTCAAGAGACCCCCAAGTGGTCCATTAATGATACACCTATCATGATATAAGTCTCTTGGCCGAACCTTAGATTTTTAGGAATTTAATATCAATTAATAATATAATATTTGTTTTAAAAACTCTTTTATGTCAATTTTGAAACTATTCAATAATTGATTTTTCTGAAACTTATAACAGAATTATTACTTAGAAAAAAGTTAATTAAAGCAATACTAATATGTCATATTATCTTATAAAATTAGTTTAATTCATTAAAAGTCTAAAATTATATTTATTTGGGTATTTATAATATCAATTATTTTAATTTTTCACTATTATGGTAATTACTGCATCATCATTGTGTCATAAATAAATTAAATTATTTAATGTCTAAAAATTATAAATAAAATATCATTATGTAGTAAATCTTTTTATCTTTCTAATGAATATTTACAATCTAATTTATCTTATGTATAACCCTATATTAAAAATGTTTTAGTAAATAAACTTTGATTTTATCTCTTTTAACTCTTCTTTGAATTAAATAATAATAAATGTCCTAATCTAATCCAAGTGGACCTAAATGATAATATTTTATTCCTAAGGTTTTGTTTGGTCGAGATACACTTGTCCAATAGAATTAGGACATGTGTTAGGGTAATATTAATATCATTTTTACCCTTAATTACCCTATTTACTTTTAACCGTGGTAAATAAAAGTAAAAAGTTATTGTACACCAAAAATTATTTTCATCTCATTGAACCACATTTTACTTCTTGATATTAACCGTGTCTCTCGGATTTTCAAAATTCCATTCACAGAAGCGGTAAAATTAAGTTCTATGAAAAATTCAGTTTTTTAACTACCACTTAGTAGTTTCACTATTCATCAAAAATTGAAGTTTTTCAGAACAATGCCAAAATTTCACCCTAAGCTATAATTGATATTCCAAATTCAAAAATGATGTCTATTTTACAAAATTCCAAACATATAAGTTGCATTAATTAATTTTATAATTAATTCCCGTTGTCACAACAAATAGCATGTTTTTAAGAAACAATATATATCAAAAGATTGACAATTGTTTATGTCCAATTTCAAAGTGAAATTAATTCTAATGAACACCATTGGATAAAATGGTAAAAATATATTATAATTATACTTTAAAACCACTAAAATTCATAATTTATCACTATTAATTATTTTTATTAAAAAATTTGTTTTTAATTAAAATTTAGTAATTTTCACTATTCATCAAAATATTAAAGTTATCCGAAAAGTACCAAAATTTCACCCTAGGCTAATTTTGATATTCCGAATCCAAAAATGAAGTCCATTTTGAGAGATAGAATTTATAAAATTTCAAAAAGTATGTATTACTATTCATAACGTCTAGTTTTATTGGTTGTGGTGTGTTAGAACTCGATGTTGCGTACAACACACGCTA
Source organism: Viscum album (assembly GCA_963277665.1). Classification (NCBI taxonomy): domain Eukaryota; kingdom Viridiplantae; phylum Streptophyta; class Magnoliopsida; order Santalales; family Viscaceae; genus Viscum; species Viscum album. The sequence continues at coordinate 1,364,326,245 of OY728151.1, read as the reverse complement.
TCGCATTATTCAAAGAGAAGCGTACCATAGAAGCTTGGGGTGTTACATTCTCCCCTCCTTCAAATAATTTCATCCTCGAAATTTTCTATAATACTATCGCATGAAAAGACTCGGGTGGTTCTTCATCATAAGTTCCTCGGGTTCCCACGTTGCCTCTTCCATCTTATGGTTTCTCCACAAAACTTTTACCAGACGCGTCGTCTGGTTTCTCAGTACTTGTTCTCTTGTATCAAGAATCCTGACAGGCTCTTCACAATAAGACAGATCGGGTTCCGGTTCTAATTCTTCATAGGTGAGTACATGCGTTGGGTCAGGCATGTATTTCCTCAACAGAGATACGTGGAACACATCATGAACTTTGGAGAGACTTGGCGGCATTGCCAATCGGTAAGCTACAGCCCCAATTCGTTCAAGAATTTCGAAAGGTCTGATGTACCTGGGACTCAATTTACCTTTCTTACCAAAATGTATGACTCCCTTCCATGGAGATACCTTCAGGAAAACATGATCACCGACATGAAATTCCAAATCCTTCCTTTTATTATCGGCATATCTCTTTTGCCTACTTTGAGCTGCTTTGATGTGATTTTGGATTACCTTCACCTTTTCCATCGTTTCCTCCACCAGTTCTGGACCTACAAGTTTTCTTTCACCAACGTCATCCCAACAGGTTGGTGTGCGACATCTCTTTCCGTATAACACTTCATATGGTGCCATCTGAATACTCGAATGGAATCTATTGTTATAGGAAAATTCTATCAAAGGTAAATATTGATCTCACATACCCTGAAAGTCAAGTGAACAAGATCTCAGCATGTCTTCTAAGGTTTGAATAGTTTGTTCTGATTGTCCGTCTGTCTGAGGGTGGTAGGCAGTGCTCAAATGAAGTTTAGTATCCAGGGATTTCTGAAGACTCTTCCAGAATCTTGAAGTAAAACGGGGATCACGATCAGAAATAATCGATAGGGGTACTTCATGAAGTCTCACAACCTCATTAATATATAGTCTTGCTAGACGTTCCAGTGGTAGATCTTCTCTTATAGCAAGAAAATGTGCTGACTTGGTAAAACAATCAACAATAACCCATATTGAATCATTCCTTCTAGGATTCTTTGGTAGTCCCATGAAAAATTCCATCATAATATTGTCCCATTTCCACTCAGGTATGGGAATAGGTTGCAATACTCCACCAGGCTGTTGCCTTCCATCTTTCACTTGTTGACAAACCATACATCTTGACACAAAATCGGCAATATCTCTCTTCATGTTGTCCCACCAAAAATGTTCCTTCAAATCTCTATACATTTTGGTGCTCCTAGGGTGTATAGAGAAATTGGAACTATGAGCATCATCCAACAATTCCCTTTTTAGATCAGGTATATCGGGAACACAAAGCCTCTTCCTGAATTTCAAAATTCCATTTTCATACATAAAATCTCTCAAGCTCCCATCATTCACCGCTTTAATCTTCTTTTGAAATTCTCCATCATTAGTCTGAGAACTCTTAATCCTTTCTAGTAAAGATGGTTTTCCAACCATTTGAAAAAGCATTGATGTTTCACCTTCCCTTGTTATTCCCATGTCCATCTTCACTAGATCTATGAAAATTGGATCCCTTTCAATTCTCATCACGTTCAAAACTCCATGGTCTTTTCTGCTCAAAGCATCTGCCACCTTGTTTGCTTTCCCCAAGTGGTAGTGTATCGTACAATCATAATCCTTGAGTAATTCAACCCATCTCCTTTGCCTCATGTTGAGTTCTTTTTGTGAGAAAATATACTTCAAACTCTTGTGATCAGTATAAATCTCACATTTTTCACCATAGAGGAAGTGACTCCATATCTTCAAAGCAAAGATCACAGCTTCTAACTCGAGATCATGAGTAGGATAGTTTTTTTCATGAATTTTTAACTGTCATGATGCATAGGCAATAACTCTATCATTCTGCATAAGGACACAACCAAGTCCTTTCTTCGATGCATCACTATAAAAAACGAACCCATCATTCCCTGATGGTAGATTCAATATATGAGCATTGACTAATCTTCTCTTCAGTTCTTCGAAACATTCTTCACACTCTTTTGTCCAAACAAATTTAACCCCTTTACGTGTGAGCTTTGTTAATGGGTTAGCCAATCGGGCAAAATTCTGGACAAAATGTCGATAATAACCTGCCAAACCAATAAAACTACGTACCTCAGGTATACTCGTAGGTTCTGGCCATTCTTGGATTACCTTGGTCTTAGAAGGATAAACAGAGATTCCATCTTTAGAGACAATATGACCAAGAAAAGAAATCTCATGTAGCCAGAATTCACACTTGCTAAACTTCCCATATAATTCATGTCTTCTCAGAGTCTTCAGGATAATGCGCAAGTGATTTTCATGATCTTCGTAGCTTTTGGATTATACCAAGATATCATCAATAAATACCACCACAAATTCATCGAGATACTCCTTGAAAACTCTATTCATCAGATCCATGAATACAGAGGGTGCATTAGTCAATCCAAAAGGCATTACTGTAAACTCATAATGCCCGTACCTGGTTTGAAATGTTGTCTTCGGAATGTCTTCCTTCTTCATACACAACTGATGGTATCCAGATCGAAGGTCAATATTTGAAAAGTATTGAGCTCCATGCAGTTGGTCAAATAAATCATCAATGCGAGGTAGGGGATACTTGTTCTTTATTGTTATAGGATTGATCTCCCTGTAGTCGATACATAACCTCATGGATCCATCTTTCTTTTTAACAAAAAGAACAGGGGATCCCCATGGAGAAACACTAGGGCGAATAAATCCTTTATTACTCAATTACTCTAGTTGTTTCTTTAGTTAGACTAATTATATAGTGGCCATTCTATAAGGGGTCTTCGATATAGGCATTGATCTAGGAATTAAATCAATGGAAAACTCAACTTCTCGTTCTGGAGGATGTCCAGGTAAATCTTTTGGAAATACATCTACATATTCTTTCACAACAGGTACATCATCTATTTGAACATTCCTTTCCTCACCCACAGTTATTTCATTCTCTTCCTCCTCAATAATTGAATTTAGTTGAGCTACTGGGGGTGGATCTAGATAAGAATTAGGCGGTGACGATTCTGCTCTAAAGATAAGGTGTTCCATATCATCATCATCAAGAATCGTAACCTCTTTCTTCTTACAATAAATCTTCACATCATAGTCCGAAAGCTAGTCCATACCGAGGATTATATCAAACTCAATCATAGGTATGATGATGAGATCAGCAGATAAAGAATATTTATGTTCTCTAATGGGGACTGACTCACAAAACTTTGTTGCAATGATACTTCCCTTAGGAGTTTTAACTGACAACTCCCTTGTTAAATCAAATTGTAAATATCTAATTTTCTTAGAAAACTGGGAAGATATGAAACAATGAGATGATCCAGAATCAAATAATGCATTTTCTAAACTTGAGGAAACCATTAAATTACCTACCACCACGTCTTTCGGAGCTTCTACCTCAGCAGTAGTGATAGCATAAGCTTGGCCTTGATCTCTTGGCCTTTTCTGAGGTAAGTTCTCCTGACGCTTAGGACATTCATTTTCATAGTGTCCCATCTCCCTGCAATTGTATCACTGAACATTGGTAGCTTCCTTCTTCCCATTGCAATCACGAGCTTGGTGGCCTTTTTCACCACATTTGTAACAGACACCCATTCCCTTCAAGCAAGTACCGGGGTGTTTCTTCCCACATTTACCACAAGATGGATATTAAACCTTTCCCTTCTTCCCCTTATTTCCATTCCCAGATTTATCAGAAGATCTCTTCTTTTCTTTCTTTGCTTTAAAGTCATAAGACTTTGATAATTCTTTCTCTGTCTTGATAGCACATGAGACAATGTCTTCGTACGACGAGAAGGATTGTGATACTAATGCTCGACGGAGAAATGGTTTTAACCCATCAAAGAAATGATCAATATTACTTATTGGGTTACGTATATAATCTCCAGCATACCTTGATAACCTTGTAATGTCAGCCTCATACTTTGTGACATTATCATCCTCCTTTTGTCTTAGACTCAGAAAATGCCTTTCCATATCTGCTCGATGGTCGCGAGGAAAGTATTTTTCTAAAAACAGATCTTTGAACTCCCTCCATTCCATATTTGATACTTCATCATCTTCCTTCTTATTTTGAATCAATGAACACCATTGATCAGCATCTCCAGTGAGGCGGTAAACTGCCATGATAACTTTTTCCCTTTCACTACTCCCCAAAGCCTGAAATATTTTCTCTAGGGAAAATATCCATTGCTCAGCTACTAAGGGATTTGTGCTCCCATTGAACGTTGGTGGTTGTTGCCTCATGAAGCGATCTAACATTGATCCTCCACTTTGTGGATCAGGGTGCTCCATACGGGTAAGGTTATTATTCATAACCAGAGTAAGTTGTCCCAGTATGGTGATTAGCTGATCGGCACCAGTTGCATCACCATCTCCACTATAATTATTTTGAGCAGGAGGGCAATCCCTACATGGAGTGTGTGCTTTGATACGGTTTCCATTTCTTCCACTAGGCGCCATTTCTAAACAATGGTATAAACTAGATCAGTTTATGAATCAAAATACACAATCCCATACTTACAAAACACTTAACATAAATTGAACAATTTATGGATATAATCCATAATCATAAGAATATTTTCTTTGAGGAAGTATATACTCATAAACCCTTCATAATGATTTGTAAAGAAAATGAGAGTTATCCTAAGCATATCCCCTGGGAGTGTCGTAACCAAGAGTGCAGCAAGGCCCGTTGTCGTGCACCAGTTCTCGTTCGAGTCTAGTTCAAAGTAGTGTTTTCTAGTTTTACCCCTAGGTACATCTGTGCTAGAGCCACCTCTACCTGCTCGTATCCAGACAGGGATGCACTGCTCGGAAAACTCACAAAATCTCTACAATACCAAAATTCTAGGAAGTTCTTCTATACTAATCCTCAAATTCCATCTTAAATCTATGTGCTCTAATCAGAGTTTACCTAAATCTAGCTTCCAAGGTTTGTACTAAACTTCCTATGATACCAACTGTAACGCCCCGACCCTAGTTACCCAGATTCGGTGCATTATTACATGACATTGGCATGATCACAAGAAAGATCAAATCTCGAAAGACCGATTGGTTTAGTAGCCTTGGAAACACTAGATATATTCATAATGTTTTACATTACATCATAAAGTGAAAAACTACTACAAAAACATAATGTATCCATAGTCCACACTATTATCCCCTTATAATATCCCTACAGTTCATTCATTATTTACTTCTTCACATCCTGGGAAAAATAAAACATAGAAAAGGGGTGAGATCAAATGCCCAGTAAGGATAACAATATAGCGAAAACTTTCATAAATAAGAATAAACATTTAAGACAATGTATAACTAAAACAAAATACTTTTAAACTTGAACTTCAACATATTATGGCAAAAGTAAAATTAAATAATTCCATTTACTTATTCACATGGATATTCTACTAATCGAATAATCACATGCAATATCAATAACCACTTTCATAATGATGGAATGCATAATGCCAGACTATCATAACCACATAGCCAAGTCCTCGTGCCAAGACTACAAATAAGATTTTTTCAAGGCCTTGTTCCAAGACACTAATTTGTCTCATGAGACCTACCGATGCATCGAGGAGCTATAGCGGGCTCCACCCGTCACATATTAAGTCCAATGCATTCCCATATGAAAAGGTTTAAACATAACATAAACATTCGTATTAAAACTAGCATACGAAATGCCAATACTTTCACCATAAACCATGAATGGTATAAAAATAGCACATGCACATTCAAACATATCACAAAACCTTCAATACAATATAGAAGTTTTGTATCATAATAAATCAACTTCAAATAAGCGTAAAATCCATCAAAGGATGTTGACATAAATGAAATAAAAACTCTTTTTAGAGAAATATCTCTTTCTATTTTGAAATCATTTAAGAGTCATATATTTATAAAATAAAACATTTTCCTTGAAAATATTCTTATAATATTGTAAGGGAAGCTTCAAAGATTTTATAACGGCGGAAAATAACCGCACTCGCCGTATAAGTTAAAAAAAACATTCTTACCTTAATTCTGTCAAAAGGTTAAAAAGCACCTTGTTTAGAAAACGACGGAAAGATTCCTTTATAAACCTCTTATAAAAGTCAAACAAGGGTATAAATGACTTTAACCCATATTCTTGTAAATGGTAAAAATGTTTTGAAATACATTTTGGAGAAACATGGATGTGGATGATAAGGAAATCCCAGTAGATTATTACGTATAAACAACCTCGGATAATGAAGAGATTGAGATATAAACCCTTACCTTGTACTTTTCCTTGGTTGAGGGTAGGTTAACCTCCTGTATAATGGTGAAATAATTGTTATTAAATTATACAAGAATCACATATATTAATATGATATCATATATGATCTTTTAACATTGCTTTGTTAATAATATCTTAGTATTATCGTCGTTTCGAGTGTTAACTTACTCATTTTTATGTTTTGTTACGTAATCCATGTTTGTCATGGATAGGTTGTATCTTATTCATATCCAGAATGATATCAAGTCCTTAAACATTATTTTTAAATCATAAAATGATAATTATACTTGAATGGATACGATGGATAATGAATCTCATCGCGTTCGTGGAGACGGTAGTCCGTACGTACGCACGAGCGACAATATCATTCTTTTGATATTAAAATAATATATAATTGGATATTATATCATATATACAGAATAATTATCATCTTATATTTATTATTTACATGAGTTACACATCATTATTATACCCATCCAAATAAAAATATATTGAATAACAATTACATTATGACGTGGAGACGGTAAGCCGTACGTACGCACGTATGGTGACATGTTATTCAAAGGGTGGATAGAATAATGAATATGGTTTTAACATATTTATAATAACATCACATTATATATATGATACTGGAGTTATTATTTTAGAATGGTAACAACAAAGGAAGAAGAAGTGGAAGAAGAAAAGAACTTGAAAAAAGGTGGTGAAATCATTACCTCTTCTTCGGGTTCTTCCTTTTGATTTGATCAAAAGGGCTCCTTAGGTTGGCTTTCTGGTCAAAATAAGGCCTCTAGGTTGTAGTGAGGGAAGTTGAGAGAGTATTTGGTCAGATTTTGGCCGAACCAAAAGGCTTTCAAGGTGTGAGTTAATGAGAAGGAGGAGTGCCCTTTTATAAGAGGGGTGAGGGGCACCTTTGGAAAAGCTAGAAATATTATTTTATAATAAATTTATATTCGGTTTTTAATGGATAAAAAGTGGATTATTTAAATTTTAAGGTGGGGATAGGTCGAAAACCACTAAACCAATAGAATTTAGATAGGTTTGGTTCATTATATTAACTTTATCTTTAAGTATTAACTCTTAGTTAATTAGTTTGACATTTACCATGTCACTTTGTATTTTTATATTATATAGTTAATAAACTTACTATATACATCAAATAGACCACCACGTGGTCCATTAATTATATACCTATCATGATATAAGTCTCTTGGCTGAACCTTAGATTTTTACGAATTTAATATCAATTAATAATATAATATTTGTTTTAAAAACTCTTTTATGTCAATTTTGACACTATTCAATAGTTGATTTTTTTGAAACTCATAACAGAATGATTACTTCGAACAAAGTCAATTAAATCAATCCTAATATGTCATATTATCCTAGAAAATTAGTTTAATTTATTAAAAGTCTTAGATTATATTTATTTGGGTATTTATAATATCAATTATTTTAATTTTTCACTAATATGGTAATTACTGCATCATCATTGTGTCATAAATATATTAAATTATTTAATGTCTAAAAATTATAAATAAAATATAATTATGTAGGAAATATTATTATCTTTCTAATGAATATTTACAATCGAATTTATCTTATGTATTACCCTATATTAAAAATGTTTTAGTAAATAAACTTTGATTTTAACTCTTTTAAGTCTTCTTTGAATTAAATAATAATAAATGTTCTAATCTAATCCAAGTGGACCTAAATGATAATATTTTATTCCTAAGGTTGTTTTTGGTCGAGATACACTTGTCCAATAGAATTAGGACATGTTTTAGGGTAATATTAATATCATTTTTACCATTAATTACCCTATTTACTTTTAACCGTGGTAAATAAAAGTAAAAAGTTATTATTCACCAAAAATTATTTTCATCTCATTGAACCAAATTTTACTTATTAATATTAACCATGTCTCTCGGATTTTCTAAATTCCATTCACAGAAGTGGTAAAATTAATTTTTATGAAAAATTCAGTTTTTTAACTACCACTTAGTAGTTTCACTATTCATCAAAAATTGAAGTTTTTCATAACAATGCCAAAATTTCACCCTAAGCTATAATTGATATTCCAAATTAAAAAATGATTTATATTTTACAAAATTCCAAACATATAAGTTTCATTAATTAATTTTATAATTAATTCCCATTGTCACAACAAATAGTGTGTTTTTAAGAAACAATATATATCAAAAGATTGACAATTGTTTATGTCCAATTTCAAAGTGAAATTAATTATAATGAACACCATTGGATAAAATGGTAAAAATATATTCTAATTATACTTTAAAACCACTCAAATTCATAATTTATCACTATTAATTATTTTGATTAAAAAAGTTTTTTTAAATTAAAATTTAGTAATTTTCACTATTCATCAAAATATTAAAGTTATCTGAAAAGTACCAAAATTTCACCCTAGGCTAATTTTGATATTCCGAATCCAAAAATGAAGTCCATTTTGAGAGATATAATTTATAAAATTTCAAAAAGTAGGTATTACTATTCATAACGACTAGTTTTATTGGTTGTGGTGTGTTAGAACTCGATGTTGCATACAACACACGCTATTGCATTATTCAAAGAGAAGCGTACCATAGAAGCTTGGGGTGTTACACCGCAAAACCCATTAGTGGTATGAAAGCCTTATTCTTCAAGTATTAAATGTGTTTAATTCACTAGTTTTTCAAATAATTTATATCATAATTCATATGTGTATGTATCATAATATATGATATATTATATTTCTTCTATATTGATCTACCATAGTGTGTGATAGATTTATATCATAAAGAATGATATAGCATAAACCCCCATTTTTCTTCAATATTGTATTTTATAATATGAGATTTTAAAATGTGTGATACAGTTAGGGTTTTCAAAAAAAAGAATATCACAACATAACTATGATACCCTCTATATCAATAAATTTTACCATTGTTATAAGATACCACTAATCATGAGAAACGATATGAATCATATTTTATAATTGAATATTATATCTTAAAATATGATTTTTACACTAGTTTTCCTCACATGAATATCAGTCATAAAATACTACATGTACAAAAAAATTAAATATATATATTTATTTATTTATTTATTTATAACTTGTATTATAATTTAAATTTTTTTTTATAAATTATAAGTGTTACGTGTTATAAAAAATAATTTTTCCATGACTAACTTAAATATTGAAAAAAAGTTCTTATTTTTTATCATGTTTTAGAAGAAAAGTAAAAAAGTTTATTTTTTTAGATTCCATTAATATTCTTGTTTAGTAAAATTTTTAAGAAATATTAATATTATGTATGCTTAAATTTATATGATAAATTTTTTCTAGGAAATATATCCCTACATTTCATGTTAAGTGAGACTCTATAAGATTTTGTTTCTCATCTACCTTAACCTGGGTTTGTTATTTAGAGTTATGATCTTGAGAATAGTTGTTGAATATAGTTTGTGCATATTAGGTGTTAGAGATATTATTAATTGAATTCTCTCTTTAGTAAAGTATCCCTGATTAAAGGGACTATGGGTTAGAATTCTCACTGGACTCGAATCATATACCTTGTTCTAGAAATGAGTGGGTTGTCTGTATATGGATTCGGGATTACTTATGTTGAGATTTTCTATTTCATATAAATCTATTATATTAAATGAAAAATTCATGTACCTTATGTATGAGATTCATTCAAATATGTATTAATATAATTGGATTCTATTTTTTGGTAAATGACAAAAACTAGTGGGTTGTGTAAATAGTTACACGTTAATGTGGTGTGAACACATTAATTTAGTGGATGAACTAGGGATTCCACAACTAAATCATTAGAAGAAAGCACAAAAAAATAATATAACATGAGAATATGAAGGCTTCATAGGATACAGTTGTTATAAATTTAATATGTGTGTAATTTATATAAAATAGAAGATAATTTTAAAATGGAAAACCACTTAAATACTAAGTGTAAGATTCCTTCCAAAGTGTCACTTGTCACGACCTCAATCATCCAACTAAATAGGTTCTTCCAAATCAGGGTGCCTCTAGATTATCTTGTGTAAGGAAATCAAGTAATTGGTGAAAATGGATCATCTTTGGGTAGGTTCTTCCAAATTAGAGTTCCCATATATTTTTCTTTTTTATCCTTATCTTGGAATTTTCTTTGGGTGACACTTATATGAGAACTCCTTAGGAAGGATATCAAAAGAATAGAGTTGAGTTTGTCTATATGATGGACCTAAGAAAATATTTTTCTACTCAACAATCCAATATTAATAACTACTATTATTGGGATTATTCTCTACCTAAATATATAATTGGTGAAAGGAATGATAAAGTGGAACAATTACTTAATGAAATATGGATATCGGATCAAAAAATAGATATGATGTAAGGGTTCATCAATTTTAGTGGGATCAAATTCATTAAAAGGACTTAATGAAATAATATAAAACATGATGCTCACATACTGATATGTATTTGTAGTAGATTATGGAATAATATATTTTAATCATATTGATTTCATTTATAGATATGAACTATTAAATATTTAGAGATCAATATCTAGGGTTTATAAGTGTTCTTAGGGAGATACTTTCTAAGTATTCGAATTTGGATGTTATGGATATTAATTACAAAAACTCTGACTCATGGGTATTTGATACCATATGTGTTTCACAAATTTTTTCTAACAAACGTAAACTCTGAGATAAAAAAGGAATTAATAAAGGTTGAATTATATCTTCATGTTGGTAATGGAGAAAGTTTTTTTATAATAGAATTCATAATTTATAATCTAACTTTCCATATATGATTAATCTTATAATTGGAAAATTGTTATTATTCTCCCACTATAAATAGGAATTTTTTTCATGTATATTTTTTGGAAAATAAGGTATTTGCCATATCTATTAAGAAAAAAATCTATTCTATATAATAATGGAACATTTTGTGGAATTGGGAGTATAATAATTTGTTTATAAATAATATATATTGAAAATCCTATTTATAACATCTAGAATAAGAAGTTCAAGGTTGATTATAATCCTTCTTACCTTTGGCACTATCGCCTTGGACATATAAATGAGAAATGCCTTAAAAAATTCTATATATATGGGTTATTAGAACCTTTTTAGTATCAATAATTTAAGAATTATGAAACTTGTTTATTAGGAAAAATTTCCAAATCACTTTTAGAAGAAAAGTTTAAAAGTATATTGGACTATTAGATCTCATACATAGTGATGTATATGGACCAATGAGTACAAAATAAAGTGGTAGTTTTTTGTACTTTGTTAATTTTATAGATGAATTTAGTAGATATGGTTTTGTTTTTTTTAACGAAATAATGAAACTTTTGAAAAGTTCAAATAATTTCATAACAAATATAGAATCAACTAATAAAGAGTATTATGATCCTCCAATCGGATCAAGGTGGTGAATAATTGTGCCAATAATTAATTGGTCATCTAAAGTATTGTGTAATTTTTATATAACTTGTCCCTCCTAGAACACCATAATGGAATGGTGTGTCTAAGAGGTTTAATCGTACCCTGGTTATTGGTTATCCCAAGGAAACCAAGGGAAATTATTTCTATAACCCTACTATGAAAAAATTGTTTGTGGAAATAATTTCTAAATTCATTCAGAATAAATTTATCAATTTTGGAGTCATTGGGAGGAATTTTGTACTTTGGTAAGTTCAATACCAATGATATGGAAATATTGTTGGTATGGAATTTGTTTTAGTTACACTAATACTTTTAGAAAATAAACATAATCAATTTAAAAAATAACATATAAGGTCTAGTGGGATTCAATAAGAACCAAAGAGATATGGATTTCTCATGGAAAATGATGATGCATTAATGTTCATAGAAGATGAATGGACTTCCTACTATGAGGCCATTAAGAGTTTTGATTCTGATAAATGGTTAAAATCCATGGAATTTGAAATGGACTCTATATACACTAAAAAATTTTGGAACTTTATGAATGTACCTAAATGGATAAGACCCATATGATTAAATTGGGTTTTAAACAAAAAAAAAACTAACATTTATGGTAGAGAATCTACCAATAAAGATCACATAGATGTAAAAGGTTGCAAAAAACCATTGTGTTTTCTATAAAGAAACCTTTTCACATGTTGTGATAATAAATTACATTTTGATATTATAATTTCCATAATAACTTATTTTGATTATGAGATATATTAAATGGATGTAAAAATTGATTTCCTTAATGGGAATTTAGTTGAGGATGTGTATATGATACAACCCAAATGTTTTGAAGTTTCAAATGAGACTACAATAGTAGAAAAATTGTAATGGTCCATTTATAGACTAAAGTAATCATCATTAAGTGGTTTGATTATGTAATCAAATAGATTTATTTTATCAAGAATATAGATGATTTCTGCATATATAAGAAAACTAGTTGGAGTATATTAGTGTGTATAATATTGTATGTAGATGACATAATACATATCAAAAATAACATCCTAACACTTCACTCCATAAAGAAGTGGTTGGTTATGTGATTATCAATGAAATTCATGGGTGAAGATATCTACATACTGGGAATAAAGATCTATAGATATATATCAAATAGGATATTTAGACTCAGTTGGGATAATTATATTGGTAAAGTGATAAAGTAGTTTAGCATGGAGAACTCCAAAATGGTTACATTACTAGTGTTACATGGCATAGTTATTAGGAAGATTCTAGATCCCTTTAAAGATTTAGAAAAGATGGATAGAATTCCTTATGCATCCACAGTAGGTTTTATCATGTATTCCATGTTGTGAACCTGACTTGATGTTCTATATGCTCTTAGCAAAACTAGTAGACACAAATAAAATCTTAGTGAGAGTCTCTAGATTTTTTTGAAGGATATTATTATATACTTGATAATGACTGATGATATTTTTTTCATCTTTGTAGGAGAGGATAATCCCTATGTAAAAGGTTGCACAAATTCTAATTTCCAACTAGAAAAATATGGTATAAAATCTCAGTATAGTTTTTTGTTTTTCTTAAATGGTGGTGTTATCACTTAGAAGAGTTCCAAACAATCCACCATATGGACTAGACAATAAATTAAAAGTACATCATTACATCAAATACTTTGAAGGAAACTATTTGTATTAGGAAGTCTATCTCTGAACTTCAAGTGGTTTCTAGCATTCAAAGACCAATCAATCTCTATTAGGATCATAATGGATTTATCGTTCAGGCTAAGGAATCATGGTATCACCAAAGAACCAAAATCATCCTTTTAAAATACCATCTAATATGGGAGAACACTATGAGGAGTGATAATGATATGCTAGGTGGATATAGAGGGCAATGTATCAGATCCATTTATGGATCCATTACCACATTATCAACATTAGGGTCATGTTAGGTCTTTAGGTATTTGATGCTTGAGAGATTGATGTAGTGTATATATAAAGTTTCATTATTTTATAATAAAATTAAATCTTCATTTATTATTCATTCATGTGTGATATAATTTACTTTACATTAAAATTTTAATGATAATATCCCCCTCAAAGTACAACTTTTAGTTATCCCTAGGCAATAATCATCATGGATTAATATGGGTTTTGATAATATGAAAAATTAGTATGAATAGAATTTTTTACTCATTAAAAAGGTTCGTATATGAGATATGAAGAATAGATTCATGAGATAATAACTAGATACTTATTACTTGGAATGGACCATTAAATTATATATCATGGAATATCATATAATAATCTATATACATTGGGGTGTATGCATATTATAAATCCTTATTACTGGATTTTGGTGACATACCAGGAATTAAAACCTTCATAATTTGATATATTTCTTACAAAATTCATTAAGACTTTGATAATAAGATGATGGTTGGGTATATTGTTGATAATTTCTTCGGATGGATCACAACCAAGATGGGATTTATCTACTTGTCTGATGAGTAAATACAACTGGTCCTTGGTTCAATTTGACTATGGAAATACATGGTCATGCTTAGTTGAGTCATGTATGATCTATTCAGATAAATGGATGAGGATCATGTAATTTTCGCATCTATTAAATGAATGACATGTGATGTATTCATTTTCATGGTCAGTCTATTTTGTAGAATCAAGAAAATATCAGTTTTCATATACTAGATTGACATTTTCTATGCCTGTTATTAACTCGATGTCATGGAAAAAGGTACTATATAGGTATCCATGTGATGTGTATGATACATCATGTGGTTGATATGGTTGTATATAGATATGAGTATGTTTGATAGAGATCACATCGTACCCCTTATTATTTTAAGTAGAACTGATGTTTGTTGGAGGCCACTTTTTGATTATATATATGAAATATTAATTTCATATTTTTTTTTCAATGTTATTAAGGCCCGAAATCTCAAAAAAATTATGAATTTACATAAGTATTAACTTTTGGACAAAGTATTTTATCCAAAATGAATTGAGTTTGATGAATCCATATCCAAAATGATTTTTTGATGGATTCATAAAGAATTGTAGAGTTTTTTATAAAGTCCTTAAAGTTTTTAGTGTAAGTGGAAGATTGTTAGTTATGCATTAAAAACATATATATATATATATATATGATACATATGGAATAGTAAGTTTCAACCAACAAAATATATGATAAGTGCATGCCTCTACTACCTCGCAGGTTGGGTGTAAGCATTGGTCACCTTCTTCCCACATGGTTTCTTTTAGTTACTAATCCATTATAAATGGATTAATTATAGATCTCATTTTCATTTAATGGTTTTGATACATTCATCAAACTATAATTAATGTATTCACCCAATATGTTTCATATAGCTAACATGTTACATTAAATAGAGAGTGGAAAGGTTGGCTATAAAAATGGATATGTTCTGTATGGTTTTATATGGAGAATATACATTTGTTTCATAAAAATAATTATAAAGAACACTCTATTCTCCCTATCCTAATTCATAACAGTTCAATGATGTTAATAAAAGACTTTTTAGCATTATGGAAATCCTTAAGTTATGAACTTAGATCCATTAGTCCCCCCCCCCTCGGAGGCAGGAGGCTTAGTTCAACTACTTCATCATCTTTATCAATCTTTCTCCCTCAAAAAATGAAGGTGTAGGTTGTTGTTATCACATTTCAGGTATGATTTTCTTTATTTACATATTCATGTATGATTATTGAAGATATATTAGATAAATATATTTTTAATTTATTCAGTGTATCATCATAATACGATCTCACAAAACCCATCAATAATAATGCAAAAAACGTAAATAAACTAGGTGAAGATCATCACCAACATATATTCGAGCATATCCCATGTAAATTCCCCAAATTCATATGTCAAACCATTGAGAAATTTCATTAAAAATTAAAAAATTTAAAAGAAAACCCAAATTAGTTGATTTCCTAAAATTAAACAATGTGAAACCTCATGAATTTATCCTCCCTCGGTCTCCTCTAGTATCCACCAAAAAAATACCTATTGTTATGGGATGATTCTACCATGATTCATTGGAATCATAACCTAATCCCTAAATCTACTCATTGAAATCAAAGATGCAGAAGAATGGGAAGAAAGAGAAAATGAAGAGAGTGGATTCACCTTGCATTGAAGGCTCAACCCTTTTACAGATTCCAAATATCACCCAAGATCCAAAATAAGGGGATTAAAAGGGGAGGGACTCCCCCTTAATGTGCATGGATAAACTATGTGAAGAGAGGAAGGGTAAATTTAATAGATTTCCCTTTAAATCCATAATATTTTACAACATAATGTGAGGGTCAAGAAACCTAATAAAAATATAGTGGATTCCACAGGACTTCCGGTGGTTGGGGAAATGATGCAACACCACTACCTATGCACCAAAACTCTGGTGGTCTTCCATCGATACTCTAGTGGATCCTTCCTTCCACTGAACTCTACCACCTCATTTACCCAAAACTCGGTTTGGGTATTTTCTACTTGAACTTTCACCGTGAAGATTTTATTTTAATCATTTAAAATTCATCTATAATAAAAAAACTTTATCTGAATTAAAAAAATCAAAATATCCCTAGTTCCACCCTTATTAAAACCTATTTTCTCCCCTACTCCATTGACACATATTGGAGAAAGTCATTAAAAAAATATCTTCAATACTTCCATGTGTGTAAACATGGTATAGAATATGTTATAAAATAAATTCTCTTAAATATGAATTGTATTAAGCATGTAGAAAACTGATAAATCACACTAATATTCTAAATCCTAAAAGATACTTCATTTTTTCCAATTATGATATATCCCAAAACAAAATATTTTCTATTGGTAAATAGTTGTCCAAAACATAATAACATGTAATGAAGATACAATAGTTTTCAAATGAATACAATAAAAAATTAAAGGAGGTTTATATATTTAATTCTACATTTTTGTTAAAATATTCCTATTTCTACATAAGTGGTGCTCAAAAGAAAGACATTTGTGATGGTAGTAGAAAATGTTTTTCCTATTGATAATCATGAAAGATTTTTTATCACTCAGGTAGTATGGAAATGATTTAGGACCATGTGTACTCTATCTAGATAATACACCATATGCTCAAATATCACTAATTTTTTATAATAATTTTTCTATCAAGAAAAAAATTATGTAACTACATCATATATAGTTATACCATCACTCTATAATAATTACAAATCATTGATCAATGGTTTCAAAACAATATTTATAATATTTTTTGGATGGTTTGGAATTAATAATTTTAAATATATATGTGGTTTTTACATCAATATGAAAGTATTTATGTTGTATAGAGTTATTAAAACTTTCCAAAAATAATATTAACCATCATTAGAACTCAAAAGAAAAAAATCATTTATTGAAATGCCTAAATGAACATTATGAGTTTTGAAGAAAAATATAGACTTAGTTGGTAAAAAAAAATTCATGAGTCTCCATCACATGAATTATTTAATCTAACATCTAGAGAAACATTAAATCGATGCAATGTCATAGATGAAGTTATGCTACTGGACATAAACAAATACTACAATGTAGATGTAATCAGAGAATGCCACAAATGTTTAGTAGTAAAAATTTATTTTCTCATGTTTCCTTATCTCTATTATCAATATATTATAAAATTGTGTAAATTTTCATAATTTCTATAATATATTATGCAATAATTTTAACATGCATAAATCTTATGATAACTAATACCTAAATAATAAATAATCTTTTTACTTTCACAAAGAATTTTTGGAAACGTATTTATGTCTGGAAGCAATTTTTTAACAAGTTAGGTACTCAATTGAAACAACTATTATATATTCCAAAATTTTATTTAATAACCATAAATTTCAAAATTTCCTATAATTTTCTAATCTTGCATCCATAATACAATGTCTCCTCAATATATTTCAAAAAATTATTAAATTGATATGACTCAAAATTATAATTTTAATCATCATTCTAATTTTCTATTTTTTGAAAAGACTACATATAAAACTCATGAATGGAATTTTGAAATTATAATAAATTGAAAACATAAAACTATGAAATTTTATCAAAATGTTGTTCACTATGTTGGCACTAAAAAATATACCCAGGAATGTTCATTATCCAAGTGTGCTTGGTCTTAAAAATTTATTAGGGAAAATAAATTGCAGATAGAAAGGGAATGGATGGAGTCAAAAAGAGAGGTGTGCCCTCATCCATGAGAAAAATGATACCAATCAATAATAGGGTCATTCACATAATCATGATCCAAGTCATAATTGTCATCAGTGGTTTCCAACTCTGACTGTGATTTCCTTTTATTGAAAATCACATAATATTTTTCTCTGAGATTTTCCTATTTCGGTGTGAGTCTCTTGGAACAATCTCAAACACACCCTTGTGTATAAGCTCATACATAAAAATATTCATAACTCCAAAGTTTTCATTTCTTACGAGGACAAATCAAACCTTCCAAAATAAAGTTCATATTGACAATGAAGATGTAATAAACGCTTCAACACCCTCAACGTAGATAGGATTTATACAAGAACCACATGTATATTTTTGATGGAATATATAACAATGACCAAATAATAGACATTGTTATCTATTTTTCTTGTTCATTATTTTCTAAACATAATTTAACACCCCAATATTTCATAGTACGTTATTTCTTCAAAGTAATTCAATAACTTGTGTTACACGCAACACTGAGTTCGAGCGCACCACGACTTACCAAACTAGTTGTTAAAAACCGGTTATGAATAGTATTATCAGCATTTTGAATTTTATATATTCCATATAAATTTCCACATCAATATTATGTGTTTATTAGACATAATATAAGAACAAATTCATTTTTTTCAGATAAAGGAAGTATTTTTCAGAAAATGAAATTTTACCGCCTTTTAATGGAGAACCCTTTTTAAATCCAATATTTGACACTTTTATACATTAAATTTGACAAAATAAACTTCTTCTTTAGAATCAGGACATAAAAATGTAGTTTCGATAAATTTTTGGTGTTTTTATGATAACCTTCATATTTGGGTGAATAGTGAAAAATACTAAATTTTAATTGAAAACAACTTTTTTAATCAAAATAATTTATAGTGTTAAATTATAAATTTAAATGGTTTGGAAGTATAATTAGATTATATTTTTATAATTTAATACAATTTTGGTCATTATATGTAATTTCACATTCAAATTTTACATAAACACATGTCAATCTTTTGATAGTTTTTACTTTTAAAAAACTTGCTTTTTGGTTTTGACAACGGGAATTAATTTTAAATTAATAAATGAAACTTATATGTTTTTAATTTGGTAAAATAGACTTAATTTTTGAATTCATAATATCAAAATTAGCTTAGGTAGAATTTTGGGTATTTTTCTGAAAACTGTCAATTTATGATAAATAGTGAAAAACACTGTGTTATTGTTTAAAACCAAATTTTTATTCAAGTAATTAGTTATTTATTTTAATTTATTTTAGGTAAAAATAGATACATAATATTTATATATTTTCAATTTAATTCATTGGAGTCATTTTATAATAAGTTCAGATATATAAAATTTTATTGAACTTTTTACCGTCTTTTACCAATCTTCTAGGAGCATTTAAATATTTGCATAAAACTTAATTTTACCGCTTCTGTGAGTTGAATTTAAAAAATCTGAAAGACATGGTTAACATCATTAAGTAAAATTTGGTTCAATAAGATGAAAATAATTTGTGGTGAATAGTAACTTTTCACTTTTACTTACCACAGTTAAAAGTAAATAGGGTAATTAAGGGTAAAAATGATATTATAATTACCCTAACACATCTACTAATTCTATTAGATAAGTTTAATTAAACCCAAAAAAACCTTAGGAATAAAATATGATCCTTTAGGTCCAATTGGATTAGATTAGTACATTTATTATTATTTTATTTAAAGAAGATTTAAAAGTGTTAAATTCAAAGTTTATTAACTAAACCATTTTTAATATAGGGTTATACATAAGATAAATTCGACTATAAATATTCATTATAAAGATAAAAAGATTTGGTACATAATTTTATTTTATTTATAATTTTTAGAGATTAAATAATTAAATTTATTTATGACACAATGATGATGCAGTAATTACCTTCTTAATGAAATATTAAAATAGTTTATATTATAAATATTAAAATAAATATAATTTAAAAGTTTTGATTCCATCCACGAATTTTATAGGTAAATATGACATGTTTGGGTTGATTAGATAAATTTTTTTCTAAGTAATAAGGTTTTTATGACTTTCACAAAAACAAAATACCAAATAGTGTCAAAATTGATATAAATTAATTTTTAAAAAAAATACTATATTATTGGTTGATATAATATTCCTAAAAATCTAATTTTTGGTAAAAAAAGATTAAATAATATTATATAAGTCATTAATAAACCAATTTAGGTTATCTTAGAAGTTTATAATAAGTTTATTAACCATATAGTGTAAGAATACAAGAATACACGGTAAAAGTTAAATTATTTAACTAAGAGTTAAATCTAAAATATAAGGTTAAAATGGTAACCTAAACTTCTCCAAAACATATTGGTTGAGATTATTTCGACCCATAATCACCTAATTATATAAATAAATTCATTTTAATCTATTATAAACCAAATATTATTGTATAATAAATTAATATTTTAATCTTTTCCTAAAGTGACCCCCACCCCTCTTATAAAAGGGCACTTCCCGTTCTCTCAAAATCACACCTCCAAAGCCATTTGGAACGACCAAACCCTGCCCAAATATCCTCCCAATTTTCCTAACATTAAACTAGAGTCCTTACTTTGATCATAAATCCATCCTAAGGATTTCTTTTTATCAACTCAAAAGGAAACACCCGAAGAAGAGGTAATAATTTCACCACCCTCTTTCAAGTTCTTTTCTTCTTACACTTTCTATTTATTTGTTATTTCCATTCCAAAATAATAACTCCAGTACCTACTACATACTGTGATGTTATTATAAATATGGTACAACTATATTCGTTATTCTATCCATCCTCTAAATGACAAAGTCACCATACATGTGTACGTACGGCTTATCGTCTCCACGTCGTGGTGTAGTTTGTTATTCAAACACTTCATTATTTGGATGGAAATAATAATGAGTATAACTTATGTAAATAATAAATATAACATGTTAATTATTCTTTATATATGATAAACCTTCCAATTACATACTATTTCACCATCAATATAATGATATCATCGCTTGTGCGTACGTACGGATTATCGTCTCCCCGAACGCGATGAGATTTATTCCTCATCGTAGTCATTCAAGACTAATTTTCATTTTATGATTAAAAATAATGTTTAAGAACTTAATATCATTATATATATGAATCAAATACATCCTATTCATAACAAATTTGGCTTACTTAACTAATCTTATAAAGGAAAACGGATCAGTTAACACCCGAAACAATGATACTACTAAAATATTATTAACAAAGCAATATTAGAAGATCATATATGATATTATGTATGCGGTTCTTTTATAATTTAATAAAAATGATTTAAATATTATATGGTAGTTTAACATACCCATGACCAAGTAAAAGTACATGGTAAGGGTTAATTCCTCAATCTCATTATTATCCGAGATTGTTTATGAGTAAGTATTTACTCAGACATATTTATCATCAATTTCCATATTTCATAAAAATGTTTTCAAAAGGAATATTTTAAGGTTTTATGGAAGGGTCTATTTAACTATATCATCATTTTAAATGATTTAAATATTTATTTTTCTAAATCTTTTTAATTAATTTCAATGTTTTCAAAATGATTTTAAGGATTTATTTATATGGACATCATTATTCTAAAATGTTAATTCCTTTCAAAGTTTCAAAGTGTTATGGGACACTTTGATTCAAAAATGTCTTTAAATTTATTCCTTCCTAAATTATGTGACTTTTAAATGATTTCATAAAAAAAATAAAGTGATATTTATCTCAAATAGTTTTGATTTCATCTATGTCAACATCCTTTTATGGATTTTAAACTTGTTTAAAGTTGATTTATTATGATACAAATATTCCATATTGTATTGAAGGTTTTGTGTTATGTTTGACTGTAGATGTGTTATTTTTATACTATTCATGGTTTATGGTTAAAGTATTACCATTTCATGTGCTAGTATTAATATGAATGTTTATGTTATGTTTCAACCTTTCATATAGGGAATACATTGGACTTAGTAAGTGATGGTGGAGCCCACTATAGCTCCTCGATGCATCAGTAGGTCTCATGAGACAAACTAGTGTCTTGGAAAAAGGCCTTGAAAAAATCTTATTTATAGTCTTGGCACAAGGCCTTGACTATGTGGTTATGAATTCTGGAAGTATGAATTCTATCATTATGAAATTGGCTATTGATATTGCATGTGATTATTTGACTAATAGAATATCCATGTGAATAAGTAAATGGAATTATTTGAATTATCTTTTCCATATTATGCTTATGATTAAGTTTATTAGGGTTTTGTTTTAGTCTAGTACATTGCCTTAAATGTTTTTTCTTATTTCGCTATATTATTATCCTTACTGAGCATCTGAGCTCACCCCTTTCTTATGTTTTATTTTCCCAGGATTCCAAGAAGTGTTTTATGATTGATAAGCAGGGTTAAGCTAGGGGATTAATGGTATTCTCAAAGGATAATTTATGTTGTGTTTTATTTTCTAATGTGTAATGTAACATTCATGTATATAATCTATTTTCAAAGACTGATAAACTGGTCGGTCTTTCAGGACTTGATTCCTTTTAATCATGCCAATTTATTAAAATAATGCACCGACTCTGGGATTTTGGGGTCGGGGCATTATAGTTGGTATCAGAGGAAGTTTAGCAACAACCTCGGAAATAGATTTAGATAAACTCTAATTAGAGAACATTACCCTAAGATAGACTTTGAGGATTAGTATATAAGAACTTCCTAGAATTTTGGTAATGTAGAGATTTTTTGTATTTTCCAAGAAATGCATCCCTGTCTGGATACAAGCAAGTAGAGGAAGCTCTAGAACAAATGTATCTGGGAGTGAAAACTCTGACAAGGAGTTTCGAGCTTGACCCAGGGTATCCTGGTACACGACAACGGGCCTTCCTACACTCTTGGTTACGACACTCCCAGGGGATATGCTTAGGATAATTCACATTTTCATTACAAGCAATTATGAAGGATTTAGGAGTAAATAATTCCTCAAAGAAAACATTTTATGATTATAGATTATATGAATAATATTTTCAATTTACGTTAGGTATTTTACAAGTTTGGAATTATGCATTAAGATTCATAAACTAACCTAGTGTATGCCATTATTTAGAAATGGCGCATAGTATAAGGAATGAGAATTCCAGCAATACGCATGATCGAAAGATTAAGAAGGATCGTATCTTTCATGTTATTAAACCATCATTTAAAAGGGAAATAGTCTCCCACGTATTATCATAACATTAAGAAATAGTATCATGTGTTAATAAGATAAGTAAAGAATTCTCTGAGTCCTGTAGCTTTGAAGGGAAGCAAGAGAAGAAAAGGATGGAAGAGAGAAATATGGATAAAGGGGAGATGGGAAAGAAGGATTTTCCCATACGTGATAACTGTGGAAAGAATCACCTTGGTAAATGCTTGAAGGGAATGGGAGTTTTTTATAAGTGTTGAGAAAAAGGACACCAATTACGTGATTTCAAGGGTAAGAAAAAGGTTTTAAATGTACAATGCTTCATCTTCAAGGAGTTGGGACACTATGCAAATCAATTTCAAAATCATTAGAGTATACCCCAAATACTACTATTGGATTATAATCAAGTTATGATACTACCGAAGATGAAGAGGAATGATTAGATTTCTTATGTTGTTATTAAAGTATTGTGTCATTTGAGTATTTTATTAATTATGTACATGTTATAATAATTATAGAGTATATAAGGATTGTACTACAGTACTATTTCATTAAGGACTTAAGATTGTGTGGAACCAAGAAAAGTGACTCAATAGCAGGATAAATTTTTTGTAAAATATATGGTTGAGAGAAAGATAAACCATAATATGGTTCTGATACTGAGGTAGTGATTTTGGAATAATATATGATTGAATTGGATAAATTATATTGGATATTCTTGACTACCTTTAAACTGATTAATGATTTGTATATTCCATCATTGTTGGAGTTTATAACATTTTTTGATAGGAGGAGTATATCCAGTATTCTATAAGGAATAAGGGAGCATGAATGTAATCAATAAAGTTTTATGATAATTAAGGGTGTTACATTGTTTTAAAAAAATACATGATGAAGGTATTCACATGTTATTACGTGGAAAAAAGGATCTTCATTGTGTTTACCTTCCTTATAAATTTTGGACTGTGAGTTTGGATAGAAGTATTTTGGATAATTCTAAAGGTTGGAATCGATTAAGTTTGAAAATGGATACTATTATTAAGGTTAAATCATTTCTTGAGATTATTTTTTTATTGTCATAAAAAGGACAACCCGGAGGTTGGGCGACAACCCATCGCGTCTGGTAAGGCCGTGTGACTTGAACGCGCAACCGAAGGGTGACAAGGGTGGATCACCTACCAATGGAATACGTGATGTCCTAGTTTGTATAATTTAGTTTTTTTAAATAGTCTGAAAATTTAATTATAAATTTATTATTTTTGGAACCCTATATGATTAGGATAAATAGAATATTTTTTAATTTTATTATCTTTTGGAGTGAAAGATGAGTTTGTGGTAGGAATTAGTTGAAGAATGAAACTCTACTTGTCAAGTATATTTTTTTCATCTTATTATATGAATAAATTAATTCTTAAAATTTAGGGAAGGGATCTTAAAACCAAATATGTATTATCCTAATACCTTATGTTTTTTTGAACCAATAATATTTTAAATCATCGTAGATTGATGGCTTTGAGGCCCTCAATTCTACACTTGTTTGGGATTGATGACCTCAATCACTCCCTATAAATATTTACGTTTCTCCTCCAATTATCTATCTCTAATTTAAACCAATGTTCTCATAATTGTGATCATAATTTGGTGGTGAATTTTTCATTTCCCTTTCCCTCTTATTAAGACACAATTTTATATACCCAATTTTCGATGTGGGTTTTCCACAAAGGTATTTTTCTATTTTTAACCTTTTATTTTCGAAGAAAATTTTCAAATTGTGAGGACTCGATTTATTTAATTAGGGGAGAATGTAACACCCCAAGATTTTATAGTACGTTATTTCTTCAAAGTAATTCAATAACTTGCGATACACGCAACACCGAGTTCGAGCGCACCATGATTTACCAAACTAGCTGTTCAAAATCGATTATGAATAGTATTATATACATTTTGAATTTTATATATTCCATATAAATTTTAACATCAATATTATGTGTTTCTTAGACATAATATAAGAACAAATTCATTTTTTTCAAAGAAAGGAAGTGTTTTTCAGAAAATGCAATTTTACCACCTTTTAATTGAGAACCCTTTTTAAATCCAATATTTGACACTTTTATATATTTAATTTGACAAAATAAAATTCTTCTTTAGAATCGGGACATAAAAATTTAGTTTCGATAAATTTTTAGTGTTTTTATGATAACTTCCATAATTGGGTGAATAGTGAAAAATACTAAATTTTAACTGAAAACAAATTTTTTAATAAAAATAATTTATAGTGTTCAATTATAAATTTTAATAGTTTGTAATTATAATTAGATTATATTTTTATCATTTAATAAAATTTTGGTCATTATAAGTAATTTCACATTTAAATTTTACATAAACACATGTCAATCTTTTGATAGTTTTTACTTTTTAAAAACCTGCTTTTTAGTTTTGACAGCAGGAATTAATTTTAAATTAATAAATGAAACTTCTATGTTTTGAATTTGGTAAAATAGACTTAATTTTTTAATTCATAATATCAAAATTATCTTAGGGTGAATTTTTGGTATTTTTTTGAAAACTTTAAACTTTTGATGAATAGTGAAAAACACTGTGTTATTGTTTAAAACCGACTTTTTATTTAAGTAATTAGTTATTTTATTTTAATTTATTTTAGGTCAAAATAGATACATAATACCTATATATGTTCAATGTAATTCATTGGAGTCATTTTATAATAAGTTTAGATATATAAAATTTTATTGAACTTTTTACCGTCTTTTACCCACCTTCTAGGAGCATTTGAAAATTTGCATAAAACTTAATTTTACCACTTTTGTGAGTTAAATTTCAAAAATACGAGAAACACGGTTAACATAAGTAAGTAAAATGTGGTTCAATAAAATGAAAATAATTTTTGTTGAATAGTAACATTTGACTTTTATTTACCACGGTTAAAAGTAAATAGGGTAATTAAGCATAAAAATGATATTATAATTACCCTAACACATGTCCTAATTCTATTGGATAAGTTTAATTTGACCCAAAACAATCTTGGGAATAAAATATGATCATTTAGGTCCACTTGGATTAGATTAGGACATTTATTATTATTTTATTTAAAGAAGAGTTAAAAGTGTTAAATTCAAAGTTTATTAACTAAACCATTTTTAATATTGGGTTATATATAAGATAAATTAGACTATAAATATTCATTATAAA
Organism: Viscum album; assembly: GCA_963277665.1. Taxonomy (NCBI): domain Eukaryota; kingdom Viridiplantae; phylum Streptophyta; class Magnoliopsida; order Santalales; family Viscaceae; genus Viscum; species Viscum album. The sequence goes on along the minus strand of OY728151.1, from coordinate 1,364,299,699 downwards.
GATAAAAATATTTCCTACATAATGGTATTTTATCTTATTTTTTAGAGATAAAATAATTAAATTTATTTATGACACAATGATGATGCAGTAATTACCTTCTTAATGAAATATTAAAATAGTTTATATTATAAATATTAAAATAAATAGAATTTAAAATTTTTGATGATATATACAAATTTTATAGGTTAATATGAAATGTTAGGGTTGATTAGATAAATTTTTTTGAAGTGATAAGGTTGTTATGACTTTCACAAAAACAAAATACCAAATAGTGGAAAAATTGACATAAATTAATTTTTAAAACAAATACTTTATTATTGGTTGATATAATATTCCTAAAAATCTATGGTACGGAAAAAGGGATTAAATAATATTATATATGTCATTAATGAACCACTTGAGGTTCTATTATAAGTTTAGAGTTATTTTATTAACCATATAGTGTTAGAATACAAGAAGACACGGTAAAAGTTAAACTATTTAACTAAGAGTTAAATCTAAAACATAAGGTTAAAATGGTAACCTAAACATGTATAAAACCTATTGGTTGAGAGGATATCAACCCATAACCACCTAAGGCTAAAAATAAATTCATTTTTATCCATTATAAACCGAATATAATTGTATAATAAATTAATATTTTAATCTTTTCATAAAGTAACCCTCACCCCTCTTATAAAATTGCACTTTCCCTTATCTCAAAATCACACCTCCAAAGCCATTTGGATCAGACAAACCCTACCCAAATATCCTCTCAATTTCCCTCACATAAAACTAGTGTCCTTACTTTGATCAGAAAGCCAACCGAAGAATCCCTTTTGATCAACTCAAAAGGAAAAACCCGAAGAAGATGTAATAATTTCACCACCCTCTTTCAAGTTCTTTTCTTCTTCCACTACCTCTTTATTTGTTGTTTCCATACCAAAATAATAAATCCATTAACTCCTACATACTGTGATGTTATTATAAATATGGTACAATCATATCCGTTATTCTATTCATCCTATAAGTGACAAATTCATCATACGTGCGTACGTACGGCTTACCGTATCCACGTCGTGGTGTAGTTTGTTATTCAATCACTTCATTATTTGGATGGGTATAATAATGAGTATAAATGATGTAAATAATAAATATTACATGTTAATGATTCTGTATATATTATATACCATCCAATTACATACGATTTCGCCATCAATATAATGATATTGTCACTCGGGCATACGTACGGATTACCATCTCCACGAACGCGATGAGATTCATTCCCCATCGTAGTCATTCAAGACTAATTTTCATTTTATGATTAAAAATAATGTTTAAGAATTTAATATCATTCTGGATATGAATCCAATACATCCTATCCATAATAAACAAGGCTTAATTAACCAAGCATATAAAGGAAAATGGATCAGTTAACACCCAAAACAATGATACCACTAAAATATTATTAACCAAGAAATATTAGAAGATCATATATGATATCATATTTATGTATGTGGTTCTTGTATAATTTAATAACAATTATTTAACTATTATACAGGAGGTTAACATACCCTTGGCCATGGAAAAGTAAAATATATGGGTTAATTCCTCAATCTCATTATTATCCGAGATTGTTTATGAGTAAGTATTTACTGGGACATATTTATCATCAATGTCCATATTTCATAAATTTGTTTTCAAAATGAATCTTTTAAGGTTTTATGGAAGGGTATATTTAACTATATCATCATTTTAAATGTTTTAAATATTTATTTTTCTAAATATTTTTAATTAATGTCCATGTTTTCAAAATGATTTTAAGGATTTATTTATATGGACATCATTGTTTTAAAATGTTAATTCCTTTCAAAGTTTCAAATTGGTATGGGACACTTTGATTCAAAAATATATTTAAATGTATTCCTTTCTAAATTATGTGACTTTTAAATGATTTAAAAAAAATGTGATATTTCTCTCAAATAGTTTTGATTTAATCTATGTCAACATCCTTTGATGGATTTTACAGTTTTTTGAAGTTGATTTATTATGATACAAATCTTCCATATTGTATTAAAGGTTTTGTGATATGTTTGATTATGTATGTGTTATTTTTATACCATTCATAGTTTATGGTTAAAGTATTAACATTTTTTATGCTAGTTTTAATACAAATGTTTATGTTATGTTTCAACCTTTCATATGAGGAATGCATTGGACTTAGTAAGTGACGGATGAAGCCTGCTATAGCTCATCGATGCATTGGTAGGTCTCATAAGACAAATTAGTGTCTTGGCACAAGGCCTTGAAAAAATCTTATTTGTAGTCTTGGCATAGGGCCTTGACTATGTGGTTATGAAGTCTGGCATTATGCATTCCATCATTATGAAATTGGCTATTGATATTGCATGTGATTATTCGACTAGTAGAATGTCCATGCGAATAAGTAAATGGAATTATTTGATTTATCTTTGTCATATTATGCTAATGTTTAAGTTTAAAAGGCTTTTTTAGTCTTGTACATTGCCTTAAATGTTTATGCTTATTCCACTATATTATTATCCTTACTGAGCATCTGAGCTCACCCCTTTCTTATGTTTTATTTTCCCAGGATTCCAAGAAGTGTTTTATGATTGATAATAGGGGTTAAGCTAGGGGGTTAATGGCATTATCAAAGGATCATTTATGTTTTTTTTTTTGCTTTCTAATGTGTAATGTAACGTTCGTGTATGTAATCTATTTTCCAAGACTTCTAAATTGATCGGTCTTTCGGGACTTGATTCCCTGTAATCATGCCAATGTATTAAAATAATTCACCAAATCTGGGTTTCTGAGGTTGGGGCGTTACACATAAGATAAATAAATTATTTTTTAAAAATAAAATTCACTAAAATATTATAATTAACATGAGGAGACGATTTATTATTTATTATATATAAATTATTAATTATATTAATTTTTATAAATACATTACTGATTTTCTTAATTTTCATAAATACTCTATTAATTATATTAATTGTATATTTTTTATAAATAATTTATTAATATTTATAACTATTTATTTTTTAAAAAAACTTTATTAAATAATTTATTTATTTTTTAAATGTATTTTTATATAATTTAATAAATTTTTATTAATAGTATATTAAATAATTTATAAATACTTAATTTTTAAAAAACAATTTTTCAATTTATATTAAATTAATTAATTATATTAGTACTTTTAAAAAAAATATTTATTATTTTATATATAATAAATTATATCTTAATTTTATTAAATAATTTATTAAATTTTTAAATATTGTATTAAATTTTAAAATACTTTATTAATACTTTTTAAACTATAATAATTTTTTGTAAATAATTTACTACTTTTTAAAATATTGTAAATCATTAATTAATTTTATTATTAAGTAGTTACTTATATATACATGTATTTTTTTATTATTTAACAATATATTTTTTCAATTTTTTGATATATTAAATTATATTACTTAAATTATTTAGTAATTATTAAAATTATAAAAAATAATATTTTATTATTATATATATAATCAATAATATTAAAAAAAGAAAAAAATTAAAATAAATTGTAATATTTACTAATAATTATAATTTTTAACCTTTCATAAACATATATACACTACTATTATAATTTATTTCTAAATAAAATTAATATTTAAAAATATACACAAATTATTTTAAATCTAGTGGAATAACTAAAAACAAATAATAATTGAATAAATAATATATAAAGAAAAATTATACCTTTGGATGCTTTAAAAAACTTCAACCTCAACAATAATTTGAACATCTAGAACTTAAAAAAGATAGAGGTCGAGAGAAATAAAATTATTTGAAGAAGTACAATGATAGAAACTTATGGCATGCACTATTTATATAGTCAACTTACTTGTGATGGATAGTAGTGACAAATAGGAATCATTCATTATTAGACACACCAAAATTATTTATCAAATCCCACAAGTCTTTTTTACGATGATTATTTGTTACTAGTATCTTATCTTTCGTAACAAAAATTTTCCTTTTTGACTTCTTTAATTGTTATTTGAGACAATTATTTTTTATGCACACTGATATTAATCACAAAAAATTGGTAGCTGTAACATTCCTTAGTGATAACATGGAATTTATTCACAGAAATATATATATTTTGAGTTATTTGTGATGGAATTACTACTATGGAAAATATGAGGTGCCAGTTATAATAGAGATGGACACAGAGACATCATAAATGTCATAAAAATCATTTATTTGATTTTTATGGATATAAAATCTATCAAAAAAATTATTCATGTAAGTATATTCCCATCATTAAAGATATTTTAATTATAATAAATCATGCTCACTATATAGTTGGAAGACTTTCCAAAAGTTATTATAAAATTATAAGGCAATTTTCATAATAACTATTTATAAAAAATAACTATTTGTGATGGCAGTGAAATTCATTATAAATAATTATTTCAAAAAAGGGTTTATTTTCATCAGCTAACTGATCTGTCCCAAATAATTCATTACAGATATTTTAGTTTTATGTAATGGAATTGAAATCATTAATGACCTTATTTCACTAGAAAACTAAAATCCTAAGAATTTAAATTTCCTTCACAACCATTTCTTCCTTCTTAATAGAGTTATCTTCAAGTCATTCGATTCAAAAAAACTTCTCTAGAGATGATAAGTATTTAAATAAAGAGTATATATTTAGACACACACATTTACCTAAAAAAGTGTATTTATTATTCTCTATCTATATATATAAACATTTATATAAAGAATATATATATATATTATATATATATATATAAACACTGTAAATATATTACATTATATAGAAATATAAATTTTTATTAATTAATTAAACAAATAATACACACACAAATTTATATATACATGTGTGTGTGATCATTTCGATTTTATGTGTGTGTGTACGTATACTTAAATATGATTTAAATATATATACACAAACATAAACCTACATATATATTTTACACACATACATGCTCATTTAAGTATGGTTTACATTAATATAAATATAATTTATGTATGTGTTTGTGTGTGTTTGTGTGTGTACCTATATATGATTTAAATATTTAAATATATAAATACAAACACATATACATGCATACATACATAATGAATGCAAAAATGTACATAAATATGTTTTAAATTTATGTAGATAATATACACTTTCACCATTTACCAATGCTAAAAAAACATTGAGAAAGGTTCTCATCCAATTTATTTAGGTTTTTTATAATGAAGGAGTTAGAGAATTACTTTAACGATCATCATATTTAGGATTTATGTTATAACATTTATAATGTACTGGAATTTTTTAACATTTCATGCTATGTTATTACAAATTAAATTATGTTTTAATTGTTTATATCATGTATATTATTCACAATGTGTATTTCTTCAGTTTTTCTATGAATTATTAATTGTCTAATTAGTTTTTATTTTGAAAATTCATTTTTTATGCCTGGCATGTTTTTATTTTTTTGTAACTATTATATTTCTATCACTCTCTCTTTAGAGAGAGAATATATTACATATCTTATGTGTTTTATTCTTATGCCTCTTTCCACTTTAGTTTAACATATTATGAGATATTACACTTATGTGAAATTGGATGAGTTATTATTATGTAACATGTAATAAACCAACCTAGACTGACCCGCCATGTCACCTGACCTAACTCACCACTGGGCCTAAAGGGAGTTCCTGGTCCCCATAGGATGGAAACTAGTTTTTGTGAATCAAAGAAAAAATATCTTGGGAATGATTTTACCTTATTATAACAATTAAACAACCAACAGAGACTTACTGAAAATCTAGCATGGTACATCCATATATTGAACAACCATACATATAAAACTAGTATAAGCAATAAAAAGGATTAAACGAGTTGTAAAAAATATATAGAATTCAAATCATTTGTATAATAATATGAAACATCATCCAAAATTAGATTCATAAATTTAAAAAAAAATAGAGTGCGCAATAAAAATAGATACAAAAGTAACTAATGGAAATAAAAAATACAACAAGTTTAGGTATCTGATGCACAACATACCAATATAAACAAAATGAAAACCCAAGAAATTCTAAACCAACTCCATGTGGCCCTATTCCACTCACTACCCCCCCTGATGAAACCTCCCAAGGGGAAACTGACCAGAAACAATAAGAGGTGAGAAAAAAGATCCTAAAAAAACATATGAGCTGCATATACCTAGAGGTTCATGCAAGGGTGATATAAACATTCCCTACAGGATCTCACCAAGGATTCTGTGAAATTCCTTAAAAATGAAATGTCAATAATTCTAGTTTGAACTATATTTATAAAATAATATTTTAACATGTGAGTGCACAAGAGAAAACAAACAAGATTTATTCTATTTGAAAATACCTCTTTCAAAGTCAACATCCATTTAAAGCTAAAACAAAAAATTTACATTAAAATAGTTCACCCTTTAACTATAAAGTAAAACCACCACTTTTATAGAAAATAAAACATTTCCATTAAAAATCCTTATTAAAACCCCACTTTTATAAAAAAAATTATAACATCAACCATACCATCAAAGTAATAGAGTAATAGTCATGATATCACTATAAGTCAATGAAGCTGGAATAAAATGAATAGTAATAGAATAACAGTACCACATAATATAACTGGGTAAAGGGATAAAAATGATCACACAATACCCTAGATGGAAACATCAACAATGAATATTGGATATGGGAAACTCAATAGGTCCTCAAGGGAGATGATCCTAGATTTTACAAAACATAGGACCAAATTCTAACCTACATTGTATCCTAAAAAATTACACAATACACCCAACTTATCCACATAGTCCTCATCAAGGGAACTCCCCTAGCCTGATAAAAACATACAACTAGGGGACACTGGCTAGTGTTTGATCTAAAAAGAGTAACACACATTTAGACCTCTCTCTTTATGCCTAGGGTTCCCATGTAGTTAATGAAGCAGTGGTGAGAAATAAATTAAATAGTGATAATCACATGAATATATAAATCATGACTCGTAAAACTCATCTCACCTCCAATACCATTGTAAGAAATAAACCCTTTCACATTTATTCATAACCATCAAGTATTTCATAATAAATATCACTTAAAGGGAAAGGTCCTAAATAAGGCATATCAAACTAGGTACTCAAATTAGAGGTTCTCTCCTAACATCACTTAAATTTATTTTATAAAGTACCAAACATTCCTTTGAAAAATAGCGTAGGATGCCAAGCCATCTCACCATGCTTTAATAAAATATTTTTGGAAATCATACTTTAAAAGTTCATTTATAAATCACTAAAAATAAACCTAATTTTTGGAAACTATTTAAAATGAAAAAACCTTCTTGAATTCAAGTACATACATTATTTTATAAGATATTTCATAAACCAAACCCTTATTTAATTAAAGATAACCTTTTAAAAAAATTACACTTGTTCCAAATTTCCTTTCAATTTCCAAATTCATTTTAAAACATCCCCTGGGGAATTTATCCATTCACTTGGAATCCTAAAACAACACTTTCAAAATAAGAAACATAAAAATATGGAGAACCATTTATGAAAAGTTATAAATTCTATGGAAATAATTTCAACACCCATCAAAGATATTAAGTGTATGTGTAATTTTTTAAGAAATAATTTTAAAGAATCTTAAGAATACAATACATGTTAAGCATAGGGATTTCATAGAAACACCTATCATAGAATCAAGTAGAACATGTAGAATTTGATGGTGGGAACCTAAACAATGAATATGAAGATGCCTACAAGACCTATAAATAAAAATACCTAATATTAGGTCCACCCTGAACCCTAAAATTAAACAACATAGAACCTATAGTTCATTGGGGGAGAAAAAACCAGGCTAAAGGATGGGAGGAAGGAAGAAGAAGAATATTAAAGGATCATACCTTGAATAACCAAGCTTAAACATGGAATAAATCCAAAGGAAAATACATGAAAATAGAGAAGGGTAAAGGGTTCATGTCATGACCCAACCCACCAAGGCCCACCTAGCTAGTGGAATGTTGGGTGTAACTAACCCATGTCCACCTCTAATAAGTGAGGGAATAGTGAAAATCTTTAAGAAGTAATAACTAGAATGGGATGGAATTGCTTAATGTACCTATAAGAATGCACTCAATCTTCTCCATGAAAAAAGTATAGAGGAATAATAAAAAAGGTTTGAACATATAGAGTAAAACCATACATGCAATAACCTCTATGGAATACATTTGAGTATGGGAGAATAAAAATAATGTGTAAAGGGGAAAATACATGTCCATCTAGAAATGAAGTATTAACCAGAAAATAACTGGAATAAAGGAAATATGAGAGATTCCAGATCCAGATCTCTAAGACCGACCACCATATGCATTCAATACACCCAAGTATCACTATGATCCACTAATGTCACCACCAAACTATCTATTGTTAGAACCAAGGATGTTCTTTGTTGGAAAGGGAGTATGGTTTGTGTTTTTTGTTAATCCATAATGGGTTGATCAAGGATTTTTCTAGGAATGTGGTCTTACGATTGAGGACAAAATCATAATTGAAGGTGGAAAAATTTCTTAGTGTTTTCTAAATTTTTGGGCCTCAAAATCAGGAGTTTATTTTTATGGAAAAGGAAGAGTTTCGGAAAAGGAATGGAAGACCGCAAACCATGTTCTAGGAACAGTTCATGGATCATGAATTTTTGTTCACAGTGAAGACTTTTGGTTCACGAGATGGATCATAGTATGTGAAAGGTGTGATGGTTTGCGGGATGGCATGTTGTTCTTGAAAACAAGGTAGAGTTTTGAGAATACATGAAGGGTGTCGTTTTCAAAAACGAGGCAGTGATTTGTGCCACCACGTAGGGAGAATGTCGATACACAGAATGGGTAGGAAAAATGGTTCACGGGCAAAGTGGTTTGTGGTAATGGTTGAACAAAATCTAATATTTGGGTAAATCTTGGATTAGCGGATTTTTCAGATCAATTTTCCTATATATGGAGAACTAATCTCTTTATTATAAGAGAAGAGTAAGATTAAAATTCTAGGAGGAATTCAGTGAAGTCTAGAGCGGTTCACAGGAACACCACCCTATGAAGGAGGTTCTAATTAGAAATTTAGAGAGAAGTTGGTGAAGTGTGAAGTGGTTTGTGGGAAGATAGATCTGAATAGAAGAGGTAGTGCGTTGAGGAAGAACTCGGTCTATAGAGCATATGCAGTACACAAAGAAATCAGGATAGTACAAGCAGTAAGGCAATACGTGGAGCACTTGTGATACAAGAGCAGGGGAGATTCATGGAAGACAGTCCATAGAGGCAGTATGCGAAGACGGTTCGTAGAGGCGGATTGTGGAGGCAGCATACAGAGCTAGTACGTAGAGCACACACAGTACTCAGTGCAGCGTTGTATGCAGAGGAAGAAGGTTAATTCACAGAGGAGCAGATTATGAACTATCAATATGCAGAAAATTAAACTTCATATGTGGGTAAAAATTGAACTTCAACTGAGCATCCATATACAGTTAAGGATGCATGATTTAATTCCAACCTATTGAAGTGGCCTTCAAGTTGATAAATTGAGTTCAGATTCTTCTCAATGTAGTGAGAAAGGGGGATTCAACAGAAGTGATATGAGGGACGTAGTGTGGCTTCCCTAAACCTTGTAAAGGTAGTGAGCCTAGCATGGAGTGATTGTACTAAACTTCTATAGTCCATAACTAATGAATATTAGTGAATTTTTGTATGAACGACAACCTTTCAGAGTAGGCGCCTTGGATTTAGACCTTAGTGGTTAACCAAGTAAATTTGTTGTGTCTTTTCTTTGCATGTGATTGTTTTTTCGGATCTTTCTCATCAGATAGGTTTAACAGTTTCCTACCAATGTGGTAACAAGATCCATCTGTATAAAAAGAAAAATTTTACACCCTGATTCACCCCTCCCCTCTTAGGGTGTTTCGGGGTCCTTCAAGTGGTATCATAGGGTAAAGGTTTCTGGTGTTAAATCTACCCTTCATTTTTATAATGGAGAATACAGTAAATTTTAGGGGAATACCCCTATTTGATGGAATAAAATTTAAAATCTTGAAGAATATGATTATATCTCATCTAGTAACTCTTGTAATGGAAGTCATATTTTATACTGCACAAGGAATACAAGTCATTGATCCAACGGGGATTTCTATGACCGATACAAACAGGAAAATACTTGATGTAGATTCCAAAGCACAGAATGCCCTCACTGTTGCTCTTTCTGATTAGATATATCTAAAAGTTATGAGTTGTACGTCAGCAAAGTTTTTGTGGGAAAAATTGTAGAATATATTTGAAGGAGTTAACAAAGTGAAGGAGACGAAACTCCAAGTTTTTCACAAGAGGTTCAATGATCTAAAAATGAATCCATAAGAAAATGAAGATTCATTTTTTAATTGAATTACTGAAGTTGTTAGAGAAATAAAAGGACTTGGTGAAGAAATCATAGACATGGATATTGTAAAGAAAACCCTGAGAAGACTTTCACCTCTTTAGAATGAAAAGGTTTCATCCCTTAAAGGAAGAGATCTCTCTAAAATTTCTTTGGATGATATGTTGAGTAGTCTGGTGGCTTATGAAATGAGAGTCAATCCTGAATATGAAACGCCGTGTGTAAGAAAAGAAATGGCATTCAAATCCATGTAAAAACTATAAATTTCATGATATAGTGTTTATAAAGATAATGATGAAAAAGAAATTATTTCTCTCATTGCCAATAAATTCAAGAAGGAAATTGGTAAATTCAGTGCCCAAGAAAGTTTGATGATGAAGAAAGAAAAATTGGATACATTTAGAAGCCTCAGAAAAGGTTTTTCAAAACAAGAGGCTTCAAATATAGAAAAAAATTACAATGAAAGAGTTTTCTGTGCAGAAGAAGATGATGAAAATGAATTATTTGAGGAAAAATAATCTGAATTTAAGTTTGGAAACCATGCTACCATGATGGCTACAATTGAAAAAATAGAACCATCAAAAGATAATGATAGAGATAATCAGTTGACCACTAATTTCAATCCCAAGTTGCAACTTAATTATGATTTTGGTAAGCTTGAGAATCAATGTAATAGATATAATAAGTGGAGAAAAATTGTGGAAGAATCATCAGAATATGTTGATCATCTTAAATCTAAAATTGAATGACTTGAAATTTTTTTGAAAGTACAGTCATCAATCCTTTAGAGCACAGAAACTGTAGTGGAACTAAAACTCAAAATTAAAGAATATGGAAAGTTTATAAATGACCTTACCTCCGTATTGGTAGATAATTCCAAGACTTTTGAAGGTCTAGAGGAAGAAGTTGTTGCTCTGAGGAGTAAACTCAAAAGTGAATAAATCTCAAAAGAAAAAAAAAGGAAATAATGTTTGGAAAATTCTCAGATGTTGAGTTTCTAGAGAAATCTAGGCATGGTTTCGATGGAGTTGAAAAGATTTTTAATGACCAAAGACCAGTTTTCATGAGTAATAGTGGAATTGGTTGTGATGTTGAAACATCGAATACTGGAAATAAAATGATTCAAAATAAAGGCAAGCTGAAAGTTGGATAGGTTAAAAAGTCACCTAAAGTGCTGAAGAAGAAACCCTCAATTCAAACAAAAAGAATAAATAAAAACTATTCTCAGGAATCCAAAGATGATAGGCTGTCAAACTAACCTCCTAATTAAATTTACATGAGAAGGGATATAGGTTAAAAGACATCCCCACTTACAAAATTTCAATTCTGTGGATATCTGGGCCATACCATGTCATATTGTGAAGAGGAACAGAGATACTTGAATGGGGAAGATCTAGGAAATCAACAAAGGATAATTAATTCATATCCTAATTATTATATAAGAAATAGTTTCTATGGGTATTTTTTCATTATTCCAACTTTGGCCATAAAGCTATTGATTTCAGGTAGAGGAATGGCAGAAAAAATTCGTACAGAACTCAGAGACAAGTCAATACTCTCCAACCAGATGGTGTTGCTTTTACAAATAGGTTTTCTTCATTATAAGAAGAATATGAGTATGAAGAACCTACTCATATGGAAGAGATATTTTATAGTCTATATTTATCCTTCACTAAATCTAATATTTCATGGAAGGAAAAGAAGAAAATTGAAAAATCCAACCATGTAGAAGTAGCTCTCAATTCTACCAAGAACAGCAGCACTTGGATTATTTATAGTGGATGCTCATCCCATATGATAGGAAATGTAGATCCTTAAATGAATATCAAGAAAAATGTGGATGGAATAGTGAGATTAGGTAATGATGGTTCTTTGAAGATCAAAGATAATGGAAGTATTGAACTGGTTAATGGTGAGCTAAAGAAGATTGAAGTTCTTTATGTAGATGGGTTGCATCACAATCTCCTGAGTGTGAGCCAATTCTATGATTCAGGATGTATGGTGACATTCAATCATAAGGGTTTCACTATAAAAGTAAGAATAGGGAATTATCTCATGAAGGGATGAAGAACAAATGAAAACTTATATCAAGTTGATGGTAAAGATAAAATTTTCTATAAGACTATTGAAGAAGAAAAAAACTTGTGGAACTAAAGGTTGGTTCACATCAATCAACAATACATGGAAAATATGTCTAAGATAAATATATTCATGAATTTCCCCAATATAAAGTGTGAATAGGAAAAGATTTGTGATGCTTTCATTTGAGAGAAGTTGGTCTGCAGTTCAACATCAAATCTTCTTAATCTCATTCATACAGATGTATGTGGTTCGATAAATGTTTCCAGAACATATACAGAAAGGTAATTTGTCCATTTCATTGATTATTATAGTATAATGTCTTGTGTGATGGTTATATACAGGAAACAACAAGTGCTTGATTGCATGAAAACTTATCACCAAATAGATGAGAATGATATTGGATGGACAATCAAAGTTATGCGGTCTAATAATGGAGTGGAGTACACATCCATTGAATTTGAAAATTACCTATAGAAAGATGGAGTGAAACATCAGGTGGCTGTTTTGAGAACCCCACACCAAAATGGAGTTATTGAGCACCAGAATCAACAGGTGAATAGTATGGCTAGAACTATACTGATTGAGAGTCATATCTCTCACCATTACTGGAAAGAGGTTTTTTAAGATATATTTTATATTAAAAACCAAACAGGGATATATATAAGGGAAACCAAGACACCCTATGAGCTATAGAATTGAAGGAATCCCTCATTTAAGTATTTTCATGATTTTGGAAATAAATGTTTTATCTAAAATAAATAATGAAATCAAGGAAAGTATGGTAATGCTGCAGATGAAGGAATATTCCTCAGATATTCAATGATTAGAAAATCCTACAAATTTTTTAAGAAATGTCTTGAAAAATTATGTAAAGTAGTGATATGAAGATCATTGAAGATAAAATCACAAATGCCTAAGGAAATTAATTTCCTGATGTGATAGAAGATGAGAAAGAATGTGGACATGAGGCATATCCAAATACAAAAGTAGAGTAAGGAATGAAAAAAATTCAAGAATCACATCATTATGTTGACTCAGAAGAATAATTGTAAGAGGAAACCATGACGGAAGAAAATTCTCCTGAACCTCATAGAATAAATCAAAGAGAAGAAATTGATCAATCAAAAATTATTGGGGTTGAGATAGCGCCCACGCAGACAAGAATAATGAGGAATAATGCACAATATGTAACCATATCAATTATGGAACCATCCTCATTTTAATAAGGTACAAATGATGAATCATGTGTTAAATCCATGAATTAAAAGTTAGATAAGATCAATAAGAACTAAACATGGGACATAGTTAAGAGACCTGAAAACTATAATGTGATTGGTACAAAGTGTATTTTCAAAAACAAATTTGACGAGCAAGTAAATGTGATCAGAAATAAGGAAAGGATTATGTGTAAAGGATATTCACATATTGAAAGTATTTATGTTGAAGAAAAATTTGCTCTGGTGTCTAGACTAGAGTCAATCAAACTGTTTCTGGACATGGAAATTCAAAGAGGAAACAAAGTGTATCAAATGGATGTCAAAACAGCTTTCATAAATGGTGTTCTTTAAGAATAAGTCTATATAAAACAACCAATGTGTTTTCTACTTAGTAATGATGAAATGATGGTATGCATATTAAATAAGGCACTCTATGGATTGAATCATGCACCAAGAGAATGGTATTCCTAACTGGATTCTTATCTATAAAAGCTCAAATTTAAAAGAGTTTTGTATCATGATATATATGTGAAGAATTCTCATAAATATCAGTTCATGGTACTGGTGTATGTAGATTATATTATATTTGGTGGAATTAGGTAGTGATTAGTGGATGAATTTTCCAATCACATGAAATCAGAATTTAAAATGTCTATGATGGGTGAACTCACATACTTATTGGGGATACAGGTGATTCAGAAGAAAGACTAAAATTTCATTTCTTAGGAAAACTATGCAAGAGAGTTACTGAAGAAATTAAATATACATGATTTCAAAACAATGTCGACTCTGATTGCAATTGGGACAAAACTGAGAAAGCATGGAGATGTAACAACTATAGATACCACAATGTACAACAGAATCATTGGAAGATTATTGTACTTGACTACATCACATCCAGATATTATATTTTCAATATTCTTAGCAGCCCTCTTTAAAAGTAATCTGAAGAAAGAACATATGGAAGCAGTGAAAAGAATCATGAGGTACATTCAAGGTACTCATAATTATGGCTTATACTTTGTTGTAGGAAAAGATAATGAACTTTTAGTATTTTCTGATATTGACTGGGCTAGAGATGTGGTGGATAGAAAATCCATAGGTGGTGGAGCATTCTTCATTGGAAAGAAATATGTGGGTTGGTTGAGTAAGAAATAGGAAATCACTTCTCTCAGTACTACTGAAGTTGAATATATCTCCACTACAAAGGATTTAACTCAACTACTTTGGATAAAGTAACAACTAACTAATATTGGTGATGAGGTGAAATAGCTAATGGTGATTCACTATGATAACAAGAGTGAAATTGATCTTATGAAGAATCATATTCATAATTTTTGTACGAAACAAATGGAAATCAAATATCACTTCATCAAGGAAAAATAGGAACAAGGAATGATTAAAATGGATCGTGTTAGAACTGATGATCAAGTGGCTAAAATATTGACCAAGCCATCATCAACACATTTGTTCGAGAATCATCGGTTGAACCTCGGTGTTTAAACACCTCCCCGTGTATGAGGATGTCATGAACCATCCTCTGGGGCCCGTGCCGTGACTACCCTAAGCCCACCTTCCATAGCCCAGGGGCTGGCGACTAGCACCAAAGGCATAATTCCCTAATACTGGGAAGGCATTGCCTTTATAACCTGTAAACACACACACAAGAAAGCACACAGCTAAAAATGAGACACTAAGTAAACTGTATAACAAAATAGTGATGAAAGTAAAAGGGTCCAGAATACAAGACCAACTAGAAAGTACAAGTACAACTGTGATACAATACAACTGAAGAAAGGGAAAATCAACTGTTGGGTTGTCCTCTGTGGTTCCTACCTGAAGGGTAGGTATAGATCACCTCCCCATCACTCCTCGTCCGTTTGTCTCCTCCATGTACCGACTCGTCATAATGTCTACCTCCTGGTACCGTCTAGACCTGGTATTCTCATCCTTAGTCAACGTTGTCCGTCATCTGCATCCAACACAACATGGTGTAGGAAAATCCCATGTAGGGGTGAGTATAACGATACTCAGTAGGGACCCCAAGACCCTCAAGGTCTCAAAAAATCCATCCAGGATAAACCACAAAGTATAAAATCAACATATAACCTTACTTTAGGTATATGCCCATACATATACCTAAGTTATCAAGTGATCCATCTCAATAATGAGGAAAAAACTTAGAAAAACTGACTCAACTCAACCAGGATTTTATTCTAGGGATAGTATCAAGTAACATCCCCAGTCACATTGTCGAAACCTCGGCTACTGGATAACTCCTCCTCTAACGAGTATAGAGGGTCTGCCACGTCACGAAGCGTGCTTCCCACTGACCTTGGACTGCTGAGGTACTCCTCTTGTCGAGTACCGTGGATCTACTACGTCACCAAGCGCACTCCCCACCATGGGTCTGCCGCATCACCAAGCGTTCTCCCCCTCATAGCCTACTGAGGTGCTCCTCCTGTTGAGTACCGTGGGTCTGCCGCAACACCAAGGCACTCCCCACTGTGGGTCTACCGAGACACCAAGGTGCTCCCCACTCTGGGCCTCGGAATCACACGCCATCAATTTTCGCGGACTCGTAAAATTCCCATATATTTAAAAAAAATACATGGAAATTCTGAGTCTTTACATTCTCCCCATGTTAGGATTTACGTCCCCGTATGCCACAACTCAAACTAAGGGAACACGTGGGGGTTCTGAGCACGCATCTGAGCCTCCCACTCCCATGTTCTCTCCTGGAGGTTCCCATGCTGCCAGCGAACGTGCACCAAATGTATCGACCATCCATGAAGGACCTGCTCTTGTCAATCCTCAATCTATACTGGAACCTCTATAAAAGTCACCCCATTGTCGACGTCCAGCTTTCCATGGTCGATGATGTGAGAAGGGTCGTGCACGAATCTCCTCAGCTGGGATACGTGGAAGATGTCGTGCACCCAGTGCAGCTGAGGTGGAAGAGCTAAGCGGTATGCCACCTTGCCAACTCTGCTGAGGACCTGAAAAAAGTCCAATGAATATCGGAGATAACTTGCTGCCTCGGCCAAATCTCTGCAAACCTCATCGAGGTGAGACCTGTAGAAAGATGTGGTCGCCATCCTCGAACTCTAGAGGTCTCTGTCTCCTGTCAGCATACGAATTCTTCCTACTTTGTGCAGTCTTCATCCACTCATGGATGACCTGAACCTTCTCTGTGGTATCCCGTACCATCTCTGGTTCCACTAGTGCTGACTCCCCTGGGTCAGTCCAGCACAAGGGTGATCTGCAAGGTCACTCGTATAACGCCTCAAAAGGTACCATCCCATTGGTGGAGTGATAGTTTTTGTTGTATGAAAACTCCACCAAAGTTAAGTGATCCTCCCAGCAATAACCGAATTTGAGGAAACAAGCGCGGAGAATGTCCTCAAGGGTCTGAATGGTCCACTCAGTCTGGTCATCCGTCTGAGGATGGAAGGTGGTGCTCAAATGAAGCTACGTCCCGAAAGCCTCCTGCAACCCCTTCCATAGCTGGGAAGTAAAACGTGTATCATTATTGGAGACAATCATCATGGGTACTCCATGTAGCCGCACAATCTCCTGCACATAGAGGTGTCCCAAGCTCTCCACTGAACCCTACTCTCTGATCGGTAGGAAGTGGGCCGACATGGTGAGTCGGTCGACGATCACACAAATCTAGTCATGTCCCCTGGATGTACGTGGAAGAAAAATCATGAAGTCCATGGATATCCCATCCCACTTCCACTCTGGGACCTCTAAAGGCTGAACCAAGCCTGCTGGTACCTGATGCTCTGCCTTTACTTGATGACAAGTAAGGCATCGAGAGATAAACTCTGCTACAAATTTCTTCATTCCCGAACACCAGTGATCCTGATACATCTTCACCACTCCTGGGTGTACCACTATAGGGGTGTGTGGAACTCCCTCAACACTTCCTCCTGAAGTGACACTGGTACCATAGTACATCCTCTGAAGAGGATGACGTGATCCTCACCTTCAAAAAATCCATCAGGTGTCTGTCCTGTGGATATCTGAGCATGTCGTGTCTCATAGTCAGAATCCCCACGCTGCACCTCCTTGACTCGCTGAAGAATTGGGGGAGTGACTGTAAGAAACTGTAGAAAACCCACTCTATATCTATCCACAAAGGATATCTACAAAGCGTCCAACTGCTCTGTCACCTCACCTAGTAGCTGTATACTAGATCTTCTATTGAGTGCATCTACAACAACGTTCCCCTTCCCAGAAGTATAGACTATCTTGAAGTCATAGTCTTAGAGGAACTCAAGCCAATGTCGTTGTCTCGGGTTCAGGTCCTTCTGTAAGAAGATATAACTGAGACTCTTGTGATAAGAGTACACAGTAAAATGATCTCCCATCAGATAGTGTGACCACATCTTCAAGGCGAACACCACTGCTACTAACTCCAGATCATGGGTAGCATAGTTCTTCTCGTGTTGCCTTAGCTGTCGATAACCATATGTGATCATTGCTCGCTCCTACATCAGGACATATCCGAGTCTAGTCCTTGATGTGTCACAATAGACTACGTACCCTACGCCTTCCTCTAGAAGCCTCAAGATGGGGGCACTAGTCAGCCTCTGCCTCAGCTCCTGAAAGATCTGCTGGCATCTCTCCAACCACACAAAGGGTTTCCCCTTCTTCTTCAAGGCTGATAGTAGTACTGCAACTCTGGATAAATCTGGCACAAATATCCGGTAGTATCCAGCCAAACCTAGGAAACTCCGTACTTCCATCACACTCCTGGGTGGCTCCCAAGAAAGTACCGCCTCAATCTTTGTTGGATCCACTGCAACTCCATCCTCTGAAATGACATGTCTCAGAAAGTGAACCTCTCAGATCCAGAACTGTCACTTCGAGAGATTACCATAAAGCTGGTGCTCTCAAAGTGTGTTCAGTACTACCCGCAAATGGTAGGCATGCTCCTCCTCAGTAGTCAAGTAAATCAGAATGTTGACGATAAAGACTATGACAAAGCGATCAAGGTATGGATGAAATATCTTTTTCATGAGTCCCATGAACACTTCTGGAGAATTGGTTACGCCGAAAGTCATAACCAAGAACTCATAGTGGTCATACCAACATCTGAAATTCATCTCTTGCACATCCTCGTCTTGAAATCTGAGCTGGTGATAGCCTGATCAGAGGTCTATCTTCGAGAACCACCGTGCTCCCTTTAGCTGATCAAATAGGTCTTCAATCCTCGGGAGTGGGTACTTGTTATTTACGGTCACCTGGTTCAGGTGCCGATAGTCAACACAAAGCCTCAAGCTCCCATCTACCTTCTTGGAAAATAGAATCGGGGCTGCCTAGGGAGAAACACTGAGCCGAATGAATCCCTTCCCCTGCAAGTCCTCTAGCTGTACCCGCAGCTCACGAAGATCCGCGGGAGCCATCCGATATGCTGGTGTAGATATCGGTGCCATCCCAGGGTACAAGTCAATGTAAAAGTCCACCTATCTGTGAGGAGGTAGAACTGGGACATCATCAGAGAAAACATCCGTGTATTGGTCCACCACTACAGGATAACTCAAACTCTCCACATCAACAGCTCCAAGGGTAAGTCTATCCAACTAATGAGTGATCAGTCGCACTCTCCTCCGAGCGAGTCCATCATGTGCTGCAAAGGCTCCCTTCTCTCCAAATGAAGGTAAACCTGGTTGCATCCGTGCGGGAACACCGCACTTTTCACCTAATACAGTCAATCTGAGCATGGACTGTAGATAACCAGTCCATACCCAAGATGACATCATAAGGCCTCGACACCACTACTAAGAGATCCTAGCCGAAGCTCTCCCCTCCTAAAGTAAGCTCACACTACTGGAACCAGTGTGTAATCATTGAATCTGCTCCCGTAGAAGTCTCTAGCCATAAGGATCGAGCCAACAGCTCCATCAGAGTCTCCGAGCTCCGAACGAGGGCAGTGGAAATAAAAGAATGACTGGAACTTGTGTCTATAAGTATTGCAGCTAAGGTGGAGTAGACACAGATCGTACCTCGTATCATCTCTGGAGCACCGTGGTCGTAGGCCTCAACTACCTGGACCTGAGCTCTCCCCTATCTATCTACTCTCTGTGGTCAGGGTGGACCTCCTGGTGGTGGTGGCAATAATATCTCGAATCATGGCCCACCTCCAGCTGCACAACCAACTCCTCTGCCATGTCCACCTTCTCCCTGCGGACCACCTTCATCGAATCTTTGTCTCTGCCTGGGTGGTCCTTCAACCATCTACTGATCATCCAAATGGTGGGTCAGACAGTCATGAGCCATATGACCCTACCCGCCACATGTGAAACACTGCCCACTCCCGGCATGTCTTCCTCCACTTAGGGTTCCCCACACAACCGATCCTGAGTCATGCATTTGTCCACCTGTAGGTCTGGTCCTCTTGGACCTCTGTGACATCTGTCTCCTGCTAGCTATAGAAGATTCTACTACATGATGACTAGCAGTGGGTCTCACTGCTGGTGTCTTCTCAGCAAGGAAACTCTCCACCAAGAGGGCTCTCTTTAACACCCCCTCCTGCGTCGGGATGCTAAGTGAGATCATTGAAGCCCTGATCTCCCTCATGAGTCCCTGCTCGAAGGTCCGGACCCTGAAGAATGGGTCCCACACTATATCTGTAGAGTAACGTGAGAGTTCAGTGAACCTCGCTGAGTACTGAGCTACAGTCATGTTGTCCTGCTGCAGATGAAGTAGCTCCTGTATGCACACTGCATGAAGAGTTGTTGGGAAAAACTCTACCCAAAACAAGCTCTCAAAGTCTACCCAAATAAGCGTCACCTCGTCGTGGACCTGGAGCATCAAGATTCACCATCTTCCTGCTGCTTCATATAGAAGGCTGGCAGCAAGAATCACCATGAGATCGGCTGGTGTCCCTACCAGTCATAAAACTCTCACCACAGCCTCCAGCCAGTCCTCAGCTACCTGTGGGTCTGTATCTCCCCTGAACCTAGGTGGCCTCTGGTGCTGGAACACGTGCAACGTGCTCAAGTAGCGTGCATTATCTTCTGCTGGGGCTAGTGGCATCGGTGGCCCAACGGGTAATGGTAATGCTGGTGCCTCTGCTGATGCCTCTACTGGAAGAGGGTCATGCACCGAAGCCTTATCGGTCGGTGGGCTATCAATGCGTACAACTCTCGGAACTCTAGCCATCTGTCTACGTGGAGGCATCCTAAAAAGAAACAGGTGCGCTATGGTTAAAAGTTATACCTGTTGATCTGACCTGGTGAGCTAACTTAAAGAAAACTTTTGAAAACACACACGCAATCGGTGTTTTTGTGCACTGAGTCAGAAATCAGAAGTCAGGGTCCTGGTGTATGGATACGTCAGTTGTCGCACCAACACCGGACTCCCTGAACTGAAAATCACACTCACTACACTTAACACTATTGCTTCACAGAAAATATTAGAGTCTTAAGTTTTGCAGTATAACCCACTCCTCTGATACAAATTTTTCACAACCCATCCCCTAGGGCCGGTGACGTGACTACACCATGCTCGCCTTCTATAGGCCAGGAGCTGGCAACTAGCACCAAAGGCATAATTCTCTAATACTGGGAAGGCATTGCCTTTATAACCTATAAACACACACACAAGTAAGCACACAGATGAAAATGAGGCACTAAGTAAATTGAAAAACAAAAGAGTGTTGAAAGTAAAAGGGTCCAGAATACAAGCCCATCTATAAAGTACAAGTACAACTGTGATACAATACAACTGAATAAGGGAAAAGTTAGTTGTTGGGTTATCCTCTATGGTTCCTACCTGAAGGGTAGGTACAGATCACCTCCTCAGCACTCCTCATCCGTCCGTCTCCTCTGTGTACCGAATCGTTGTAAGGTTCACCTCCTGGTACCATCCAGACCTGGTATTCTCGTCCTCAGTCAACATTGTCCATCGTCTGCATCCAACATAACAAGGTGCGGGCAAAGCCCGTGTAGGGGTGAGTATAACGATACTCAGTAGGCACCCCGATACCCTCAAGGTCTCACAAAATCCATCAGGGATAAACCAAAAAGTATGAAATCAATAGATAACCTTACTTAGGTATATGCTCATACATATACCTCAGTTATCAAGTGATCCAACTCAATCATGGGGAAAACACAAAAAAACTGACTCAGCTCAACCAGGATTTTATTCTAGGGGTAGTATCAAGTAACATCCCCAGTCACATTGTCGAAACCTCAGCTGCTAGAGAACTCCTCCTCTATCGAGTACAGTGGGCCTGTCATGACACCAAGTGTGCTTCCCACTAACATTGGACTACTGAGGTACTCCTCCTATCGAGTACCATGGATCTGCCATGTCACCAAGTGCGCTCCCCACCATGGGTCTATCGTGTCACCAAGCATGCTCCCCCTCGTAGCCTGCTGAGGTACTCCTCCTGTCGATTATCGTGGGTCTGCCGCGACACCAAGGCGCTCCCCACTGTGGGTCTTCCACAACACCAAGGCACTCCCTACTAGGCTAGTCAAGTCACTCCAAGTCTTAACAGTTAGTAGTCATCAGGTCTCAGCCAGCTACTACGTCTCCGCACTACGCTCGCTTGTCTCTGGGAGGATCCACTCCATGAGCTACTGGTCGATAATACAACTATCACAAAGTCCCACGAAGAAGTATCTCAAAGGTCTTCCACGTCATAGAGGTCTCAACGTCATAGACGGCGCGTCAATCAGACGCACGGTCTGTGAGTTATTAGCCTTTTAGTCCCGGGGGGCCAGTTGGATTCGTGCTCGATCCAACCTGACCATTTCCCATCTCAAACCAAAACTCCAGTAGACTATACTCAAAAGGACTATCTTGATCCAAGATTTCTAGCGGTGCTGACGGTTTTTCAAACTGACGTCCAGTGCCAAAGTTATGGCCAAAAGAAAGTAAAAGGTCGTAGTGGGCCTGGGTCCGGTCCGACCCGGTCAGACGAACCCGGACCGGCCCATTGGGTCCTGCCCAGTAGGCCACGAGGGGTCGTGGAGATCTGCGAGGGCACGAGGCCGTGGTGCGGCTCGGAGGGTCGCGGGCGGCGCGAGCCGGGGTGGCTTGGAGGGTCGCGGTCGGTGCGGCCGGCGGGAGGCGCGGCCGGTGAGGGTGGCGCGGCCGGTGAGGGCGGCGCGGCCGATGATGGCAGCACGGCCGGGGTGGCTCGGCCAGCGGGTGGTGCGGCTGGTGAGGGCGGCGCACACAGTGTGTGGTGCGGCCAGCGGGGGCGGGGCGGCCGGTGGGTGGCGTGAGCCAAGGCACAGGGCTGGTTCGGCCCGGGGCGGCGCGGTGCAATGAGGGCGCGTAGTCGGTTCGGTAGGGAGGCCAAAGCGCCGTGGGGGCGGCGCAGGTCGCGGTGGCCATGGGCGGTGACGTCGTTGCCTTTGTCACCTTCCATCATTTTGAAGAACACCACAAAGAAGAATGGCAGAGGGGTCGATCCATGTTGGTTTGGCCCGCACCATCCGCGTTAGGGTGGTAGCATTTGGCTTAACAAGAAAGAAGATCGATGAACTTTAAACTTTACGACCTCCACAATGATTATTTCCCAAACCGAAAAGAATTCAAGGTAAGTATTATCACGCAAATAAACCCCCTACCTCGTATTATTCGTTGACGACGATGAGGAGGGAAGGTCGGTCATCGAAGACGTCCCATGTTGGTTGCCTCCACAAGGTGCTTCCGAGGAAGAATTCAAAGATGTTACTCATCGGCGTTCTTTGTGGAGGAAGCGTTCTTCGTTGGAGAAGCTTTCTCCCAATTCCACCCAAATGTAAAGTGGTGCCAAAATAATAGATTAGGCCATCTATTATATTGTTGTCAAGAATTAAAAAAGCTAAATTAATTATGGTGGGTTGCATAATTAAAGCATGAGGGTTGCCACAAAATTAATTAAAGGGGGTGGTGGCACCATTAAGTGGGGAGCTCAAGAGGTTTCTCCCCACTTAATAGGGAGTTCAAGAGGTTTTAACCTCAGGTGGACCCACCACAACATCCTCTCATGGGAGGTTAGTTCAGGTGGTCCCCACCACCATAACCTCCCATGGGAGGTTTAGTTCGGGTGGTCCCCACCTGAAATATCCACATAGAAGCTCTAAATAAAATAAAATGAAGTTTATTTTATTTTATTATTTCCATGAAAAACTCATAAAACTAACTTTCACCCTTGACCATATACCATCGAGTTGAAAGTCTCCTTAAGATAATACTGGAACTGTGAGTTCAACGGTGCCCTCGGATTTCAATTCTGAGCATCGGTTCAAAAGTTAGAAAAAACCCACTCGCACGTTTACTGAACGTACCCAAAAAAAAAGTTCATAAATTCATTCTGGGCACTCCGGGCCTCAGAATCACGCGCCGTCAATTTTTGCAGACTCATAAAATTCCCATATATTCAAAAAAATACATGGAAATTATGATTCTTTATAGAGGAGGTTAAAAATTATCCTCTACCGAGTTGTGATAATTGTTTTAATCTTTTTTTTTGATGTATTTTAGGTTTATGAGCGAGATACAATTCAGGAGGAGTGTGTTTAAATATTTAAAATTTAAAATTTGGTTATTTGAGGTTATTTACAATGGGGGAGAATGGAGAAATTCAATGATACTGCAATGTTTTTCTTATTGGTTGCAAGAAGATGAATAATAGAGAAATTCAAAAATGTTACAATGGGGGAGAATAATGAGTTACAAAAGGGAGAAAATGAGAATGGAGAAAACAATTCGGTGTTAATTAGAGCTGATCTTAGAAATATTTAAGCATTAAAAGACATGAGAACCCAATTCATGCCCCTATTTTTTTATACATTGAGTATTGCTCATGCAGAAGTGTTGGATGATTTGTTTCTCACGTATCAGGTTTTGATTGCGTCTGGTGCTTCATTGAATTTATATGTGGATTGCCAACAAACCCAAAGGGGGAGATTGTTGGAACCAAGGTTGTTCTTTGTTGGAAATGGAGTATGGTTTGTGTAATTTGTCAATACAAAATTTTTTGATCAAGGATTTTGTAAGGAATGTGGTTTTATGATTAAGGATGAAATCGGAATTGAAGGTGGCATAGTTTCCCAGTGTTTTTCAAATCTTTGGGCCTCAAAATCAGGAGTTTTTTTTTTGAAAAGGAAGAGTTCTAGAAAAGGAATGGAAGACCATGAACCATGATCCCATAACTATTCACAAATCATGAATTTTGGTATGAGGAATGTAGAACCAAGAATCATGAAGTGGGAACAGTATGCGGACCGCGTATGAGGAATGTTTCACAGAGTGAAGGAGGTTCACAGTAAAGACTTTTGGTTCATGGGATGGCTCATAGTATGAGGAAGTCATGACGGTTCATGCGATGGAGTTTCATTCACAAAAATGGGGTGGGGTTTTGAGAAGCTTCAAAGGGTGTTGTTTATAGAAATGAGGTATTGATTTGTGCCACCGTGTCGGTAAAATGTTAATACACAAAATGGGTAGGAAAAACATTTCACGGGTGAAGTGGTTCATGGTGAATGCTGAACCAAATCTAAGATTTGGGTAAATCTTGGATTACCGGATTTTTTAGATCTATTTTCCTATATAAGGAGAACTAATCCCTTCATTAGAATAGAAGACTAAGATTAAAATTTTGGGAGGAATTCGCTGAAGTATAGAGCGGTTCACGAAAAGACTACCCCGCAAATGAGGTTCTGATTAGAAATTCATAGAGAATTTGGTGAAGTGTGAAGTGGTTTGTGGGAATACAGATCTGCGTAGGAGTGTTAGTACATGGAGAAACAAGTTAGTCCATAGATAACATGAAGTACATGGAGAAATCATGATAGTACACATAGCAGGGCAGTAGGAAGAGCACTTGTGCTATGAGAGCAGGGGAAGTCCGTAAAAGACAATCTGCATAGATAGTACATGAAGGCAGTTTGTAGAATTAGCTCGTAGAGGTAGCATATGGAGCTGGTACACGGAGAACACATAGTAAGTGGTGCAGTGCAGTATGTAGAGGAAGAAGGTTAGTTTGTGGAGGAGCAGTTTGCGAACTATCAATATGCAGAAAAGTAAACTTTATATATGGGTAAAAACAGAACTTCAACAGATCATACATCTATAGTTGAGGATGAATGATTTAATTTCAACCCATTTAAGTGGCCTTCAAATCGATAAACTGAGTTCATATTATTCATAATGCAATGAGCAAGGGGAGTTAATGGAAGTGATCCGAGGGACGCAGTGTATCATCCTTAAACCTTATAAAGGTAGTGATTCTAGCATAGAGTGATTGTGCTAAACTTTTTTACTCTACAACTAGTGAATATTAGTATATTTTGGTACGACTGACAACCTGAAAACATATTCTCCTTGTACATAGCCCTTAGTGATGAACCAAGTAAAATTTTTGTTTCTTCTCTTTGCATGTGATTGTTTGTTTTTTGCTCTTTCTCATCAGATAGGTTTAACAGGTTCCTACTAATGTGGGAACAAGATCCATCAGTCTAGAAAGAAAAATTTGACACCCTGATTTACCCCTCCCCTCTCAGGGTGTTCTGGGGTCCTTTTCCTATCATCTTTTTAAGACATGAAATGTGTAGTAAAATCACATGTAGGGTAAGTATATACATACCCAATAAGAGGCCCTGAAAACCATGAAGGAAGAAATATACACATATAATAGAAGTCATTTCAACCCAAAGTAAGAGGGAAATTAAACCCTATATATATATATATGCTCATAAGAAACCTAGATGAGAGAGAATGAGGATCTCCATCTCTGAAACCCATCCCAGGATAATGAGTCTGCCTGCAGCTCCAAAGTTCCATCTTTGATGCCCAGTATATTGCATGTCTATCTGAGAAATCCATGTGGAGGATCTTTACCTCACTACTAGTCTATATACCAAGGGGGGACAATCAAAAATAGAGGACCCACACCATGGTGTCATTGGGGATACTAATTGGAATATAAAGGAACTTCCCCCGTTTTGATAGGGGGTTCTGCTTAGTAGATAAAAGACCCATGCCTTAGTGTGATATGGGGGGTGCTACTCAATAAATAGAGGAAACATTCCCTGGTGCGATATGAGGATTCCACTTAGTAGATAGAGAAATCACACCCTAGAGTGTTAGGGGGTTCCCACTTAGTATGTATAGAAATACGAGGGGACTCACTCCTTAGTGCGATAAGGGGGTTTTCAACCCCAGTATATCTCTGATGATTCTTGACCGTCTCTAACATTCAAGCATCAACTAAAGAAGTTTCATGCTCACAACACCTTGCGGCATATCTCAAGAGACACTATAAAAGCTACTATCTCGTTCTATATAGAAAACTACTCAATATTTTATACTCATGGGAAAACATATAAGTCTAGAATAAGGATATATTAAAGGTGTTAACTCCTAAGAAAAGTGTACAGAGTGTACCTGGGGTCACATAGTGTGTGACCTCTCCTAGACACCTGGTCATGTCCTTTACAACACATGGATGTTATGGACATGTATCACTACACAGCATGTATGGGTACTGCACAGTATGTCTTGAACACCCATGGCCTACCCATGTTCTCTTGATTGTGCCTATGTATATCCACCCATGCCTGTGTACATCTGGTCGTGCCTGTGTACTTTAGGTCCTGCCCATGTACCTGGTCGTGTCTGAGTACTGGGTTGTTACCATATACTCCTGATCATGCCCATGTGATTATCCATTCCTATCCCTATGTACTTCTATATTACACACCAATATTCCAACACAGGTTTACATGGAATGTGTTGTCATGTGATATTTTTCTTCACCCAAAACCTTAGTCGTTGTAGCCAGGGTACTACATAGAGTGTTTCCTTCATAGCACACATCGTGTAGTCAATTTTTTCACACAAAAAAACTATATTTCTTAATGAAGATCTAGATAATCCTTCCCCACCGTCAAATCTACCATTAGACTACCCAAAATAAAAGGGTAATGCCTTTAGGCATCGATTCTTGTCCTCCATTGGCTGGAAATCGGAATATGATCGGTCGTCACATGTCTTGTGTACCTCCCATCACTTGTTTCCACTCTAAATCTTAGATCCATAAAGAATAACCCACATTAAATATTTATCCATACTCAAATCACTATCCCATTCATTATTCCCACAACCTCCATGAATATAAGGGTTTGATCATGCTCAAACCTGCCCCAGAAATGTTGAACCATGACCCCGTGGGCCAACGATGAAGAACACGAAGAACAATGTGGAGAAATACACTAGAAAAAAGTAAATCCTTCATTTTACAAGCATTATTAGTTTAATATTACATAAATGGGGATATCCAGGGGTGATATCAGGTATAATGAGGGAGAAAATTGAATCAATAAAGTTGAATTGTAGCAGGGCTCATGCAAAGGTTAGAAAATACCATAAATCAAAGCTGGTAAATCAATTCATGCTTGATTAAATAAAAAGGGAATAAATACAAAAAATATTATTCCCTACCTAAATTTAGGATTGATCATTGGTGAATAATATTTTTTCCAGTGACGAATATGATCTGTTGCGTTCACTACCTCCTGATCTACCTCGATCTGGACATCATTCGTTGTCCGATCCTGATCCGCCAACAAAGAACACCTATTTTCCTCCTATAAAATCCTCTCATGGTTATGTGGCTAACCCTATAGATTTTACATAATAGGATATTTATAGAGGATCATATTTAGGTATTTTAAAATAAATTAAATTAATTAAATTATTTATTTTATTAAATCACTCTCCAATGGTCACCTCCCTCAGAACATCCGTAGCTGACCAGCCTTAGGTCGCATCTAGGTTAAACCCCACATTCCAATATAAATTGTGGTCTAAAATTCCCCATTATAGGTCCCAAATAATGGGGAAACCATTTAAACTAAAATGATAATGTGCATGAAATAAAATATATTAATATTTTTAATATATTAATTATGGGGTCTCAAGACACCTAAACATTGCACCGACTCCAGGGAAAAATCCAGATATGTACATAGAAATATTCAAAGTAAAATTATAATAAAACCATATTTGTTACATTATATCATCCTTAAAGGATTTTCTCCCAAAAAATAATAAGCTTCACAAAAAGGTGGGGTTACTGAGTCTTCATCTGACTCTTATGCTCCTAGGATATCTTCTACATGCTCTCATGCTACCACAACACATGAACCAAGGGAATGGTCCATCATTGCAGGAACCCTATCCTATTGATCCTAAATCATCATAGAGTGATCCATGAAGGTATCTCCATCCTCAATGTTCAATACACCCTAGTCAATACCATGCATCAGATCATGCATGTATTTTCTCAACTGCAATACATGAAAGACGTCATGCACCTGATCCAACTATGGGGGTAAGGATGGGTGGTAAGAAACTTCACCAACCCGTCATGGGATCTAGAATGGATTAATAAATCTCAGGGATAGATTTTTTATCCAAAAAAACCTTTGTAATCCTCATCATGGGGAGACTCTTGGGAAAAAATGGTCTCCCTAATCGAACTCTAAGGGCCTATAAAGTCAATATGTGTAATATTTCTGGCTACATTGGGCCATCCTCATATGCTCACAGATCACCTAAACCTTCTCCATAATCACCTACACCATATCTGTCCCAACAAGAGATGTCTCTTCAATCTCATTCCAGCATAAGGGTGACCTGCAAGGTCTCTCATATAGAGCCTCAAAAGTTTCCATGTCGATAGTAGAGTGATAACTAATATTATAGTAAAAATATACCAATGGAAAGTGAACCTCCCAACTCTATCCAAATTCTAACACGTAGGACCTAGGAATATCAACCAATACTTAGATATTATTCTTAGTATTCCCATCCTTTTGGGGGTGGAACACTATACGTGTCGTCAACAGAGTCTTGAAGGCCTTCGGCAAGTCTATCCACAACCATGACATGAAATGAGAATCATGGTTAGAGAAAATAGTCATGGTTACCCCATGAAGATGTATGATCACCAACACATAAAAATACCCCATAATCTGTACTAAACTCTTTTACCTAATAGAAAGAAAGTGTGTTGACTTAGTGAGTTGGTCAACAATCACCCAGATAGCATTTTGGCCTCTCGCTATTTGTGGTGGCCCTGTCACAAAGTCCATCTGTATGTCATCTCATTTCCACTCCAAGATATCAAGAGGTTGTGTCAACCCTTCTAGAATTTGTTGATTATAATTTACGTACTAATATGTGAGATATTGAGAGACAAACTCGGATATGTTCTGCCTCAAGATATCCCGCCAAAACTTCCATTGAAGGTCCTTGTATATCTTTTCCATACTGGGATGTATAGCCAAGGGGGAAGTGTAAAACTTTTTCATCATGTCCTCATAGGACATGACTGAAACCACTGTCTATTCCTATAAAATTATTTCATAATCCCCTCCTTCAGAAAATCTATTTGGTACATATCCTGTATATATCTGGTCATGTAGAACCTCACAGTCTATGTCTCCAAAATAGACCTCTCTCACACATTGAATAATTGGAGGAGTCACTACCAATAAATAAATAAAATTTTCACCCTTATCCTCCACCAGGGTTAGCTATAAAGAATCCAACTACTTATATGCCTCCCCACCAAGAAAGAACGAGACTTCCAGCTAAGGGTGTCGTCCACCATGTTTCCATTTCCAAGAGTATGGACTATCTCAAAGTCATAGTCCTATAGGAACTCTAACCAATTCCTATGTCTTAGGTTCATATATCTCTGAGTGAAAATATACCTGAGGCTTTGGTGGTCTAAGTATACAACAAATTGCCCACCTAGAAGATAGTGCCTCGACATATTTAGAGAAAATAATACCACTGCTAACTTTTTATCATGAGTAGCATAGTTCTATTCATGGTGTATTAACTGTCTTAGCTAATCCTTAGCTCCTCAAATTCTCTCTAACACTCCTTAGTCTAGAAAAACATATTCCCTTTCCATGTCAAGGTGGTAAAAGGGGCTATAATCCTAGATAATACTACAAAAAACTTTACGTAGTACCCCACCAAGCCAAGAAAACTTTGCACCTTCAACATGCTATTGGGTGTCTCCTAAGAAATCACTACATAAACCTTCAATGGGTCCACATCTAAATAATGATAAGAGATGAAATTCCCCAAAAATTGAACCACATGGATCCCAAACTATCACTTTGAGAGATTACCATAATGTGGTTTCTACTAGATTCAATCTAGAACTATCCTTAGATGCTCTACATACTCCTCATTTGATATAGAGTAAATGAGTATGTCATCAATGGAGACAACTAAAAATCAGTCCAAGTATGAATTAAATATATGATTCATAAGAGCCATAAACATAGTGGGGGAATTATTCACACCAAAATGAATCACCAAAAACTCATGGTGTATGTAGTGGAATCAGAATGTCATCTTCATAATATCATTCTCACGAACCCTAAACTGGTAGTAGTTAGACCTGAGATCAATATTTGAGATCCAACTTGTGCCTCTCAATTGGTTAAAGAGGTTATCAATACTTGGAAAGGGGGACATTTTCTTTATCATTACCTAGTTCATGCGATGACAATCAATGAAAATACTCAAGCTCCCATCTATGTTTTTCATGAACAATACTGGAGCTTCCCAGGGGGACACACTAGGTCTAATAAAACCTTTCTCTATAAGGCCCTTAAACTATACCCTTAGCTCCTATAGCGTATTAGGGGACATATGATATGATAAAAAAGATATCAATGTGGTATCAGGGTTAAATTCAATGCAGATGTCCATCTACTACCTTAGAGGTAGTCTCAGAACATCCTCAGGGAAGATGTCCATATAGACTTCTACTACTAAAGTAATTCAAATGCTTGAAGAGTCCACTATTCCAAGGGATAAACTCACCAACTGATGGGTGATGGGTTGCGTCTTCTTATCCAAAAGACCCACTCACTTATCCATGGGATCTCTCTCACCTACAGAGGATAATCTCATCCCATCTGTCTGAAGGAACCTAATTCACCTACGATGATAATCAATATGGTCTTGGACCGTATAAAACCATTCCATAACCAAGATAAAATTGTATGGTTTCATCATGATGACTAAAAAATATCACAAGAAAACCTCTCCACTGAGCGCCATCTCACACTACTAACAGATATATGATATCGAATAATCACTCCCTATTGGAACCTCTAGTCATAGAAACTGGACTAAAGTCTCAAATATGAGCTCTAGCTCTCACATAAGAGATGAGGAGATAAAGGATTGAATTTCACATGTGTATAATAGTATTTGTGAGAAAGTATAAAATAAATATATCATACCTTAATCATCTTGTTTTCATCCTATTCATAGCCCTCCATAGCATGCAACTTCCCACGGCCCCGACTGCTAGCTCTCTGATCCTGGTATGGGACACATAATGGTGGTGGTGGGAGTATCTCATAGCTTGGACCTCCACCAGAAATTCATCCCTCTAGAGATCCACCTTCTCCTCTATTGGAACCACCTCCCTATGGGCTACCCTGGCCATGCTTAGGAGATCCCTAATCACAATGTTGTCCCTGCCATGATGGTCCATCCGCCACCTGTCTTCCCTCCTCAGCACGTTGGGTCAGGAAATTATTGAAGTTGGTGCCATAGAACCAACTTTTGTGTAATTTATGATAATTTTTATTAATTTTTTGTAATATTAATAAATTTCTTATCACATCATGGTTGTTTTTATTAATTTTATAATATGTGATAATTTCCTAAGAGTATTTTTTTGCACTAAAAGGTCATAGTAGTTCCCCGCTATGATGAGAACCCAGAAGTGTCATGAAAATATTCTTAAATATGTGTTCTATAGCTATATGAAATCATTTTAAGGAAAAAAATGATACAGGATATCAAGGGTGGATACTCATAGGACTTTGAGGCACCTTCTCATGGTGTACGTCATTGGTGGTTTCCAGTGTAGGATATTATGAGAATGAGACCCGCTAGTAGGAAATTCACATTTATATGTGTCATTGTATTATCATATATACGGATGTGATTATTGATCCTTATACTTTAAATTATTATTAATAAATATTATGAGTTGTGTACTTTGATGTATTGACAAAAACCGTGACAACATATGGTCGTGGCGAAGTAGGATACGTTGGGTGTGTCACAAGTAATATTTTATTAATAAATAATGTGAGGAAGTATTTTTATCTTATGTTATTTAATGTAAATTTATATCTCATGAAATTTTGTGAAAATGATATAGCCTAAATAAATCCATTTCCATGGTGTTTTGTAGGCAAGTTCAATTTCTGAAAAGTCAAAGAAAGAGACATCGAGCACATAGATTGATGGAACCAGCATGAAACCTACTTGATTAGAGATATCAAGATTAAGGAATTATGTTACATAGTAAGAATATATGTGTGGATTTATTTCATTTTAGCATTAACTTCTTTCTCTATGGGTGCCTTGGTGTATTGAAAGATGCTAAAATTTTACTCTGGGATGCTTTTCCTAATTCCACTGAGAAATATTCCTAGAGGGTCACACAATAAGTGTATCGAGAACTTTAGTTAAATAATATTATTATTTATAATTTAATAAGTTGAATAAATATTATTACTTCATGTGGTATAATAATTATTTATGTTTGTTTGATTGTATATATTTTTCCACCAGTTATTCAAGAGAATATTTTATGAGCAGAATATTTCATAAATATTTATTTGTTATTTAGTGAATATAATTTTTCTTTATTTATTGGATAATAATGCATTCATATTTATTTATTAAATAAATATTCATTATTTACGGTATGATAATATTGTAGATGAATGGAGGACTGAGATTAATGGTCTAGTGTGAAATAATATATATTGAATATTATTTAAATAGATAATATTTAATTTATTTTTCTAGTTTAGCTCATGTAAATAAATAATATTATTATTATTATTAACATGGGGTTCCACGGGAATTAAGACAAATAATAAGGGTGAATGTGGAATTATTATTTTTGAAACCTAATGTTATATAAACGCAATTATATTATTTTCTTAGGTGGTTTCCAATTTCCTTTTTTGTGAAAAATGACATCCAGAGAGAATTCTCTCTAAGACCTTGAGAGATCCCTCTCCAAGAATGCCCTTAAGAATGGAGATTGATCCTCCTCCACAACCGATCTTTAGTCTGGAGAGATCAAAGAGAATATTTCTTCAAGAAATTCTCAAGGTCATCAAAGGTGAACAACACAAGCATCAATACATACCATGCTAGAACCCAGAGATACCTATGGTGATGTTTGAAGGTTCATGGAACATGAGTGGATCACCACTAGAGGGGATCTATCTTGATTCCTACAACACAATGATGATATGATGTAGGGAGATTGTCAGATCCTTCAAAAAAAATAATTAATCATAAGGTAATTCTTTAATTGTTTAAATTAATTATAAATAATATGTGATGATCTTGTGTCTTGGTTCTGGTGTTCAATCATCAATTTTTATTTGATTCATTTATGTTGATCATAGTGTTTATCATCCTATAAATCTTGGACTAATCATTGATTATGACAAAAATTCAAGTTTGGCATGCCCCATCCTGTACTTTCACTATTCCTAGAAAATTAAATTAGTATTAGATCAAGTCATGTGATTATTTATAATTATTTAAAAATCATTAATTGATTTATGCATTTATCATTAGTTTTCAATTTTGGTTTATTATTATTTAATCCAAATCAAGAGATCTGCTCTTCTTCCTCTTCATTCTCATAGATATTATCAAATTGATTAATTTCATGAATGAAATACATTCAAATAACTTGCATAAAGGTTATAATAATTTTGTCTAGATAGCACAAGAATACACAATGTGTAGCCTGATGGTACACATCGTGTACCTGTGTTCAATGCACCGAGAATTAATTTGGAATTAATCTGATCCTTATTCATTTTTTACGTGTAGTGTGCATTTAAATACACTAAATGTTGACTGGGCCAGTGTGGAACAAGATCAGCTGGACTACACGCTGTGTAACATTTGTACCCAACATTTATTCCATTAGTCAAATAGAGGATGTGTATTTTTATACACAGCATGCATAATTGGTGACTGTGTAACTCAGAGATTACATGTCGTGTATCCCATCTAAACACCATGTACTGTATTTTTTCTATGTCATGGTTACACATTGAGTCTATATGCATGTTCCATGGATAGATTGTGAGAAAAGTACAGGTTGTGTATTTATATTTTACACACCGTGTATATTTCCAAATTACCTAGAATTAAAAAATAATTTATTATGCTGCTTAAACCCTACCAACATGTATTATGTTTGGTAATTAATTGGATTATACATTCCATGTAATGGGTTATATATATATATATATATATATTAAATGTCTAATTAATTTATACGTAATGTTTGAAACTGTATATCATGTATAAGTCGTAATACAGTCATTACTCTACACACATTGAAACATAACACACTATGTAAATACCATATGTTCCATGTGGTCATTAAGTTGATAGTACGTGCCATGAAATTACATGTTAAGATGGGTATTCCACATGTCACATGAGTAAATAGTATATTAATATAATACATGTTGGGTAGTTTGGATGGGTACTCACCATGTTACCTCCAAGGTACATTTTTTTACACAATTAATTTTGAATAAATTTATTTAATTTATTTAAAATTATGATGGAAGAGAATCTAAAGAAAAAATTAGGATGAGAATTAAAATAAAATTATTGATTAATTAAATAAATAAGAAAATTAATTAATTCGAGCATGATTTATCTTAAATAAGAATGATTAAAATTGAATGCCATTTTTTATTAAATGTGTAATTCGTTGCATGTATGTGGATGATCATGAACATGTAGCAGACTTTTATATTGATTGGTTTCCTTTTTAATTTATTATTAAATTAAATAAATTTCAAGAATGTTATCTCACCTCTAATTATGTAAGGTCCTACAATCACATGGTTTCTTTTATGTAAACCCCTTAACCAATCCTTTGGTTACCCTTACCTACTTGTGAGTAAAATCATATGTAATGGATGGAGCTTCTAGGATAGTGGAGGTGGTTCAAGTTTAGATTTTAGGTGAAACCAATACAAGAGAGATACATTGTTAGATAGGTGGAAAGCTGAAGCACGAACTATAAATGGTTTGAGGTGTTTTCCCCTAGGTCAATGGTTAGTTTATCATCTGCTTGATAAACTAACCATTAAAAAAATATCATGATCAAATTAATTTATTATTTTATTTCTATCAATTTTTAGGGTTATTTCATTGTGGATGTTTTTCACAATCACGTAAATTAATGAATTAACAATCATACAATATAGAACTAAAATAAATTGTCTTATGACATGGTTAATCACTTAAGTAAATACAATTAATATTAACAAGAATATGATAAAGATAAAATGGAAAATGAACTAATAAAGATAAAATCCCTCAATTATATATATTAAGTTAGTATTTTATTCCACTAATTATGTTAAAATCTAACCATAGTTCAAATTTCATAACCATCCAATGTATGGGGGATTTCAATTATCAGTGAATTCTAACAGGAAGTTTTGGGTTGAATTAAGTTAGTTCGCATCAAGGGTTGACTTCCAAAGAAGGAATTGATGTATCTAAGATTCAAAGGTTTAGGAAATATAATTTAAGGATTTCAAGATTGGGGATTTCACTCAAGAGATCAAATAACTCTGAGTTAATGAAGTTGGTATTTATAATACCTACCTAAATTCCTTAAAATTTCTTGATCATTAAAAATCAGGGTGATGAAAAGGGGAATATGAATCCTTTCCACTAGAATGTCCAAGAAATAAGATATTTCTAAGCCAATGGTAAGGGATATTTGGCTTCAATAAAATAGTGGTAGATTAATAAATATAATAGTTATTTATTTATCTAATATTATCAGATAAAGTACTAAAATTATGTTTTCCTTATTTGTAGAAATACAAATAAATATGAAATCAAACATATCACTGCAATTCATACTTAAGAATGATAACCTTCTCATGGGAAAAATTCCAATAGTGGAAAAGGTGCTTATGAATTATCCTACTCTATGAAAGTAAATTGTATGTGCTTAAAGAACCTATTCTAGGATCACCTGGTAAAGTGGCTAGTGAGGAAGATTTATCTATCTATGAGAAACATTTGAATGATGCCGCAGTTGTTCAGTGTTTCATGCAATCATCAATGACCAATGATAATCTAAAGTAACATGAGGACATGGATGCATATAGTATGTTTTCTCACCTTCGAGGTCTCTATCAATAGAAGGTGAGACAAGAGAGATACAAGATCTCTAATGATCTGTTTACAAACAAACTTGGAGAGTTGGTTCCAACTAGGCCTCATGTAGTCATGCTTGTTAGCTACATTTAAATCTTATAAATATTAGAGATAGAATTCCTAGATGAGTTCTGCACTAATCTCATACATTCCTCACTACCCAAGTCCTTCTTTGGTTTTATTTTTAATTATAACATGGGAAATAATGAGAAGATTCTTTCGTAAGTTCTTACTCTGATTATCCAAGTGGACAAGGACATGGAGTGTAACAAACCTGCAGTCCTTGTGGTGAATAATAAAAGTAAGAATAAGTAAAATGGGCCCAAGACTCATAAAAATTATAAATCTCTTTAGCGCCATCCTTCTAAGAAGAGTAAGATCTAGAGGTAGGGAAATGAAAAAGGAAGTGGTGTGTTTTTCATGTGTCAAGCAAGGCCACTAGAAGAGGAACCGCACCTAGAAGCAAGGGGAAGATAAAGGTGTGTTTTTTATCAAGTGTAATATTTCAATATCCACACATTGGGTATTATATATATCTTGTGGTGATCACATATATATCTAAATATAAAAACCAAGTAGATTCTGAAATATTTCTAGAGTATAGGTGGATTTGTGAGCTACCAATAGTGCATGGATAGCTTCTCTAGCCATAGGAGATTACCACCTTTCATTTCCAAAAGGAATGATTGTGTTTTTAAGAGATTTTTATTATGTACTGATTTTTACCAAGAACATAATTTATGTATCCTACTAGATACATATGGATTTATTTTCAAATTTGTAAATAAAATTTATTCCTTTTATAAAAAAAGACATATGTTATGGTATGTCACATTTAAATAATGATATTTATGTTTTAAATTATAAAAACCAAGTATTGACAATTCATGATCAGTCATGTTCGCATGACTCATATAACTCCCAGTCTTGGAACCACCATCTTGGTCATGTAAACGAGAATCATTTGAGAAATCTTTGGAAAGATGGGTATTTAGACTCTTTTAAGCTAAAACCACTTGAAATATTTCTTGATTTTTACAAGGAAAATGAACAAACCACCATTTAGTGTATAGGGTGAAAGGGACATATATCTTCTAGGATTGGTACACATCAATGTGTGTGGACCATTTGCAATAGAATCTAGAGGTGAGTATTCTTACTTAATAACTTTTACTAATGACTTGATTAGATATGGATATGTTTACTTGATGAGGTATAAGTCTGATCCATTTGAGAAATTAAAATAATTAGAGAATGAAATAGAGAATCAACTTGTAAATAAGATAAATAATATTTAATTAGATAGAGGTGGTGAATATCTTAACCAGGATTTTATCAACTTTCTACAAGATTTTTGGATTTTATATAAAATAACTCCACCATAAACACCATAGTGTAATGGTGTTGGTAAAATGAGGAACCATACCTTTCTATACATGGTAAATTTGATGATGATTCATGCATATATTCCATTATCCATTTGTGGATATACATTGAAAACTATAGAATACACACTAAACTAAGTACCAACTAAAGCGAAAAACAAAATTCCCTTTAAGTTATGGAGTGGAAATAAACTTGTTCTATCACATACACATGTATGGGGTTTTGATGCATTTTTAAGGTCTTATCAATCAATAAACTAGAACCTCGGGGCACAAAGTGTGTATTTATAGGGTATCCTAAAGAAACAAAGGGATACTGCCATACAGCCCCTCAGATACGAAAGTGTTTATCGCTAGAAAAATAATTTTTCATGATAGGGAGTGAATACTCAAGAAGGATAGTGGGATAAGTATTGATTTTGATGAAGTTTATGCTCAAGATACGCAAGAGTTGGTATAAGAACATATTCTATAGGTACCCAAGGAAGAAGTTGTTCTTGAAACACAAGTACTTCATGGAAGAACTATAGAAGTAAGAAAACAAGAGAGATATGGTTTTCCAGCCACCAAAGATGGTGAATTATTATTGGTTGATAATAATGAACTTATATCCTTCAAAGAGATGGTAGAGAGATCAAAAGATATAAGATGGAAAGATTCCATGTATTCTAAAATGAATTCCATGTATCATAACCAAGTTTGGGTTCTAGTTGATCCTCTAATTGATGTAAATCCTGTTGGTTTCAAAGGGGTATTCAAGAGAAAACTGGACATGGAAGGTAAATTAAATAAATATAAAGTAAGACTAGTGGATAAAGGGTTTAAATAGAATCAATTCATTGACTATGATGAAACATTTTCACCAGTTTACATGTTTAAATCCTTTTTAATTATACTTACTATAGCATCTTACCATGATTATGAAATTTCGAAGATGGATGTAAAAACTGATTTCCTTAATGGGAACCTTTAGGAAGATGTCTACATGAAAAAAACAAAAATTCTTGTGACTCCAGGTGATGCCAAAAATATATGAAAGTTACAGAGATCCATTTATGGATTGATACAATCATCTATATCAAGGAACATTTGATTCGATGAAGCTATAAAATATTTTGGTTTCATTAATAATGAATGTGAACTATTTATTTATAAGCGTTTTAATGGGAATGTGGTTGTTATCCCAGTACTATATGTTAATGACATATTACATATTGGAAATGAAATTCTAGTCTTATAGTCTTTTAAAGACTGGTTAAACAAGTGTTTATCCATGAAGGACTTAGGTGAAGCAGCCTATATTATAGGGATGAAGATCATTTGTGATTGATCTAAGAGGATTCTTAGACTAATTCAAGGTACTTACATTGACCATATCTTAAATAGATTTAGTGTGAAAAATACATTAAGGTATTGGTTCTAGTGTCACATGGTATACATCTTTCTAAGAAAATGTGTCCTCAAACACAATAGGAGAAAGAGAGAATGAGTAATATCCCATATGCTTCAGTGATAGGATCAATAATTTATTCCATGTTATGTACTAGACTTGATGTTTTCTATGAATTTAGAATGGTAAGAAGATATCAAAATGATCTAGGAGAATAACATTGGTCTGCTATTAAGACTATCCTTAAGTATTTGAGAAGGTCAATGGATATGTTTATGGTGTATGGAGGAGATAAGGATTTAGTACTCATGGGTTATATTGATTATAGTTTTCAAAAAGATCATAATGATTTGAAGTCACAGTTAGGATATGTTTTCTATCTTGATGGAGGAGCTGTGAGATGGAAGAGTTCATAGAATCCAGCTATCACCAAATCTATAATGGAGTTTGAATATATGGATACTTCTATTTTAACCAAATAATCCACTTGGATATTAAAAAATTTATAGGATATTGATGTGATACCTATAATTAAAGACCTTATCACATTGTATTGTGATAACACAGCAGCAGTGGCTCTTGAAAAAGATCCAAGGTCACACCAACAAAAAAATAATATAATCCAAAAGTATCACCTCTTGAGGGATTTTTCTCATAGGGGTGAAGTTTCAATAAGAAAAGTTTCTATGGAATAAAATTTGGAAGACCCCTTTACTAAAGGACTATATTAGCAGAATCATGTGTATTATGTGAGATCTAGTGGACTGAAGGTTGTTAGCACTTGGATCTAGTTAAAGTAGGATTTTATTAGAGTTGGTTCCGTAAAAAACTTTTGTATACTTTATGATAACATTTTTTAATTGTTTTTAATATTAATAAAATCTTTATCACATCACAATTATTCTTATGTGTGACATATTATGTGATAATGTCCTTAGAGTAGTTGTCGCACTGAATGGTCATAGCAATTCCCTACTATGATGAGAACCCAAAAGTGTCACAAAAATACTCTTAAATATATGTTTTATGGCTAGATTAAATCATTTTAGGGACACAAATGATATATTTTATTAGGGGTGGATACTAATAGGACATTGAGTCACCTTTTCATGGTGTACTTCCTTAGTAATTTCCTATGTAGGAGATTATGAGAGTGATACCCACCAGTAAAAAATCCACATTTATATGTATCATTGAATGTTTCTATATATAGACATGTTTATTGATCCTTAGAATTTAATATTGTTATTATTGGATATTATGAGTAGTTTACTTTTATGTATTGATGAAAAATGTGACAACATATGTTCGTGACAAAGTAGGATGTGTTGGGTGCACCATAGGTAATATTTCATTAATTAATAATGCAAGAAATGATTTTCCTCTTTTTTTATTTAACAAAAATTGATATTTCATACCATTTAATGGAAATTATATAGAAAAAATAAATCCATGGCCATTATATTCTATAGGAATGTTCAATTTCCAGAATGTCAAAGAAAGAGACATCGAGTACATAGGTTGATGGAACCAGCATGAAACCTATTTTATTAGAGATATCGAGATAAAGAGATTATATTACCCAGTACGCATCTGTATGTGGTTTTATGTCATTATGAAATTAATTTATTTCTCTATGGGTTCCTTGGTGTGTCGTTATATGTTAACCTTGGACTTTGGGATGTTTCTCCTAATGCCACTTAGAAAGAGGCATAGAGGGTCACACACTAATTATATATAGAACCTCAATTAAATAATATTATTATTTATTATTTAACAAGTAGAATGAATATTATTCTCATGCATCGTTTAATAATTATTCATGTTTTATTGGTCGTATATATTCAATCACCAGTTATTCGAGATAATATTTTGTGAGAAGAATATTTAATAAATATTTATTTTCAATTTATTGAATATAATATTTATTTATTTATTAGTGAATAATGCATTGATATTTATTTATTAAATAAATTTTCATTAGTTAAGTTCTAATAAATATTGTGTAGGAATGGAGAACTGAGATTAATGGTCTGGTGAGAAATAATATATATTGAATATTATTTGAATAAATAATATTTAATTTAATTCACAAGTTTAGCACATATTAATAATAATAATAATAATTATTATTATTATTATTATTATTATTATTAACATGGGGTTCTATGGGAATTAATAAAAATAATAATGGTTCATCTGAATTTATTATTTTCTAACCCTAGAGGTATATAAACCCAATTATATTATTATTTTATGTGGTTTCTAGTTTCCTTTT
This sequence comes from Viscum album, assembly GCA_963277665.1. NCBI lineage: Eukaryota > Viridiplantae > Streptophyta > Magnoliopsida > Santalales > Viscaceae > Viscum > Viscum album. The sequence continues at coordinate 1,364,257,574 of OY728151.1, read as the reverse complement.
TTTGTGCAGAACAATATCCTGAGAGAATTATATCAAATCTATATAGATATACCTCTCCAAGAACTCTCTCAATAATGGATATAAATCCTCCTTCACCACTACTCTTGAGTCTAGAGAGATCAAAGAGAATCCTTCTTCAAGCGATTCTTAGATTGATCAAAGGAGAACAATTCAAGCATCTGGATTTACCATGCTAGCACCCAGAGATACATATAGTAATGTTCAGAGGTTCTTGGAACATGTTTGGATCACTACTAAAGGGAATATACTCTTGATTCCCACAATGAAATGATGGTACGGCATTGATATGTTTTCAAATCCATCAATAAAGAAAGAATTAATTTTAAGGTAATTATTTAATTATTTAAGTTAATTATAAATAATATGTGATAATCTTGCATCTTGGTTTTGATGTTCAATTGTCAATTATTCTTTGTTTCATTTCCATTATTCATGACTTTTATCATTATATAAATCTTGGATTAATCATATATTACAACAAAAATATGAGTTGGGAATGCCCTATTCAGTTCTTCCACTACACCAGGAACCTTCAGCAGTCACGTCCCATGTGACTTCGCCCATCACAAGTGTAAAACTTCCCCTTTACTAGCTATCCAGATCCTCTACATGGACCCTAGACTACATATCCACATGCCTGAGTCCTTTCATGGCGTGGTATCCTGCACTTAGACCCTAATGACTAGAGTCTGCTAGCTACTATAAATGAATCAGCACCACATTGACCACCACCACCTCCAGCCACTTGATGTCCCTCCACCTAGAATATATATGTAACTATATCTTGATCTAGTACTCCGGTACAAGTAGTTATGTATAGGGAGACAATGCTAGCACAGATGTATCTAAAGAGACCCTGCTTGAACTTTAATGCCTAAAAGAAACCATCCTAATCATGCTGAGGGAGTACCATGTAAGATCGGTGAACCTCATGGAATACTCAGCAACCATCATATATTACCCTACTGTAACTCAAAAAAAATCATGGATCTAAACTGATCACAAGCACGAGGGGTAATACTCCTTGCAAAATAGCTGCTAGAATTTAGTCTATAAGAGCATCATCTCATAATGGGTTTGTGTGACTTGACTCAACCAGTGCCCAGCTACTCCATGGAAAATACCAGCTACCAACGCAACCATCTGATTATTTAGGGTCCACACAATCTTGAAGACTCTGACCACTCACTCAATCTAATCCTTCATTTCCTGGGGATCTAGATCTCCACAAAAAATCAGCAGTCTTTGATGCTGGAAATTGAAGAGAATGTTAATCCTGTGTGCATCATCATCCTTCCCTTTTGGTACTATTTTCTAATTTATAGGTGGGGGCACTTCTCCCTTCATTATTGGAGGAAAAACCTCATGAGATGGCTCCTAAACTGAGTCCTCGTCACTCAACGAATCATTATCATGATCCTGTATTAATAACCAGGCTTTCTATCTTTGTGAAGGCATCCTAAAAGTGATCAAGATGTATAAAAGTTAGATGAGCATATATATATATGGGTAGATAATGCAAGAAGGATAGTCAAAGGGCTCACAATATATGAATCACCAATTCACATTGTGTAAACCATTCATGATGTGAATATCTTGTAGTAGCTCTTCTGCACCTCTAACCACTATGAAAGCTCCTCTAGCCTCCTCTGAAACACCTCCAACACCCTAAATCAAAAAAGTAATAGATCGGGATGGCACGTACCATTACACTTTTCCTCACCAACACATGGATTGCTTGTCCATTTAGCACTACATGACATGTATGGGTATTACAAAATGTGTCTTGGTTTCTTGGGGCCTTCCCATGTGCTCTTAGTCATGCCCATATACATCCTCTTGTGACCATGTACATTTGGTCATGCCTGTTTTCTTCGGGTCATGTCCATGTACCTGGTCGTGTCCTAGTACCAGTTCATGCCATGTACTCCTGGTCATGCCCATGTGTATGGTCATGATCATGCCCATGTGCCTGTTAATGCTCATGCCCATGTGTCTGGTCATGATCATGCATATGTTATCTATGATTACACGTCAGGACACCAGCACCGGGTCACAGGTGTGTGTAGCGATGCAAAGCGGGCTCGCGGCCCGCGGGCTTTGTGGGTATGGGGCAGATGTAGGGTGGGCGGGCCTAAAAAATTTGACCGTTTAGAGTGCGGGCCAATGTGGGTTGAGCCCGTGCGGGTGCGGGTTAATGCGGGTTGAGCCCACATAGGTGCGGGCTTGCCCGTGGGCTCGATTTAAAAAATATATATATTATTTTTACTATATATGTTTCTTTAACATTTAATTTTTTTAATAAAAAAATCATGGTTAAACGGTGACATATGATTTCTCACCGTAATGGTCATATTAATTCACCATTTATTCACATGTGAATTTTAAATAGGTTTATATTTATTGTTTTAATATGATATTATATTATTTATACAGTAATTATTAACCATATTCACATGGTGTGTCAACCCATCTCTTGAAAAATGGAACTCATCGCCCCTGCGCATGGTTTCAATTCTATAAGAGTTATTATAATCATAATATTTCTTAGGTCGATTTAATTTTGTTATTATTTAATTTTATTTTGTTATTAAGAGAATTGTATAGAATCTCGTGAAAACACTGATAACTTCCTCTAAAACTAGTCGTTACCTGGAGAGACTTCATTCATTCACAGGTTTAGTTGTTCACATCACTACACAACCAACATTATCATTCATCGCCCATCACCGATCACTCCCCTAATTTCTATCGCAATAATTCACCACCACATCGGCATTACCACATTCCACCATTAACCCACAAAAAAATGTTCCATCACAACCTTTAAAACTCTAGTTATTGTTAATTCATACTTCTCCCCACAAATACCTTTAAGAATGATAAAAAATACAATATTTAAATGATTATAAATAGTATTTTTTTTGTAAATGTAGGTAAGCCCGCGGGCAACCCACGGGTTTCTGCAGGGTGGGGTGGGCTTGAAATTTTTTGTTCGCATTATATGCGGGCTTTTGTGGACAAACCCGCGCGGGCTCAAACCTGTGCGGGCTTAGCCCGCCCTGCCCCGGCCTTCCCGTTTCGCATTACTAGTTGTGTGGTGGGTCTATATGGCATGTGATATTTATCTTTTCTTAAAACCCTATTCATCACATCTAGGGTACTACATGACATGTTTTCTTTACAATACACACTGTGTAGTCAAGTTTTTCACATAAAACTTATTTTATTCACATGGATCCAGATCTACCTTCACTACCACAAAAATCCTCCATTAAACCACCTGAAATAAAGGGGTAACACCTCTGGTCATCAATTCCCATCCTCTGGTGGATGGAAATCAAAATCCAATCAATCGTCGATGAGTTGATGTGCATCTTATGTGCCTCTCATCGCCAGTTTCTGCTTCGAATCCCAAATATATGAAGAATCACCCATGTTCTATCTCAATCTGTCTACAAATCACTATCTCATTCATTTTTTTCACAATCTTCATGAATCTTAGGGTTCAATCATGCTCAAACCCACCCTAGAAATGTCGAATTGTGACCCCATGGGCCAACAATGAAGAATTCAAAGAACGGTGGGGAGAAATGCACAATAAAGAAGTAAATACTTTATTGTAAAAGAATTATTAGTTGACTATCACATAAACGGGGATATTCATGGGTGATAGAAGATGCAGAAAGGGAAGAAAATCAAATCAATAAAGTTGAATTATGGCAGGGCTCATGCGAATATTGGAAAATTCTAGAAATCAGAGAATATAAATCAACCCATGATTGATTAAACCAAAAGAGAAGAAATTTAATAAATAAAATTCCAAACCTCGATTTAGGATCAATCGATTTTGAAGAATTCATTTTACAATGATGAAGATGATCCACTGTATTCACTATCTCTCGATCCACCTTGATCTGATCATCGTTCGCTGTTTGATCCTAATCCACCAATGAAGAACACTTATTTTCCTCATCTCAAATCCTATTAGGGTTATTCAGTTAACCCAAGAGTTTTTCCATAACAATATATTTATAGAGGATTAGATTTAGTTTATTTAAATTAAAATAAATTAATTAAATTATTTATTTTATTAAACACATCCAAAAAATGGTCACCTCCCTCAGAACATACAATGTAGACCAACCTTAGGTCACACCTAAGGTAAACCCCGTATTCCAAAATCAGTTGTAGTCTCTGATTTCCCATATGAGGTCCTAAATAATTGGAAAAACATTTAAAATGAAGGGTTTGTGACTCCAAAGGATTCCAATAAGATATGAAAATTGAAAAAAAAAACCCATATATGAATTAAAACAAGCATCTAGGTCATGGAACATTTGTTTTGATGAAGACATAACAAAATTTGGTTTTATAAATAATGAGTGTGATCCTTATGTCTATAAATGGTTTAATGGGAGTGTATTCATTTGTTTAATAGTATATTTTGGTGGAATATTACTCATTTTAAATTAAATACCAGTCTTATATTCTGTTAAGGAATGGTTGAATAAATTCCTATCTATGAAGAACTTGGGAGAGGTGGTATATATCCTTGGGATAAAGATCCATTTAGATATATACAATAGGTTTATTGTCCTAATTAAAAGTACATACATTTAAAAGATACTAAAGATATTCAGTATAAAACAATACAAGAGGGGATTGTTTCTTGTTTCACATGGCATTCATCTTTCTAGGAAAATGTGTCATCAAACACATGAATAAAGAAATAGGATGGAAAATATTCCATATGAATTAGCAATTGGATCAATCATATATGTTATGTTATGTACTAGGCTAGATGTCAACTACAAATTAAGTATGGTAGGAAGATATCAAAATGATCCAGGTGACCACCATTAGATGGTAGTTGTCATGACCCGACCCAATGGGGCTCGAGCCACGACTCCCCAAGATCGCCTCCAATAGGACAAGGGTAGGCGACTAGCGCCGAGTAGGCTATCACACACATGGGAGGCATTAGCCTAAAAAACTTGTACACACACACTCACATACACCTCTAAGCCACAGTGTAGAGATATATATATAAAAAATGAAAATAAAATGCATGCATACATCTATCCCAAACCAGAGTGAAACAGAAGTACAAAAGGGAAAAAATAGGGCCCACCAAAAGAAAACTACAAAAGCGTCCAATCTACTCAGAAGGAGGGGATCGCTGTTAAAATCACCCACCGGTAAGCTCCTCAGCACATATCCGGTAAACACCCCAGTTAGTCTCGCTCAAAAAGCTCTGCCTACTCCAGGTCCTCCTAAGACTCCATCAAAAGGCATGTAGTCTGTACAAGACACAAACATGTGCAGGAAAATCCCGTGTAGGGGTGAGTATAAAAATAATTAGTAGGCACCCTAAAAACCCCAAAATAAAAGGGAACAATTGAAAGGCAACAGTCAGCTCATCCCAGCCAGAGGGAACCAAAATGAGAGAGAAACTCCATCTCGAGACCATCCTCGTCTAAACATGACTAGTCAGCTTAACTTAGGTGTATTCTCATACATACACCATGAACATTCGCTCAGGTATATTCCCATACATATACCATGATCAACCAGATACACTCATTTCATGCACCAAGCCTCATGAGGTTTCGACCTCATCACCTACGACAGGTACATAACTCGGAGAACACACTCCACAAGATCTGTCATCCCAAATGATACTCGTCCGAGAGATACACTCCATCGGGTCTCACACCAACATCCCAGACTCCCATCTGAGAGATCACGCTCGTCGGATATCGTCACTGAGAACATCATGTTGAAATATAAGAAACACCAAACTTCTCAGATAGGGGATCACTCTTAGGGACTGCAAGGGGATACAAGAACCCACTCTGGTATCTCAAAAATATCACAGATAGGGGATCACTCCTAGGATCCACTGGTGGATACCACAACCCGATCTGACATTCCACAGTTCACATCACTCAGATAGAGGATCGTCATCCATGTGAAGATGGTCATAACGATGCCGGAAACCCCATCTGGTATAACTCGTGATGTAAGGGGGAGAACTGACGATGCACCAACCCTACCAAAACCACACGCTGGTTAGGGGATCATATAACCAACGATTATGCAACCCTACTGAAACCACGCACTGAGTAGGGGATCGTATACCTAATGATACCACAACCCTACTAAACAGCCCACTGCGTAGAGGATCATATTCTCGATGATGGATCAAACCCTACAGGGTTAACCTGCAAGATAGGGGATCACCGCCCGTGGAAAAGCGGTCACAGCAATACCAAGAACCCAATCTAGGGAAGCGAAGCTAGAGGATCCCGCTCTAAACCCACTGGAGGGATGCCACAACTCTATCAGAAATTCATCCTATCAGGGGGATCACAAACCTATACTAAGGTTGTAATGCCACACGAACCCTCATAGGAACAAACCAAGGGAGTACACTCAACCACTACTGGTCCAAACATTGCTAACCCGAGCAACTCGTAACATCACCACACTACACACCTCTTAGGCCTATACCAAGGCCACCATCGCGATCTACGTGGAAAAAAACACAGGATAGGCTACTTATTAACCCGAAATGGACAACCGATGAAAAAGGTACTATTCACCATAGTAAGCCCATGTGGGGCCCAAACCTTGATCCCAAAACTCATCAAGCATATCGCACCATTGCGATCCCCTCAAAAAAACACACGAGATCGACTACTCATTCATCCATAACGGACACCCGACGGAAAAGTCATGCTTCTCCGTAAACGGACATAACAAGTCTCATGGGGCCCACACCCTGATCTTCGTCCCATCACCTAGAAACTATCCTGAAAATTCCTCCTTACTATCAGAATCACAAGATCACTAACGGTGCATCAATCGGACGCTCTTTGCAGACGTTACGGCAGGTTGAAGTTGAATAATAATAAAATATTATTATTATTTCAACGTTTAGTAGCCCCGGGCCACGAACATGACTCATAAAATTCCCAAAGTGATCTCAAAAGGTCTTTCTTGATGCAAGGAATGCATCACCACAAACGGCTCGCAAATCGGAGTTACGGTTTGCGTGTTACGGGGGTTTAAAGAACCCCCAGAAAATCCTGGTCAGGCCACCGCCTGTCTCGCCGGAAACCACCACGCTACCGCTGGAAACCGCTACACCACCACTGCCCTCACCGGAATCCGCCATGGCTACTGCCGAAAACCAGGTCTTCCACCAGAAAACATCCGGGAGCTACCGGAAACACCCCGGTGCTCCAAATTTAGATCTGAAACATGTTTTGGAAAGCTCAGGACCCAAACAACACAACCCTTATGACAATTTGAAGAAAAACTACTCATAAAGGGATTCGGGATTTTAAAACTCAAACTGCCTACCTCGTGAGCAAAACTCTGACGCTTCTAGGCCAGATCCACACTTCAGAGCTGCTGCTGCACCATCTGGGAGTGATCGTCGTCAAGATCTGAGTCCGACAACACCTTGTTTTCTTGATTCGGGCATTCACTGGTGAAGAACGGAGGAGGTTTCCACGTTTCCTCCTGTTGTGCACCAATGTGAAAATGGGGGGGGGGCTGGATTGGTTTTTTTCTATTTATTTACTTTTTAATTAATTAATTAACCAACAATCTACACCCCCAACCAAACCTCCCAACACAGAAAAGGTTAGGTCGCTCTAGGGTAAACGCGGCGTTCTGAACGCAACGGTGGGCCCAAAATTTTTATCTGAGACTCCGTTAAGGAGTTATTCGATCTGAGGCTCATAAATAAACTTTTCTATTTATTTAAAAAAACGCTCCTAGTGGATTTTTCCACAGCAGGCCTGCGCCTGCAAAGTTTACACCCCGCCTAGGGTAAAAGGCACGCTCCATATGCAACCGTGCCCTCAGATTTTTTATCCGAGTTACCATGTAGGAGAAAACACATCCCCACCACGTGCATAGTATAAAAAATACTTAATATTTTTATAAAATTAATTTTGGACACACCGGGCCTTAGAATCGCATGTCGTCTTTGCGCCTAGCTCTGAACTTATTCGTAGGAATATTACAAAACCTGACAGGGCCAAAAACCTAAGTCACTACAGTAGTCAAGAATATCCTTAAGTATTTAAGGAGTACTAAGGATATGTTCTTGTTTTATAAAGGAGATGGGAAACTATTTATCAGATGATATTTCAATGCTAGTTTCCAAACTAGTCAAGATGACATGAAGTTACAAAAAGGATACATATTCACTTTGAATGGAGGTGTTGTGAGCTAGAAGAGCTCAAAGCAGGTTGTGGTCGTATATTCTATAACATAGTCTAAGTATATTGTTGCTACTGAGGTAGATAAAGAAGTATGGATGTGCAACTTCATCCAAGAGCTTAATGTGGTACCTAATAGTAAATATCTTATCACACTCTACTGTGATAATACTGTAGTGGTGGATCTCACAAAAGATCCAAGGTCGCATCAGTGAATGAAGCACAAGCTTCAGAAGTATCATCTCTAGAGAGATTTTTCTTAGAGAGGGGGGGTTGCAGTGAGCAGTATTTCCATGGAATAAAACATAGTGGAATCCTTAACTAAATCCTTAACTCAGTAGGAATGTGATCATCATGTGAGATATAGCAGACTAAAAGTCATAAATAGTTGTCTCTAGTCCAAGTGGAAATTTGTTGGAGTTGGTGTCCTTGGACCAAATGGTTATACTTTTATTACATGTATATTTGATGCATTGAATATTAATTAAATATATTATTACATATTGTTCATTGTTCTTCATGAATTTAATGTTATAATGTCCTAGATTATATTTCGCATTGATAAGGTCATAGAAGTTCACCGCTATGATGAGGGACTTGAAGTGTTATGCCAATATTCTTAATATAGTTTTACAGTTGGATAACATACTATGATGGGATACATAGTATATAGACTATCAGGTGTGAGTACTCGCAAGTGGATGAGGATTCTTCTCATGAATTTCGCACTTGGTAATCTCCAAGATGGAAGATTATGAGAACAGACCCGCTAGTAGGAATTTGTAATGTTTTGGTGGCATCATAGATTTCTATCTGCGAGTGTGTGTAATGGTGCCTATACTTTAATATTATTATTAATGCATTTTATGACTCATGTACTTATATGTATTTCATAAACCATGATGATAACAATTCATGGTGAAGTTGGATACATTGGGTGTGTCACGTGTGACATGTCATTAATGGATAAGATGACAAAGTATTTGTCCCTTCAATATTTATGAAAGTTGATATCTTGGCCCTTTGATTAGAATAGAACCATCTCATTAAATTCCATGTTCATGGTGTAACGAAACATTTATTTCAGATAGTCAAATAAATACATATCGAGCATATAGGTTGGTGACACGGATGTGCAACCTTATTGATAAGATATTACAATAAAGGGATTATATTACACAGTGAGAATTCGTATGTGGTAGTCATCGTTGTGATATTATGTTCTTTTTGATTGGGTGTCTTGACCCATTATTAGAAAGTAATCTTTTACTTTAGGTAAGCTCACCTAATGCCAACAAGAAAGAATTCTAGAGGATCACACACTAAGTGTTTCTGAGGATCTTGATTAAATTATATTTAAATTTAATTAATTTAATTAATATTATTCTAAAGAATGATGGATAATTGTATTCACGTTTTATTGATCATAAATATTAATTTATGAATGAAATATTTAAATTAAATATTTATTCAAGTGTTTAATAAATGATAGAGGGGTTTGAATGGACCAAGATAGTGTTCGGTGAAAAATATTTATTAACAAGTTATTTAAATGATATTTTTTATTATGCAAGTTGGTGAACGCCAAAATATAATATTATTATTATTATTATGGGGCATGGTGTTCATTAAAGGTTATAATATTATTTAAGGGAAGACATGCAATTAAATAATTATTTTAACCTAAACCAACGATCTATAAATAGAGGGTTATGTCTACTATGTAGAGTGTGCAATTGAGAATAAAGAATTGTTGTGCACAATGAATTCTCTCTTGACTCCTCTCCTCCTGACTCCCTCTTAAGAATGAGAAATGCAAGAGATATTCCTTCAAGACCTAAGGATGAGTGATAAACATAAACAACTCAATACAATCAAATTGTTGCACTAGAACCTGGAGATTGATTGGAATTTATTGGAGATAAAAGGAGCATGTGTGGATCGCCACTAGATAGATTCTATCCTTGGATCCTCACAGTGCAATAAAGGAAATCCGAAAGGATCATTTTTTGATGATCAACATCATCAATGAAGAAAGGTTCCTAAACCAAGATAATCATTTCCTCTGACATTAAATAGATTAATTATAAATTTAATGTGCAAAATATTCACTATTGGTTTCAAACATAGAAATATTAAAATAAATTTTAATATATCTCCCACCATCAAAAGCTAACACTGCACCCAAAACCATCACCTAAGACACCCAAACACCGGACCGACTCTGAGGATAAATATGTATATATACATAAAAATATTTAAAGGAAAAAATCCAATAAAACTAGATTCATTACAAGTCACATGCCTAGAGTTCGGCCAAGTCGGGGGAGGAGCCATAAGGATTAAAATCAGGGAGGGGTAATTCTAGAAACACAAAAATTTTAAAAACAGGGCATACCACACAGTTTCACCTAACCATGTATCAACTGTGTGGTTCATTCCCACACACAAATAGAACCACTCGGTTACCTATAAATCCCCACAAGGTTTTGAGAACTATGCACTAACCATGAGAAAACCCTTTGTAGTAAAATACAACACCCCTTGCATTCTTGGAGCACGGTTTCTACTAACCATGTGCAAGCCATACGATACCCATAAACTTCCAAAAATCCAAAAATAAAAAACCCAAAAAATTATTGAAATTTAAGATGCCCCAAAATATATAAAATAAATTGGAACATTGACACCCATGTGTCACAATTCTTCACACCATGCCACTTTATACCCCCAAAAGGTCATTGAATAAAGATGGAAGGCCACAGGATGGAAAAATATCAACACTCAAAAGTAGTGGGAGGGATGGGGGAAACTAGAAAATACTCTAAATGAAGGGAAACACCAACTGAAATTATTACTCAAGGACAACATGGCATATGATTATACATCATATGACATCTTAAGTAGAAATTCAACCCACAAAAAAGAAAAACACCGCCTATAGATCACGAGGGTCAATCAAATTCTCCCCAACATTTATATTTCATATAAAATTGTGGGTCAAAGGGATACACACTCTCTAAAAAACATCATCAATAAAACACACTTGTACACAAACTTGATAGACACTATAGCTCCTCGATCAATCACACCAACCAACTAGGAGACAAGCATAAAATTTCTTAAGGAAAACACCAATCAAAAAATCATCCAAATACTCTAAGGTGAAACCCAAATTAAAACATCATCACCCAACAATTAAGGGAGGAACTCCCCAAGTCAAAAACCATTCATCAAAATAAAACAAAATGGATCTAACCTTGGGTCAAGGAATTTAAAATGAGGGTAACCTGGAACTCCACTAACAGAATTCCACCCATGATGCATCCAATATAATTCAAATATCTCCAACTAGAGAATAATTGAAACACACCTATTACTGACCCCCAAGAACCTATCCAAGGTTCGTATGTTTAATCCCTCAAAACAAAAATCTTAAATAACATGCTACAAATCATAAACAATAAGAAGTAAGATCAAAACTGAGGCATGAGAACCACAAGAACCACCAAAATCCCATAAGATCCAACATAGAATCACCCAAATTATATTCGGATAAATTTTTCCTCAAAATATCTAACAAAATCCAAAAACACCAAAAAAATACCCAAAATAAAATATATTCCTAAGAATAAATGATATGCGAACTCTTGCAACACTTGATTGTGTTCTTCCAACATACACATGGCATATTTCACTCTAGGGGCATCTGGAACTTCTAGAGAATTGAGGATTCACTTTCCATCTCTAACTACTCAATTTCCCTAAATAAATCTAGATTACCATGAAAATAGGTTAGACACTAATTAAAGAAATCCATGACTGGGTCTAAATATGAGGAAGATTTTATCTCCATCGCTATATTTTGAGTTTGGGAAGAATCATAAGGAGGAGGTACTACACCTTAGAGACAAGTAGAATTACCCTAAGGCTCGTCTCTAGAAACAAACCCTCCATATTTCCTACAAACCTTTTTGTAAGGAATAATTTAAATATCATGAAACGTGAATTCAAACCACTCATATTCCTCAATCAAAATAAACAATACCAATATAAACCAAGGTAAAAAAATCAAATGAACACTTACCAAAGCATCACGCTTTTAAAACATACCTTTATATTTCCCTTTCTAAACCACAAAACTTTTAACAAAAGATCTAAAACTAATTTCAAAAAACAAGCATACCTTTAAAAATTGACCAAATTTCTCAAACACAACATCTCATTTAGAAAAACTCAATAAAATCCCAGAAAAAAATCATTTATCGCATCTTTTAAAATTTAAATCCAAACTTCCCATTAAAAAATTCCAAAATATTCATCTTGGGTTCAAAAAACACTAACCATTTCACTTAACTTTGAAAACAAAATGAAATCTCTTCACCAATTTATTAAAATTCAAAAGTCCAATTACTTGATAAAGGATTGTCAAAACTCATTTTATACCCATGTTCTCATTTTGAAAACACAACATCCCTTCAGATATTTTCATTTTATTTAGAATAATGATCAAAATAATTTTCATAAAACTGAATCCCTTTTTCAAGACATTATCTCAAAATTCCTTTTTAAAATAAACTACTTGATAAAAATTTTCTAAAAGTGAAATATCATTTCAAATAGCCCATCAAAATACATTCAGAAACCATCAGTTTAGGAAATCAAAATTTTTACCCAAAACAATCCTTTTGATCATTAGGTGCAAGAAAAATACAATACCAAACACCAAGAAAAATTCATTTCAAACACAACAAACCTCATTAAAACCTTCTCTATTTCATCTCCAAAGTAGAAATCACTTTAGAAGCAACTTGGAGTTGAGAGGGATCAAAACAAAAATTTCAAGATGGATGAAGATTTGTGCATGGTTTGGTGGACCATGTGTCAACTATGCATCAAGATTTATGAATTCCTAAAAACCCTTTTGCATGGGCTCTGCATGATTTATCAGACTATGTGCACTGACCGTGAAACTCTAGTTATTCATCCACATTCATCCCAAGACTCATGAAATCACCAAAATGGCTCACAAAACACATCAAGAGTCAAAATACCATTGATTTCATACAACATGGCACAAAGTAAGAATCAAAAATAGATCCCAAGATCAAAATAAAAAATCTTGACTACCGATGGAAACTCAAGCATCGTCATAAAATGTAGTGATCAAGAAACTATTCATGATATACCTCTTGATTCTTGACTCATTTCTACCAAGACACACTCCAAATAGTAAGATGGTTCATAAAGAACCAAGGACCTTATCAAGAACCTAGGCTATAATAACATTTGTAGCGAACCGGCCCAGGCTGACTCGCCACATCACCTGACCTAGCTCACCATTGGGCCCAAAGAGTGTTCATGATCCCCATGTGCTTGCAACTAGTACCTAGACATCAAATACTAAGTTATTGGGAATGATTTATTTCACATATAACAATTAAACAACCAATAGAGACTTGCTGAGAATCTGATATGGTACGTCCATACATTGTACTACCATGCATGCAAAATAAGTATAACCAATGAATGAAGGAACAAATGAGTCATGACCAAAATGTATGATTTAAATCATTTTTATAAGAACATGAAACATTATCTAAACTCACTTTCATAATTTTAAATATGTCGAGTGTGCAACAAAAATAGATACAAAAGCAGCTAACAGAAATATAGAATACAACAGGTAAAGGTGTTCGATACACAACATCCCAATATAAACCAAAACTAAACCCATACATTAGGGAAAAAAACTCCATGTGTCCCTTGTAAACTCTCCACCTCTCGATGCAACCTCTTAAGGGGAAACTATCTAGAAATAAGAAGAGGCAATAATGGAGATCCTAAAAGAAAGCATAAGAGTTTTATGCACCCATGGTTGCATGCAGGGTGTGAGTTAAACATTCCCTATAGGATCTCACCAAGGATTCTATTCAATTCCACATAAATAATATTTCAATAAGTCTAGTTTGAACGATATATAGAAAATAGACTTTTAACATGCAAGTGCACAATAGAAAACAAACAATATTTCTTCCTTTTGAAAATACATCTTTCAAAATCAATTTCCATTTAAAGTTAAGACAAAAGTTTCTCTTTGAAAGAGATCACCCTTTAACCATAGAGGAAAACCATCACTTTTTATAGAAAATCAAACATTTTCATCAAAAATATATCTTAAAACACCACTTTTATAAAAAAAATTATAACATAAACCATGTCATGAAAGAAATATATTAACTGTCAAGATGGCACCATAAGTAAATAAAGTCATAATAAAATGAATAACAGTATACACTACCACAAAAACAGTTTTTCGCAGCGCCCCCCCTTTATCAGCGCTAACGAAAAAGCGCTGATAAAGGGGGGTGCCTTTATCAGCGCTCAAAAAAGCGCTGATAAAGGGTCGGCTTCAAAAAAAAATTAAAAATATATTAATATATAAATATATAAATATAGTTATATTGATATATAAATATAATATATAATTTTTAAATATATTTTAGATAAGTATAAATGTACATTTACACTTATTATACTTAATATATAAGATATTTAGTGAAAATGGCTTCTTAAAAAATTAAAAAAATATTTTTAATTAATAATTTGATAATCATTATGGAGTAATAGTCATTTAATAACAATTTGAAGACTAAAAAAATTAAAAAAATTAAAAAAAGATCCAAAATATGTTGAAAACGCAACTCAAACTTCAAACGGTCATAACTTTTGATCCGGGTGTCCGTTTGAGCTCTACCACATATCAAATCGAAGTCTGCGACGAGCTCTACGTCATTATGACTTGGGGAGACCCCGGTCAAAGGATTTTTGAGGTCAAAAGAGGCCCAGAAGTCCTCCAAAACTGAGTTTTTAGTCGGGGTACCCCGATTTTTTAACATTTTGTGGATTTTCACCCTCGTTTAAGGGGGTATTATTGGATTTTTTTGGCGGGGTCTGAATTTATTCCAAGTTATTACATTCATATTGATATTATGTCTTTGAAATTTCATCCTTTTTTATAATGCACTGCTATTTATAATAAAAAATATAACAATATATTCATATTTTTTATATATTCACACCTAAAAATTTAATTATAAATATAAATAATAAAATATATTTACATATAAAATATATTAGCTTTATCTAAATAATAACTAACATCCATTTTATTTAAAATACAAATATATGAATATTTATATACCTATATATTAATCTAACTATATATATATTAATCTAACTATATATATATATATATTAATCTAACTATATATATATATATATTAATCTAATAACTATATATATATTAATATAACTACATATATATATATTAGTATTACTATAAATATATATATTAATATCACTATAAATATATATATTAATATCACTATATATATATTAATATAACTATATATATATTCATATAACTATATATATGTTAATATAACTATATATATATATATTAATATAAATATATATTACTATACGAATAAATATAACTAAATATATATTTATATAGATATAGATATATATTAATATCACTATATATATATTAATATTACTATATATATATATATAGTAATATAACTATATATATATATATTTATATTATAATATAACTATATATATATTAATATAAATATATATTACTATACGAATAAATATAACTAAATATATATATATATATAGATATCATGAATTGAAAGACAAATCAAAATAGAGTAGTGGTAAAGGCTTAGGCGCACAGGGGGGAGGTCTCGAGTTCAAATCCTGGGGAAGCAGGGGCGCGCGTGCATGGGGGAATATAGCAGCAAGCGCTGTTAAAAGGTGAAGGGGGTGTGTGGGATGCTTTACAGGGGCAGAAAAGCACTGTAAAATGGGGGGGCTCAAGCGCTATAAAAGCCCACCCGATTCGCAGTATTTTAAAAAAAAAATTAATTTTTTTTAATTTTTTTTAAATTTTTTAACTTTTATCAGCGCTTTTTTAAAAGCGCTGACAAAATGGTCCTTTATCAGCGCTTTTTTTTAGCGCTGATAAAGGAGTCCTATATCAGCGCTTTTCGGAGCGCTGATAAAGGGAACCCCCCCCCCTTTTATCTTCGCTGGCTTTATCCGCGCTTTTTCTAGCGCTGAAAAAGGCCATTTTTAGCGCTGATAAAGGCCATATTTGTAGTAGTGATAACTAAGGTGGCACATAATCCAATTGAGTGAGGGGAAACAAATGATCACACAATCCCCTGGATGGAATCATCAATAATGAATAAGGGACATGGGAAACCCAGTAGGTCCTCCAGGGAGACGATTTAAGACAATCTATAACTCAGGACCAACTACCAACCTACATTGTATCCTAAACAATTACATAAGCCACCCGACTTACCCACACAAGCCTCATCAAGGGAACTCCCCTAGCTTGAGAAAACCATACAATGAGGGGACACTAAATAGTGTGTGAGATAAAAAGTGTAGCAAACATCTAGACCTCTTTATTAATTCCTAGGCTTCCTATTTAGTTAATCAAGTGGAGGTGAGAAATCAATTATGCAGTGATCATCACATGCGTAAATAAAGAATAAGCAGTAAGCTTCATATCATCTTCAACACCCTCGCAAGAAATAACTCATTTCACATTCATGGGTAAGCATCAAACATTCTATAATAAACACCCCTTAAAGGGAAAGGGCCTAAACAAGGCATGTCAAACAAGGGGATCAAATTTGAGGGTCTAGCACAACATTACTTAAATTTCCTTTAGAAGGTACCAAACAAACCTTTGAAAACAAGTTTGGGATGTCAATCCATCTCACCCAACTTTAAAAATCAATTTCTGGAAAGTGTACTTTAAATGTATATTTATAAGTCACTTAAAACAAACCTCATTTTGGAAATCATTTAAAATGTCACAACCTTCTTGAATTTAAGGAAATCCGCTCTTTTAAAAGAGCTTTCATGAACCAAATTCTTCCTTAATTGAAGATAAGATTTTAAAAATATCAAACTGATGTCAAATTCTCTTTTAATTTCCAAATTCATTTTAAAACATCCCCTAGGGAATTTACACATTCACTTGGCATCCTAAAATAACAGTTTCAAAATGAAAAACATAAAACCGTGGAGAACCATTTATTCGAAGTGATAAATTCTATGGAAATCATTTCAACACCCATCAATGGTATTAAGTATAATTGTAATTTTTCAAGAAGTAGTTTTAAAGAAACTCAGGCATTCAAGTCATTCCAAGAAAATGGATCATGCAAAAATGCCTACCTTAGAATCAAGTGGAACATGTCTCCTACACCGACCGGAGCTCAAACAATGAAGAAGATGTCTAGAAGCCCTAGACATCAAAAAAGTTATCATTGGGTCCACCTTGAACCCTAAAATCAGCCAGCATGGCAACTAGTGTTCACAGGGTAAGAACAAACCAACAAAAAGGAGGGGATGAATGAAGAATAAGAGGATTAGAGGTGCTTACCTTGAAGAACCAAGGTCAAACATTGAAGAGATCCAAATGAGAAGCCATGGAAATGGAGAGGAGCAAAGGGGTCGGTCGAGCCAAAGGGGAAAACAGGAGGAGCTCTAAAGCTTAAAATTGTGAAGAGGTAATTCCAGAAACTTAAAAAAAACCAGAAAGACCGCATGGTTTGTCGAATTGTGCACCAACCATGCCGGAGCCACTGATGTATATACCACACCCTACACGGTTTGAGCCGCATAGTTTTCTCTAATCTATTGCGTTCTTTTCTAATTTCCTTTACTACTCTCGTTTGCATTGGTGTGTTTGTTTTTGTTTTTTTTGTTTTTTGTTTTTTTTTCTGTCTAAAAAACATAATTAAACTCAAACTTTATTGCCTTTGCTGCGTGGATTCTCATTTCCCATGAACGGTGAAATATATCGTATAATACTGAGCTTTTGAAGATACCGATATAATTTATATATTGAGAGAGAGATGATTTTTGATTGACGGGGAAGGAGGGGCGCTTTAAATTTAGGGAGCAGCTGTCAGCCTTAGGCGTGGCCGGAGTGGCATTTATTAAAGTAATAAATGGCATTCATGTACTGCTCCCGAAATACGTGCCCAATTATCGGTGGATGATCGATTCCCATGAAAGCTTCCTTCGCCCCACCCTCCGCAACTTGTCCCCCCGGACCCCACATCCACCCTTCAGATTATTATTATTATTTATCCATTTTTCAATAATACATGATGTATATTTTTTTGTTTAATGGGTTGGGAGGCATTTCATCTTCCCCGGAATACGTTAATAATATTAGGGCATTATTGCGAATTTTTTAAAATAATGTGTTGATATTCTCAATGCATCCCCTTAAAAATATAATTCTTATTGTATTAATTATTTTTTTAATTAAAGTATTCCAAAAAATTTATCATCTCTAATTATACTAAACCTTGTATTTACTCTTCAACGTGTAATTTTTTCCCTTCTCCCCACATTCGGCTACTTGTCTTCGATTATCTGTCTTCGCCCTTTTCTCCCAGTTCAACAAGGGTTTCGTGTGCCTCTGATCCCCACATCCTCACCGCCCTTGCCCTATAACAAACCGACCCAAGTTATCCTCAACCCAACACTCGGAACGTTATGTTACATACCCAAAGTGTGCTTCCGATCCCCATGAACTGGCGACAAGCACCTGAGCATCAAACAACACAACAAAGAGAACAATTTCACCCAACCAGAATAACCACCTGACATATATATACATACAAAACAGGAAACAACGGAAGATGAAGAAGACATATATGCCATAACTGTAAAAAAACAATGGAAACAAACAACAATAAAAGTAGCTAAAAACTCCAAGACAAGTCCAACTGCAAAAAATTAAAAACCAAACAGCTACTCCAAACGATGGTAGGGACAAACTCCCACCATGTCACCACCACCTACCCAACCACCCGACGCGAATCTCGTCGCTTCATTGCATCGTCTTGCATTTCCCTACACTATAAGACAAACAAAGGTCTGCGCACCACCGAAGAGATGCGCAAGGTGTGAGCTAACAGGCTCAGTAGGATCCCACCTTAGTGTTCCATAACCAGTCTCCGTATAAAAATCTCTGTATGCTCATTTTAAATAAAACACAACATGATAACTAGTAAGACAATTTTATAGAAAACATGGTAAACTTTTCTCCTTTTCCACAATTCTAAACAAAAGCCAGTATATCAATTTCAAAACACATTTTCCATATCATTTTTCATAAGCATAAACATGCATGTCAAGGCTAACTTAGAAAGCCAAACAATGCAAAACAGAAACACAGATATCACAACACTAAAGAATACTATAGGTCCAGGCCGCATACTACTCATACCACAATCAATCAATAAAGTGCACAAATTTCGATCATAGAACATAGGTCTAGGAAGCATAGGAATGCCCCATGAGTAAACCCCCCAAAATGTCAATATCAGTCCCTTAGAACAACGAGCTCAGGACGTGCGACGTTGGGGCGAAACGGCAAACCAGTGGGGAAGTATTAGCGGGGTACCCTTGATATTCTTTACTATATGTTATATTCTTGTATGCGTTACTTAGTGAGAGTAGTCATGGTGAGGTTGAGAACTTAGTATACCTGCTTAGATAATGAGTTAGTTTCACTTGTTGCTCACTGTGCATTAACATGCTTTCTTTACTTTTGCACGAGAGTCTTCGGGGAGGATCCAACTGAGTATACTGTTATACTCACCCTATGTATATATAAACTATTTTTCAGGTCACTTGGAGCAGGTTGGAGATCAAGCTGGTTTCTACTAGCTTGGGGTTGCAGGAGCTGTTCGGGCTTGTGGTTTCAGCTGTTTTATTTTCTTTTGGGTACTTGGTGTCTTTCCCTTCTAGTTGTAGTACTTTTGCATGACATTTCATTTGTCCACTTGGGTTTTCTTTTATATTCCAGTTCTGAGTTGGAGTTGGTTGGTGTCTATCTTATCTCTCTCTTCTGCATGTGTTCTCTTAGAGGGTAATGCCTCCCATTTGTGTGTTACTATAACCTCGGTGCTAGTCGCCAACCCGAGGCCTAGTGGAGGCGGGACTCGGGGGTCATTATCTCCCTTCTCACATTGCCGGCCCAAGAGGGGTACACTTTGTGGGAAGGGGGTCGTGACAGAGTGGTATGAGAGGTCTGGTTGAGGGATATGATGAATTTTGGAGTTAGGCACATGCGAGGTTGCATGGGTTAGCAGGGAAACAATGTCATTCATGTTTAGCAAGTGAGGTAAACACTGGAGACTGGTTGAGACATAGGCGTTTAGGGCCCCCTATGATCTGATGTACGAACCTTTAAGTTTACAATGACTATTAAACAAGGTGATACTAGTTGCATGGTAGAGACCTAGGAAATGATCATGTATCATTCTTCTTTGTGCCTGTGTTTGAATGGGTAGACCTTGGGATAGGTTAACCTAAAATGAATAAAAGAAAATGATTAATTAATTAATGTTGAGTCTTCCATATTCCAGGTTTAGGAGATCTAACGATTGTTATTTTACAGGTATGTCTCCAGGTCGACGTGCTCGTCAGGATTGCGCAGAAAATGTCCATCAGGCTATTCCAGCAGGTCGCCGTAGGGTAGAGGTTGACGACGACAACACTTAGAGGAAGACACTCTGAGAGTTTCAGTGCCAGAGTCTGCAGAAGTACGAGGGTTCCGTTTCAGATGCAGTCATGGAGGACTGGTTAGAGGAGGCTAAGATCGGCTTCAGTTCGATTTGTGCTCGGAATGAGCACTGGGTGTCCTTGGTTGTGACGATGCTACGTGGAGCAGCGAGGTAGTGGTGGTTCTTATTCCTCGGGGATCGCTAGGAATCAACGATCTCATGGGAGGAGTTCCGAGACAAGTTTAGAGTCGATTTCCTTTCTTCGTCTGTGAAGGCATCCAGTCGCCAGGAGCTTCTTACCCTTCGACAGAGGAGCTCTACTGTTCGAGAGTTTGGAATCCATTTCAGGAACCTTTTACGATATGCTTTAGACCTATTACCAGATGAGGAGGATAGAGCGAGGCATTTCGAGGAGGCTTTGCGTCCAGAGATCTAGTGCCAGGTCACCCCATTTATGCTGAAGATATATCTTGAGGTGCTGGCGAGGGCAGAGGTTGTCGAGAGGACTTTGGCCAGGACCAGATCATCATGAAAGGGGGATCGTCATGATCCCTCACGAAGCAGAGCTGTGGTCTGCGGTTCCCGGTTTTCAGGGCAGAAGGGTTTTCGTTCAGCCGGGGGTAGGCCCCAGCCCTTCACATCTCATTTCTCCAGAGCCAGAAACTCTTAGGCCTATGACAAGGGATCAGGTGCCTGTTTTTCTTGTGGTGGTCATGGTCATCAGCAGCAGGAGTGCCCGACATTTCAGAGTGGTCATCGTGCACCAGGCGCTACGTTCCAGGTTCCTCCGTTGAGGCAGTTCCTGCCGAGGCAGCAATAACCGTTTGCACCAGCTTTAGATCAGTAGAGGGTAGATGGGGCAGGCAGAGGACAACCCCATGATGCTCCCCATCCTCACAGAGCAGAGTGCGGCTGTGGTGGTGGTCGTCATCAGGGTCAGAGAGGCCTTGGAGGAGGTCATGGTCAGCTTTATGCTCTAGCATTTCCAGCTCCAGGCGAGCCAGATATCATTCGAGGTACCCTTTTCTTATTTTCTACCTTGGTGTATGCCTTGTTTGATTCAAAAGCGACACAATCCTTCATATCACTTACCCTTGTCCATGCTTTGGGACTTGAGGTAGAGAGGCTTCCAGTGCCCTTGGCGTTGACTACGCCAGTTGGAGGTCGAGATGACTTGTTTGAAGTATGTAGAGACTGTGAGCTAGTGTTGGGGCAACACCGCTCTTGGGGAGATTTTCTATGTTTACAAATACAACCATATGATGTCATCCTCAGTATGGATTGGTTGTATTCGATGCAGGCTATCTTGGATTGCTTCAGGAAGAAGGTCATTTTCTTTGGTGCAGATGGAGAGCCAGTGGTGTTTGTTAGTGAGCGAGATCCTTGGATGGGTCATAGGCGCGTTCCATCCTTATCGTCCATAGTGGCTGAGATGATGCTGAGTTCTTCAGAGGTTCAGTAGTTGGCGTTTCCTAGGGTCGTAGAGGAGTACCCTTATGTCTTTCCAGAAGAGGTTGTAGTATTACCCCCTCGACGGGAGATCGAGTTTGGGATCGAGCTACACCCAGGAGCGTCTCCTATCTCTATGTCTCCATATAGGATGGCCCCTTCTGAGTTCCAGGAGCTACGTATACAACTTGATGGTCTGTTAAAGTGTGGTTTTGTTCGACCAAGTGTGTCACCGTGGGGTGCACCAGTTTTGTTCGTGAAGAAGTCTGACGACAGTTTGTGGTTGTGTGTCGATTATCGTCGCTTAAACAAAGTGACAATAAAGAATCGCTATCCTCTTCCACGGATTGATGATTTATTCGATCAACTGAAGGGTGTAGGCTGGTTCTCAAAGATCGAATTGTGGTCAGGATATCATCAGATGCGTGTGAGGGATGAGGATATCCCGAAGACTTCTTTCCATTGTCGTCATGGGCATTATGAGTTCATGGTAATGCCGTTTGACATGACGAATGCTCCAGCTGTATTCATGGTATTGATGAATGATGTGTTCCGTGAGTTCCTAGACAAGTTTGTGGTAGTTTTCATCGACGAAATCCTTATGTACTCCAAATCTAAAGAGGAGCATGCATAGCATCTACAAGCCGTTTTGGGAGTTCTTCGTCGACATCAGCTGTTTGGGAAGTTGTCGAAGTGTGAGTTTTGGACTTGAGAAGTCCGTTTCTTGGGGCATGTTGTGTCCCAACAAGGAGTTGCTATGGATCCATCGAAGATAGAAGCAATTGTGTCTTGGGCAGCCCCCAAGACAGTTTCAGAGGTGCGAAGTTTCCTTGGTCTCGCAGGCTACTACAGGAGGTTCGTAGCCAATTTCTCACGAGTTGAAACTCTTCTAACAACTTTGACCAGGAAGGATCAGACATTCATATGGACTGATCAGTGTCAACCAGCTTTCGAGTATCTAAAGGAGAAGTTAGTAAGTGCTCCAGTCCTTTGTCTTCCAGCTGAGGGAGTTCAGTTTGATGTTTTCTACGATGCTTCACATCTGGGGTTAGGCTGTGTTCTCATGCAGCAGAGGTCAATTGTTTCTTATGGGTCTCGGTAGTTACGTCCCCATGAATGCAGCTATGCCACCCATGATCTTGAGTTGGAAGTCGTGGTGTTTTATCTGAAGTTGTGGAGACATTACCTCATTGGTGAGCGCTTTGTGGTTTTCACTGATCATAAGAGTTTGAGGTATGTTTTCTCCCAGTGTGAAATGAACTTACGATATCATCGATGGATGTAGTTCTTACAGGAATACGACTTTGAAATATCGTATACACCTGGAAAAGGGAATGTTGTAGCTGATGTGCTGAGCCGAAAGTCACGTAGTGATGCTGTGCGTGAATCCGGTGATTCCTGGAGAATAATGGAAGAACTGTCAGCATTACATCTTGATATGGGAGAAGTTGGGGGTAGAGGCTGTCTTTTTCAGATGGCTGTACAGTCATCCCTGATGTAGAATGTAGAAGAGTCTCAGTTGGGAGATCTAGAGGTGGAAGTCTGGAGAGACCAAGTTGTTTGTGGTGAGGCCCCTGATGGTTGGTCTGAGGATGAACAACACATAGTGTAGTATCACAGAAGGATTTTTGTTCCTTTGATGATGCGCGATACGATCCTCAAAGAGTTCCATAGTTCACCTTTAGCAGTGCATCCTGGTGTGACAAAGATGTACTAAGCCTTAAGGATCCAGTTTTGGTGGTCTGGGCTGAAGCATGCCATTGCGGAGTTTGTGTCTTGATGTTTAGTCTACCAGAAGGTGAAGGCCGAACACCGTGTTCCTGGTGGTCTTCTCCATCCATTATATATTCCTCAGTGGAAGTGGGAGGATATCTCAATGGACTTTGTTACTGGTCTACCTCGAGCTCCGGGAGGACATGATGCTATTTGGGTGGTAGTGGATCATTTAACAAAATTGGCCCACTTTATAGCAATCAAGGAGTCAAGCTTAGTGGAAGTTTTGTCAAGGCAGTATCTAGAGGAGGTGGTGAGACTTCATGGAGTCCCTAGGATGATCATTTCTGATCGAGATCCTCATTTTACCTTCAGAGTGTGGAGAGGTCTCCAACATGCTTTCGGTTCTCAACTATTCCTTAACACTACTTTTCATCCTCAAACGGATGGTCAGACAGAGCGAACCATCCAGACTCTTGAAGACATGTTACGCTCTTGTGTTCTTGATTTTGGAGGTTCATGGATGAGGCACTTACCCTTGGTGGAGTTCGCTTACAATAATAGTTTTCACTCCACCATCGATATGGTTCCGTTTGAAGCCTTGTATGGACAACCTTTCCATTCTCCGTTGTGCTGGACTGGGGTCAGAGAGTCAGCAATTCTCGGACCATAACTAGTGCAGAATACAACAGAGATGGTTCAGGTGATCCGTGAGAGGATGAAGACAGCGCAAGATTGTCAGAAATCATATGCTGATCAAAGAAGGTGACCCTTATAGTTTAATGTTGGGGATCATGTGTTTCTGAAGGTGACTCCCTGTCGTGGGCAGAGAAGGTTTGGACGTGGAAGTAAGATTTCTCCCCGGTTTTTTGGGCCTTTTGAGGTGTTAGCTCATGTTAGAGCTGTGGCGTATTGAGTAGCACTTCCCCCACAGATGAGTCGGATACATGATGTTTTCCATGTATCACAGCTCCGTCGTTATCTTCATGACGACTCTCACATCATCGATTGGGGAGAGATCGATGTTGATGATGATGCAACCTTTGTGGAGCAACCTGTGGAGATCAAAGACCACATGGATAAGTGTTGCGCGGGCATTCTATTCCTTTAGTTTGTGTCTTGTGGCGACACGGTGGCTTGGAGGAGAGTACTTGGGAACGTGAGTCACAAATACGTGCTCAGTACCCAGAGTTGTTTGATGTTTAACTCTTTTCATGTTTTGATGTAACTTATGTGGTTATGAAAATTTCATGTTTATGAGATGGCTTCCTTTGTTGCTTTTGTGGCTTGTTCTCTTTTGAGAGGTATCTCAAGGGGTGGTTGTTCAGACCATGTTTCGTTTTCACTTTAGGTGGTTTTTGGATTCTCGAGGACAAGAATGTTTTGAGAGGTATTTGATGTAATGGCCCAAACCTCTCCAGTCCATTACTTTGTGGAAATGTGGTGTTAGAGGTGTTCCGGGAGGTCAAGGTGACTTATCCCCAACACTTTTCCAAGATTTCCATTCCGGTGAATAGTTCCAACGGTAGACAATTGTGAACGGTAACATCACATTACGTTTTTAGGTACTTTTGATGTTTCTAACTACCTTTGGTTTGGAGTAGTGACTTGGGGGTGCATTTGGGTGGACTTTTAAGGAAAACTAAAGGGAAATAGCTTTCGCACGGGCGGCGCACAGTTTTTCTAAACTGTACGACCAAACCGTGCGAGGTTGGTCTTGGAGGCAGTAGCTTCCACACGGGAGGCGTATAGTTTGTCTAACCGTGCAACCAAACCATGTGAGAGGGGTGGTCGAGGCAGTAGCTAATGCATGGTTAGCACACGGTTTGTCAAACCATGCGAACTAACCATGCGGGCACTTAAATTAGATTCTTAAATTGTGGATCTAACTCGTTTTGCCTCTAAAGGGCTCATTTAAGCTCCTAGGAGCCCCTAACTCGGGATTTTGCTTCTCCTAAGGTCAAGTAGGGTTCTCCCATCATTCTGGAGGTGATCTGAAGGCTTCTCTTGGCGAATCGAAGCCGGATTCTTGAGGTATGTGATTTTTCTTGTTCGGTTTCTTAGATCCACTTGGATCTACTTCTCCTCATCTCTCAGTTTCTTAGACCTACATCCGTTATGGGTAGATCTAAGTGTGTCGATGCCAAATATGATGATCTTTAGTCTTCATCTTTCTAGGATAAGAGATCTAAGGCGGGTTTTTGGAGAATAGGCCCAGGTTTCTTGAGCGTTCTTCGACCGTAGTGGTTTTCATCAAAAACCTTTGAGGTAGGAGATTCATTGCTTCTCTTTATTTTACGTGAAACTGTAATGTTAGCATGTTTTATCCCACTGGATGACAATGGAATTGACATAATAAATAATTGAACCGGATAAATAAATTGATATCAATCGTATGTTGTTGCCTCTTGTTTTGATAGATAGTGTGATATCTATGCTTGTTCCTGATGAAAATCGGTAAAGAACGTAAACCAAGATTAATTGATATTTGTTTGGATAAAGATAAAGAGGCATGTGAACGAATCTGGTTCTTGTTGTAATTTGATGTTAATCAAATTGGCGTAGTAAGCATGTTTAATCATTTGTGATAGCTTACTGGTTAGGTTCCCAATTTTGGAACCAACGAATTATAAATCTGTTAATTCAAGATGGATTAAAGAATTTATTGTTTTATAATTCCTTGAAGGGTTTTGAGTTACCCTCTTGATTGTTATAGGGCCAATAGCCCAAGTGTTGTGATGTTTGTTTTTCCCGCTGCTTGTGTTGAGATGTGATCCTGTATGGGTGTTGTGATATGTGGGGGCATGGAGTCCTTTTGGTTGTGGCATAAGATGACGCATAGAGTGGCGAGATGCATCGGGTTATGCATGTGGGTGTCAGGGAGGCCACTAGGGATGATGGAGTGGGATGGATGTGATTGTTGGATGCT
Organism: Viscum album; assembly: GCA_963277665.1. NCBI lineage: Eukaryota > Viridiplantae > Streptophyta > Magnoliopsida > Santalales > Viscaceae > Viscum > Viscum album. The sequence continues at coordinate 1,364,230,602 of OY728151.1, read as the reverse complement.
TGCTGGTTCTTTGGTTGTTTTTCTACTTTACCTTTCCCCACTACTCATGGTAGCTGGTCTTTCTTACCCTTTTCCGAAAGAGGCGAAGATGCGCGGGGTATGCCACGTGCTTTCTGTGTTTAGCTTCTCTAGGGAGGATGGGTCTATGCTCTTACTATAGGCGGCAAAGACTCGATGGGTAGTACATCTACTCACTGTGTTGAGCCCCCTTGTGTTAGTAGCATAGAATTATTTTCTAGAATGCCTGGGAATTTTTGAAAGTGATTCTGTAATGAATATTTGAATAAATGGTGTTAACCCATGGGGTTGGAGTTCGCTGTAACATAATGATGAGGCTATAATTTTAAAGGGACAGTGGACTTTGGGTGTGATGTTAATGAAGTCTAATGTGGAATTGTTCATGGTTAATTAATGTTTAAAGACTTAATTAACGTAAAGTGTAACTGATAAAAAGGGAATGGAGTAATCCAATAAGGTTATTTAAATGGTTGTATGCTTATAGGATACCTAGTATTAGAAGTGGCAGTCCGTAGTCTGAGAGACGTTAGCTTTAGTTGAGTCTAAGACTAGGTTATGCCCATAGTGTGGTTGAGAGATATAATATATCCTGTACTTTTTTGTGTTTCTATACGCTACTCCACCCTGTCAGTAAGGGAAACTGACACCCTGGGGATTCTGATCCCTGGGGGGTGTTTTCCCCAACATTCCGGTGGGAGGAAGAATGGCTGACTACCCCCTTTAGCCCCGCTCTCTTCTCTTGGTATATACTTGTGCTGGTAGGCACAACAGTTAGTTTTCCCCATATATGTGTGTAGAGGGATGTAATGGATTGTGGTTATTCACACACATATATTCTGGATATAGTATCCTATGGACTACTATAGGTGTAACATGTATAGGCTGTGATGGCTTGAGGATCCTTACTCAGTGTATGAGCTGTAATGGCTTGAGGTATAATACCCGACATATGATACACGTTATGCAAGCTGTTGTGGATCCTGGAAACTACCTGGTTACTTTTTGTTGTGAGGATGGTGTAGTGATTCACCCAAGTGTCTGCGGGCAAGCCTTTGTGTTGCACAAGGTGCACATTGTGGTGCTTTTCCTAGGTGTCTGTGGGCAAAATTTTTTGGAGAGAGATGATCAGGATGTGCGACGTTGGGGAAAAGTGACAAACCAGTGGGGAAGTAGTAGCAGGGTACCCTTGATATTCTTTACTATATGCTATATTCTTGTATGCGTTACTTGGTGAGAGTAGCCATGGTGAGGTTGGAAACTTAGTATACCTACTTAGGTAACGGGTTAGTTTTACTTGTTGCTCACTGTGCTCTAGCATGATTTATTTACTTTTGCACGAGCGGCTTCAGGGAGGATCCTACTAAGTATACTGTTATACTCACCCTATGTATATATAAACTGTTTTTCAGGTCACTTGGAGTAGGTTGGAGATCAAGCTGGTTTCTACTAGCTTGGGGTTGCAGGAGCTGTTCGGGCTTGTGGTTGCAGCTGTTTTATTTTCTTTTGGGTACTTGCTGTCTTTCCCTTCTAGTTGTAGTACTTTTGCATGGAATTTCATTTGTGCACTTGGGTTTTCTTTTATATTCTAGTTTTGAGTTGGAGTTGGTTGGTGTCTATCTTATCGCTCTCTTCTGCATGTGTTCTCTTAGAGGGTAATTCCTCCCATTTGTGTGTTACTATACGCTCGGTGCTAGTCGCCAACCCGAGGCCTACTGGAGGCGGGACTCAGGGGTCATTATCTCCCTTCTCACATTTTCGGCCCAGGAGGGGTACACTTTTTGGGGAGGGGGTCGTGACAAAACCCATTTTTCATAAAAAACCCTTTTCAACACACACAAAACAATCATCCCAATTTCAATATGCAAAACTATTTATAAAGAAAAACAATCACGTTCATCAACATAGACTAGATTCGGAACCACCTACCTCAAACTCAGGTTGCACATGCTCATAATGGAAATCCAAAATCAACAAAACCCAACATCAACAAAGACCCTAGAATCAAATCCACATTAAGATTGATTCAATTTAGAAGACAAGGGGTCGATGAAAGAGATGAAACCCACATACCTCAAGGGTGAACGCCCGTCGCACCATAACCAATAGAAGAAAAGGCCTCTGGAACGAGATCACATAATATATCTAGGAAGAAAAAAAGATGAATTACCAACTTTAAACCAAAGGATCTGATAACGCAACCCTAAGGCACTACCATGATCAAAAGCAATGAATAAACAGAAAGAAAAATTACCTGGAGAGACGCACTGCAATCATAACAGATATTGGACATCGAACAGATCAATCTAGAAGGAGTTGAGTCTAAAAAATGCACCAGAACTGCCTTTGGTCGAGATCCATGAAGAATCGGTGAAAGGATTGAAACAAAACAACCACACACATATTTTAAAAACTGGACGCGGGTCTTTACATGACGTGTAACTCAGGTTCATGACGTGTAACTTCCACGTCCCACATATGCTGAAAAACTCATCGGCTCGGATTAAAAATATGTCATTTAAACCATACAAAATGTGTAATCACCATTCATGATGTGTACAAGTTCACAATGTGATCTTTCCTTTCACAACTTATATCCAACAACCACTACACGACGTGTAATTGTTCTACAGCCTGCAGAAAATCCAGAAAATAACTTCTAAATACTTTGAACCAAAAGGAAACTTGGAGAGAGGGAAAACTTACCTGATCAAGGTAACGAGATGTTAAAAACTCTCCACCATAAAGACTTTTCATCCCTAAGAAGGCATGTGGAATATGTAATTCTCGAAAAGAGATGAGGCCACTGCTCCCTCATCAATGATTTGCGTTCCCAAGTCTCATGAGAATATAATCATTATTTCCATAGAACTCCGACCAACAAAATCGACTTACCACACAAGACTTTCATCTGAGAGTCAATGATCTCTCATGGTTTCTCCAGAATAGAAGCATATAGCTCTAACTCAATTTTTTCCCAACTCAGAACGTGAGTAGGATCAAAGTAATATTTCATGAGCTGAGATACATGGAAAAAATCATGAATACCTATCAAATGAACCAGAAATGCTAACCAATAAGCAAATTGACCAAGCCACTTAGTGACCTCGAGAGGTCCAACATATCTTGAAGCTAACTTTTTCTTTTTTCCAAGTTGATGGTGACCCAACTGAGGAGAAACTTTCAAGAAAACCCAGTCACTTATGGAAAACTATAAAGGTCAATACTGCCAATCCACATATGATTTATTTCAACTATGGGCTGTAACCAGACGTCGATATACATCCTGGATCTTTGCAGATGCTTCCTGGACTAAACTTGGTCTAACTAAAGAAACTTCTCCCTCCTCAGCCCAACACAAATGTGATCTACACGGGCGACCATACAACGCATCGAAGGGATACATTCTGATTGATGACTAATAACTATTGTTATAAACAAAATCAACAAGTCCAAGATGACAGTCACATGATCCTCCAAAATCCAAGACACAGGGGTGGATCATATCTTCAAAGATATAAAATACTCGCTCTGTTTGACCATCTATCTATGGATAGTAAGATGTGATCAACTTGATTTGAGTTCCCATTTCATCTTAAAGACTCCTCTAGAATCTCTAAGTAAACCTAGTATTCCTATTAGAAATAAGGGTAGAAGGACTCCCATATAACCTCACAATCTCTTACTTATACAACTTACCAAGATCTTCAACCTTAGTGGTATCCTTGATCAAAATGAAATGAGAAGAATTTGTTAATTGATCAACAACTACCCAGAAAACATTCTTCTGTTAGAGAGTCCATGTAAATCCAAAAATAAAATCCATGGATACCTTGTCCCATTTCCAAACTAGCCCTGGAAGGGATGAAGTAACCTGGAAGTTTTCAAGCTCTCTGCCTTTATCTCTTGGTAGGTGTAACAGTGAGACACAAACTCCCTGATGCCGTGCTTCATACCCAGCCACCAAAATCACCGCCTCATGTCATAATACATCTTTGTAGTGCCTGGATGTATGACCCATGAAGAGCTGTGACAATCAAACAAGACTGAACTACTCACAGATACTGGGATGATAATCCTTTTCCTGAAGTGAAGCATACTATATGAAGAAAGAGACTAACCCGAAATGGCCTCCCTGCAATAAAGGATTTCCCGAGTCTTTTGAAACTCATCATCCTATTGTTGACTCTGTAAAATAGACTTCAAGAGTGATGATGATAACTAAACACTGAAAAGAACCATTCTTGAAACATCTTCCAGAGCATCCATATGCAACTGAGTGAAAATCCCCATAAGGTTCCACTCCTTCGATTTCAGAACAACTATGAAAATACTTTCCTGCTAAGAGTATCTGCAACAACATTCACCTTTCCTGGGGTGTAGGCGATATCGAAGTCAAACATATAAAGGTATTCTACCCTTCGTCTCTATATGAGATTCAAGTCCTTTTGAGAAAATATATAACCTAGACTCTTATAATCAGAGAAGAACATGAAATTTTCCCAAAAAAGATAGTGCCACCAACACTTAAGTGAATGCATGACTGTAGCAAGCTCTAAATCATGAGTGGGGTAATTCTTCTCATGCAGTCGAAGCTGATGAGAGTCGTAAGCTTCCACAGTCATCTTACATAAGCAGACATCCCAAACTAGAACTCGAAGCATCTCAAAACACCACGTACCCCTTACCGGGCTCATGTAATATCAAAATAGGAGCCAATGTCAGAATCCTTTTCAATTCATTGAAATAAGTCTAAAACTTTTCATCCTAGGTGAATTTCACCACTAAACTAGTAAGAGAAGTCAAAGGTTACACTAACTTAGATAAGTCCTTGAAAAACCGTCGGTATTATCCAGCAAGACCAAGGAGGCTTCGTATCTTAAATAAATTTTGTGGTTCCTTCCATGAAAAAAAATCTTTACCTTCTCTGGATCAACTGATAATCCATTCTCAGAAATTATGTACCCCAAGAACTCCACTTATTTAATCTAGAAACTACATTTTTAAAGCTTTCCATATAAATGGTGACTTCTCAAAATTTACAGAACCAAACTTAGATGGTGCTCATTCTCACTCTTGGATTTTGAATAAACCAGAATATCATCCATGAACACTACTAAAATAGTGTCAATATATTGATGGAATATCCAATTAATCAAAGATATAAAAACTACAGAAGCATTAGTCAGACTAAAAGGCATCAAAATTTATTCATAATGGCCATAACTGCTCTTAAAGTCTATCTTCGGTATATGAGACTCTTGAACTCTGATCTGATGATAACCTGACCAAAGATCAATCTTTGAAAACCACTTTTCCCTCTATAACTGATCAAACTATTATCCACATGAGGTAAAAGATATTTTTTCTTAACCATCACCTAGTTCAACTTTCGATAGTCCGCACATAAACAAAGTAAACAATATGCTTTATTAGCTAAGAGCATAGGGTCTGCCCAAGGTGAAACACTAGGGAGAATGAAGCCTTTTTCCAATAGGTCATCCAACTAAATCATGAGATCTTTCAGCTCTGCTGGTTCCATATGATAAGAATATATTGATATCAACTGCATACCCAGCACTAGATCAATCATAAAATCTACCTCTCTCTTTGAAGGAAGACAAGATAAACCGTCTGAAAAAATCAGGAAAATCTCATACAACAATGGGAAGAATCATCAACAAAAGAAACGTCATCGGGCTCAAATGAAACAACAACTAACAAAATCCCGATCTCTGTGTGAGAAGGTCCTGTATGACCTGATCTCAGGTCCCAATCCCCCTAAAACACATGAGTGCTCCCATCGGTAGTAAGAAATGAAACATGCCGATGATAAAAAACAACCTTAGCTCGATGAGCTACATTCCAATCCATACTAATGATGACGTCAAATATATCCAGATTAAGAATGAGAAAATCCCAAACTGACTCCGTATCATCTATTATCAACTAACAAGAACACCGAAACCCCTAATCTATCCTCTTTCTAAGAGGTGTCGCTAACTCCATTGTAAAGGACATAAGTTCCATAAAAAGTTTAAGAACATCAAAAAAATGTGTGGATAGAAACGATTGGGAGGCACCCATATCAAATAAAGTAATTGATACTAAATATGCAATAAGGATAGTACCTCTCACTATTTCCGGACCTGTATTAACTTCTACTGGACACTCATCTACTACGTGAAAATGCTTCACTCCTGAGGCTTGTAACTGGATCCCTATAGTCTTTGAAGCTTATGACTAAACCACAATAGCATTTGGAGCTGACAAAACCTGACCATAATGAGGCGTAGTCATATCCTGACAGAAGCTCTATAGATGACTAACACATCCCCAAATATTTCATATCATCATGGAAATAGGAAAAAAACTTCCAATGTGTCCTCCCTTACCGCACTGATAACAAGTCATAGACATACTTCCAGCTACGACGGATGGTGCAGAGGAGTCTCGCTGCTGAGACCCACCTCCACCACTTTTGTGATGATCCTGCCACTTCTTCTTCTTCCCATGCATGCTATTGAATCTTCCACCTGATGGATGAGAAGAGGTGGAAAATCCAACCTTGCCTTCCATATTCATTTCTGTCATCATAGCTCTGCCTACCATCTCTGCATAGGTAGAAAGCTTCAACATAAACACCTACAATCTGAAATCCAGCCACAAAACCTACAAGTACTTATGAGCCTTCAATTGGTCATTATTCACCACATCCGGAGCAAAACAGACAAGATCAACAAAACAATTGGTGTACGCTGACACCAAACGCTCTCCCCGTTGTAAATATAGGAACTCTAGAGACTTATCCTGCATCAAATACTCTAAACAAAACTACTGAAAGAACATGGATTTAAAACCCCTAAAATCTAATCCCACATTCCTATATGCCTGGAACATAGAATACCACCATAGTTTTCCATAACCCTCATGTATGAATGTTGCACACTTCACCCTGATGTTCTCAGGTGTCTCCATAAAGTCGAAGATTTGATCGATCCTGTACAACTAGTCCTCCACCTCTTGAGGTTCCATCGTTCCTTTAATGGATGGTGGATTCTCGCATAAGAACTCCTAAAATCTATCTATCCCTATTCCATCTCCTGGTTGTACCTCAACCAATGCATTTTGAACTCGTGGTACATCTTAACCAACATCACGGACTGCCTGTGTAATCATATCGATGTGATTTTGATCTATAGGTGGGTTCCCTTGAGGAGTATTAGCTACACCTTCCCGAGGAACCCATGGAAGGCATCTCGAAGGCGTACTACTACACACCGAAACATAATAATGATCAGATAACTGAACAAATCTCAGTTCAAACTAGAAAACCCATAAGAAAAAACTGATATTTTTAAAACAAAAACCAACACTAGAGACACATATCCCAAAATCCCATGGAAACTTGAGTCTCGTTATGACAAGATCTGGCCAGACACTTATCATAATATACTTCTCAAGTGCTGATAATCCTATCTTCAGTCTAATAGATGTACCAATATATGAAATCTTGAGGACATACCTCCTTTGATACCAAACTATAACAAACCGACCTAGGTTTCCCTCAACCCAACACCCGACCCATTCTGTTACATACCCAAAGGGTGATCCCAATCCCCACGGGCTGATGAAAAGCACTCGAGCACCAGAAAACACAACAAAGGGAACAATTTCACCCAACCTGAACAACCACATGGCACACACACATATATATACAAAACAAGAAATAATAACAGAAGATGAAGAAGACATATATGCCATAACTATAAGAAAATAGTGGAAACAAACAACAAAAAAGTAGCTAAAAACTCTAAGACAAGTACAACTATAAAGGACTAAAAATAAAATAGCTAATCCAAATGATGGTAGGGACAGAATCCCACCATCTCACCACCAGCTACCCAACCGGCTGACATGAACCTTGCTGCCTCACTGCGGTGCCTTGCCTTTCCTTGCACTGGAATACAAACAAAGGTCTACGCACCACTGAAGAGGTGTGCATGGTTTGAGCCAAAATTATTATTAAGATCCCACCTAGGTTTTTCATAACCAATCTCTATATAAAAATCCATGTATTCTCATTTTAAATAAAACATGGCATGATAAGTAGTAAGACAGTTTTATAGAAAACATGGTAAACATTTTCCTTTTTCCACAATTCTAAAAAAAGTAGGTATATCAATTTAAAATCATATTTTCCATATCATTTTTACAAGAATAAACATGCATATTGAGGATAACTCATAAATCCAAGAAATATAAAATAGAATCACATGTATCACGACACCAAGGAATACTATAGGTCCAGGCCGCATACTACTAATACCACAATCAATCAATAAAGTGCACAAATTATGATCCTAGAACACAGTCCTAGGAAGTAGAGGAATACCCCATGAGTAAACCACCCAAAATGACAATATTAGTCCTTTAGAACAATGATCCTAAGAAACAGAGGAATACCCCATGAGTAAACCCCACAAAATTTCAATATCGGTCCCCTAGAACAATGGGCCTAGGAAACAGAGGAATTCCCAATACAAACCTCCTTGATAATCACAAAACAATGAATGATGGCCCCAAGATAAACCTTCCACCTAAGTACCCAAGGTAACCCATGTTATTTTTTCACAAACCATTTCAATGCTTTGAAACACCATTTTAAAACCATTTCACAAATTCTATTTCAATGCATTGAAAATACCCATTTTCTCTCCATTTATCAGTAACCAGGGAAAAATATTTTTTATAAAAAAACCTTTTCAACACTCACAAAAAAATCATTCCAATTTCAATATGCAAAACATTTTATAAAGCAAAACAATCAGGTTCATCAATATAGGCTAGAGACGGAACCACCTACCTCAAACTCGGGCCGCACATGCCCGTAACGGAAATACAAAATCAATGAAACCCAACAATGTCAACAAAGTTCCTATAATCAAATCCACATCAATATTTATTCAATTTATAATACAAGGGGTTGAAGGAAGAGAGAAAACCCACATACCTCAAAGACGAACACCCGCCGCACCACAACCAACGAAAGAAAAGGCCTCTAGAACGAGATGACATAATAGATCTAGGAAGAAACCAAGAAGAATTACCAAATTTAAACCAAGGGATCTGATAATGCAACCCTAAGGTGCTACTGTGATCAAAAGCAATGAAGAAATGGAAATAAAACTTACCTGGAGAGATGCACCATGATCAAAATGGAGATTGGAAATCAAAAAAATCGATTTGTAAGGGGTTGAGTCTCAAAAATGTGCCAGAATCACCTTAAGTCGAGATCCATGAAGAATCAGTGAAAGGACTAATACAAAAAATACGCACATGTATTTTAAAAACTGGACGTGGTCCATTACATGATGTGAAATCCAAGGTCACGATGTGTAGCCGCCACATCCCACATACACTGAAAAACCCATCACCTCAAATTAAAAACCCATCATTTAAACCATACATGACATGTGATCACCATTCACGATGTGTACCAGTTCACAACATGATATTTCCTTTCATGACTTGTATCCAACAACCACTACACGACGTGTAACATAGTTACATGGCGTGTAACTATTATATAGCCTGTAGAAAATACATAAAACAACTTCTAAAGATTTTAAACCAAAAGGGAACTTGTAGAGAGGAAAAAATTTACCCAATCAAGGTAATGGGATGTTTCATGCCACACCTCCCCTCAGTCATGATTCAAATCTCCCCATTTAACTAGGGTTTCATGTGCCTCTAATCTCCACCATATCTCTTGTAAATTTGTCCCATAGCACCTAAACATCTAGATAGGTGATTCCAGAACATTCTCACAATATCACAATTTCAGTAGGAAATTGAACTCATGCTAAATTTTGAATTGCTCCCCTCTTAGTTCCATTTTTATGTACTCTGGCTATACTCCACTTCCGCATGCACTCTCTATTATAGATGACTTCCTTCTTCCTGGTACTATCATCTCTTGGTAAACCAAATTCCAAAATTATGACTTGAATTATGTCTAATTTCAAGCTCTTCCTCCCTCTAGAATGTTCAATTATTTCTCCCCTTTTAGCACAATGCCCCTAAACCCTTAATCTCACGGGTCTCTACTTTTCCCCACTGTGGAAGGTTTGCGATGACACTTCAATAGAAAATATATCTCTATTTTAAGATACTGATGAATTAGATGATATATCCACATTGTCGAAACTCTAGATATTTTCATAAACTATTCAAGTGTCTGGTGCCACTATAATTGAAGGAATCTGTCTATTTTAAGTGACTACATAAAACTGTTCTCATAATTGTGATATCCAATTCCCTAAACTCAAATAAATATGCAGTTATATATATATTTATCTCACTTCATTTATGTTTTATTTAATTTATTACTATATTGGTTGTTTAAATCAAATTAATTTCCATATTACAGGTACCAAAACTATCACCCTTTATGTGTTTTAATTTGATCTATTTTTTATTTTATATTGATCAAAATTGGGATTGTTTTATAAAATTATTTTCAACTACTTAAAGTGATTCAAATAAATATTTTAGGCCTCTCTTTTGGGAATAATAATTAATTTTATGGTTTACATATCCTCTTTCTTATTTTCCTTTTCTATTCCCTTTTATGTTATTATTTACTTAAATATTTTGTTTGGAAATATTGATACAGTTGGGATTAGCAATGATTGTTTAGAATCATCTGTTAGTTTTTCCTCCACTTATGTATTAATCATAATTTATTTCATGGACTTCATTGATTTGTCTTAGATGCTTCTAATTCTAATGAAAAATCCTACCAGGTGTATTCCGTTGTTCATGTTGGTAGCTTCTGGTCCCACTCTATGTCATCGTATGCCCAATCCCTATCAGATTCAATTCATCCTCAACAACTATTATATTTTAAACTAGATTTCCATATTTTAGGTGTCAATATTGTTTTCATTTATTCTATTTTGATTTAATATATTAAATTTATCACTATTTTCTTTTATTACTATACTCTATGTAAATATTTTTATGATTTCCCCTATTCAATTGTCCATTTCTAATTTATTTTATTCCATTTAATACATCTAATTAAAATTTAACTTAAATATATTATAATACATTCTATTAACCATGTAAATTAATTTTTCAGTAATATCAATTCATTATGTGTGAACTGTTAGGTACTCTCCACCAAATAATTCTTTGTTTTCACTAAAAATAGATAATAAGACATATATTTTTACTCCATCAGTTAAGAATGCACCTTAATTCGTGTATAGTCTAGAATTATCGTGTGTTAACTATTAGGTATTCTCCACCAAAGTTGTCCATGTTTTCAATAAAAACATTTAATAATCCCATAAATCCATTAGTTAAGAATGCGACTTGATCTAAATATAATCCAAAACACTATGAAGCAAACCATGCTAAACATGACTTAAATACACTACCATAAATTGGAATAAGGGATGTACCTGCTTTTATCAGTGCTAAATAGAAAGAATTGATAAAAGATTCACCTTTATCAGTGCTAGCTAAAAACGCTAATAAAGGTGAAATTTATCATTGCTAAAAAAGTGCTAATAAAAGTGTATCCTTTATCAACATTTTCTTTAGAACTATTAAAGACATGTTTTATCATTGTTTTTTAGTGCTGATAAAGGGATATCTTTATCAGTGCTAAAAAAACACTGATAACGGTCAGTTTGATCAGAGTTTTCCATTTTAGCACTGATAAAAGTGATATTTATCAGTGGTTTTTGAAAAGTACAGATAAAATACTTATGGGTTATTATAAATTGAACTCTAATAGAACCCTTCCACCACTTTCCCCTCAAGCTTTTGTGGAACAAAAACTCTGTCGCCGCTTCCACCATTGCTGATGCTCTACATTCTCAACAAATCGATCTAAGGTATGTGTGGATTCATCTTGTTTATTGGGATTCATCACATTTCTTGATGAGAGAGAAAATTATTAATGGAGATATTTACCACAACATTAATTAAGGATTTTCTCCCAACATTAAAGAAGATCTAATTCTCAATATTAATGGATGAGAAAAGATGTTGACTTCATTAATTGGTGATTATGGACTTTGTTTCTATATAATAAGATGTAGTAACATATTTTAAAAGGGTTCCAACATGATGTAGCTGATAGGAGAGAACCGGGAAGGGGTTGTTGAGTTTGAGGTGGCCCGTGTGATATGACGACAACACAATTATCTTGTACATGTGGAGAGGTTCTTGGAAAATATGTTCAAGATGTCATCCCACTAGTGGAAATACGGGTTTTAACGTCGTCGTAATAACGTCGGTTTTCTAAAAACTGACGCGAATAGTATGTGCGGGGAATTTATGGCGTCGGTTTTACAAAAAACCGACGCCAAAAACAATTATCCGATGATGTTTCACGTCGGTTTTGTAACGCCCCGACCCTAGTTGCCTAGAGTCGGTGCATTATTACATAACATTGGCATGATCACAAGAAAGATCAAATCTCGAAAGACCGATTGGTTTAGTAGCCTTGGAAACACTAGATATATTCATAAGTTTTACATTACATCATAAAATGAAAAACTACTACAACAACATAATGTCTCCATAATCCACACTACTATCCCCTCATAATATCCCTGCAGGTCATTCATAATTTACTTCTTCACATCCTGGGGAAAAATAAAACATAGAAAAGGGGTGAGCTCAAATGCCCAGTAAGGATAACAATATAGCGGAAACTTTCATAAATAAGAATAAACATTTAAGGCAATGCATTACTAAAACAAAAGCCTTTTAAAATTGAACTTCAACATGGTATGGCAAAAGTAAAATGAAATAATGCCATTTACTTATTCACATGGATATTCTACTAATCGAATAATCACATGCAAAAATCAATAACCACTTTCATAATGTTGGAATGCATAATGCCAGACTATCATAACCACATAGCCAAGGCCTCGTGCCAAGACTACAAATAAGATTTTGTCAAGGCCTTGTGCCAAGACACTAGTTTGTCTCATGAGACCTACCGATGCATCGAGGAGCTATAGCGGGCTCCACCCGTCACTTATTAAGTCCAATGCATTCCCATATGAAAAGGTTTAAACATAACATAAACATTCGTATTAAAACTAGCATACGAAATGTCAATAATTTCACCATAAACTATGAATGGTATAAATATAGAACAACCTTAGTCAAACATATCACAAAACCTTCAATACAATATAGAAGTTTTGTATCATAATAAATCAACTTCAAATAATCTTAAAATCCATCAAAGGATGTTGACATAGATGAAATCAAAATTCTTTTTAAAGAAATATCACCTTTTATTTTGAAATCATTTAAGATCCATAAAAAATAAAACATTTTCTTTGAAAATATTCTTATAAGCTTGTAAGGGAAGTTTTGAAGATTTTATAACGACAGAAAATAACCGCACCCGCCGTATAAGTTAAAAAAAACATTCTTACCTCAATTCTGTCGAAAAGGTTAAAAAGGACCTTGTTTTGAAAACGACGGAAAGATTCCTTTATAAACCTCTTATAAAAGTCAAACAAGGGTATAAATGACTTTAAACCATATTCTTGTAAATAGTAAAAATGTTTTGAAATACATTTCGAAGAAACATGTATGTGGATGATAAAGAGATCCCAGTAGATTATTACGTATAAACAACCTTGGATAATGAAGAGGTTGTAAAGTAAACCCTTACCTTGTACTTTTCCTTGGTTGTGGTAGGTTAACCTCCTGTATAATGGTGAAATAATTGTTATTAAATTATACAAGAATCATATACATTAATATGATATCATATATGATCTTTTAATATTGATTTGATAATAATATCTTAGTATTATCGTTGTTTCGGGTGTTAACTTACTTGTTTTCTTTCATATGTTTTGTTACGTAAGACATGTTTGTAAAGGATAGGTTGTATATTATTCATATCCAGAATGATATCAAGTCCTTAAACATCATTTTTAAATCATAAAATGATAATTACGCTTTAATGGTTACGATGGAGAATGAATCTCATCGCGTTCGTGGAGACGGTAGTCCGTACGTACGCACGAGCGACAATATCATTCTTTTGATATTAAAATAATATATAAATGGATGGTATATCATATATACAGAATCATTAACATGTTATATTTATTATTTACATGAGTTACACATCATTATTATACCCATCCAAATAATATTATATTGAATAACAATTACACCACGACGTGGAGACGGTAAGCCGTACGTACGCACGTATGGTGACATGTTATTCAAAGGGTGGATAGAATACTGAATATGGTTGTACCATACTTATAATAACATCACAGTATATGTGAGATACTGGAGTTATTATTTCAGAATGGTAAGAACAAAGGAAGAAGAAGTGGAAGAAGAAATGAACTTAGAAAAGGGTGGTGAAATCATTACCTCTTCTTCGGGTTCTTCCTTTTGATTTGATCAAAAGGGCTCCTTAGGTTGGCTTTCTGATCAAACTAAGGCCTCTAGGTTGTATTGAGGGATGTTGGGAGAGTATTTGGGCAGAGTTTGGCCGAACCAAAAGGCTTTAGAGGTGTGAAGAAATGAGAAGGAGGAGTGCCCTTTTATAAGAGGGGTGAGGGGCACCTTTGGAAAAGCTAGAAATATTAATTTATAATAAATTCATATTCGGTTTCTAAAGGATCCAAAGTTGACTATTCAAAGGATGAGGTGGGGATAGGTCGAAAACAACTCATCCAATAGAATTTAGACAGGTTTGGGTACTTATATTAACCTTATCTTTAAGTATTAACTCTAAGTTAATTAGTTTCACTTTTACAATGTCTCTTTGTATTTTTATATTATATGGTTAATAGACTTACCATATACATACAAGCGACCCCCAAGTGGTCCATTAATGATTAACCTATCATAATATAAGTCTCTTGTCCGAACCTTATATTTTTAGGAATTTAATATCAATTAATAATATAATATTTGTTTTAAGAACTCTTTTATGTCAATTTTGACACTATTCAATAGTTGATTTTTGTGAAACTCATAACAGATTGATTACTTCGAACAAAGTCAATTAAATCAATACTAATATATCATATTATCCTAGAAAATTAGTGTAATTCATTAAAAGTTTCATATTATATTTATTTGGGTATTTATAATATCAATTATGTTAATTTTTTACTATTTTAGTAATTACTGCATCATCATTGTGTCATAAATAAAATAAATTATTTAATGTCTAAAAATTATAAATAAAACATCATTATATAGGAAATCTTTTTAGCTTTCTAATGAATATTTATAATCGAAAATCCAACATATATAACCCTATGTAACAATTGTTTTGCTAAAAGATATATGCTTGTGTCATTTTTGTATTCATTTTGACTTAATTAAAATAAAGTGTCATTATCACTTACAAGTGGATCCATGGGGTCCCAAAATTGACACAAAGATGCCCATGGTCGACCATGTATCAACCAATAGGGTTAAGACACGTTTTAGGGTAATTTTGTATTATTATAATATTATTTTTTTAACCCTTATTTACCGGATTTACCCTTTAACCATGGTAAATAAAATATTTACCGCAGTAATTATTCAAAATGTGTAAAAATAAAAGTTACCTATTTACACAATTTGAACATCCTGATTCCAAATATGGAATCCATTTTCCTAAATTCAAAACACAGAAGTGGCAGAAATTAATTTAAAATTAATTCCCGCTGTCAAAACAAAAAGCGTGTTTTTAAGAGATAATAACTATCAAAAGATTGACACTTGTTTATGTTCGGTTTAATTGTAAAATTATGTCCAATGATAAACATTAAATTGAATGGTAAAAATATATTCTAAATATACTTTAAAACCACTCAAATTCATAATTTATCACTATTAATTATTTTGATTAAAAAAGTTGTTTTTAATTAAAATTTAGAAATTTTCACTATTCATCAAAATATGAAAGTTATCCGAAATGTACCAAAATTTCACCCTAGGCTAATTTTGATATTCCGAATCCAAAAATGAAGTCCATTTTGAAATATAGAATATATATGATTTCAAAAATTAGGTATTACTATTCACAACGGCTAGTTTAATTAGTTGTGGTGTGTGTTAGAACTCGAGGTTGCGTACAACACACGCTATCGCATTATTCAAAGAGAAACGTACCGTAGAAGCTTGGGGTGTTACATTCTCCCCTCCTTCAAATAATTGCGTCCTCGCAATTTCTAGGGTATTACTGCATAAAAAGACTCGGGTGGTTCTTCATCATAAGTTCCTCGGGTTCCCACGTTGCCTCTTCCATCTTATGATTCCTCCACAAAAATTTTACCAGACGCGTCGTCCGGTTTCTCGTTACTTGTTCTCTCGTATCAAGAATCTTGATGGGCTCTTCGCAATAGGAAAGATCGGGTTCCAGTTCTAATTCCTCATAGGTGAGTACATGCGTTGGGTCAGGCATGTATTTCCTCAACAGAGATACGTGGAACACATCGTGAACTTTGGAGAGACTTGGCGGCATTGCCAATCGGTAAGCCACAGCCCCAATTCGTTCTAGAATTTCGAAAGGTCCGATGTACCTGGGACTCAATTTACCTTTCTTACCAAAACGTATGACTCCCTTCCATGGAGATACCTTCAGGAAAACATGATCACCGACTTGAAATTCCAAATCCTTCCTTCGATTATCGGCATAGCTCTTCTGCCTATTTTGAGCTGCTTTAATGTGATTTTGGATTACTTTCACCTTTTCCACCGTTTCCTCCACCAGCTCTGGGCCTACAAGTTTTCTTTCACCAACGTCATCCCAACAGGTTAGTGTACGACATCTCTTTCCGTATAACGCTTCATATGGTGCCATCTGTATACTCGAATGGAAGCTATTGTTATAGGAAAATTCTACCAGTGGTAAATATTGATCCCACATACCCTGAAAGTCAAGTGAGCAAGATCTCAACATGTCTTCTAAGGTCTGAATAGTCCGTTCTGATTGTCCGTCTGTCTGAGGGTGGTAAGCAGTGCTCAAATGAAGTTCAGTATCTAGGGATTTCTGAAGACTTTTCCAAAATCTTGAAGTAAAACGGGGATCACGATCAGAAACAATCGATAGGGGTACTCCATGAAGTCTCACAACTTCATTAATATATAGTCTTGCTAGACGTTCCAGGGGTAGATCTTCTCTTATAGCAAGAAAATGTGCTGACTTGGTAAGACGATCAACAATAACCCATATTGCATCGTTCCTTCTAGGAGTCTTCGGTAGCCCCATGACAAAGTCCATCGAAACATTGTCCCATTTCCACTCCGGTATGGGAAGAGGTTGCATGACTCCTCCAGGCTGTTGCCTTCCAGCTTTCACTTGTTGACAAACCATACATCTTGACACAAAATCAGCAATCTCCCTCTTCATGTTGTCCCACCAAAAATGTTCTTTCAAATCTCTATACATTTTGGTGCTCCCAGGGTGTATAGAGAAATTGGAACTATGAGAATCATCCAGCAATTCCCTTTTTAGATCAGGTATATTGGGAACACAAAGTCTCTTCCCGAATTTCAAAATTCCATCTTCATACACAAAGTCTCTCAATCTCCCATCATTCACAGCTTTAATCTTCTTCTGAAATTCTTCATCATCGGTCTGAGAACTCTTAATCCTTTCTAGTAAAGATGGTTTGGCAACCATTTGAAAAAGCATTGATGTTTCACCTTCCCTGGTTATTCCCATGTCCATCTTCACTAGATCCATGAAAATTGGATCCCTTTCAATTCTCATCATGTTCAGAACTCCATGGTCTTTTCTGCTCAAAGCATCTGCCACCTTGTTTGCCTTCCCCGATAATTGAATTAAGTTGAGCTACAGGGGGTGGATCTAAATAAGAATTAGGTGGTGACGATTCTGCTCTAAAAATAAGGTGTTCTTTATCATTATCATCAAGAATCGTAACCTCTTTCTTCTTACAATAAATCTTCGCATCATAGTCCGAAAGCCAGTCCATACCGAGGATTATATCAAACTCAATCATAGGTATGACGATGAAATCAGCAGATAAAGAAAATTTATGTGCTCTAATGGGGACTGATTCACAAAACTTTGTTGCAACGATACTTCCCTTAGGAGTTTTAACTGACAACTCCCTTATTAAATCAAATTGGAAATATCTAATTTTCTTAGCAAACTGGGAAGATATGAAACAATGCGATGATCCAGAATCAAATAATGCATTTGCTAAACTTGAGGAAACCATTAAATTACCTGCCACCACGTCTTTCGGAGCTTCTACCTCAGCAGTAGTGATAGCATAAGCCTGGCCTTGATCCCTTGGCCTTTTCTGAGGTAAGTTCTCCTGACGCTTAGGACATGCATTTGCATAATGCCCCATCTCCCTGCAATTGTAGCACTGAACGTTGGTAGCTTCCTTCTTCCCCTTGCAATCATGAGCTTGGTGGCCTTTTTCACCACACTTGTAACAGACTCCCATTCCCTTCAGGCAAGCACCGGGGTGTTTCTTCCCGCACTTACCACAAGATGGATATTCAACCTTTCCCTTCTTCCCCTTATTTCCATTCCCAGATTGATCAGCAGGTCTCTTCTTCTCTTGCTTTGCTTTAAAGTCATAAGACTTAGAGAATTCCTTTTCGGTCTTGATAGCACATGAGACAATGTCTTCGTACGATGAAAAGGATTGTGAGACTAATGCTCGACGGAGAAATGGTTTTAACCCATCAAAGAAACGATCAATCTTACTTCTTGGGTTGCGAATATAATCACCAGCGTACCTCGCTAACCTTGTAAAGTTAGCCTCATACTTTGTGACATTCTCATCCTCCTTTTGTCTCAGACTCAGAAATTGTCTTTCCATATCTGCTCGATGGTCGCGAGGAAAGTATTTTTCTAAAAACAGATCTTTGAACTCCCTCCATTCCATGTTTGATACTTCATCATCTTCCTTCATGTTTTGAATCAATGACCACCATTGATCAGCATCTCCAGTGAGGCGGTAAACTGCCATGGTAACTTTTTCCCTTTCACTACTCCCCAAAGCCTGAAATATTTTCTCTAAGGAAAATATCCATTGCTCAGCTACTAAGGGATTTGTACTCCCATTGAACGTTGGTGGTTGTTGTCTCATGAATCGATCTAACATTGATCCTCCACGCTGCGGATCAGGGTGCTCCATACGGGTAAGGTTATTATTCATAACCTGAGTAAGTTGTCCCAGTATGGTGATTAGCTGATCAGCACCAGTTGCATCACCAGCCCCACTATAATTATCTTGAGCAGGAGGGCAATCCCTACATGGAGTGCGTGCATTGATACGGTTTCCATTTCTTCCACTAGGCGCCATTTCTAAACAATGGCATAAACTAGATCAGTTTATGAATCAAAATAAAAAATCCCATACTTATAAAACACTTAACATAAATTGAACTATTTATGGATATAATCCATAATCATAAGAATGTTTTCTTTGAGGAAGTATATACTCATAATCCCTTCAAAATGATTTGTAAAGAAAATGAGAGTTATCCTAAGCATATCCCCCGGGAGTGTCGTAACCAAGAGTGCAGCAAGGCCCGTTGTCGTGCACCAGTTCCCGTTCGAGTCTAGCTCAAAGCGGTGTTTTCAGGTTTTACCCCTAGGTACATCTGTGCCAGAGCCGCCTCTACCTGCTCGTATCCAGACAGGGATTTATTGCTCGGAAAACTCACAAAATCTCTACAATACCAAAATTCTAGGAAGTTCTTCTATACTAATCCTCAAAGTTCATCTTAGGTCTACGTGCTCTAATCAGAGTTTATCTAAATCTAGCTTCCAAGGTTTGTACTAAACTTCCTCTGATACCAACTGTAACGCCCCGACCCCAGCTACCCAGAGTCGGTGCATTACTTCGTAACATTGGCATGATCACAAGAAAGATCAAATCTCGAAAGACCGATTGGTTTAGTAGCCTTGGAAACACTAGATATATTCATAAGTTTTACATTACATCATAAAATGAAAAACTACTACAACAACATAATGTCTCCATAATCCACACTACTATCCCCTCATAATATCCCTGCAGGTCATTCATAATTTACTTCTTCACATCCTGGGGAAAAATAAAACATAGAAAAGGGGTGAGCTCAAATGCCCAGTAAGGATAACAATATAGCGGAAACTTTCATAAATAAGAATAAACATTTAAGGCAATGCATTACTAAAACAAAAGCCTTTTAAAATTGAACTTCAACATGGTATGGCAAAAGTAAAATGAAATAATGCCATTTACTTATTCACATGGATATTCTACTAATCGAATAATCACATGCAAAAATCAATAACCACTTTCATAATGTTGGAATGCATAATGCCAGACTATCATAACCACATAGCCAAGGCCTCGTGCCAAGACTACAAATAAGATTTTGTCAAGGCCTTGTGCCAAGACACTAGTTTGTCTCATGAGACCTACCGATGCATCGAGGAGCTATAGCGGGCTCCACCCGTCACTTATTAAGTCCAATGCATTCCCATATGAAAAGGTTTAAACATAACATAAACATTCGTATTAAAACTAGCATACGAAATGTCAATAATTTCACCATAAACTATGAATGGTATAAATATAGCACAACCTTAGTCAAACATATCACAAAACCTTCAATACAATATAGAAGTTTTGTATCATAATAAATCAACTTCAAATAATCTTAAAATCCATCAAAGGATGTTGACATAGATGAAATCAAAATTCTTTTTAAAGAAATATCACCTTTTATTTTGAAATCATTTAAGATCCATAAAAAATAAAACATTTTCTTTGAAAATATTCTTATAAGCTTTTAAGGGAAGTTTTGAAGATTTTATAACGGCAGAAAATAACCGCACCCGCCGTATAAGTTAAAAAAAAACATTCTTACCTCAATTCTGTCGAAAAGGTTAAAAAGGACCTTGTTTTGAAAACGACGGAAAGATTCCTTTATAAACCTCTTATAAAAGTCAAACAAGGGTATAAATGACTTTAAACCATATTCTTGTAAATAGTAAAAATGTTTTGAAATACATTTCGAAGAAACATGGATGTGGATGATAAAGAGATCCCAGTAGATTATTACGTATAAACAACCTTGGATAATGAAGAGGTTGTAAAGTAAACCCTTACCTTGTACTTTTCCTTGGTTGTGGTAGGTTAACCTCCTGTATAATGGTGAAATAATTGTTATTAAATTATACAAGAATCATATACATTAATATGATATCATATATGATCTTTTAATATTGATTTGATAATAATATCTTAGTATTATCGTTGTTTCGGGTGTTAACTTACTTGTTTTCTTTCATATGTTTTGTTACGTAAGACATGTTTGTAAAGGATATGTTGTATATTATTCATATCCAGAATGATATCAAGTCCTTAAACATCATTTTTAAATCATAAAATGATAATTACGCTTTAATGGTTACGATGGAGAATGAATCTCATCGCGTTCGTGGAGACGGTAGTCCGTACGTACGCACGAGCGACAATATCATTCTTTTGATATTAAAATAATATATAAATGGATGGTATATCATATATACAGAATCATTAACATGTTATATTTATTATTTACATCAGTTACACATCATTATTATACCCATCCAAATAATATTATATTGAATAACAATTACACCACGACGTGGAGACGGTAAGCCGTACGTACGCACGTATGGTGACATGTTATTCAAAGGGTGGATAGAATACTGAATATGGTTGTACCATACTTATAATAACATCACAGTATATGTGAGATACTGGAGTTATTATTTCAGAATGGTAAGAACAAAGGAAGAAGAAGTGGAAGAAGAAATGAACTTAGAAAAGGGTGGTGAAATCATTACCTCTTCTTCGGGTTCTTCCTTTTGATTTGATCAAAAGGTCTCCTTAGGTTGGCTTTCTGATCAAACTAAGGCCTCTAGGTTGTATTGAGGGATGTTGGGAGAGTATTTGGGCAGAGTTTGGCCGAACCAAAAGGCTTTAGAGGTGTGAAGAAATGAGAAGGAGGAGTGCCCTTTTATAAGAGGGGTGAGGGGCACCTTTGGAAAAGCTAGAAATATTAATTTATAATAAATTCATATTCGGTTTCTAAAGGCTCCAAAGTTGACTATTCAAAGGATGAGGTGGGGATAGGTCGAAAACAACTCATCCAATAGAATTTAGACAGGTTTGGGTACTTATATTAACCTTATCTTTAAGTATTAACTCTAAGTTAATTAGTTTCACTTTTACAATGTCTCTTTGTATTTTTATATTATATGGTTAATAGACTTACCATATACATACAAGCGACCCCCAAGTGGTCCATTAATGATTAACCTATCATAATATAAGTCTCTTGTCCGAACCTTATATTTTTAGGAATTTAATATCAATTAATAATATAATATTTGTTTTAAGAACTCTTTTATGTCAATTTTGACACTATTCAATAGTTGATTTTTGTGAAACTCATAACAGATTGATTACTTCGAAAAAAGTCAATTAAATCAATACTAATATATCATATTATCCTAGAAAATTAGTGTAATTCATTAAAAGGTTCATATTATATTTATTTGGGTATTTATAATATCAATTATGTTAATTTTTTACTATTTTAGTAATTACTGCATCATCATTGTGTCATAAATAAAATAAATTATTTAATGTCTAAAAATTATAAATAAAACATCATTATGTAGGAAATCTTTTTAGCTTTCTAATGAATATTTATAATCGAAAATCCAACATATATAACCCTATGTAACAATTGTTTTGCTAAAAGATATATGCTTGTGTCATTTTTGTATTCATTTTGACTTAATTAAAATAAAGTGTCATTATCACTTACAAGTGGATCCATGGGGTCCCAAAATTGACACAAAGATGCCCATGGTCGACCATGTATCAACCAATAGGGTTAAGACACGTTTTAGGGTAATTTTGTATTATTATAATATTATTTTTTTAACCCTTATTTACCGGATTTACCCTTTAACCATGGTAAATAAAATATTTACCGCAGTAATTATTCAAAATGTGTAAAAATAAAAGTTACCTATTTACACAATTTGAACATCCTGATTCCAAATATGGAATCCATTTTCCTAAATTCAAAACACAGAAGTGGCAGAAATTAATTTAAAATTAATTCCCGCTGTCAAAACAAAAAGCGTGTTTTTAAGAGATAATAACTATCAAAAGATTGACACTTGTTTATGTTCGGTTTAATTGTAAAATTATGTCCAATGATAAACATTAAATTGAATGGTAAAAATATATTCTAAATATACTTTAAAACCACTCAAATTCATAATTTATCACTATTAATTATTTTGATTAAAAAAGTTGTTTTTAATTAAAATTTAGAAATTTTCACTATTCATCAAAATATGAAAGTTATCCGAAATGTACCAAAATTTCACCCTAGGCTAATTTTGATATTCCGAATCCAAAAATGAAGTCCATTTTGAAATATAGAATATATATGATTTCAAAAATTAGGTATTACTATTCACAACGGCTAGTTTAATTAGTTGTGGTGTGTGTTAGAACTCGAGGTTGCGTACAACACACGCTATCGCATTATTCAAAGGGAAACGTACCGTAGAAGCTTGGGGTGTTACAGGTTTTCAAGAAACCGACACCGATAATAATAATAAACATATTTTCCGCGTCGGTTTTTAATAAAACCGACGCGAAAAATAATTTTAAAAAAAAATTTCGCCGTCGGTTTTTATTCCCATAAATTAATGTACTCTTCAATATTTTAGACACATGCAACATCGAAATATTGCAACTATGTAAAATGAACTAATAAATTTTAAAAGAATGATATTATAATTAAATTATAATATCAATATAACACACATGTATATAATATGAAAATAAACTGTTTACTCTATTTGTAAACGTGTTTCATATCTGATATCTTTTATCTGATTATCAATAGTTTTTATGGAATATGTTTTTGTTTACAATTTATCTGATGGATATTTAAATGTTTATATGTTTTAATATATTCATAAATTATATTATGATATCAGGTATTAATGGATCATAATTGGATTTATTTACGAAGAACTAATAGTGAATATGAAAAAGGAGTTGATAATTTTTTGGAATTTTCTAAACTACATATTCAAAATATTGATTTAATTTTCTGTCCATGTGTGAAGTGTGTAAATATGAGATAGTTAAACTCCAAAGAAATCAAGGATCATCTCATTTGTTATGGTTTTAGCCTTAATTATACTCATTGGATCTTGCATGGTGAAAGAACTGAGAATTCAACATCCAATGTTGATGACGATATTCATAATGAGGCAGAGGATCGTATTGAAGAATTAATTCATGATTTAGGTGTTGGAACCATCGAAAAAACACCAACTGTTGAACGATTGTATGGAGATTCTGAGAAACCATTATTCCCAGGTTGCAGTAAATATACATTGTTATCAGCAGTTTTGAGATTAGTTAACTTAAAAGCAAAAAATGGGTGGAGTGATAAAAGTTTCTCCAGTTTACTTGAGCTTTTAAAAGAGCTACTTCCAGAAGGCAATGGTCTTCTAGATTCCAATTATGAGGCGAAGAAAATATTATGCCCAATGGGATTGTGGTATAAAAAGATACATGCTTGTCCCAATGATTGTGTACTGTATAGGAAAGAAAATGAACATTTATCAAGTTGTCCTACATGTGGGACATCGCGCTATAAGATGAATGAGAAAGTCAACTCAGATTCATTCTCAGGTGATGTCATGTAACCTTATGAAAAATCAATTTTTTAATTTCCAATGATATCATCCAATATTTTTTGCATACAATTCTGATAATTCAATTATGATTTATTTTTAGGTACCAGAATAAAAACTCCAGCTAAATCAATTTGGTACCTTCCAATAATTCCTCGTTTGAAGCGTCTATTTGAAAATTCAATTGATACAAAAAGGTTAAGATGACATTCAGATGAGCGCATCTCTGATGGTAACTTACGTCATCCTGCCGATTCACCACAGTGGAAGAGTTTTGATAAAAAATTTCATGATTTTGGAAGTGAAGTTAGAAATCTCAGAATGGGATTGTGTACTGATGGAATGAATCCATATCGGAGCCTCAGTAGCCAACATAGTTCATGGCCTATTTTGCTGGTACTTTACAACTTGTCTCCACATCTATGTATGAAGAAAAAATATGTTATGATGAGCTTGATGATTTCTGGACCAAAACAGCCGAGAAATGATATTGATGTGTATCTTACACCATTGATTGATGATTTAAAACTGCTATGGGAGGAAGGTGTTAAAGTTTTCGATGCATACAAGAAAGAGTATTTTCTTTTGCGTGCTATGATAATGTTCACTATAAATGACTTTCCTGCATATGGAAACTTATCTGGATATAGTGTTAAGGGACATAAAGCATGTCCAATTTGTGAAGAACAAACTTCATATTATCAATTGCATAATGAAAGAAAGACAGTGTACATGGGACATCAAAGATTTTTGCGAATTGATCATCCTTATCGTAGATTGAAAAAAGCATTTAACGGTTTACAAGAATACAACCTCCCCCCTCAACAATTGTCAGCTGAAGAATATTATGACAGAGTGAAAGATATTGATTCGACATTTGGAAAGAGAAAAAGTTCTGGTTTACAAAAACATATCTGGAAGAAGCAGTTTATTTTTTCTGAACTACCTTATTAGAGATTTTTAGAGATAAAACATAACATTGATGTTATGCATGTTGAGAAAAACATATGTGATAGTTTGATTGGAACTTTGTTAGACATAAAAGGAAATAA
The DNA here is from genome assembly GCA_963277665.1 of Viscum album. Classification (NCBI taxonomy): domain Eukaryota; kingdom Viridiplantae; phylum Streptophyta; class Magnoliopsida; order Santalales; family Viscaceae; genus Viscum; species Viscum album. The sequence continues at coordinate 1,364,204,763 of OY728151.1, read as the reverse complement.
AAAAGATGGATTACATGCTAGATTGGACTTGATATTAATGAGAATATGTTTGGAGTTAGCTCCCGCTGTGAAAGGAAATAGAACATATTTACCTCCGGCTTGTCACACATTAAGCAAGATTGAAAAGATGAATTTTTGTCAGTGTCTTCATGGTATTAAAGTACCCAGCAGTTTTTCTTCAAATGTGAATAATTTTGTGTCATTGAAGGATTGTAAATTAATAGGTATGAAATCACATGATTTCCATGTGTTGATGCAACAAATTCTACCAGTAGCAGTGCGTGGTATATTACCGAAAGCTGTCAGAAAGACAATCATTAGGTTATGTAATTTCTTTAAATCCATTTGTAGCAAAGTCGTTGATCCAAATTTGTTAGATGTGTTGGAGAATGAAGCAACTCTTATTCTTTTTCAACTAGAAATATATTTCCCACCCACATTTTTTGATATAATGGTTCATCTATTGATTCATTTGGTGCGTGAGATAAGAATATGTGGGCCTATTTATTTAAGATGGATGTATCCTTTTGAAAGATATATGAAAATTTTGAAAGGATATGTTAAAAATCCTTATCGACCAGAGGCCTCTATTGTTCAAAAATATGTATCAGAAGAGGTGATTGAGTTCTGTACTGATTATTTGAATGAGGTGGAGCATATTGGTCTCCCTGTATCTCGACATATGACAGTTGATAGAGAAGGTAGAGGTGTTCGAGGCTTAAAGGTAAAGTTCATTCCATGTGATGAAGTGATGTAAGCAAATTTATACATTTTGAACAACACAGATGAGGTTCAACCATATATATCCTCACATATTGCTGAATTAAAGTTACGATATCAGAAAAGAAATGAAAAGTGGTTGATGATTGAGCATAACAAGACATTTGTTTCATGGTTTAAAGATAAAGTCACCCCAGATATATTTGTATCATAAACATTGAAGTGGTTAGCAGGGGGACCATCTCTTAATGTGATCACTTGGTCTGGTTTTGATATCAATGGCTACACATTTTACACAAAAAACCTAGATGAAAAGAGCACCGTTCAGAATAGTGGTGTGATGGTATTCGCTGAAGCAGTGTATTTTTCGAGTGCCAAAGATAAAAACCCAATTTCTGCATCAACGTCATATTTTGGAGTTATTGAAGACATATGGGAAATTGATTATATTAAATTTCGAGTCACTATTTTTAAGTGTAATTGGGTTGATAGTAATAGTGGCATGAAACATGATGAATATGGGTTTAAACTGGTTGATTTGAAAAGATTTAATCACAATGAGCGACACATGCAAAACAAGTATTTTATGTCATTGATCCGTCGAATGACCAGTGGTCAATTGTTTTGCAAGGGAAAAGATACCATTTGGGTGATGAGGATGATTCTGATGATGCTAGTGATTTACATGAGCCTTATTCATCTATTACACAATTTTCAGATGATTACAATGAATATAAGACATACATAGTGCATGCAGTACGTACTGATCATGATGAAGGCATGTGACAAAACACCAAATTAGTCTCCTAATTTTTCTGGTAAATATTTATATTTTTTGTCTATTTTTAAAACTTACAAATGCATGCCTCTATTTTTACATATTTATTTTTATCTTCCTTGTTTCTAATTATTCAGTTTTCTAATGATATGTAGGTACACAAAATTTTATTACACTTTCTAGTAGCAATGTCAGATACAGATAGAGAGGAGCAGTTACCGAGGTATATCTATTTTGACATATTATTAAATATTCAGTAATATACTTATTTAATGAAATAAAACTGTTAATTTACAATTTTTTTTTGTAGGACTACTGATGCATCCTCGGAAGAGGAGACTTCTCCAGTTACTACTCAAAAATCAAGTTCTCTAGTTGGTAAACGTGGTATTACATGTTTACCAAAACTATCACTTTCTCGTGATGATAACAAAGCATACATCCGTTTTGATGATAATAATAATGCAGTTGGCCCAAATGCAGTTCAGTTTGTCAGTTATATAGCGATGCAGAGCCGTTGCAGGATTAATATTTTATATCCTGATTGGAAGTCAGTGGACAGGATGGAAAAATAACAGCTTTGGGAGGTCGTGACGGTAAAATATCTTTATTTATTTATTTTATCTCATTTTTTAATATTATATAGTATAAATGACATATTTAATTTTTTCAATTACAGATGACATTCAATTTTGAGGAAACCAAAGAAATTAGGAAAAGACATCTCTCTTTAGCGGCGGTTCGATGAAGAGATTTTAAAACCAAACTGACAAAAAATTATGTTTTTGGAAAGAGAAGGTTTGAAAGCCCATGTCTTAAGTATCCATATATAGATGAAGAAACATGGAAGCAATTTGTTGACAGTCGTCAGGAAGAGAAATTTCAGGTATTGTAATTGTTTTATATTTTAAAATTTATGCTATATTTTCCTTATTACTTAGTAGTTTATTTTTATGTAACAGGCCTCCAAGAGATCTCACCAGGAGATCCAATTGCAAAACGTATACCCTCATACTTTATCACATGGAGGGTACTCGTATTTGGAGCATAAAATGATTGAAGAAAAATTTGAAGCATTAAGAGCTCGATCAAGTAGTGGTTCAGAAGAGGTCCAGTATGGTCCTCCATCTCCTCCCACTCACCATGAGAAATGGAAACGAGCAAGAAGAAAAAAAAATGAACAATATCTTATAGACGAAGCTCATCAAGTGGCTGATAGAATTGTAAGTAAATATTATTTATTTGTTAACAGTTTTCCTTTTTTATAATTTAAAAACACTAATATAACTTTTTTATTTTTCATTTCAGGATGAACTTCAGGAGCAAGAGACACATGGCTCTTTTATCCCCGAGGGTAGGATGGATATCCTAGCCACTGCTTTGGGAAAGGCAGAACACCCCGGCCGTGTTAGAGGATATCAGGAGGGTGTTAGTATTCGGAAGGTTTTTGGTAAGAGTAAGCAATCAAGAGACCCAGAAATCGAATCCTTAAAAGAAGAGCTGCATAATATGAAACGGTCTATGGGTGATCAAATTCAAGCAGCAGTACAAAAGACTTTATTAGAACACTTGGCAAGACAGTCACAGTTTGCTCAGCCTTCCGAGGTATATTATTTACTTGTCATCAATTTTTCTTTTTTATAAATTATAAATACTGATATAACTTTTTCATTTTTCAACATTCTCAGCCTACTCACTCGGACTACCCTGCCTCATCTGCTTACCCAGCCCCGTCTGGGCAGCCTTCCGAGGTATATTATTTACTTGTCATCAATTTTTCTATTTTATAAATTATAAACACTAATATAACATTTTCATTTTTCAACATTCTCAGTCTACTCACCCGGACTACCCTGCCCCATCTGCTTACCCTTCCCCATCTGCGCAACCTTTTGAGGTATATTATTTTATTTTATTTTTAATCAATTTTTCTATGTTATAAATTTTAAACACTAATATACCCTTTTCATTTTTCTGCCTTCTCAGCCTCCTCACCCAGACTACCCTACCCCACCTGCTAACTTTGAGCCTCCACCTCCCTCAGATCAAGCCTTATATTGTGAGTTGTTTGCGGGAGATCCTCATGTACATATTATTGCGTTAGGACAGGTGTATTTTTTGGGGGACTCGGTACATCATCAGCCTATGCAGATGGGTCAGGTTAGAGTATCAGTACTTGTTATTATAGATCCTACTGCTCTACTACCATTTCCTACTGTGGAGATCACCAGTTTTGGGGAAAGTATGGACCATTTTTTACTTTGGCCAACTGCCCTTATTCTTTATATTTCACTTGAGGTATGTGTTTTTTTAAATATTAATTACAAATGATTCCAAATTAATTATAATGTTTTCTTTTGAAAGCAAAAGAAACTGTACAAATGCAACAAAATGTTCAGGAACAGTCGGCTGTAGATACTTCTGATATTTCTTATGGGTTGAAAAGATTATCTGAGTCCTCTTCTTCCTTGAATTTTATCTATGATTTTCGGATGACGCCCGATATATGTGGAAGAAATTATCAATTGAGAATACTGAAAGAAGATATCATGAATTTAGTTAATTTTGAAGAGATCGGGCTGAATGTGGTGCAGTTGTTTTCTATGTAAGTAAATTGACGTTTGAATTGCTATTTCTTTAATAAAAGATTGTTATGTCATTGACTAACTATATTTTCTTTTTAAATTAGGTATCTACATAGGATTCTTTTACAAAATGAAACTACCAGAATTTACAGTTTTATAGATCCAGAGTACATTTCCTTGGAAGTCAAACATGTGAAGAATGATGAAAGAGTTCAATATATATCTGAGAGATTATCACAAAAAGAGATTCAATGTTGGTTTTTTCCATTTCTTGATAAGTAAGAAAATCAACATAATTTTGAACTAATGATCATTATAATGTCATTAATTGTGAACTTTTTTTATTCTAGGGGGCATTGGATGTTAGGCGTATTTTTCCCAAATGAATGCACCTTATATTGGTTTTGCTCTTTATTAGGAAAAGTGTGTAAACCATTTTCCAACTTATTAAACAGGTAAGTTGTTTTTTATTTTTATAAGTTTGTTATGTTTAATTTTAATTATTTACACAAGTTTTATTAGTTATTATATAAAAAATGCAGTTCATGGAAACATTTTACAAAGGAAAAGAAACCAACGAAAATCAAATATGTGGACGTACAGGTAATTAGTTTTTATATTTTTGTTATATATTGGTTTTTATTATTAGTTAAATGTTTTATAACTGCAGTGTCATCATCAAAATGGAAATGTTGAATGTGGTTATTATATTCTACGATTTATGTACGAGATAATCACAACTAGGGAAACTACTGACTTTCATAAGGTTAGTTGTATTAATCTTTTTATATATTTTCTGCCACTTTTTTCTATTTATTAATTTCATATCATTCAATATTATTGTAGGCATTCAATGATTCACAGTCTTATTCCCAATCTGATATGATTCATATTCAATCTACTTTTTCAAACTTTTTGTTAAGTCTGATTAAGATTTGAGGTATGTATATTGATTAAGATTTGAGGTATGTATATTCTAATATTTCAGGTACATGTATTTTAATTCTACTTTACTTTGAGTTCTCTCAAGTGCCTCTACAAAAATACTGTTTGATTGTTTTTGTATACTGTGCTTTTTTTCAGGGGTTTCAATTATTTTGGAAGTGAAATTGTAATTATTTTACAAAAAAAAAAATTTATTTATGGCGTCGGTTATTTTCAAAACCGACGCTGAAAGTTTTTTTGAAAAAAATGACTTATGGCGTCGGTTTTATCTAAAATCGACGCCGAAGAACCGATTTTCGGCATCGTTTTTATAGAAAACTGACGCCGAAAACCGAGTCCATTGGATTTTCGGCGTCGGTTTTCTATAAAACCGACGCCGAAACTCATAAGAAAATTATTTTTGGCATCGGTTTTGAAAAACCGACGCGAAAACTCTATTTTTAACGTCGCCTTTAAAGAGTCGGTTTATAACCGACATCAAAAACCAATAAAAACCGACGTTAATAAGTGTTTTTGCACTAGTGTCCACAGAGAGCAGGAAGGGGGATACCGCATCGATAGTAGCATGTACAACATGTCAGCATTAAACAGGTGTAGAGAAGCAACAACACAATCAATGATCAGGGCCATGTATCGAAAGTCTTCCTGATAATGGTGATCGGGTGGCATTTATTGGTTCATGATCAGCGGTACATCATGATGAAAAGACCATGATAAAGAAATCATTCGGGTGTCACAAGATATTTCAAGGTTGAAACATGTTTGGATAACGATATTTGAGGTAGTGATGTTTCATCAACAAAAGCATGATGTTTTTTCACATATTGATCTTTCGATACATGGCATTGGAAATATGTTTTTCAGAGAAAATATAGAGGCGTCTCAGAGTGTGGATTTCAAATAGGTTTTCTATTCTTTGTCATTTGTAATTCAATTTTGGGAAATACTTGGATTCTTTGTTAGAGTTTGTGCCCTAGAACCAACTATTTGTACTTTGATTACATGAATATTTGATGTATTAAATATTAAATTAAACATCTTATTACATATTGTTCATTATTATACATGACCATAATGTAATAATGTCCTAGAGTATTTTTCACATTAATAAGGTCATAGTAGTTCCCCACTATGATGAGAACCTTAAAGTGCTATGAAAATATCCTTAATACAGTTATGTGATTGGATAACATACAATGATGGGACACACAGTATATATACTATCAGGTGTGAGTACTCATAAGCATATGAGACTTCTTCTCATGAAGTTTACATTTAGTAATCTCCAAGATGTAGGATTATGAGAATAGACCCACCAGTATGAATTCTTCATGTTTTGGTGCCATCAGATATTCCTATCTGCACGCATATATAATGGTCCTTATACTTTAAGATTATTATTAATTCATGTCACGACTCACTCACTTAGATTTTCTAATGAAAATCATCACGCCATATGTTAGCGGGAAGTAGGGTACATTGGGTGTGTCACAAATGACTTGTTATTAATGGATAATTAAAGAAAGGATTTGTACCTTCCATATTTATGGAAGTTGATATCTCGACCCTTTGATTGAAATAGAATTGTCTCCCTAAATTCCATGGGTATGGTGTAATTATGAGTTTATTTCAAATTGTCAAATAATGATGTATCAAGCATATAGGTTGATGACACCATCATGAAACCTTCTTGATGAGATTATGTGATAAAGGGATTATATTAAATAGTGAGAGTTCATATATAGTTGTCATCATTGCAACTTTAAGTTCTTTCTTTTAGGTGTTTTGACCCATTACTAGATATTAATCTTGGACTTTAGGCAAGTCCGCCTAATGCCAATGAGAAAGAAACCTACAGGGTCACACACTAAGTGTTTCTAGTGGTCTCGATTAAATTTTATTTGAATTTAATTTATGGAATAAATATTATTCTCAAGACCAAGGAATAATTTTATTTAAGTTATATTGATCGCATAAACTAAATAAATATTTATTCACTTTATTATGAATAATATATATATATTTATTTTTTTGAATATTTAATAAATATTTGTTTTCTAGTTTTTGAATAAAATATTTATTTAAGAGAATAAAATATTTATTCAGGTGTTTAATAAATACAAGAGGAGTTTGAACAGACCAAGATCGTGTCTGATGATAAAATAATTGTTTATGAGTTAGTAAATATTATTTATCCATTTTGTGTAAGTTAGCGCACCATAAAATAATAATACTGTTATTATTATTATGTGGCATGGGATTTAATTAATGGTTATAATTATATTTAATGGCTCTTATGCAATTATTATTTTTAACTGAAATCCAAGATCTATAAATAGACACCTATGTCTATTATGTAATTCATTTGAAACTAGTTCTAAGTTTGGGTATAGAGAATTGTTGCGCACAACGAATTCTCTCTCGAATCCTCCTCCTCTCTCCCTCTCATGAACTAGAAACCCAAGAGATAATTTTTTCTAGACCTAAGAACGGGTGATCAATAATGAACAATGTAGGATATTCAATTCTTCATGCTAGAACCTGAAGAACAAGCAGTATTTCTCAGAGACCATTGAAGCATGTGTGAATCACCACAAGAGGGATTCTACTCTTGGGTCCTCACAAGTGCAATGAAGAAAATCCAGAAGGGCCTTTTCAGACAATCAAAAATCATCAATGAAGAAAGTTCCTAAACCCAGGTATTTATTTCTTCAGATATTAAATAAATTAATTATAAATTTGATGTGAAAGATCATCGCTCTTGGTTTCAGAAAACGATTATTCAAATAAATTTTAATATATCACCCACCACCGCACGCTTTCGATACACCCAGAACCAACAAGTGGTATCAGAGTGGTCACGTGTAGATTTATAATTATTTATTTTATTGTTGATATATGCACAATTTTGGTTAGATTTTATTTTATGTTATTCATTCTTTAATCCAATTTGGATTAACATGTTATCGATATATTAATCATGTTTGTTCAATGTTTCATTTTATTAAAGGTTTAAGAACAAATGAAGAATGACTAGAAATTCCCTTAGGAAGTTCCAAATCATTGGTTTGTAAAACTAGGTTACACAACGTGCGGCCGGAGCACACACTGTATACCCATGTGCAATGTATCAAGATGCACTGAGTAATTAATCACACGCGGTGCTTTTATTGCACACCATGTGTTTACCGGGCCAACCTGACACATGAAAATTGGATACAGGGTGTGTAATTGGCATGTACACACCATGTAGTCTGGCCGAGTCAACTCACCAAAGCCCCAAACACATGACTTGGATATACGAAAACTGAGGTACATGGTGTGTAGATGTATATACATGCCGTGTAGTCTCTCATTAATGGAAAAAATTAAAATTACATTAAATTTGAAATTGCAGCATTAAAACCTTATTTTATTAATTAGCACACCATTGTGTGTTTGACAATTTAATAATGGTTTTAAAGACTTTTCAAATGCTCAATTAATTTATTGTAATTAATATATCATTATTGGTTTTACCGTTTATTTTCCATGAATGGCATTAATGATGGGTATCTCCAAATAAGATCAGATTATCATTTAGATGAAAGGAAATTAATTAATTAATTAATTAATTAATTAATGTAAGCATATTTATCTTAAATAATAAAAGAACGAATAAATGAATGCTAGACATTTACTTTTTCATATTCGTTGCATGTGTGACTGTTATTGAGCTTGACCAAGACCTATGTATGTGTTGGAATTTATTTAATTAGATTTATTTCATGGTTTTGCAATTATTTAATATTAAATTAAAAGATGGCCTACGAGTCATCCCTCCCCCCATTAATATGTAGGACTTACATGTCCAAGGATATTTATGTAATTCCCTTTAACTAATCTTTTGGTTTCCCTCTCCAGAGTGTGATTAATAAATATTTGTAATTAATGGAGCATCCCAAGGTGCATGGGTATGGTTTGAGATAGAACTATAATGATTCCAACTCATTGATACATAGGTGGACATGTGGAATGATTTATCTCATGACAAGTTTGACATAATGAGTTATTTCCCCAAGATCATAGGTTGATTTAATGTTCACTCATTAAATCAACCATTAGATAAGATCATGATTAGAGCATTTAATTAATTAATTATTTTCTGTCTAATGCATTAAAATTATATTTATTGATGGAATACCACGATCACGTAAATGAATTAATTAAAATTCTAAAGACAAAATTTAAATAAATTGATTATGCGTAAATGTTTTATCCAAACATGGTTAATTAAGTAAACATCTACTTAAATATTAACAAGACATGTAAAAGATAAAACAAGATAAAAATTTATGCATAATAAAATAAAATCCCTCAATCTAAAATTAAGTCAAACTAAGCATTCCATTACTTTATTAGGAATAAAACTCAATAGAACTATGTGTTTGACCAACCCTTGTTGGGACACTTAATTTATAAGGGGAGTTATTAGAAAAGTTTCTGGTTGAATTAAACATTTTACATCAAGAGGATTAGCCCTTGCTATACTTGGTGTAATTTGGAGGCAAGTGTTAAGAAAATCCAAGTCAGGATTTCTAGATTGAGGAGTCCACTCAATGGATCAAGGAGCTGCAAGCCCGTAGTTGGAAAAGACTTGCCTACCTAAATACCTTCAAAATAGCTTGAACAACCATTTTTGGGGTTATGTGAAGATGAAAATGGATCCTTTATACTAGAATATCTTAATAACTAGAAATTACAAGTTCAATGGTGAGTGTTATTGGGACTTGATAAAATAGTGAGATATTTAATAAAATCAATTAATTATTTCTCACAAAATTTGTAATTAAGAAAAGTACTAACAACGTGCTCTTTTAATTGTAGAATAAAATGACAAGATCACTATCCCTATGATCAATATTGGATAAATAAAATCTCTTCACTGGAATTAACTTCTAGGATTGGTTTAGATGCCTTTAGGTTGGCCTACATCATGAACGGAAATCTTACATGCTATAATACTCAATGCCCGATCCACCTACTCAAGAGGTGAGCGATGAAGATTTCCTAGTATACAAAAAACATATGAAAGACATAGTCTATGTTCAATGTTTGATGCTTTAATCTATGTCTAGTGAACTCATGAAGTCTCATGAAAACATGGATGTGTATAGAATTCTTGATCACCTCCGTGGTCTTTACCAGGAGAGAGCTAGATAGGAACAATTTGAGATTTCCAAGGTGATCTTTCAATGTAAGCTCAGATAGGGTTCCCCAGCTGGGCCTCACGTAGTCAAGCTCATTGGATACATTGAGTGTCTATAGGTTCTAAGGTTTAAAACTACCCAAGAACTAGGCACCAATATCATTGTGGTGTCACTCCCTCAAATCTTCTCTAGTTTTGTTGTGAATTTTAATATGAACAACATTGAGAAGTCTATGAAAAATCTTATTGTCCTCCTTCACCAAGTAGATAAAGATATGAAGCACGAAAATACTTTTGTCCTTAGAGTGAAAAAATATAAAGGGAAAGAAAAGATATTTAATCCCAAAACTTCTTCACACCCTTATAAGAAGAAGAAGATCAAATGGGAATTAAGGGAACAAGATGTTATTTGTTTCACATGTGGAAAGAAGGGCCACTAGAAGAAAAATTGCACCTAGCTAATGAAATAAGGGGAAGCTTCAGATGCATTTGTTATCAAGTGAAATTTATGTATTTATAAAAATTAAGTATCATATACAGATTTTGGTGATCAAATATATATATTCAAATATAAAAAATTAAGTATATTTAGAAAAATTTATTGAGGGGAGGTAGATCTATGAGCAACCAACAGAGCTAAACTTACTGTTGTTGCTATCAGGGACTACCACCTCACATTGCTGACTAGAATGATATTGGTTTTAAAGGGTTGTTATTATGTGTCTTCAGTTACCAAAAACTTTATTTCTATATCCATACTATATACAGATAGATTCATTTTCAAATTTATAAATAAATGTTTCTTCTTTTATAAATATAGCATTTGTTATGGTAAGATACATTTACATAATGGTATTTACGTGTTGGATTACATGAACAATGTAATGGAAAATGATAAAAAGTTACTTCATATAACTCATACCACGCCATACTTTAGAATCACCAGGTAGGTAATATAAATGAAAAATTCTTGACAAAATTACATTAAGATGGATATTTATATTCTTTTGAACTAAAAACACTTGGTTTATGTCACACATGTTTCCGAGGAAAAATGACCAGAGCCCTATTTAGTGGGAATGGTGAAAGGGATAAATAGATTCTTAAATTAGTTCATATCGATGTGTGTGGACCATTTACTATTAAAACAAGGGGTGGATGGGTAGGTACTCATGCTTCATAACTTTTACTAATGATTTTAGTAGATATGGATATATTTAATTAATGAGGTATAAGTTGTATTCTTTTGATAAATTCAAGGAATACAAGAATGAATTTGAGAACCATCTTGTTAGGAAGATTAAGAAACTCCACTAAGACCAAGGTAGAGAATATATTAATCAAGAATTCATTGATTACTTATGGGAGTTTAGGATCCTATCCCAACTCACACCTCCTTACATGCCTTAGTGGAATGGTGTAAGTGAAAGGAGGAACCACACCTTGATGGACATGGTGAGATCAATGATGAGTCATGTAAGTCTTCCATTATCCTTTTGGGGATATGTGTTACAAAAAAATACATACATACTAAAACAAGTACCAACTAAATTGATAAATGGTATTTCATATGAATTTTGGAGTGGAAGAAAAACCATGTTATCAAATTTACATGTGTAGGGAAGTGAAGAATTTGTTAATGCTTCTTTGGGTAACAAACTTGCACCCCAAGGAACAAAGTATAACTTTATAGGATACCCAAAAGAAACAAGGGGATATTACCTATATGAACCGTTCTAAAAAAGGTTCTAGTGGAAAGACAATCCATATTCCTTGAGAGGGATAACATATCCAAAAGAGATATTGGGATCGAGATAAAATTTGATGAAGTTATGGCTCAAGACACATAAGAGTTGGTACATGATCAAATTCTATAAATCCCCATGGAAGAAGAAACTATTCTAGAGAAACAAGAACTGCGTAGGAGTACAAGAGATGTTAGAGAACCATAATGGTATGGTTTTCTAGTTACCAAATATGGTGACTCATTATTAGTTGACAATAATGATCCTCTAGCCTACAAGGAAGCAGTAAGTGGAAAATATGTTTCCAAGTGGAAAGAGGCAATGAATTCTGAAATGGATTCCATGTACCAAAAACAAGTCTAGATTTTAGTAGATTATCCAGTGGATGTAAATCCTATTGGTTGAAAATGGGTATTCAAGAAGAAATTGGACATAGAAGGACAAGTTAGTACCTATAAGGCACAACTGGTTATAAAAGGGTTTAAATAGCATCAAGGTATTGACAACGATGAAACCTTTTCACCAGTTGCAATGCTGAAATCCATCAAAATTCTACTTTCCATTATGGCTTACCATTAATATTAGATTTGGAAAATTAATGTCAAAAAAACCTTCCTTAATGGGAACCTTCAGAAAGATGTCTACATGACACTACCCAAAGGGTTTGTGACTCCAAAGGATTCCAATAAGATATGAAAGTTTCAAAAATCCATTTATGGGTTAAAGAAAGCATCCAAGTCACATAACATTCATTTTGATGAAGCCATAACATAATTTGGTCTTATAAATAATGAATGTGATCCTTGTGTCTACAAATAGTTTAGTGGGAGTGCAATCATTTTCTTAATAGTATATGTTGATGACATATTACTTATTAGAAATGAAATACCAGTCTTACAGTCTGTTAAGGCATGGTTGAATAAATTATTTTCCATGAAATAATTGGGAGAGGCAGTATATATTCTTGGTATCAAGATCCATCATTATAGATCCAAGAGGTTTCTTGGCCCAAGTCAAATTACATACATTGACAAGATACTGAAGAGATTCAGTATGGAACAATCCAAGAGGGGATTATTTCCAATGTCACATGGAATTCATTTTCCAAGAAAATGTGTCCTCAAAACCATGAGGAAAGAAATAGAATGTAAAGGATTCCATATGCATCAGTGATTTGGTCGGTCATGTATGCTATGCTATGTACTAGGCTATATGTCACCTATGCATTAAGTGCAGTAGGCAGATATTATGTTGATCCAGGTGAACTCCATTGGATGGTAGTCAAGACTATCCTTAAGCATCTAATACGTACTAAGGATATGTTCCTAATTTATGGAGGAGATTAGGAACTAGTCATCAGAGGATATACAAATGTTAGTTTCTAGACTGATCAAGATGACATGAAGTCACAAACGTGATACATCTTCACTTTGAATGGAGGTGTTGTGAGGTGAAAGAGCTTAAAGAAGGATGTGGTCGCAAATTATACAATAGAGTCCAAGTATATTGCAGATTCTGAGGCAGTTAAAAAAGAAAATTGGATGCACAATTTCATCTAAGAGCTTGATGTGGTACCTAGTAGTAAGGATCCCATCACACTCTATTGTGATAATACTGCAACAGTGGCTCTCACAAAAGAGATAAGGCCACATCAGCGGACGAAGCACATACTTTGTAAGTATCATCTCTTGAGGGATTTTTATCAGAGAGATGAATCTACAGTGAGCAATATTTTCATGGAAGACAATGTGGAATACCCCTTGAATAAATCCTTGACATAGCAGAAACATGATTATCATGTGAGGTCTAGCGGACTAAAAGTTATAGGCAGTTGTCTCTAGTCCAAGTGGGAGTTTTTTAGAGTTGGTGTCCTAGGACCAAATATTTTTACTTTGATTACATGAATATTTTATATATTAAATATTAAATTAAACATCTTATTACATATTGTTAATTATTCTGCATGACCATAATGTAATAATGTCCTAGAGTATTTATCACATTGATAAGGTCATAGTAGTTCTACACTATGATGAGAACCTTGAAGTGCTATAAAAATATTCTTAATATATCTATGCATTTGGATAACATACTATTATGGGAAATATAGTATATAGACCATCATGTGAGATTACATGTAAGAATATGATACTTATTCTCAAGAATTTCACACTTTGTAATCTCCAAGATGGGAGATTATGAGAACAAATCCGCCGGTAGGAATTCCACATGTTTTGGTGTCATCAGATATTCCTATATGCGATATTTTTTAATGGTACTTAGACTTTAATATTATCATTAATTCATGACATGAATCACACACTTAGATTTTCTAATGAAAACTATAAGGACCCGACCTTAAACATTACACAATCTATCTATTTATACTAGATTTGACTTCCATACATTCCCAAATATCTTTTCAGTTTAGAGTTTTAGAATGTTAGGAAATAACTCATACATATAAACCTATAATCATACAAAGTGGGTACTAATAAAACAATATCAATTTCTTCAAAAACATAATTTTTTAACACAAAATAACAACATGATTTCTTTGAAAAATATTCATAACATTTAACTTGACTTCCTTCTTTCTATTACACATCCTTATAACCTATGAAAAACATTTAAAAACATGGGATGTGCATAAAAATATTAGTAAGGGATATAAAAATGAGGAAAAAACCTATTATCCATGAATAATTATAAGCATATGAAATCATTTTTACAAAGACATACTTCTCACCCATATATACTTACTTTTTGAAACATGAGATTTCCACAAAACATTAAAGAAAATATATAAAACCATAAGGGTATCTTGGGGAATTAATTACTTATATTTTAACCCTCTTGACTACCTTATGATTTTTAACCCTCATGGATACCTTATAATATAACCCTCACGACTACCTTATGGTGTAACCATCACAGTTACAGTTAGAGTAACCATATGTTCAAACACCAACTTACACATACCCAATTCATTAGAGGCAGATATGGGTCCCTTCCTTCATCATAAAAAATTCCCAAGAACCATAAAAGAATCATAAAATGTCAATAAATTCATAAAAACAATGCTTTTGAATTTCATAAAATAGAATTTTAAAAGAGGATTTTTAAAGGAAAGTCCCTTACAAATATCATATAATTGAAGTGAGAATTAATATAATGAAAGGATTATGCATATATATAGTAAATACACATAATAAATCATAATATAAATTAAATTCATTATACAAATAATCTTGGTAGCACATAATTAATGAAATAGAAGGTTAACCCAAAGAATGGAAATTGGGTTAAGAATTCTCTTACCCCGGGTTCGTCGTACCTAAAACTTATTTAAAACTCCTGTATAATGGTTAAAATGGTGTTATTAATATTTTCAAGAAGAAAAATAATGTTTATAAAACCTTATATGATCATTTTATAACATCATTCAACCCATTTATTAATAGTATTTTGTTATTTCCATTATTTTGGGTGCGTGCTTTACATGATTTCCATGGTCGGTTCATAAAGTATTCTCTTTTAGAATGGGAGGGAAACTCTATAAGTGGAATGAAATGGTGTTAATATATTTTCAGAATATTAAATAATTCCATAAATCACTTTGGTTATATGGTATGAGGATAAACCATTAGATAAATCATTAGTGATATTCGTTTAGATCATTTTGGCGGTTCTTCGATAATCACGAACTTGTTTCATCATATAACATTAATATTATGCATATAAGTTAATTAAAAAACATAAGAGAGGTAATAAAATACACTTTAAAATCTTTTTCAACCATTAAAATGTTTTTACAACCATATTTAAAGCAAGTAAATGAAATTGAAGACACATTGTCTAGGATGTTAGTAAATCGACACATCACAGACGATATTTTTATTTTTAGAATAAGAGGAAGAGGATAGGAAGAATGATAATTAATTTTTCCATAAACATGATAAAAATATAGAATATATATAATAATGGATCTTTAATTCCTTTTATATAAGGTGAGGTGAATATATTATAAGAAAAGAAAATAATTGAAAAGAAAACACAAGAAAATGAAAGAGGATTTTTACCTCTTGAACTCTTCTCATTGAGATCCTCCTTAAGGCCTTTAGTTTTGGCCTTTTGGTGAGACCATAAGGTCTTGGACATGAGGAAGATATTAGGGAATGGGATTGAGTATAATTTAGACAACTCTCAAATCTTGAGATTTGTGAGAGGAAGATGGGGGTGAGGGTGGTATTTATAGTGGAGGAGAGAAGAGGTTTACCATTTTTTAATAATTACTTTAATATTTTTCCTCAAGACTATGAATAGTCTTGATTATTATGCCCCAAAATAGTAATAAGTGCATGTGAGTTCAAACCAATGGCCATTTACATCATCCATGACTCAAGAATGATGCATAAATTCATTTATTTAGCATTTTTCATAAATTATCAAATCTAACTATTCACCAAAGAATTCAAGTATTTTAGAAAAAAACAAAAATTAACCCTAACCATTTTTCGATGATTAGAATTCAAAAATGAACTCCATTTTATCAAAATAAATTTCTAAATATGATAAATTTAATTTTTAAATAAAATAAGAATTTATTCCAAAAATATCAATTTTAAAATTATAACTGATTTTATAACACCTTGAAAAATTAATCAAGGTCTCATAAATTATTATAAATACATTAATTGTAGAGGTTAATATTAATTTGGTCATATTACTATTCATAAGGGCAACATTAATATTCATAAGGGTAGGTTACTATTTACTAAAAATTAAGTTTGTCCTATCAGACTCCAAAAAACTTACTGATCGCAACCGTGTATGTCCGTTTTTCAAAATTAAAATCATAGAAGTGAAAAAATTATATTTAATAGATATTTTTCAACTATCTCCTTAAAAAAGTGTCATTATGTAGAGACTCAATGTTTCATGCATTTCAATTTGTTTTTAAAACCTTGGGGTGTTACATTCTCTCCAACTTCTGAAAAGTGCATCCTCATAATTTTATTTACTTATTAAACAAGTGAGGGTACATTTCCATCCTAGAATTTTTAGATTATCATGTTGATACTTCAACCATGTGGTTTCTACACAAAACCTTTACATAGTGTATTACCTTATTCTGCAATAATTGTTCTCTTTGATCAAGAATCCGAACAAGTTTCTCTTTATAAGAAAGGTTCTCTTCCAGCTGAACTTTTTATGGGCTCAAAATATGAAATGAATCTGGCACATACTTTCTCAACATCGAAATATGAAAAACATTGTGTACCTGAGATAAACTCGTAGGAAAAACCACTCAATAGAAAATTAGTACAACTTTCTATAGGATTTTATAAGGTCCAATTAACCATGGACTTAGCTTTCCTTTCTTACCAAAATGCATAACACTTTTCCATGGTGAGATTTTAAGAAAAACATGATCACCTACCTCAAAAGAAAAGTCCTTCCTCCTATTATCTGAATAAATTTTATGCCTACTTTGAGCTGTCCTCATGTGTTTCTGGATCATCTTCACTTTCTCAGCCACTTCCTTTACTAATTTTGGTCCCATCAACTTCCTTTACCCGACTCATCCCAAAAAGCTAGAGTTCGACACCACTTCCTATATAATGACTCAAAATGTGCCATCTATATACTGGAATGAAAAATGTTATTATAAGAAAATTCAACTAAAGAAATATGCTAATCCAAAATTCCCTAGTAATCCATTAAACAATCTCAAAACATATCCTCCAAAGTTTGAATTGTCCCTTATGACTACCCATCTAATTTAGGATGAAAATATGTACTGAAATTTAATTCTATTCCCAATGAATTATAAAGGCCTTTCCAAAGGTTAGAAGTAAACATGAGATCACAATTATATACAATGGAAATATAAACTCCATATAACCTGACAATATCTTTGAGGTATAGTTGAGAAAGCTGATCTAATGTCATAATATCTCGAATAGGAAGGAAATGAGTAGATTTAGTCAGTCAATAAACAATAACCCAAATTTCATTGTTACCTTAATATTTCTTTGGTAGTACCACAATCAAGTCCATGAATATATTTTCCCATTTCCACTCTAGAACTGGTAAAGGCTGAAGCATCCCCTTCAGTAACTGCCACTCTTCTTTAACTTGTTGACATGTCAAACATTTCATGGTAAAATCTACAATATCTATTTTCATTTCATCCAACTAGTAATACTCCTGAAGGTCTCTATACATCTTTGTGATGCTAGGATGAACTGAAAACAGAGAATTATGAGCTTCGCACAACAATTCTTTCTTATGCTGAGAATCACAAGGCACACATAATCTCTTTCCAAATCTTAGAACACAATATTTATCAATGTTAAATTCTAGAAACTTACCCATTTTAACCAATTATACCTTTTTTCTATAACTCCCCATATTCCTTTTTTGATTGATTAATTCTATCTAAAAAATATGGCTACATTGAAAGCTAAAACAAAACAAAGTAATTTGCTACAACAACAACTTCCAAGACAAAATTCATTAAATCATTAATCAAAGGGTCTTGTTCCAGCCGTAACATAGTTAATGACGTATGATGTTTTCGACTCAAGGCATCTGCCACTTTGTTTTATTTTCTAGGATTGTAATTGATCATGTAATAATAATCTTTTATCCATTCAAGCCATCTTCTATACATCATGTTTAATTCCTTTTGAGTGAATATATACTTCAGAATTTTTTGGTTAGTATATATTTCACATTTGGCTCCATATAAATGATGCCTCCAAATTTTTAAAGCGAAAACCATAGCTACTAATTCCAAATCATGTGTGGGATAATTTAACTCATGAGGTTTTAGTTGTCTTGAAGTATAATCAATTACCAAATCATTCTGCATTAGAACATAACCAAGTCCCTTTAATTAAGAATAACTACAGATGATAAACTCACCATTTCTAGAAGGTAGGGTCAGAAATGGAGCATTTACCAATATTATCTTAAATTTTTGAAAAAAATAATCACATTATTTTATCCAGATGAATTTAATTCCTTTTTTGAGTTAACTTAGTCAGTGGACTAGATAACCATGAAAAGTTTTCAACAAACCTCGGGTGATAGCCTACCAAACCAAGAAAACTATGAATCTTTGTTTTTTTTTGTGGGTCTTGGACATTCTTAAACAATTTTTTATTTTAGAAGGATCAATAGTTATGCCATCTTTAGAAACAATGTGACCAAGGAAATAATTTTTTTTGCAACCAAAATTCACAATTATTGAATTTTACATAAAATTTATTTTCTTTTAAGGTTTTCAAAACAACCCTTATATGTTTTTCATGCTCCTATTTACTTCTAGAATATACCAGAATTTCATCAATAAAAAAAACCACAAAATTATCCAAGAAATCATGAAATATTATATTCATAAGATCTATGAATAAAACAGGTGCATTTGTTAACCAAAATGACATAAAAACAAATTCATAATGACTATATATAGTTCAAAAATATGTTTTTGGAATGTCATCCTTCTTCACCTTCAGTTGATGGTACTTAGATCTCAAGTAAATATTGAAAAAATACTGAGCTCCCTGGAGCTGATCAAATGATAATTATTCTTAACATTAATGTTATTCAAAGATCTATAATCAATGCAAAGTATCTTGGAACTATATTTATTTTTAACAAACAAAACAATAGATCTCCATGGTGAAGTGCTAGGATGAATGAACCCTTTATCAAGAAACTCCTGTAACTAATTTTTCAATTCAATAAGTTCCATTTGAGCCATTCATTAAGGGGTCTTTTAAATTTTATTAGAATCAAGAACTTAGTAATTTGTGAATTCAACTTCCTGATCAGGTATAACATCAGGTAACTCATTAGGAAAAACATTAAGGTATTCATTTACCACTAGCACATCATTAATATGAATAGTTCCCTTATTTTCAACAATATGAGAAAGATAACTTTCATTTCCATATTTCAACAGTTTCTCAACTTTCCGATATGTTATCAATTGTGTGGGTTTGTTCTTGTATAAAAACTGAAACTCTTTCTGAAAAAACAACGTCTTTAAATCTACAATAAATCTTAGCATGATAAACAGAAATCCAATCCATACCTAGAATGATATAAAACTCTGCTAAGGAAAAAACAACAAGGTTTGCAGGTAATGTCTTTCCACAGATAGTAATAGGAAGATTCTTAAAATTCAATTTTGATATAACATTCCCCCATGGAGTTTTAACAATAAGTTCTGGTATCATTTGTTGAGGTGATATTTCTAATTTACCAAAAAATTTCTCAGAAATAAAGGAATGTGTAGACCCCATATCAAATAAGACTTTAGAAAAATATGAGTAAATAAACAAAGTACCTGATACCACTTCATTGTATGACCCTGAATCTGCAGACATAGTCACAAAGGATCTCACTACACCTTTCTTCTTGTAGTCTAACTTCATTCCATCACTCATATCTTTCTTTAGGAAGAAATTTTCATAATGACCCATCTCACCACATTAGAAACACTTTATAGTTTTCTTATTAGAATTGATCTTAATATAATTTCATTACAATATTAGGACATATGTCCAAACTTACCACATAGAAAACAATTCTCAGTTTTGGTAAGACATTCCCTAGGGTTCTTTTTACCACACTTTTCACAAACTGGAAACTGGACTTTCATACCATCAGATTTCATTTATATTCTTACCCATCACTTTCCATATGGACCTTTTATTTTGTTTTTTTCAAAGTAAAAGTGATCATCATCAAACTCCATTTCAACCCTCTCAGTATATCAGAAAAGTTTCTCATAACTTTTGAATTATTAGGAGGCTAATTCCCTTCAGTATCTTGGATTAAATCCTAAGTAAAAGCGATTAATTTTTCTATCAAGATCCAAAATAATATTTGGAGAATACATTTCCAGTCAGGTGGAGTTTTCTTCATACACGAACATTGAATATTCCTCCTTTTTACACAATTCAATGAATTTCTTCTCCATCCTAAGTCGAACCACCTTAGGAAAATATTTTTCAAGGAAAAAACTTTTAAATCCATCACATTCTCAGGATCCAATCTCCTCTCTATCCCTGATATTCTATACCATTGACCACCACTGATCAGCTTCAACTTCAAAATGATAAATGAAAAGACTAACCTTTTTATGATCTAAACATTCCATAACATATAATATCTTTTCAAGGTCTTTAATCCATCCTTCAACTACTACCGGGTCAGAAGATCCATTGAAAGTAGGATAATGTTGCCTCATAAAATGTTTCACTATCATCATGTTCCTTTATGGTATCTTTGGTTTTTATCTTACATAGATTCCACCGCCATTTATTACCTGTGTCAGTTGATCCATTACTATCACAAACTGATCGGTTCCATTTCCCACCATTCCCAGTTGCAGATTCTGAAAGATATCAACCTCTCAGTTCTTTCCAACTTCAGCTTCCATGTTTCTTTTATGGAAAAACATTTTGAACAGGCATATATTAGATGAAGAAACAAGGTAATATTTAAATTCTATATAATTTCAACATAAAAATAAGGTAAAAATAATTTATGGTATTTTATTAACATCATACTAACTCCTAAGTTATCTAAACCTTGCTTTGATACCAACTATAAGGACCTAACCTTAAACATTAAATAATCTTGCTATTTAAAATATATTTAACCTCCTTACATTCCCAATTTTTTTTTAGTTTAGAGTTTTATAAACTTAGGACATAACTCATACATATCAACCCACAAGCATAAAAAGTGGGTACCAATAAAAGAGTATCCATTTCTACCAAAACATAATTTTTTTAACACAAAACAAAAACATGATTTATTTGAAAAATCTTCATAACATTTAACTCAACTTCCATATTTATGTTACACATCCTTATAACCTGTTAAAAAAATTTAAAATTACGGTATGAACATAAAAATCTCATTAAGGGATATAAAAAGGAGGAAAGAAATCATTATTCCATGAATACTTATAAACATATGAAATCATTTTCACAATGACATACTTCTCACCCATATATACTTACTTTGTGAAACATGAGATTTCCATAAAACATTAAAGAATATATATATAAAATCATAAGGGTATCTTGGGTAATTAATTACTTATATTGTAACCATCATGGATACCTTATGATTTTTAACCCTCATGACTACCTTACAATGTAACCCTCACAACTACCTTATGGTGTAACCATCACAGTTACACTTGGAGTAACCATACGACCGACCTCCAACTTACACATAACCAATTCATTGGATAGAGATATAGGTCCCACAAATCATAATAAAAAATTCCCAAGAACCATAACATAATCATAAAATGTGAATAAAT
This sequence comes from Viscum album, assembly GCA_963277665.1. Classification (NCBI taxonomy): domain Eukaryota; kingdom Viridiplantae; phylum Streptophyta; class Magnoliopsida; order Santalales; family Viscaceae; genus Viscum; species Viscum album. The sequence goes on along the minus strand of OY728151.1, from coordinate 1,364,182,445 downwards.
TCTTAAAAAAATGCTTTTGAATTTTGTAAAATATAATTTTAAAAGAGGATTTTTAAAGGAAAGTCCCTTAAACATATCATATAATTGAAGTGAGAATTAATAGAATGAAAGGATTATGTGTGTATACTGTAAATAAACAAAATAAATCAGAATATAAATGAATTTTATTACACAAATAATCTTGGTATCACATAATTAATGAAGTAGAAGGTTAACCCAAAGAATGAAAATTGGGTTAAGAATTCCCTTAACTCAGGTTCATCTTACTTAACACTTGTTTAAAACTCATGTATAATAGTTAAAATGGTGTTATTAATATTTTAAATGAGAATAAACATGTTTATAAATCCTTATATTATCATTTTATAACATAATTTGACCCATTTATTAATAATATTTTGTTATTTCCATTGTTTTGGGTGCATGCTTTACATGATTTCCATGGTTGGTTCATAAAGTATTTTCTTATCGAATGGAAGTGAAACACCAGAAGTATAATAAAATGGTGTTAATATGTTTCCATAATATTAAATTATTCTATAAATCATTTTGGTTATATGATATGTATGACAACCCTGCTTTTTATTACAACTTAAACATGATTTATTACATAAAAATTCACTTGATACAATAAAGAAGATTGATAGGTTTAGTGTATTTGGGGCTTAGGAACATTACAAAAAAACTTAAATCATGAAATTCGACATCTTTATTGAAAACTTCCTTTACATGACCACTATATTCCCTCGTATTTAGCATTGTATGAGATAACCTGAGGACATGAATAAGAAAAGGGTGAGCTATAAAGCCTAGTAAGGGAATACACATGGAATAACATGAGGAGTACAATACATGTTAGAAATTAGGCATATCAATAGAGCACAAGAGAAACATGAACATAAAGGCATGATAAATCATGATAATCATAACATTAAAAGTGTGGCAACAACACTTAACATGGAATTATCATGAGCCAAGGCCCATTGCACATGGAGCATGAGTAAATCCTCGTTGCACATGAAGCATGAGTAACCCTCATTGCACTTGAATTAGATTGAGTCAACACTCATTGCACATGAAGTATCATGATACTATACTTTACCCAATTCATTGGAGCGCTATAAGGGCGCACCCTTCTTAAACATTTCATTTCATGCATAAGTGTGCCACAAGGATCATAAAACATGGATTCATAAAACATAATAATTTATTCCACGATAAAGGAATGTGGAATTAATACATGAAACTTTATAATCAATAATTAAATGTTTATAAAGGTTAATACCATTGATGGAGAAATGGGCATGTTATTCACTACACAATGGCATTGGCTTAGAAAATCAGTGCGATTTCGGCAGCGTAACGGCGTGACATAAGAATTCATAAAAAATGGTTGATGAGAGATAAATGGGTTTCTAATCATATTTAAATGTAATGTAAAGTAATGAGGTCATATAGATACATGTACCAACAATTTTAATGGAATTTAGATTCATGATACAAAAGTATTGCTTGAATGTAAATAAGGAGAGAGAAGTTCCTTTCAGAATTTCGGCATAGTAATGGGTGTTCATGGGAGAAATTTAATGAGATATAAAGGGGTATCCCATCATTAAAACATAAATAGGGAAGTATGAGGGAGGTGAAAAACCATAACCCAACATTCATAATTGAAATTAAAATGGAAAAACAACTTAAATAAAATTGGACAAAAATGAGAAAGGAAGAAAAAAACCCTTACTTGGAAGTGTGTTTCCAAAGGATAGACAGAGGCTTGTGAGAGGCTTCTTGGGAGATTGGGGCACCTTGGGAGGATTCTAGAGAGAGTAGGGCAGAGGTTGGACGAACTCCAAAGGCTTTGAGTGAGTAGGAAGTGGGAGATTGGGTGGGTTTATATAGGAAAGGTGAGGGAATTCTTTATTATTTAGGTTTGGGACTCCTTATATTAAATTAATCCAAACCACAAACCATCCCATGGTTTTTGCCCATGGTTTTTGGAAAAGGGAAGATAAAAACAATATTTTATAAGTCCAAAGTCCTAAATTATTAAAATAATAGGGTTTCTTATGTGGAGGTGAGTCACACTCCCATGAAAAACAATTTAAAAAGACAAGGTGTTTAATAAGTCTTGAGGGGTCCATTAATGCTTTGAAAAGTAAATAAAACAAACAAAAAATAACATTATTTTAATGGTAAAACATATATTGGCTTAAAATAAAGATTATAGTATTTTATTACATCACTATTGGGTCATTATGATGTCATAAAACACATTATATATTTAAATGGTATTTAATTTTTACCCAAAAATTTGACTGTCTCAGAAAATTATGAAAAATTCACCATTGGATAATTTTGACATCCTGATTCCAGAAATAACATTTATTTTATCTAAATAATTTTCTAAATATGTTAATTTTCACTTTTAAAATAAAAACCGATATTTATCGAAAATTCATGGGTTTTGACAGAAATGGCTTTCAAACCTTAATAGAAATTATAATTGCATTCATAAAATTATAAGATAAATTATATTTAATAAAAATTAATTTAATAATAATAATAATATTTTATTAAAATATTATTTAATTCAAAAATCCCTTAAATTAATAAAATATAATTCTTAATTAAATAATAACTAAAAACACTATTTGTACTTTATAAACTATTTACAATGTATCAATAATGACAAGAAAGTATATAAATTATTATATACAAAAATAAATAATGTACATGAACATAGTACTAGAGATTTGTTACATAACCCCTTAAAATAGCCACATAAGACCTAAGGGTAAGGTGTGAGATGGTGACAGACTCTTGGGGTGGCTTGGATAACATCGCTCGAGTGGTAATCTCTATCAACTTCCACGTTTCCCATAGACGGTACCGTTTGATCTTGACATGATGAAGCTCAGCTTGGGATTGGTCAAGAGTGAAGCCCAAGGATGCCACCTCTTTTCCGAGCTCTGACAAATGAGCTTCTTATGGGGAAATTCTACTGGATGAGGCCATCTCTTCCTTTGTCTGAGTAAATTGGATTTGTTAAAGTCCTATATTTATACTAATCATGTGATCACTGTTCAATGACTATAAAAGTAACAGTCACAATTCTTAACATAAAACCAAAGAAGTTGACATTTTATATAAATGTTTTACATAAAGATACATTTAACTAGATCAAGAGGGATTTCCATTAATGAAACTTTGGGTCATTACAATATTCCCCCCCTAAGAAATTTCGCCCTCAAAATTTTCCTTTCCCCACACTAAAATAGATGTGGGTAACTTAGCTTCATCATTTCCTCTGATTCCCAAGTCGCTTCTTCAAACTTGTGGTTTCTCCACAACACCTTGACGAGGGGCATTGTCTTATTTTGTAGAACTTTTTCTCTACGATCTAAGATCTTTACTGGTTTCTCCTTATAAGAAAGATCATCTTCCAATTGTACCACCTCAGAAGAGAGTACATGTGAAGGGTCCGGTATGTACTTCCTTAAGAGGGATACATGAAATAAATCATGTACTTTGGCCATGGTAGGTGGAAGTGCTAGTTGATAGGCCAAAACCCCGACACGATCAAGAATATCGAAGGGGCCGATGTACCTTGGACTTAACTTACCTTTCTTTCCAAACCTCATGACCTTCTTCTACGGAGATATGCGTAGAAAAACCATGTCTCCTACTTTAAACTCAAGGTCTCATCGATGGTTATCTGCATAACTCTTCTGTCGACTCTGGGCTAGCTTGATATGCTACTGAATGGTTTTCACCTTCTCCACCATCTCTTCGACCATTTCTGGTCCAAGCAGCTTACGTTCACCGAACTCATCCCAACATGCCGGTGTTATGCACCTTTTCCCATACAGGGCTTCATATGGTGCCATTTGGATGCTTGAGTGGAAACTGTTGTTGTGGGAGAATTCAACCAGTGGAAGATTTTGATCCCGTCCTCCTTTAAAGTCCATTGAGCATGATCTCAACATGTCCTCAAGTGTTTGGATAGTCCTCTCGGATTGGCCATCAGTTTGAGGATGATAAGCCGTACTGAAGTTCAGTTCAGTATTCAGAGCATGTTGAAGACTCTTCCAAAACTTAGAGGTGAATATTGGATCTCAGTCAGACATAATAGATAGTGGTACTCCATGAAACCTTACCACTTCCCTGATATATATCTGTGCCAGTTGATCTAAAGAGAAATCCTCCCAAATAGAAATGAAGTATGCAGTCTTTGTAAGACGATCCACAATAACCCAGATTTCATTGTTGCATTTGGATGTCCTTGGAAGTCCTATGACAAAGTCCATGGTGATGTTCTCCCATTTCCATTATGGTATGGGAAATGGTTGCATCATCCTCTTAGACTTCTGCCTCTCTGCCTTCACTTGCTGGCACACCAGGTACTTTGATGTATATTCAGCGATCTCCTTCTTCATATTATCCCACCAAAAGTTTTCTCGGATATCTCGATACATCTTTGTGCTCCCTGGGTGAATAGAGAAATTTTAACTATGTGAATCATCCAAAAGTTCCTTCTTCAACTCCGAAATAGATGGAACACATATTCTTTTCCCAAATCGCAAAATTCCTTCTTCATTAATATTAAAATCCGAGGATTTTCCTTTTTTGATAGCTTCCACTTTTTCTTGAATTCCCACATCATCCTTTTGATCATCCTTTAACCTTTCCAAAAGAGACAGTTGAGCAATCATTTGTGAAAGGATTGATGATGTTCCCTTCTTTATGATTCCCATGTCCATCTTCATCAAGTCTAAGAAGATTGGATCCTTCTCAATTCTCATCATTGATAGAATCGCTGGGTCCTTTCTACTTAGGGCATCTGCCACCTTGTTCGCTTTCCTAGGGTGGTAATGTATTGAACAGTCATAATCCTTGATGAGCTCTATCCATCTTCTCTGGCTCATATTAATTTCTTTCTGTGTTAATATATATTTAAGACTCTTGTGGTCAGTATATATCTCACATTTCTCCCCATAAAGATAATGCTTCCAGATTTTCAAGGCAAAGATCACCGCCTCTAACTCCAGATCATGCGTTGGATAGTTTCGCTCATGGATTTTCAACCGCCTTGAGGAATAGGATATCACTTTATCATTCTGAATCAGCACACAGCCTAAGACCTTCTTCAAAGCATCGCTAAAAACCACAAAAGGTTCCCCACTTGTAGGTAAAGTGAGCACGGGCGCAGTGATAAGCCTCATTTTCATCTCCTTGAAGCTTTCTTCGCATTCATCACTCCAAGCAAACTTTAATCCCTTCCGAGTTAGCTTGGTAAGAGGGTTAAACAATCGTGAGAAATTCCTCACAAATCATCGATAATATCCAGCTAACCCCAAGAAGCTATGGATACCCGTTACCGATGTTGGCCACAACCATCCCTCAATTGCATCTGTTTTGGAGGGATCCACAGATATCCCATTTCTTGTGATGATATGGCCTAATAATGATACCTCCTTCAACCAGAACTCACACTTGTTGTACTTTTCATAGAGCTTCTCCTTGCGAAAAGTCTCTAGTATAGTTCTTAAATGCTCCTCATGATCCTCCTTGGTTTTAGAGTATATTAGAATATCATCTATAAAGACTACCACAAATTTGTCGAGGTAATCTCTAAAGACTCTATTCATTAAGTCCATGAATATTTCTAGAGCATTAGTGAGTCCGAAATACATTACTATGAATTCATAGTGCCCGTATCTTGTGCGAAAAGCAGTCTTGGCGATATCTTCCTTCTTTACCCTTACTTGATAATATCCCGACCGCAAGTCCACCTTGGAGAAGTATTGTGCTCCACGCAACTGATCGAACAAGTCATCAATTCGTGGGAGAGGATACTTGTTCTTTATCGTGATTTTGTTGAGCTCACGATAATCGATGCAAAGCCACATTGACCCATCCTTCTTCTTGATAAAGAGTACTGGTGCACCCCATGGTGAAGCACTTGGGCGTATAAACCCTTTATCCAGATTCTCCTGCAGTTGTTTCTTTAGCTCTTCAATCTCTACAAAAACCATTCTATATTGAGTCTTGGATATTGTTAATTCCCCAGGTATAAGTTTAATTGATAATTCAACATCTCTTCTAGGAGGAAGACCAGGAAGTTCCTCGGGAAACACTTCAATGAATTCCCTCATAATAGGCATTTTTTCAAGGATGGGTTCTTCTTTGGAATCAATCATCTGATCTAGATACGTGTGCTCATAGGGCAGTAATATCCATGCTTGAGATGATGGAGATAAAGGAGATTCATCTTCCTCCTTACACTTGTAAATAATCGGGGGTTGATTCTCCATATGGAGTGTGATTTCCCTATCCTGACAATTTATGTTGGCTCTATATAAGGAAAGCCAACCCATGCCAATAATTGCATCGAATTCCACCAGAGGGCATATGACGAGGTTCGCCGGGAAATTAAATCCATAGATTATAATAGGGGAGGACTTATATTCATGGGATGTAATGATTACCCCATTTTCCGTACTCACTGACATCTTCACTTCCATGATTTGTGGTGGTGCTGGGATTGTTCTACTAAACTTTAGAGATATAAAAGAATGCGTAGAACCTGAATCAAAAAGTACATTCACTATTCTTGAATGAATAACTAGCGTACCTATCACCACTTTGTTGTAGGAGTTCACTTCGGTAGAAGTGATGGAAAAAACTCTTCCATGCTGCCTTGGATGTTGTTGGTTGCCTCCAAAAACCCTTGGATTAGAGAACTGATTTGCAAAATGCCCCGGTTCTTTGCATTTGTAGCATTTAACAACGCATTGAGGTTCGAACGGAGCATTCCTCTCCTCTGTGTGCTTCTTTCCGCACTTTTGGCAAGTGGGGCGCTGGATCTTCTTAGCACCATTGGATTTATCCATCGGACCACTAGCATTTAAGTCCACCTTACGCTTCTTATCCCCATGACACCCATATGATTTTACAATCTCCATTTTGACCTTGAGGAAACATCGGACAATTTCCTCACAGCTGTCGAAGTCACGGATCGCCAATTCTTTCCGCAGGCTAGGCTTCAGCCCACCAAATAAGCGGTCAACTTTGCATTCAGGGGTAACGGAAAAGCCAGAAGCATATCGTTCAAGCCTTGTGAAGTTTTCCTCGTACGCTCCAACATATTCTTCGTCTTTTTTCTTGAGGGAAAGGAAGTCCCTTTCCATCTTAAGCCGGAGGGTGCGTGGAAAATATTTATCGAAAAACATCTTCCGGAAATCCTTCCATTCCAACACCTCGATATCCTCCTCAGGCTTCGTATTTTTGATCAACGTCCACCATTGATCAGCTTCACCCTCCATATGATAAGCCTCCAGGAGAACCTTCTCTTGTTCAGAACATTGAAGGATGGAGAAGATCTTTTCAATGGAGTTGATCCATTGTTCAGCGATCGTGGGATCGGATGATCCACTAAAAGTAGGATGCCTTTGTCTCATGAAGCTCTCGATAGAGACTTGTTATTTCTTAGGGGGGGTTGAACATTCCTCTTGACCCATGTTTCTATTCAAAACTTTAGTTAGATAGGAGATAAGCGTGATAAAGTTTGTGATTCCTGCTCCCATTGGATTGGGCATCTTATTAGTACAATCATCACACTGATCTTCACATCGGTTGTTAGCCCGAGTCCTCCTATTACCAGCCATTGGCTGGAATAAAAGGAAAGTTAGGGGGTAACACATAAAGGGTAATCCAAAGACAAAATTTGATGACTTATAAATAAACTTTTATTTCCTTAACTCATGAGTCTATAGGCTTCAATCTAGGCTTTTCATGATCTACTTTCTAACATATATTCTTAGGGGATTTTTTTTAATTCCTTTAATAAGGGTTCATACTAAGTTTGTGAATTTATCAAAACATATCCCCTGGGAGTGTCGTAACTAAGAGTGCAGAAAGGCCCGTTGTTGTGCACCAGTTCTCATTCGAGTCTAGCTCAAAGAGGTGTTTTCGGGTTTTACCCCTAGGATACATCTGTGCCAAAGCCGCCTCTACCTGCTCGTGTCCAGACAGGGATGTATTTGTTTGATAACCCACTTACTCAATACTCACAAAAACTTAGGGATGTCTTTATTGTACTTAGTCTTGTATCTAAGGATTTACTAGGGTTTTCTAATCCTAATCCCAAAAATAACTAAATCTATCCTTTGATACCAACGATGACAACCCTACTTTTTATTACAACTTAAACATGATTTATTACATAAAACTTCACTTGATACAACAAATAAGATCAATAGGTTTAGTGTCTTTGGAGCTTAGGATCACTACATAAAAACTTAAAACATGAAATAAAATATCTTTATTGAAAACTTCCTTTACATGACCACGACATTCCCTCATACTTAGCATTGCATGGGATAACCTGAGGACATGCATAAGAAAAGGGTGAGCTATAAAGCCCAGTAAGGGAATACACATGGAATACCATGAGGAGTACAATAAATGTTAGAAATTAGGCATATCAATAGATCACAATAGAAACATGAACATAAATCCATGATAAATCATGATAATCATAACATTGAAATGTGGCAACAACACTTAACATGGAATTAGCATGATCCAAGGCCCATTGCACATGGAGCATGAGTAAATCCTCATTGCACATGAAGCATGAGTAAACCCTCGTTGCACTTGAATTAGCACGAGTCAATACTAATTTCACATGACGTATCATGATACTATACTTTACCCAATGCATTGGAGCACTATAAGGGCACACCCTTCTTAAACATTTCATTTCATGCATAAGTGTGCCACATGGATCATAAAACATGGATTCATAAAACATAATAATTTATTCCACGATAAAGGAATGTGGAATTCATAAATGAAACTTTATAATTAATAAGTAAATTTTCATAAAGGTGAATACCCTTGATGGATAAATGGGTATGGTATTCACTACACAATGGCATTGGCTTAGAAAATCGGTGCGATTTCGGCAGCGTAACAGCGTGACATAAGAATTCATAAAAAATGGTTGATGAGAGAGAAAGGGGTTCCTCATAATATTTACATGTAATGGAAAGTAAGGAGGTTATATAGATACATGTCCCAACAATTTTAATGGAATTTATATTCATGATACAAAAGTATTGCTTGAATGTAAATAAGGAGAGAGAAGTTCCTTTCGGAATTTCGGCATTGTAACGGGTGTACATGGGAGGCATTTAATGAGAGAGAAAGGGGTATACCATAATTAAAACATAAATAGGGCAGTATGAGGGAGGTGAAAAACCATACCCCAACATTAATAATTGAAATTAAAAGGGAAAAACAACTTAAATAAAATTGGACAAAAATGAGAAAGGAAGAAAAAAACCCTTGGAAGTGTGCTTCCAAAGGCTAGACAGAGGCTTGTGAGAGGCTTATTGGGAGCTTTGGGCACCTTGGGAGGATTATAGAGAGAGTAGGGTAGAGGTTGGATGAACTCCAAAGGCTTTGAGTGAGGAGGAAGTGGGAGCTTGGGTGGGTTTATATAGGAAAGGTGAGGGAATTCTTTATTATTTAGGTTTGGGACCCCTTATATTAAATTAATCCAAAACGCAAACCATCCCATGGTTTTTGCCCATGTTTTTTGGAAAAGGGAAGAGGAAAAAAATGTTTTATAAGGAAAAAGTCCGAACTTCTTAAAATAATAGGGTTGCTTATGTGGAGGTGAGTCACACTCCCATGAAAAACAATTTAAAAAGACAAGGTGTTTAATAAGTCTTGAGGGGTCCATTAATGCTTTGAAAAGTAAGTCAAACAAACCCAAAATCACATTATTTTAATGGTAAAACATATATTGGCCGAACATAAAGATTATAGTATTTTATTACATCACTATTGGGTCATTATGATGTCATAAAACACATTATATATTTAAATGGTATTTAATTTTTACCCAAAAATTTGACTATCTCAGAAAATTATGAAAAATTCACCATTGGATAATTTCGACGTCCTAATTCTAGAAATAACATTTATTTTATCTAAATAATTTTCTAAATATGTTAATTTTCACTTTTAAAATAAAAACCTATATTTATAAAAAATTCCCGGGTTTTGACAGAAATGACTTTCAAACCTTAATAAAAATTATAATTGCATTCATAAAATTATAAGATAACTTATATTTAATAAAAATTAATTTAATAATAATAATAATATTTTATTAAAATATTATTTAATTCAAAAATCCATTAATTTAATAAAATATAATTCTTAATTAAATAATAACTAAAAACACTATTTGTACTTTAAAAACTATTTACAATGTATCAATAATGACAAGAAAGTATATACATTATTATATATAAAAAAATAATGTACATGAACATAGTACTAGATATTTGTTACATAACCCCTTAAAATAGCCGCATAAGACCTTAGGTTAAGGTGTGCGATGGTGACAGACTCTTAGGGTGGCTCGGATAACATCGCTCGAGTGGTAATCTCTATCAACTTCCACTTTTCCCGTAGACGGTCCCGTTCGAGCTTGACATGATGAAGCTCAGCTTGGGCTTGGTCAAGAGCGAATCCCAGGGATGCCACCTATTTTCTGAGCTCCGAAAAATGGGCTTCATATGGGAAAATTCTACTAGATGAGGTGTAACACCCCAAGATTTCATAGTTTGTTATTTCTTCAAAATAATTCAATAACTTGCACTACACGCAACACCGAGTTCAAGCGCACCATGACTTACCAAACAAGACATTCAAAAGAGGTTATGAATAGTATTAACTAAATTTTAAACTTTATATAATCCTTATAATTTTAGAATCCATATTATGAGTTTCTTAGACATAATGTAAGAACAAATTCATTTTCAGTATTACACTTTTTCCAACTTTTAATAGTGAACCCTTTTCAAATCCAATATTTTAAACTTATATTCAATTTGAATAAATAAATTTACTTTTTAGAATGGGGACATCAAAAATTTATAATGAAACATCCCAAGCTTCCATAGTACGCTTTCCTTTGAATAATACAGTAGCGTGTGTTGTACGCAACTTCAAGTTCTAACACACACCACAACCAATCAAACTAGCCGTTATGAATAGTAATACCTACTTTTTGAAATTTTATAAATTTTATCTTTCGAAATGGACTTCATTTTTGTATTCTTAATATCAAAATTAGCTTAGGGTGAAATTTTGGTACTTTTCGGATAACTTTCATATTTTGATGAATAGTGAAAATTACTAAATTTTAATTAAAAACAACTTTTTTAATCGAAATAATTTATATTGATAAATTATGAATTTGAGTGGGTTTAAAGTATATTTAGAATATAGTTTTACCATTTAATACAATGTTGGTCATTGTACATAATCTCACAATTAAACCAGACATAAACAAGTGTCAATCTTTTGATAGTTAATATCTCTTAAAAACATGCTATTTGTTTTGACGACGAGAATTAATTTTTAAATTAATTAATTCAAATGATATGTTTTGAATTTAGTAAAATAGAAATCATTTTTGAATTCATAATATCAATTATATCTTAGGCCTAATTTTTGGTATTTTTCTGGAAACTTTCATTTTTTTGATGAATAGTGAAACCACTAAGTGGTAGTTAAAAAACTGAATTTTTCATAAAACTTAATTTTACCGCTTCTGTGAGTGGAATTTAGAAAATATGAGAGACACGGTTAATATCAAGGAGTAAAATATGGTTCAATGAGATGAAAATATTTTTTGTTGAATAGTAACTTTTTACTTTTATTTACCACGGTTAAAAGTAAATAGGTTAATTAAGGGTAAAAATGATATTAATATTACCCTAACACATGTTCTATTTCTATTGGACAAGTGTATCTCGACCAAAAACAACCTTAGGAGTAAAATATTATCATTTAGGTCCACTTGTATTAGATTAAGACATTTATTATTATTTAATTCAAAGAAGAGTTAAAAGAGTTAAAATCAACATTTATTTACTAAAACATTTTTAATATATTGTTATATATAAGATAAATTTGATTGTAAATATTAATTAGAAATATAAAAAGATTTCCTACATAATGGTATTTTATTTATAATTTTTAGACATTAAATAATTTAATTTATTTATGACACAATGGTGATGCAATAATTATATAATTAATGAAAAATTAGAATAATTGATATTATAAATACCCAAATAAATGTAATTTGGGACTTTTTATGAATACCAATAATTTTATAGGTTAATATGATATGTTAGGATTGATTTAATTAACTTTTTTGATGTAATAATTCTTTTATGATTTTTACAAAAATCAATTATTGAATATTGTAAAAATTGACATAAAAAAGTTTTTAAAACAAATATTATATTATTAATTGATATTAAATTCCTAAAAATATAAGGTTCATTCAAGAGACTTATATAATGATAGGTGTATCATTAATGGACCACTTGGGGGTCTCTTGGATGTATATAGTAAGTTTATTAACCATATAATATAAAAATACAAAGAGACATTGTAAAAGTGAAACTAATTAACTAAGAGTTAATACTTAAAGATAAGGTTAATATAATAACCCAAACCTGTCTAAATTATATTGGTTGAGTGGTTTTAGACCCATCCCCACCTAAACCTTTAAATAATCCAATTTTGAGCCATTAGAAACCGAATATGAATTTATTATAAAATAATATTTCTAGCTTTTCCAAAGGTGCCCCTCACCCCTCTTATAAAAGGACACTCCCCCTTCTCATTAATTCACACCTTCAAAGCCTTTTGGTTCGGCAAAAACCTAACCAAATAATCTCTCAAATTCCCTCCCTACAACCTAGAGGCCTTATTTTTATCATAAATCCAATCTAAGGAGCCCTTTTGATCAAATCAAAAGGAAGAACCCGAAGAAGAGGTAATGATTTCACCACCCCTTTTCAAGTTCCTTTCTTCTTCAACTTCTTCTATCTTTGTTATTACCATTATAAAATAATAACTCCAGTATCTTATATATACTGTGATGTTATTATAAATATGTTACAACCATATTCAGTATTCTATACATCCTTTGAATGACATGTCACCATACGTGCGTACGTACGACTTACCGTCTCCACGTCGTGGTGTAATTGTTGTTCAATAAATTATTATTTGGATGGGTATAATAATGATTTTTAATTCATGTAAATAATGAATATAACCTGATAATGATTCTGTATATATGATATACAATCCAATTATATATTATTTTAATATCAAAAGAATGATATTGTCGCTCGTGCGTACGTACGGACTACCGTCTCCACGAACGCGATGGGATTCATTCTCCATCATATCCATTAAAGTCTAATTCTCATTTAAAGATTATTAATAATGTTTAAGGACTTAATATCATTATGTATATGAATAAGATACAACCTATCCATAACAAACATGGCTTATATAACAAAACATATAAAATAAAATGAGTAAGTTAACACCCGAAACAACGATAATTCTAAAATATTACTAACAAAGCAATCATATATGATATCATATTAATATATATGATTCTTGTATAATTTAATAACAAATATTTCACCATTATACGGGAGGTTAACCTACCCTCAACCAAGGAAAAGTACAACGTAAGGGTTTATTTCGCAATCTCTTCATTATCCGAGGTTGTTTATATGTAATAATCTACTGGGATTTATTTATCATCCACATCCATGTTTCTTAAAAATGTATTTCAAAACATTTTTACTATTTACAAGAATATGGGTTAAAGTAATTTATAACCTTGTTTTAATTTTTATAAGAGGTTTATAAAGGAATCATTCTGTCATTTTCCAAACAAGGTGCTTTTAACCTTTTCGACAGAATTAAGGTAAGAATGTTTTTTTAACTTATACGGCGGGTGCGACTATTTTCCGCCGTTATAAAATCGTCGAAGCTTCCCTTACAAGCTTATAAGGATATTTTCAAAGTAAATGTTTTATTTTATAATTATGTGACTTTTAAATGATTTCAAAATGAATATTTTAAGAATTTATGAAAGTTACTCTTTATCAAAATCAGAATTTTAAATGTTTTAAAGATTTATCTTTCTAAATATTTTTAATTAATGTCCATGTTTTCAAAATTATTTTAAGGATTTATTTACATGGACATGAATGTTTTGAAATGATATTTATTTTCAAAAGTTTGAACGTGGTATGGGACACTTTGATTCAAAAATCTCTTTTAAATTACTTCCTTTATAAATGTGTGACTTTTCAATGATTTCAAAAAAAGAGATATTTCTCTCAAATAGTTTTGATTTCATCTATGTCAATATCCTTTGATGGATTTTAAGCTTAATTGAAATTGATATATTATGATACAAAACTTTCGTATTGTATTGAAGGTTTTGTGATATGTTTGACTGTGGATGTGTTATTTTTATACCATTCATGGTTTATGGAGAAAGTATTGACATTTCGTATGCTAGTTCTAATACGAATGTTTATGTTATGTTTAAAACTTTTCATATGGGAATACATTGGACTTAGTAAGTGATGGGTGGAGCCCGCTATAGCTCCTCGATGCATCGGTAGGTCTCATGAGACAAACTAGTGTCTTGGCACGAGGCCTTGACAAAATCTTATTTGTAGTCTTGGCACGAGGCCCTGGCTATGTGGTTATGATAGTCTGGCATTATGCATTCCATCATTATGAAAGTGGTTATTGATATTGAATGTGATCATTCAATTAGTATAATATCTATGTGAATAAGTAAATGGCATTATTTCATTTTATTTTTTCCATACTATATTGAATTTCAAGTTTAAAAGGTTTTTGTTTTAGTTATACATTGCCTTAAATGTTTATTCTTATTTATGAAAGTTTCCACTATATTGTTATCCTTGCTGGGCATTTGAGCTCACTCCTTTTCTATGTTTTATTTTTCCCACACTACTAGAAAAATATCCTATACCCACGGTTCAAAACCGTGGGTATAGCCCCCAAAACCGTGGGTATAGGCTATACCCACGGTTTTGGGAACCGTGGGATGGAACGACGTCGGTATAGGTCCCCAGCCTATACCCACTGTTTTCCAAAACCGTGGGTATAGGTGTTCTGCCACCGTGTCAAAGAAACATATTCAATTTCCATGGTGTCAAAGGACTTTCCCCACGGTTTCAAAACCATGGGTATAAGTCCTAAAATAATGCGGCCAACAGGTTTCAAACCGCAACCTCTCCGCTACAGACGAAGCACCTAACCACTACACCAACACTGCTTTTATGTATATATATTTATATTTAGTTAAATATAGTAATATAAACCATGGGTATAGAGGGAAGAACCATGGGTATAGGACTCCCGCCAAAAAAAAATTTCCTTCCCGCGATTTTTTTTTTCCCGCGCAAACACGGGAAACCTATACCCACGGTTATGAAAAACCGTGGGTATAAATATTTTAACCCAGACCTATCCCCACGGTTTTCCCCAAAACCATGGGTATAGGTAACCCTATACCCACGGTTTTGGAAAACCCTGGGGATAGACCCCACTATACCCACGGTTTTCCAAAACCGTGGGTATAGGGTTACCTATCCCCACGGTTTGGGGGAAAACTGTGGGGATAGGTCCATTTTCCAGTAGTTCCAGGATGTGAAGAAGTAAATTATGAATGACCTACAGGGATAGTATGAGGGGATAAGAGTATAGACTATGGAGACTATGTTGTTTTAGTTTTCATTTTTATGATGTAATGTAAAACTTTATGAATATATCTAGTGTTTCCAAGGCTACTAAACTAATTGGTCTTTCGAGACTTGATCTTTTTTGTGATCATGCCAATGTTATTTAATAATGCACCGACTCTAGGTAACTGGGGTCCAGGCATTACATGAGGCCATCACTTCCTTTGTCTGAGTAAATTGGATTTGTTAAATTCCTATATTAATACTAATCATGTGATCACTGTTCAACGACTATAAAAGTAACGGTCACAATTCTTAACATAAAACCAAAGAAGTTGACATTTTATATAAATGTTTTACATAAAGAGACATTTAACTATATCAAGAGGGATTTCCATTAATGAAACTTTGGGTCGTTAAAATATGAGGATGAATCATTAGATAAATCATTAGTGATATTCGTTTAGATCATTTTGGCGGTTCTTCGATAATCACAAACTTGTTTCATCATATAACATTAATATTATTTATATAAGTTAATTAAAGAACACAATAGAGGTTATATCATACAATATTAAATATTTTTAAACCATTAAAATGGTTTTACAACCATCTTTAAAGCAATTAAGGGAAATTAAAGACACATTGTCCATGATATCGGTAAATCGACACATCACAGACGATATTTTTAGTTTTAGAATAAGAAGAAGAGGAGAAGAATAATGATGATGAATTTTTCCATAAACATGATAACAATACATAATATATATAATAATAGAGCTTTCATTCCTCTTGGATAAGGGAAGGTTAAGAGAGTATAATAAAAGAAGAGAATTGAAAAGAAAACTCAAGAAAATGAAAGAGGATTTTTACCTCTTGATCTCTTCTCCTTGAGATCCTCCTTAAGGCCTTTGGTTTTGGACTTTTAGTAAGACTAGTAGGTATTAGATGTGATGAAGAGTTTTTATAATGGTATTGGGAAGAATTTATACAATGTTCAAATCTTGATAGGTGTGAGAGGAAGAGGAGGGTGAGGGTGGTATTTATAGTGGAGGAGAGGAGGGGTTTACCATTATTTTAATCATTAGTTTAATATTTTTCTTCAAGACTATGAATAGTATTGATTTTTGTGACAAAAAATTGTAATAAGTGCATTTTAGTTTTAACCAATGTCCATTTACATCATCCATGACTCAAGCATGATGCAAAAATTCATTTATTTAGAATTTTTCATAAATTATCAAATTAAACTATTCACCATAAAATTCAAGTATATTAGAAAAAACCCAAAAATTCACCGTAACCATTTTTCGATATATATAATTAAAAAATGAACACCATTTTATAAAAATAATTTTCTAAATATGATAAATTTAATTTTTAAATAAAATAATAATTTATTCCAAAAATATTAATTTTAAAACTATAACTGATTTTATAACACCTGGAAAAATTAATCAAGGTCTCATAAATTATTAGAAATACATTTATTGGTGAGGTTACTATTCATTTGGACATATTACTTTTCATAAGGGTAATATTACTATTTATAAGGGTAGGTTACTATTCATTAAAAATTAAGTTTGTCCTATCAGACTCTAAAAAAATTACTGATCACAACTGTATGTTTGTTTTTTGAAATTCAAATCATAGAAGTGTCAAAATTATATTTAATTGGTATTTTAAAACTTTATCTTTAAAACAAAGTGTCATTATGTAGAGACTTAGTGTTTCATGTATTTAATTTTTTTTAAAAAACTTGGGGTGTTACAAAAACTATCATACCATATATTGGCGGAAAGTAGGGTACGTTGGGTGCGTCAGGAATGATATGTTATTAATGGATAAGTCAAGAAATAATTTTTTACCTTCCATATTTATGAAATTTGATATCTCACCCCTTTGATTGAAATAGAACTATCGCCCTAAATTTCATGGCTATGGTGTGATGATGAGTTTATTTCAGATAGTCAAAGAATGATGTATCTAGCATATAGGTTGATGACACCATCATGCGACCTACTTGACAAGATTATGTAAAAAAGAGATTCACTACACCAAAATAGGACTTTAGCAGTGGTTTATTAAACCACTTCTAAATTTTATATAAATAATTTAGCGGTGGTTTATTAAAAACCGCCATTAAAACTTTTATTTTTTTCACACACCCGACACTTATCTCCTGACTCCCACACCCCGACCCCCCAAAGCCCTACCAGTACCGACCCTCACCGCCGGTCTTGACCCTCACCACTGGTCCTGACCCTCTCCACCCCTTGAATCCCCTCGCTGCTGGTCCCTACCCTCTCCACCCCTTTCCATTGATCCTGAACCTCGCCCCCAGCCCCCCGACCCTCACCGCCCCTCACCGTTACTCCCAATCTAGCCGCTCGCTGCCCCTCTCCGCTAATCCTGACCTAGAACCTTACCACACCTCACTATTGGTAGGTTTTCAATTACTATTTTATAGGATTCAAGTGCATTCATATATCATGATTAGGAATATAGGATCACATTCCATAATTTTCCTATTTTGTGTTGTAAACTAGTCCATTGATTTATTGCATTGATTTTGCAATCTATTAATGATAGAATTTTATTATTTGATCAAGGGGAATATTTGTTTTCCATGCTATTGTTATAGATATTTACATTACTTATTTTAACATGTGCATATTGTTATATATATATATATATATATATGTGACTCTGAACAATTTGGAGGGATGCAGGATCTTGTTTAATACTATGATGTATATACATTTGGTTATGGGTAGACTCTACGAAGAACATTTGTGTGAACATATATAACAATACAGATCCATCCTAATTATTTCGGTTTTCTAAATCATTCTTTAAAATTTCAAATGATTCCTCCCTAAAGGTGGCTTATGGGACCAAAAGATAACATTAGTCAGGATACTCATATTATGGAGGATTCCAATGTTCCACTACCTGTTGTGTAGGTTGGTGTAGTAGAGTAAGCTACTACACAATATCTAGTGGTGAAGGTAGATCGACTAACTTATTTTGAAGTCCTTTCACTTATTCTTGACTATAGTGGAGGGTAGTCATTGTCCATGATTTAATTTTTCAGATATTACATCTCCAAAATCCACCATCCTTTCAAGGAACTAGTGCTTTTTAGTATTTATAGTACAAGATAGAATATATCTAATTATTCATTAAAAATTGATCATCCTCAATTACATTAGTTGAGTTTTTTATTGGTAAAATATATCTTCTGTGAAAGAGTTTCAATTTTCTTAAGTAGTGAGTGAGAAATGGATGTAGTCAAACATTCTTATTTCAATTTGTCTAAGGAACATTATGTTGGTGGTACCTGGTACCTCATTATAGTTACCATATTATTAGAATTACTTTGATTTCATGAACTCATGTCGTCATCTTTAGAGCGGTTCATTTCTCAGCTGAACACCTCATTAGCATGTCCCATGAATTCATGATAATTCTCAACATAATTTTCAATGTTGGAACCAATTATGTTAATTGATTCATAATACACATCATTGATCACTTCCCAATCCTCATTAGAGTAGCAACTTTGCCCACATAATACTCGAGCATTCACTCTCTCTTTGTTCACTACCACCAGCCACTGATAATATTAACGGTGTCTTCATCCATACATGAAAAGTAAATTTAGAAAATTAAAAAAAAATAAGATAAATAAAATTGTAGATATACATAAATGAGAGAAAATTTGAATAACACATCCTTTATCATCATCAATCCACCAATTCACTCAATTAAAAATATGTTACAAAATTTATCCATTAAATAATAAAGAGTATCATGATAGTAGCTAAATAGTTTTGATAATCATTCTCGTCCTCTAATTAATTATTGACATTGGATTGTGATAATTTTTTCAATGATTTCTTAAAGGAATATTTTTATTAAAAATGGATTTCAACATATATTTTTTCCTCTTAGGTTTCTTAATGGGTTTTAAATGAAAAACGTAACTCTATACACATCATTTTCCTCATAACTAGAATTTATGGATTTCAATTATCCTTTTTAAAATTCTTCATTATTTACCATATGTATTTATATAAGAAAACCTTATTTAACATATTTATATTTTTTTCAACTAGTATATATGAATATATTTTCCTATTTATTAATAGTTATATGTTTTAATTTTTTTAATAATGTGTAGGTACATTGCGATATATATGGATAAAATATGGATCACATTATTGAGGAACACACCTCAGTATGCTAAGGGTTTGGAGGAGTTATATGATTTTTCAATTTCCAATAAATCCGTTGATGGAGAATAATATGTCCATGTTCTAAATGTAAATTTTGAAGATGGCTAAAGAGAGATAAAGTTTATGAACACTTGATATTGAAGCAACTCCCTGCTCAATATTTGTGTTGGATTTGGTATGGAGAATCGAATGTTACAAAAAGGTTGAGCACTGATGTCAATCCATAGAATGGGATCCCAACTTCATAAAAAATTGAAAATGAAAATGAAAACATTATAAATGATGCATTAGGAATTGTAAGACACCAACATAAATATCAAAGCATATTAGAACAACTAGTTGAGGGTGATACAAATAGTAACGCGACAAGTGATGTTTTTGAGACTATAGGACTACCAGATCAAGATTGTAACATATCATTGGACCGTCTTAATTATATGGAGAGTAATTTAAGATAATACTTCACTGAGCAGACAAATATATTTCATGGTTTATTTTATGATGGAAATCAAGAGTTGTATAGTGGATGTTTGAAATATTCAAAAATTTATTTTCTACTAAAGTTGTACCATATCAAATGCCTATATGGAATTAAAAATAAGGTGATTTACATGATATTGTAATTGTTGTGTGATGCATTTCTTAAAGCAAAGATCCCTGTGTATTTTTATGATATGAAAAAAGTTGTTAACAAGCTTTGTCTAAATTATAAAAAATACATGCGTGTCCTAATGATTTTATACTTTATTGGGAAGAGGATTCAAGAAGACAAGATTGAAAATAATGTTCTTCTAGATGGTAGTATATGGGTGATGTTGGAAGTTTGAATCAACACACTACCATGAAGAATAATAAAAGGGACACACCTACAAAGGTTTTTCATTACTTTCCTTTAAACCATCGATTATAAAGATTATTCATGTCATCAAAAACTACCAAACACATGAAGTGGCATTCTGTAGATAATAACAATGATGGGTTAATGAGACATCCAATAGATTCAAAACCATTGAATACATTTGATTCATTACATCCATATTTATCATCTGATCCTAGTAATGATTGATTGGGATTGGCTGCCAATGTATTCAAACCATTTGATACTTTGAGTACCAATTATAGCATTTGGCCGGTTGTTTTGATCCCTTACAATCTACCTTCATGGATGTCTATGAAACAAATTTATTTTATCATTTTGATGATTATTACTGAAAAAAATTACTATAAATGATATTGATGTATACTTTCATCCTTTAATTGAATAATTAGAGGAGTTTTGGAGCAATGGTGTTGAGACATATGATGCATCTTCTAGAACAATGTTCAAAATGAAAGCTACTCTAATGTGGATAATTAGTGACTTCCCTGGACTTGGGAATTTATCTTTTTGGAAAACTTACATGGGTTTGGCTTTTACTCTTTGTAAATTTGAATTTGAGCCTAAATAACTTCCTCATAGTAGAAAATGGTGCCTCTTGTGTCATCAAATATTTCTCAATGCATCTCATATTTTTCAGCTGAACAAGTCAAAATTCAATGGTTTCATTGATCTTAGAACACCTCCAAAGTTGTTAACATGTTTTGAAATATTGACACAACTTGAAAATATTGAAACAGAATTTGGGAAGGTGCATCATTTGAATGATAGTGAGAAACGAGTTCAAAGTGCATCGTCAAGTGAAATTGGAACGCAACAATGGAATAAAAAAAGTATATTCTTCAAACTTCCATATTGGGAATTTAATTTTTTGTGTCACAATCTTGATGTGATGCATATTAAGAAGAATTTTTGTGACAATTTGATCTTTAAATTTCTTAATGAGCATGGAAAGTCGAACGATCATCTCAATGCTCGGAAAGACTTATAAGAAATAAACATAAAGCATGATCTCTAGACAAATGATAATGGAAAGTATGATCTGACAATTTTTTCAAAGAAAAATAGTGATAAATATACATTCCTTCAAATTTTAAAACATGTGAAGGTATATGATGGGTATTAAAGTAACATCTCATGGTGTGTTGACTTAAAGCATCATCGGTTACATGGATTGAAAAGCCACGATTCACATATTTTGTTACATTAGTTGCTACCATTAGCATTACATACATTATTACCTGAAAAGGTTACCACTATTGTACTATAATTCTAAACATTTTTTAGATAACTATGTGAGAAAACTCTATATACATTTCATACTGAAAAACTTCATGAGAGATTTTTATTGAAACTTTGTGCAATAGAGATTATTTTTCCTCTATCGTTTTTACCATCATAATGTATTTAATTGTGAATTTGTTTGAGGAAGCTAAATTAGGAGGCCCCATACATTATTGATGGATGTATCCAATTGATAGGTACTTTATTTTATATATTTTTCATTTCAGTAAACAATTCTTGGCACTTCATTAAATACATAATTATGTTTTTTATTCTATTTCACAGATATCTTGGGAATTTGAAATCATATATGAAAAATAAAGCTTAACCTGAATGCTTTATTTCTAAAGGCTATTTGGCAGAGGAGTGTCTTACATTTTTTCTAGTTACTTAGATGATATTGAGACAATATTAAATCAATTTGGATGTGTTTAAAACACATCGAATCAATCTAAAATACATGATAAATCAAAAATATTTCTTGTTATTGGCCGATCAGTTGGGAGGATCTCAAATGTTACACTAACAGAAATGGAATTATTATAGGAACATAGATATGTGCTACTAAATAGTGAAATTGTAGATTCATTTATTAAAGATTTGAGTATACAAAAAAAGAGATGAATGAGAGGATGAACACAAAATGAGAAAGATATAACAAAAGCTATTAATAAAGAGCTTGTAGAATGGTTTTCACGATGTGTAAGTTTATAAATATTTTAATTAATATAGATATTAGGTTGATACTTATATTTTGGTAAATATAATAATGTATATTACTTTTTTTAGATCATGAATACTAATACTCGAGCAGAGTTTTCAGAAGATTTAAAGTTTCTTGATTTAGGTCCTCTAATAAAAGTTGGAAAGTTTGACTCTTACAATGCGAATGGCTTTAGATTTCATACATTCGATTGGGAAGAGGGTTTAAAAACACAAAATAGTGGAATATTTACATTTTCTGAAGTGAGATACTATGGAAAGTTGATTGATATTATCTAATTAAACTACCGTGGGCATTTTTAAGTTGTTTTATTCAAATTCAATTGGTTGGATATTATTGAGGGTGTTAAAAGAGATTTTTTTTTCAATTTAATTCTATTAATTTCTCTCACTTGTTGGATGTTAGTGAATATGAACTACATGATCTGTATATCTTATCATCACAATTGAAAATGTTATATTATGTGAAAGATTTTGTGGATAAAGGGTGGAGTGTAGTTTCTCACATAAAACAAAGAGACTTGTATGATATGAGTGATGAAATGGAAGATTTGACCTCTGACATTGAATCTCATCAAAAATAAGATGAAGACTTTTTTGTCCATCATGATATTGAAAATATTAGTCTTGCAAGGGTGGATGAAGTATATGAAGTAATTATGTAGCAAGAAACCAACATGATTGAAGGAGAAAATGATTATATGTGCAGTTATCCATTCATTTATCAACCACTTATGTCATTTGTGCAGTCATTAATTATCATTGTTTTTTATATTTTTTTGTTAGTACTGTGCATATTTTATCATTTCTAATTTTGTATGCATTAATTTTTTAAAATATATGTTTTGAACATAATTTTATTTGATTAAATGATAGGAATTCCAAGGAGAAAGTATTATACTGATTAAAGTTGACTCTCAGTCGATGTTCCATTGACCACACCGATAGATGATAACCCATCTGTCTCCCTCCCTAAAAAATTTGAGACACCATCCACTTGCCTCCCTGTACCGTCTCTCACACCCTCCATCAACATCCCATTAGAATCTTAGTTGATTACTTCCCATTCAGTAACCTCAACAGTGAGGGAGCAGGGCACCACTCCTAGTTCTTCATGGGGATATTGGAGGTTTACTATTATAGGTACAAATTTTAATATGACTAAATTTATTTCACTTTTTTTGTACTATTAGCTGTTTTTCATAAAATATGGAAACAATGCTACTACGGAGAAAAATATGAAAAGTTTAGATATATGGAATCTGATTGGACTAAATATAGCTGTCCCATTTGATTCATATGGGGTCCCTATGGATAACACCTCGAGATTCCTTGGATAGATTCTAGTCCAGCCAGCGGTAGAGCCAACGACACTTCCCATTACATTTGATGATTGGAGGCATATGCCTTCATCTTGGAAAAATAAAGTTTTTGATTCACAAATAATGGTAATTTTAATACATTCTAGTGTAATTTAATTTCATTATGTTATTAAATGCTAATATTTTCAAAATGAATCTCTGTGTATAGGTGTTTTTCCACTTTACCATTGCTGATATGCTAGTACAAAAGTAGACATTAAAAAATTTGGGTAAGAAATGAAAACATTTTAAATAGAGATTATGGAATGAAGTCAACGATACTTCATTGAGCCCCCAAAAAATGTATGATAAGGTACCCAATGGGGTACCTAGAGAGAAATGGAAAGTTTTTATTGATAAACATCACAATGATAAGCATATAGTATTTAAATATATGTTATTATATTAATCTAATTTTACATTTATACATGTATATGAAAAGGAGATGACATTGCATACATTAATATTAAATTAAATTTTATTTATTTGAGGATCTTTCAAGGAAGAATACATCGAGTCGGGCTAACTAAATCATCCATCACACTGCGGGGTCAAAGAGTTTTTCTAGAAGCTGATCAACTCTGGTAATATTTTCATTAGTTTAAATATTTATAAGACAATATTATATATTTAATATATTAAATTTTTGATTTATCTTTGTTTAATGAAAACATAGAGTTTATAGTACCAAGCATCCCGAATAGAAGTGTGGTTGGATGTTCATAAAAAATATTATGGGAGTTTTGTTAATGAGACAGCCAAAGAATTTGGGGTTTGAATTAATTTTTCATTATAATAATATATTATTAGTTGTCACTATGTTAATATATATTGCTTATAGTATGACTGATATTTGATTTATAGGTTAAAATTAAAGAACTATGGGATGCCAATCCCGCACAATCCTACTCAGTCTCCCAGGACGACTTAGTTGGTAAAGTCCTTGGGAAGGAGCATCCTGGTCGAGTGTGCATGATGGGTTTGGGAACATTAACATATGAGGTCTTTAGCAGGCCACTGGGGATTACAACTATATCTACTTTTGGTTATAGTTACTACCTACCCTGAGATATTGAGAGAGAGTTTGTTTCTATGAAAAACCCAATTCAGGAACAGGGGTATTAGATATCCACTTTGTAGAAAGCGTTGATTGATTTATATTAAAATATGACCGGATCTATCCCTATTGGTATTTCATTGATGACTGGTGGAGAATAGGTAAATCACACAATTTCAAAATCATTTAGTTCAAAGACATTGAATGGTTTTATGTTTAAATATAAATATAAAACATTATTTAAATTTCAATATAATTATCTTATAGGTGCCGGTAGCAGGAAGTAGAGATGGAGATGGAGAGGGTGATGAGAAGTGTTCATCATCAAACAATGATTAGTGGTGATTTTAATGATTTAGACAAATATATAAAGAGAGGGTTTGTTCATGTATCATGTGTGGCACACAGTATTCACCTAAAATTTTCATGTCCTAAAATTTTCAAGATTTCCCATTTTTGAAGAGGCTAAAAAACTTTTAGGGCTGTAGTGATAGTCATACATTCATTGAAATATTGGATCAAATATGATTAAAATAACTATCTTGCAATGTTCTTTATGATATTTAGTGAAAACCATATTATCTTTTATTTTAACATCAGAATTTTTTCCCTTAATTCATTATAGTAATACCTAAGAGGAATTTCTCTCTTATTAGGATCCCACAAGGTAAAGTTCAATCATTAGGTTATAAATTTTATCCCCATTTTTAAATTTTCATGCAAGATTTTTTTACTTAAAGCCTATACATGTGCATGTTTATCATTCAAATTGTTGTTACTTATAGCCTTTAGGCCCCAAACCCCTTTCATTATTTATGTTCCATCATCCTCTTAAGCTGAATCAACTCACTTTTTAACATTAATCACTTTACATCATCATTTGTGATGCATATCCTTATTCATTATTGTAATGCCCGGACCCTAAAAGCCCAGAGCCGGTGCATTATTTTAATACATTGGCATGATTAAAAGAGATCAAGTCCTGAAGGACTGATCAATTTAGCAGTCTTGGAAAATAGATTTCATACATGAACTTTACATTACAATTTCTAACATAGGATACAACATAGATAATCCTTTGAGAATTCCATTATTCTCCTAGTTTAAACCTACATATAAATCATAATACACTTCTTTCCATCCTGATAAAATAAAATATAAGAAAGGGGTGAGCTCAGATACTCAGTAAGGATAAACAATATAATAAAATCTATCATAAATAATCATAAACTTTTATCGCAAGGTATAAAATTGAAACACAAGCCCTTTAAACAAAAACATCAGCATAATATAGAAAATATAAATTAAATAATTAAATTTAATTATTCACATGGGTATTTTACTAGTCTAAATAATCACATGTAACATCAATAACTAATCTCATAATTATGAAATACATAATTCTAGACATATTAAACACAAATTCAAGGCCTCATTCCAAGACCCTAAATATAAATTTTGTCAAGGCCTTGTGACAAGACACTAGTTTGTCTCATGAGACCCACCAATGCATCGAGGGGCTATAGCAGACCCCTCTCATCACTTACTAAGTCCAATGCATTCATCATATGAAAAGGGTGAAACATAATCTAAACATTCATATTAAAACTAGCATAAGAAATGTCAATAGTTTAACTACAAACCATGAATGGTATAAAAATATAACATCCACAGTCAAACATAACTCATTCAATAAAATATGGAAGATTGTATTATAATAAATCAACCTCAATCAAGAATAAAATACAATGAAGGATATTGGCATAGATGAAAATAATCAGTAATACTATTTGAGAAAAATATCCCCTTTTTCTTGAAAACATTTAAAAGTCACACTATTTATCAAAGAAGTCATTTAAAATATATTTTTGAACCAAAGTGTCCCATACCACTTTGAAACTTTTGAAAGGAATTTTAATTTTAAAACATTCATTTCCATATAAATAAATCCTTAAAACCATTTTAAAAACATGGACTTTAATGAGAAATATTTAGATGAATAAATCTTTAAAACATTTAAAATGATATTTTAGTTAAAGAGTTCCTAACCAAATGGAAGACGCTTGAATACAAATAACTGAGGAATAACATTAATAAAAAATTTATAATATCATGGGAATAAATTTATTCAGGATATAATATGTTAAAGGACAGTAAATGTACCATATAATAGTGAATTGACGCATAACAACAATGAAGTCTCAATGGAATGTAAATTGAGATGAAATCCCTTATAAATACCTTATCCTTAGATTAAGGATAAATCAATGAAATAATTATGTGTGATGAATAAAAATACACTCATTATGATTGGATATTCAATGTAAATTAATCAGAGGACATTTACATATATTCTTGTAAAAAAAATGAATGACTTGGATTTTTAACTCAATGAATGGAAATTAAGTTAAGATTAACCTTATCAAGTTCATATCAATGACTTTAGAATTTATCAATGGAGTTATTATGTGTATCAAAAGTATATTCACACAAAGGGGAGTGGAAATTACTACTTAAATAAATAAATAGTGATTTCATACATAATCTTAGAGTAAAATAATCAATGAAGTGTGCGAAAAACCCAATGAGTGGAAATTGAAATTAGAAATTCCCTTACTGATTTGGTAACATACGAAAAATACATGTCACAACCCGTCCCCTGAGGCCCGTTCTGTGACTACCCCAAGCCTGCCTTCCACAGGCCAGGGGCTGGTGACTAGCATCGAAAAGGAGTATCCCTAAAACGGGAAGGATTTTCCCTTAAACCTATAAAAACTCACAGAGTAAAACACAACAAGAGGCCACACAGACTAGAATGCAACAAAAAACAACTGTGAAGTAAATTGTTGTACTAAAGAGTGCTGAATGTAAAGGGGGCCAGAATACAAGCCCAACTGGAAAAAAGTACAAGTACAACTGAAAGTACCAAATAGATGAAAAGTGAAAGGAAACTCCTGGATCGTACACCATGGATCCTACCTGAAGGGTAGGTACAGATCACAATAAGTAGTCCCTATGTCGTGTCACGCTAAAAGGTCTATCTCCAGGCACTGTTCAGTCCTAGCTCCCTCATCCTCGATCAACATTATACGTCGTCTGCATCAAACTCAACAAGGTGTGGGAAAATCCCATGTAGGGGTGAGTATAATGACACTCAATAGGGACCCCGAGACCCCCATAGGTCAACTAGAGTTCCACAAAGGAAAAACCACAAAGCATGAAGAAAAAGTATACAATATAAGTCATCTCACACTAGGTATCACTTTAGGTCAAAGATAGAAGGGTTATCACATCATCAAAATCCCCAGATGTTGGAGAAATCCTCCACTATCGAGTACAGTGGGCCTGCTAGGTCACACAAAGCCACTTCCCACTAACCTTGAACTACTGTGGTACCCATCCTTGATGGGTACCGTGGGCATGCCTGGTCACATAGAGCCGCTTTCCACCGTGGGTATACTGGGTCACACAGATCTGCTTCCCACCTTGGTCGAATTGAGGTACTTCTAATTTTGAGTACCATGGGTCTTCAGGGTCACATAGAGTCGCTCGCCACCATGGGCCTACTAGGTCACACAAAGTCGCTTCCTACTGGGCCAATCGTCCAGCAGTATTTAGGTCTCAGCCAACCGCAAGGTTCCATACATAGTTTTCTTGGGAGAAATGCTCCTCAAGCCACTCTCAAAATCTTGATATCAATGGAAGTCACCATAAGGTATTCCAAAAGATCTATCTCCTCAAGAGAGTCCCAAATCCACAAACAGTTCGTCAAACGGATGCACGGTTTGCAAGATACCAACGTTTTAGTACCGAGGGCCTGGTTGGATTCATGGTCAATCCAACCCAGCCATACCCCAATATTCTCCAATACTCAAGTGGATTATCTAAAAAGGACTGCCTAGTCATAAGGATCTCAACGCCATAGACGGTTCATCAAACGGACGTCCGGTCTAGAAGTTAGGGCCCGATTTGAGTAACAAGTCAGTACTGGGTCCGGGTCCAGTCCGCCTCAGTCGGATAGGACCGACCCAGTTCGGTATGGTCTGACCTGGATTAACCTGGGTCGACCCATCCTAACTCGGGTCATGCCTCTAGGCCGCGGGTCGGCCCTCCGAATGGCGGGTCGGTCCGCTGGGCCGACCCGGCGGTGCCACCCGCATGGCGGTGTGGGCCGCAAGAGACACCCGAATGTGGTGTGTCCGAGAAGGGACGACATGGAATGGAGCCACATCAGTGGGTCAACCCACAAGGGTTGAACCAAAGTGGCGCCACGTGGCTCTGTGGGTCCTCTGTGCCACGACCGACGAAACGCGGCTCTGCCGCTGGCGCGTGCCCAGTCCACCGGCCGCTGATCGAACCGGCAACCTTTGATCTCACTACCACCAACACTGGTCATGGCCCTACTACCATGTGGGCACGCCACTGGGGGAATACCCCTCCTCTGCCGCTCGGGGTAGCGGCCGGTTCTTCTGCCGGACACGCAGCTAGCACCACAGCATGACGCTGCTGCGCCGCTGCGCGCCGCCGCCGGCACCGGTGTCAGCGATAGGGTGTTCGCCGGGCCATCGGTCACGCACTGGGGTCTGTTTCCTATGCCGTCTAAACCTACGGGGTCCTGGGTTTGTCTTTCCACCCCCTTCAAAATTGGGCTATCACAATCAACGCAAAAACAGAGGGGCTCAGGCCTTGTTCGTGTCTACCCACACCCTCCGCATTAGAGATAATTCCTCGGGAGTTTCAGGGGAATGTTCAACTGGATTTAATGCCTTAATTCCAAACCTGTTCCCAAAAATGAAACAAACCCTCCCTCATATAGATATCGATTAACGGATCAACTTGTTAATGATTTGATCCGTTCTTATCATTTTAGTAAGAAATTGTTGGGAGAACCAAAATCAATCAACACAACCCCCTACCTCGAAATGTTGGAGAGCGCTCATGGTTAAGGGAGCCTCTTTGTTCTCCATACCCGCAACAAGCCACACCTATCGCCACTCGAACGTGAAACTCCGGTTCGGGGTTTCGGTGTCGCATGTCACCTCCTTCTGGGATCGACTTCATCCTCTAAGGGCTCGACATTATGACACTGCAAAAGTACTTCGTTTCTTGATGAAGCTTGTCCAATACCCCTCCCCAAGCTCTATATTTATAGGAGAGGGGGGGGGGGGGGGGGTAATTAATGACGTGGGGAGTTAATGGGGGATCATAAATTAGTAACCTTCATAATTCCCCAACAACATCGTTACTTAGGATTTGTAAAGTCAAGCCATTCATTGTCCCGACTCATCGCAGGTGCCACACTCTGCTTGTCCATTGGTGTAAAGGAAATAAAATAATAAAACTATTTTATTTCATTTCTTTTAAAATTCACAAAACTTAACTTCTTCTCGGGACCTACTGCGGTCAAAGTAAAGTCTTCCTTAAGTGAATCCCGACACTGCAGATTCAATGGTGCCCTCAGATTTTTAATCTGGGAACCAGTTAAAAAGTTAGAAAAATTAGGATTTGCATTTATTGAACATACTTTAAAAAAAGTTCAGAAATTAATTCCGAGCACACTGGACCTTGTATTGACGCGCCGTAAATTTTCGCGGACTCTTAAAATTACATATAAATAAAAAAAATTACATTGAAAATATGGGTCTTTACATTCTCCCCACCTTAGGGCTTTTTATCCCCGAAATCCACAACATAGACTAAGGAAACAAATGGGAGTACTGAGCATGAATCTAAGCCTCCTGCTCCCAAGTGATATCTTGGAGGTTCCCGTGCTACCAGCAAATGCATACCAGAGGTATCGACCGCCCACTAAGGACTCCCTCCTGTCGATACTCAATATCTACTAGAACCTCTGTAAATATCTCCCCATCGTCCAAGTCCATCTTGCCATGGTCGATGACATGAGATGGGTCATGCATGTATCTCCTCAGTTGGGATATGTGGAAGACGTAGTGCACCCTCTCCAACTACGGTGGAAGTGTCAAGCGGTACACCACCTCGCCAATCCTCTAAAGTATCAGAAAAGGTCCGAAAAATCTCAGTGATAACTTACTGCCTCAGCCAATTTCCATATTACCTATTGAAGAGAGACTCACAAGAATACGTGGTCCCCCTCTTGGAACTCCAATGGTGTCCATATCCTATCGACATAGGACTTATGTCTGTTCTGTGCAGTCTTCATCCACTCCTGGATGATCTGTACCTTCTTAGTGGTAGCCCATACCAACTCTGGACCCATAAGTGATGACTCCCCTAGGTCTGTCCAGTATAGAGGTGATCTGAAAGGTCGACTCTACAAGGCCTAGAATGGTTCCATACCAATGGTGGAGTTGTAATTATTGTTGTAAGCAAACTCCACCAAGGGCAAGTGATCCTCCCAAATGCGGCCAAAATCTAGGATGCATGCATGAATCATGTCCCCCAGAATCTATATGGTCTTCTCTATCTGACCATCCGTCTGAGGATGGAAGGTGGTGATCAGACATAGATGAGTCCCAAACACCTCATACTATCCCTTACATAACCGGGATGTGAGACGTGGATCACGGTCAGAGATGATCGTTGATAGAACCCCATGGAGTCACACAATCTCCTGTATGTAGAGGCGTCCAAAGCCCTCTACTGAACCCTTCTCTCTAATAGGTAGGAAGTGGTCCGAATTGGTGAGTCGGTCAATGATAACCCAGATGAAATAATGTCCCTTGGACATATGTCGAAGCCCTATAAAAAATTCCATGGATATTCTATCCCACTTCCACTCTGGAACCTCTAGTGGCTGGGATAAGCTTGCTGGAACTTGATGCCCGACCTTCACTTGCTGACAAGTGAGGCATCATGAAACAAACTCCACTATATCCTTCTTTATCCCTGGCCACCAGTTCTAACTCCAGAGGTATTGATACATATTCTCTACACCAGGATATACCACTAGAGGGGATGTATGGAACTCCCTCAACACCTCCTCCTGTAGCACCACTGGTACTATGATACGTCCCCTAAAGAGGATAAGATGATCACCACCTTTAGAAAATCCATTAAGTGACTGCCCTAAGGATATATGAGCACGTCGAGCCTCTCAGTAAATGTCCCCAAGCTGCACCTCCTTGACTCACTAAAGAAGCGGGGGAGTGACAGTCATAGACTGGAGGTAAGCTGCACCATCTCTATCCATGAAGGATATATGCAACGCGACTAACTGTTCTGTCGCCTCACTCAGCAAGTGCAGGCCAGACCTCCTACTGAGTGCATCTGCTACCAAATTCCCCTTCTAGGGAGTTTATACTATCTCAAAGTCATAGTCCTGGAGGAACTCTATCCATCATCGCTGTCTCAGGTTTAGGTCCTTCTGAGATAATATATACCTAAGGATCTTATAATCAGAGAAGACTATAAAATGTTCACCCATCAAGTAATTCCACCATATCTTCAGGGTGAATACCACTGCTACTAACTCCAGGTCATGGGTAGAATAGTTATTCTCATGATGTATCAACTTTCGTGAGCCATAGGCGATCACTGATTTCTCCTACATCAAGACACACCCAAGTCTGGTCCCTGATGCATCACAGTAGACTACATACCCCACGCCCTCTTCTGGTATCCTCAATTTGAGAGCAATATTCATTCTCTACCTCAGCTCTTGGAAAATCTACTAGCATATCCCCATCCATAAGAAGGGATTCCCCTTCTTCGTCAAAGCTAAAAAGGGTGCCGCAACTCTGGAAAAGTCAGGCATGAATCTCCTGTAGTATCCATCCAACCCCAGAAAAATCTACACCTTGATCACACTCCTGGGTTTCTCCCATGAAAGTACAACCTCTATCTTCACTGGATCCACTGCAACCCCATCCTCTGAGATAATGTGTCCTAGAAAGTGGAACTCTCGAATCTAGAATTGGAACTTTGAGAGATTACCATAAAGTTGGTGCCCTTGGAGTGCATCTAGAACTATCTGTAGATGATTGACATGCTCCTCATCCGTTGTTGAGTATACCAAGATGTTGTCGATGAAGAAAACCACAAAGCGATTGAGGTATGACTGAAATATCCTGTTCATGATTCCCATGAACACTGCAGGGGAATTGGTCACGCCGAATGGAATAACCAAGAACTCATAGTGGCCGTACCAACATCTAAAGGCCATATTCTACACATCCTCATCTTGTACCCTGAGCTGATGATAGATTGATCTGAGGTCTATCTTTGAAAACCAACGAGCTCTATTCAACTAATCAAAAATATCATCAATTCTTGTAAGTGGATACTTTTTCTTCATGGTCACTTGGTTTAGGCGCTAATAGTCCACACAGAGTCTCAAACTCATGTCTTCCTTCTTGGAAAACAAAATCGGGGCTTCCCATGGAGAAACACTGGGTCTTATGAACACCTTTCCCTGCAAGTCCTACAACTGTACCTGTAACTCACAAAGATCCGTGGGAGCCATCCGATATACTGGTTTATATATTGGTGTTGACTCGGGGTACAATTCGATGAAAAAGTCCACCTCTCTGCATGGAGGTAGTCCTGGGACATAATCAAGGAAGACATCGGCATACTAGTCCACCACTATAGGATAGATCGGACTCTCAACCTCAACTGCCCCGAGGGTAAGGCTAACCAACTGATGAGTGATCAGCTACACCCTCCTCTGGGTAAGTCCGTCCTATGCTGAAAAGGTTCCCTTCTCACCGGTGAAGGAAAACCTGGTCCCATACGTGCAGACACACCGCACTTTGTGCCTAATATAGTCGATCTAAGCATGGATTGTGGATAACCAGTCCATACCCAAGATGATGTCGTAAGGCCTCAACTTCATTACTAGGAGATCACAGCCAAAGCTCTCTCCTCTTAGAGTAAGCTCACACTACCGGAACCAGTCTGTAATCATCGAATCCGCTCCCATAGGTGTCTCTAGCTGTAAGGATCAAGCCAACGACTCCATCAGAATCTCCGAGCTCTGAACAAAGGCCGTTGCAATAAAAGAGTGACTGACACCTGTGTCTATAAGAACTGCAGCTAGGGTAGTAGACACAGATCGTACCAATAATCATATCTGGAGTGCCGTGGTCATAGGACTCATCTTCCTGGAGCTAATCTCACCCCTTTCCACATGATCCTTGCGGCCGGGGTGGACCTCTTGGAGGTGGTGGCAGTAGAACCTCAAATCGCTGCCCACCGCCTACTGCACGACCAGCTCCCCTTCCACATCTTCCAACCTTCAGACCTCTTTGCTCAAACCTCTACCTCTTCCTTGGAAGTCCTTAAACCGTCTTCTGGTCATCCTTATGGTGGGTCGGGCAGTCGTGAGCCATGTGGCCCTTCCCACCGCACGTAAAGCACTTTCTGGCTCCCTGCTAACTCCCTCTGGACTAGGAGCCTCGTACTACCAACCTGGAGTCATGGGGTTTCCCTATAAAATACCTGGCCCACTTGGGCCCATGCGCCTAATGTCTGCTACCTGCTGAAGACTCTGATTCCTGGGGTCTACTGGCGGCTCTATCTATCGGTGCCTGCTCCGTCAGGAAGCTCTCAACAAGAAGGGCCCACTCCAGCACCACAGCCTGGGTGGGGATGATGAGGGTCACCAATGAAGCCCAGATCTCCCTCCTGAGCCCCTGCTCAAAGGATTAAGCCCTGAAGAAAGGGTCTCTCACCATATCCGTATAGTAGCGGGAAAGATCTATGAACCTTGCTAATTAATCGGCCACTGTCATGCTACCCTTCTGAAGGTGAAGCAGCTTCTGAATACACATAGAGCGCAACATCGCGAGGAAAAAATCCTCCCGAAAAGCCTCTTAATGTCAAAACAAGTGAAGGTCACCTCATTGTGAACCTAGATGATCAAGATCCACCATATCCCAACTAATCCCTACAGAAGGCTCGCATCCAAGATCACCATCTGGTTGAGTGGTGTTCTCACTAAGTGGAAGACCCACGTCATGGCCTCTAGATAGTCCTCAGCGACTCGAGGGTCTGTCTCACCCCTAATCCTGGGAGGTCTCTACATATGAAACTCATGTAGGGTGTTGAGCCTACGAATGTCATCTACCAGAACCGCTGGTAGCAGGGGCTGACCATCGGGTGGTGGTAGCACTGGGGCACCACCCGGTGGGGCAATCTCAAACATTGGTCCCTAGACAGATGCCTCGTCGCTGAGAGGGATGTCCTCATGAATCTAGATCCTGGCTGGTCATCCTCGTGGCGGCATCCTGAGATAAATCGAGATGTGCCACAGTTAAAACATTATACCTGGTGATTTGACTTTTATTCAAAATCAAAAAATGAAAACGCAACCAATATTTTGGTGCATTGAGTTGAAAAGCAGGACTCAAGGTTCCAGTGTGTGGATACGTCAGCCGCCACACCAACCCTGGACTCCCTGAACCTAAAAGTCAGACTTGAAAAACTTAACAATGCTGCTTTAAAACAAAATCATAGATTCCTGGCCTCTAAGGTAGAACCGACCACCTCTGATACCACTTTGTCATGACCCGTCCCCCGAGGCCCATGCTGGGACTACCCCAAACCCACCTTCCATAGACCAGGGGCTGAAAACTTGCACCAAAAAGGCGTATCCCTAAAATAGGAAGGTGTTTCCCTTAAATTAGTATAAACTCAAAAAGTAAAACACAAAAAGAGGAAACCAAACAAACTAGAATGAAACAAAAACAAACTACGAAGTAAACTGTTGTAGTAAAGAGTGTTAAAAGTAAAGGGGTCTGGAATACAAGCCCAACTGAAAAAATTACAAGTACAACTAAAAGTGCAAAATAGCTGAAAAGTGAAAGGAAAATCTTGTATTTTTCACCACAGATCCTACCCGAAGGGTAGGTACAGATCACGATCAGTAGTCCCTACATCGCGTCAAGCCAAAAGGTCCAGCTCCAGGCACCGTTCAGTCCTAGCTCCCTCAGCCTCGATCAACGCTGTACGTCATCTGCACCAAAAAAAATAAGGTGCAGGAAAAGCCCATGAAGGGGTGAGAATAATGATACTCAGTAGGGACCCTGATACCCCCGTAGGTATTCTAGAGTTCCAAAAAGGAAAAACCACAAAGCATGAATCAAAAGTACACAACACAAGTCAGCTCACACTGGGTATCACTTTAGGTCAATGATAAAAGGGTTGTCACATCATCAAAATCCTCCTCTTTCAAGTACAGTGGGCCTGCCGGGTCACACAGATCCACTTACCACTAACCATGAACTGCTGTAGCACCCATCTCTGATGGGTACCATGGGTATGGCGGGTCAGACAGAGCCACTTCCCACCGTGGGCAAGCCGGGTCACACAAAGTCTCTTCCCACCTTGGTGGAACTAAGTTACTCCTCCTATCAAGTACCATGGATTTTATGGGTCACATAGAGCTGTTCCCCACCATGGACCTACTAGGTCACATAGAGCCGCTTCCCACTGGGTCAATCATCAAGCAGTCTTCAGGTCTCAGCCAACCGCATGGTTCCATACGTAGTCTGCTTGGGAGAACCTCTCCTCAAGACACTCTCTACATATAAATTTCTATGGAAGTCACCACAAGGTATTACAAAAGATCCATCTCCTCATGAGAGTCCCAAAGTTGCAAACAGTTCGTCAAACTGATGCATGGTTTGCAAGATACGGGCGTTTTAGTACTGAGGGTCCGGTTGGATTCGTGCTCAATCCAACCCGGTCCTACCGCAACATTCTCCAATACTCAAGTAGAGTATCTCAAAAGGACTGCCTAGTCCTAAGGATCCCGACGCTATAGACGTTTCATCAAACGAACGTTTGGTCTAGAAGTTAGGGCCTGATTTGTGTAAAAAGTTGGTACTGGGTCCGGGTCCGGTCCGCCTCGGTCAGACCGGCCCGATCCGGTTCGGTATGGGCCGACCCGGATCGACTTGGGTCGACCCGGACCAACTCGGGTTTGACCCGACCTGGGTCAACCCGGCCCACTGGGCCCGGCCCGACCCGACTGGGCGGCGGGTCGGTCCGCTGGGCCGAACCGACGGTGCCACCCACCTGGTGGCACGGGTTGCCAGATACAGCCGGATGTGGTGTGTTTGGGTAGGGATGACATGATGTGAAGCCATGTCAGTGGGTCAACCCACGAGGGTTGACCCAATGCGGCGCCGCATGGCGCAGTGGGTCCTCCGCCCTGCGGTCAACGGGCCGCAGCTCTGCCGCCTGGCGCGCCGCTGGCGCGTGCCCCATCCACCAGCCGCCGCTCGAATCAGCGACCTTTTCTCCGACCATGACCAAAGCAGGCCATGGACCAACTACCGCGTGGGTACACAGTCGGGGGCGCGCCCCTTCTCTACTCCGCCACCATCTGGGGTGGCGGCCGGTTCTTTCTCCAGACACACGGTCAGCGCCGCCGCATGCCACTGCTGCACCGCTGTGTGCCGCCTCTGGCACCGGTGCCGATGGAATGGTGTTCTTCGGGCCGTCGTTCATGCACCGAGGTCTGTTTCTTGCTCCATCTACGCCTGCGGGGTCCTGGGTTTGGCTTCTACACCTTCAAAATTGGGCGTTCACAATCGACGTAAAAATGGAGGGGCTCAGGGCTTGATCGTGTTGGCCCACACCCTCCGTGTTAGAGATAATTCTGAGGGAGTTTTGGGGAAAAGTTCAACTTGATTTTATTCCTTAATTCCAAACCCATTCTTAAAAATAAAACACACCCACCTACATATAGATATCGATTAACGAATCAACTTGTCAATGAGTTGATCCGTTCTTATCATTTTAGTAAGAAATTGTGGGGAGAACCAAAATCAATCTACACAACCCCCTACCTCAAAATGTTGGATAGAGCTCACAGTTGAGGGTGTCTCTTGGTTCTCCGTCCCCGCAACAATCCGCCCCCGCCGCAGCTCGAACGTCAAACTCTGGTTCAGGGTTTTGGTGTCGCACGTCACCTCCTACTGGGATCGTCTCTGTCCTCTAAGGGATCGGCGTTATGGTACTCCAAAAAAACATCATTTCTTGGCAAAGCTTGTTCTATAACCCTCCCAAAGCTCTATATTTATAGGAGAGGGGGAGGGTAAGTAACGACGTGGGGAGTTAACGAGGGATCATAAATTAGGAACCTTCCTAATTATCTAAAAATGTCGTTACTTAGGATTTGGAAGGTTAAGCCATTCATTGGACTGAATCATTGAGGGTCCCACACTATGCTTGTCCATTGGTGGAAAGGAAATAAAATAATAAAATAATTTTACTTCATTTCTTTTAAAAGTCACAAAACTTAACTTCTTCTCAGGACCTACTACGGTCAAAGTAAAGTCTCCCTTAAGTGAATCCTGGCGCTGCGGATTCAACGGTGCCCTCAGATTTTTAATCTGAGCACCAGTTCAAACGTTAGAAAAATCCGGTTACACTTTTACTAAATATACCTTAAAAAAAGTTCATAAATTAATTCTGGGCACACCGGACCTCGGATTCACGCACCATAAATTTTTACAGACTCGTAAAATTCCATATAAATAAAAAAAAATTACATGGAAAATCCAGGTCTTTACAATACACCCCAGGAAATAAGGATCATACAATGAATATGTAAATACCCATAAATTAAAGTATATTATACAAAGAATACTATCATGGGAAGTACATACAACACACAAAAGGAAATAGTGACAAATATAACGCGAATCACACGGGAATAAAAAGTGAGATGCAAACCCCTTACATTATACTTTCCTTTAGTATAGGGCATGATTAACCTCCTGTATAATGGTTAAATAATTGTTATTAAATTACATGAGAACCAAATACATAAATAAGATATCATATATGATCCTCTAATATTTCTTTGTTAATAATATTTCAGTAGTATCATTATTTTGGGTGTTAACTGATTCACTTTCTTTTATATGTTTTATTATGTAAGTCATGTTTGTTATGGATAGGATGAATTTTATTCATATTTATAATGATATTAAGTTCATAAAAATTATTTTTTAATCATCAAATGAAAATTATTCTTGAATGGTTATGATGGGGAATGAAATCTCTTCGCGTCGTGGAGACGGTAAGCCGTACGTACGCACGAATGACAATATCATTCTATTGATGGTGAAATCGTATGTAATTGGATGGTATATTATACATATAGAATCATTAAAATGTTATATTTATTATTTAAATCCATTATACTCATTATTATACCCATCCAAATAATGTAGTGTTGAATAACAAACTACACCACGACGTGGAGACGGTAAGCCGTACGTACGGACGTATGATGACTTTATCATTCATAGGATGAATAGAATAAGTAATATCATTGTAAAATATTTATAATAAAATCTAAGTATGTATAAGGTACTAGAATTATTATTTTAGTATGGAAAAAACAAAGAAAGAGGAAGTATAAGAAGAAAAGAACTTTGAAAGAGGTGATAAAATAATTACCTCTTCTTCGGGTACTTCCTTTGGATTTGACCAAAAGGGCTCCTTAGGTTGGATTTATGATAAAAATAATGACTCTATGTTTTAGTTAGGGTAGTTGGGAGGATATTTGGGTAGGTTTTGGCTGAGACAAATGGCTTTGGAGGTGTGAAATTAAGAGAAGGGGAAGTACCCTTTTATAAGAGAGGTGAGGGGCACTTTAGGAAAATCTTGAAATATTAATTTATTATAAAATTATTTTCCGTATATAATAGCTCCAAATAAATTTATTTCAAGGATATGGTGGGTATGGGTATAAATCCTCTCAACCAATAGGATTTAGACAAGTTTAGGTGTCCTTATTAATCTTATCTTTTAGATTTAACTCTTCATTAAATAGTTTAATTTTTACCATGTCTTCTTGTATTTTTATACTAAATGGTTAATATAGTTACTAAAAAATGACAAGAGAACCTAAAGTGGTTAATTAATGACATATATAACACTATATAAGTCATTTTTATGAATCTTATATTTTTAGGAATATTATATAATTTAATAAAATAATATTTTTTTTAAAACTCATTTATGTCAATTTTGACACTATTTAGTAATTGTTTTTTGTTAAAGTCATAAAAAATTTATTCCTTAAAAAAAATACATTTAATCAACCCTAACATGTTATGTTCACCTATAAAATTCGTGGATTCCATCAAAAGTTTCAATTTACATTAATTATAACATTTATAATATCATTTTTTTAATCTTTCATTAATAAGGTAATTACTGCATCATCGTTGTGTCATAAATAAATTTAATTATTTAATGTATAAAAATTATAAATAAAATACCATGATTCAGGAAATATTTTGATATTTCTAATGAATATTTATAGTATAATTTATCCTATGTATAACCCTATATTAAAAATGGTTTAGTTATTAAAATTTGAATTTAACACTTTTAACTCTTCTTTAAATAAAATATAATAAATGTTCTAATCTAATCCAAGTATAATAAAAAGGATTTTATTTTTTTCCTAAGGTTTATTTTTGTCTAAATAAACTAATCCAATAGAATTAGGACATGTTTTTGTGTAATTATAATATCATTTTTACCTTTAATTACCCTATTTACTTTTAACCGTGGTGAATAAAATTCAAAAGTTACTATTAAACAAAAATAATTTTCATACCACTGAACCAAATTTTACTTAATAATTAAAACCATGTCTTTCATACTTTTGAAATTCAATTCTCAGAAGCGGTAAAATTATGTATTATGCAAATTTGCAAATGTGCCTAGAAGGTGGGTAAAAGACGTTAAAAAAGTCATTAAATTTTATATATCTAATATTATTATAAAATGAATCCTATGACTTAAATTGAACTAATATAGGTATTATGTATTTATTTTTAATATAAAATAAATTTATATTAAAAATAATTATTTAAATGAAAATGTCAGTTTTTATCTAAAATGCAGTGTTTTTCACTATTCATAAAAAATTGATAGTTTTCAGAAAAATAAAAAAAATTAACCCCAAGATAATTTTGATATTTTGGAGTTAAAAATTATATCTATTTTACCAAATTCAATACATATAAGTTTCATTAGTTAATTTAATATTAATTTCCTTTGTGAAAACCAGAAAGTAGTTTTTTAAGAAGTAAAAACTATCAAAAGATTAACATGTATTTATATCCAATTTAAATGTAAAATTACATCCAATGACCAAAATTATGTTAAATTATAAAAATATAATCTATATATAATATAAAAAAATTAAAATAATAATCTAACAATATAAATAAATTGGGTGAAAAGGCAGTTTTGAATTAAAACGCAATATTTTTCACTTTTCATTAAAAAAATTAAACTTATCATAAAATTACCAAACTTTCACCCTAATCTAATATTAATATTATTAATTAAAAAAGTATGCCAATTTAACCAAATTAAATTTATAATAGTGTCTAAAATTAATTTTGTTATAGTTCACAAAAGGACATAAGAAGTAGTTCCTTTATCAAAATAGTACTTATATTTTAATGAAAATTATAGATTTCCTTATAAATATGGTTTATTTATGTGATAGAATTATAAATGACATTTAAAATTTATTTTTTACTATTTTTATTACTATATTTAATTGTTACGTTATAAATATATCATTTTAATAATTATAATACTAAAGTGTTATTTCACAGAAACTCAATATTGCATATAATGTAATCCAAGTCAGTGTTGCATGCAATTTAAGCTATTGAATTACTTTAATGATATAACTTAATATGAAATCATGGGGTGTTACATTCTCCCCTAAAAATAATTTCATCCTCTAAATTTAAACTCGAAAACAAAAATTAGGGGTTTGACATTTCAAAACATCTTTGTTGAAATCCCAAATCGAAAAAAGAGTCAATAAAACTATCACTTTAATAGAAAGAAAGATAAGTACAAAGGTCGCATGAGATAACCCATACTAGGGTTCCGTGTAGGAAAACATGGATATGGAATAGAAGAAAAACCATCAAGTTCTTATGGAGAGTGATATAAAACATGCTAATAAGAAAGTTAACTACCAGAAAACCATAAACAAGCGATGGGTTAAACAGTATTTGATTACCCAGTAGGAAGAGTAAACAAAAAAAGTTTTTTTTTTAATTTCCTTTTCATAATTTTGAGAAATTTATTTATGAGATTGACTGAGAACATAAGAAGATATACTTACTTTTCCAGTAATGTTTCATCGTTTAATAAATTTCTACCACAAACTCATCTTTTCTTTAAACCATGAGTATTCTTGATGACTTGGTCACACATGAAGCGCTATAATCAGCTTATAGAGAATCACATAATCCCAAAAATATTAACTATATATTTACCTTATCTTTAGACATTAACCAAAACCAAAATGGTTAGTATAAGATCATATAATCCCCAAAAAGGATAATCCTTTATAAAAAGAAATACTACTCTTAATCTCGAAAATTAAACAAACAATACCCAAAGTTCAACACTGATAATTAAATAAACAATTTTCCTTAAAATTCTTCAAAATAATCCAAACTAAGTTTGAAACCCAAAATTCATAAGGATTTGATCACATAGTCTTCTACGATAAATATTAACATTTATCTCCAAATAACATCAACTACTCTTAAAGTAACATACCTAAAAATAATTAATCTAATCACATATTCTCTATGATAGGTTAATCATTACCACAAATAACCTAAATTTCTATAAGTCCACAATAAAAACATTGATTCTTCCAAAATAGAAATCCACCATTACTCTTCAAATGAAATCCCAAAC
Organism: Viscum album; assembly: GCA_963277665.1. NCBI lineage: Eukaryota > Viridiplantae > Streptophyta > Magnoliopsida > Santalales > Viscaceae > Viscum > Viscum album. The sequence continues at coordinate 1,364,139,579 of OY728151.1, read as the reverse complement.
TATTCTATTTTCCTTAGGCATATATTGTTCCCAAAAGAGTGAACGTCTTCCAAAATAACATTTATCACTTAAACACCAAATCATTTTCCTATAAAAAGGATATCCATTTGATAAATCATTAGTTCCCAAAATAAACATATTCTTGATCCATAAAATCATTTAACTAAAAATAATTAGTTATAATAACCAGAGACTTCACATAGTCCAGTGGTAGGCGATAAATCCCAGTCTCACTTTGATTGTGGGTTCGATTCCCACATCCTTGCCCGACGTGATAGGTTGTCACATGTTCTATGTTTTTTCCTTTTTCAAAAACTATATAATTTTATAACATTCCCAAAATAAGATAAATTCCTCAAAAATAAACCTAACATATTTTAACCACAAATGTTATCTCATACCTTGTATTTTCATCAAAAAAGTAATAACATGTAATTGCCTCAAATTCAAGGATCATATAAACCCAAATGGTTATTTATAACTATATCCACAAAAGAAAAGATAATTCTTCCTCAAATAACATTTTCACATAACAAAATTTTGGGTTACATATATAAGAGAAAAGTATTCCAAAGTAATCCCATCAACAAAGAGAATTAATACTTTTAAACATTTCACCATCCATTTATTTCAACGTAGGTTATTCTTTGACTTAGAGGTTATCCTATAGAATAGGTCATTGACTCAGGTAATGAACATGTACCCTAAATTTATAGAAAATGAATGTAAATGGATTCTTAGGATCACTTTTATTTTAATCCATAGTAATATTCATTTTTTCTTAACAATTCTTTACTTTTTATCCTTCTTTCCCACATATAAATAATTTATTTGTTCCATTGAGACATCTTCCTTGGTGTCTCCTTCCAAATTTACCCCATGATGGAAATTGATCTTTCTTTTCTCTATGTTCTCCACTGCTAGAGCTCTTATCATTATCTTCCATTCTCTTCTTTGTTGAGTTTGGGAGTTGGTAAATGTATATGTTGTTGATCATATTTTTGGAAACCTGATTCGACATGAACACGATATCTATTACACCTATCAACATTTCATTTCATTTCTCATTTCCACCACCGTGCCCACATTATACAACATGTTCAATGTTACTATGCCTTCCTTGGTATCTATCCATTGACTAAAACCAGAAAGCATAGTGTGAGTAACAATAGTCATAAAATCATTTAGAGAATATCATGTCACCTTATTTTCAATCTAAAACACCTTAGGATTAACCAAGGTTATCTGTTCTCATCTTATATTAAAATCCTTCAAATCGGATTGTAAATAAAATGTGAATAATTCTAAGAATATCCCTTGGGAGTGTCAAACTAGGTGCATAGTATGACCCGTTGTCATGTACCAGGATACCCTGAGTCAAGCCAGAAACTCCTTTTTGGAGTTTTCACTCCTAAGTACATCTGTTCTAGATCCAAGTCCACTTGTAGTATCCAGAAAAGAATGTATTTCTTGGAAAGCTCATAAAATATCCACATTACCAAAATTCTAAAAAGTTCTTATATACTAATCCTCAAAGTCTATCTTAGGGTAATGTTCTCTAATCTGAGTTTTTCTAAATCTTGTTTCCAAGGCTTGTACTAAACTTCCTATGATACCAACTGTAATGCCCCGACCCCAGAAGCCTAGAGACGGTGCATTATTTTAATATATTGGCATGATTACAAGAGATCAAGTCCTTAAGGACCAATCATTTTAGCAGTCTTGGAAAATAGATTGCATACATGAACTTTACATTATAATTTCTAACATAGAATACAACATAGATAATCCTTTTAGAATTCAATTATTCTTCTAGATTAAACCTACATATAAATTTTAATAAACTTCTTGGCATCTTGAGAAAATAAAACATAATAAAGGGGTGAGCTCAGATTCTTAGTAAGGATAAACAATATAGCGGAAGCTATCATAAATTATCATAAACTTTTATGGAAAGGTATAAAATTTAAACAAAATCCCTTTAAACAAAAACTTCAGCATAATATAGAAAAGATGAATTAAATAATTCCATTTAATTATTCACTTGGGTATTATACTACTCCAAATAATCACATGTACATCAATAAATAATCTCATAATGATGGAATGCATATTGCTAGATTTCTTAACCACAAAGTCAAGGCCTCATGCCAAGATCCTAAATATAAATTTTTCAAGGCCTTGTGCCAAGACACTAGTTTGTCTCATGATACCTACCGATGCATTGAGGGGATATAGTAGGCCTCAACCGTCACTTACTAATTCTAATTCATTCCTCATATGAAAAGTTTAAAACATAATCTAAAAATTCGTATTAAAACTAGCATACAAAATGTCAATAATTTAACCACAAATCATGAATGATATAAAAATAGAACATCCACAGTCAAACATAACTCATTCAATACAGTATGGAAGATTATATTATAATAAATCAAACTCAATAAAGAATGAAATAAAATAAAGTATATTTACATAGATGAAAATAATGAGTAAAACTATTTGAGAGAAATATCCCCCTTTTCTTGAAAACTTTTAAAAGTCACACTATTTATCAAAGAAGTTGTTTAAAAGAGGTTTTTGAATCAAAGTGTCCCATACCAATTTGAAACTTTTGAAAGTATTTTTAATTTTAAACCATTAATGTCCATATAAATAAATCCTTAAAACCATTTTGAAAATAGGAACATTAATGAGAAATATTTATAAGAATAAATCTTTAAAAAATTTAAAATGATATTTTAGTTAAAGAGTTACTAACCAAATGGAAGACACTTGAATACAAATAATTGAGGAATAACAATAATAAAAACTATATAATATCATGGGAATAAATGGATTCATGATATAATATGTCCAAGGACAGTATATACACCATATAAAAGTGAATTTGTGCATAATAACAAAAAAGTCTCAATGGAATGTAAATTGAGATGAAATCCCTTATAAAGACCATATACTTAGATTAAGGATAAATAAATGACATAATTATGTGTGACGAATATAAATACACTCAATATGATTGGATATTTAGTGTAAATTAATTAGAGGACATTCACACATATTCTTGTAAAAAAAAACCAATGAATTTTATGTTTAACTCAATGAATGGAAATTGAGTTAAGATTACCCTTATCAAGTTCATATCAATGAATTGAGAATTTATCAATAGAATGATTATGTGTATCAAAAGTATATCCACATAAAATGGAGTGGAAATTACTACATAAATAAATAAATAGTTATTTCATACATAATCTTGGAGTAAAATAATCAATGAAGTGTGCGTAAAACCCAATGAATGAAAATTGAAATTAGAAATTTCCTTACCGATTTGGTAACAAACGAAACATACAACCCAGAAAAGAATTATCATACAATGAAGATATAAATACCCTTAAATTAAATTATATTATACAAATAATACAATCATGGGCAGTACATACGCCACACAAAAGGAAATAGTGACAAATATAGCATGAATCTCACGGGAATAAAAAGTGAGATGAAAACCCCTTACCTTATACTTTCCTTAAGTCTAGGTTATGTTTAACCTCTTTTATAATGGTTAAAGCATTTTTATTAAATTATAAAAGAAAAACATGTATAAATATGATATGATATATGATCCTCTAATATTTATTTGTTTATAATATTTCAGTAGTATCATTCTTTTGGGTGTTAAATAATTCATTTTACTTTATATGTTTTGTTATGTAAGTCATGTTTGTTATGTATAGGAAGTATTTTATTCAAATATATATTGATATTAAGTTCATAAAAATTATTTTTTAATCATAAAATTTAAATTTTTCTTGAATGGTTATGATGGGGAGTGAAATCTGATCACGTCGTGGGGACAGTAAGTTGTACGCACACACGCACGAAAATATCATTCTATTGATGGTGAAATTGTATGTAATTGGATGATATATTATAAATAAATAATAATTAACATGTTATATTTATTATTTAAATATATTATACACATTATTATACCCATCTAAATAATGTAGTGTTGAATAACAAACTACACCACGACATGGAGACGGTAAGCTGTACACAGGCACGCATGGTGACTTTATCATTCATAGGATGGATAGAATAATGAATATGGTTGTACCATATTTATAATAAAATATCAGTATGTATAATTTAATGGATTTATTATTTTAGTATGTTAAAAACAAATAAATAGGAAGTATAAGAAGAAAATAACTTTGAAAGAGGTGATAAACTAATTACCTCTTCTTCGGGTGCTTCCTTTTGATTTGAACAAAAGGGATCCTTAGGTTTGATTTCTGATAAAAGTAATGTCTCTAGATTGAATTGATGGTAGTTGGGAAGATATTTGGACAGGGTTTTTCCATTCCAAATGGATTTGGTGGTGTGAAATTAAGAGAAGGGGAAGTACCCTTTTATAAGAGAGGTGATGGGCACTTTAGGAAAACCTATAAATATTAATTTATTATAATTTTTTTCCGGTTTCTAATAGCTCCAAATAGATTTATTTAGAAGATAAGGTGGTTATGGGTCTAAATGATCTCAAAAAATAGGGTTTAGACAAGTTTAGGTCACCATATTAACCTTATATTTTAGATTTAACTCTTCGTTAAATAGTTTAACATTTACCATGTCTTCTTGTATTTTTATACTAAATGGTTAATATAGTTACTATAAAATGCCAAGAGAACCTCAAGTGTTTCATTAATGAAATATATAACATTATCTAAGTCATTTGGCCGAATATTATATTTATAGGAATATTGTATAATTTAATAAAATTGTATTTGTTTTAAAAACTCATTTATATCAATTTTGACACTATTTAGTAATTAGTTTTTTTAAGTCATAAAAACTTGATTCCTTTGAAAAAAATACACTGAATAAAACCTAAAATGTCATGTTCACCAATAAAATTCGTGGATACCATCAAAAGTTTCAACTTACATTAATTTTAACATTTATAATATCATTTATTTTAATCTTTCATTATTAAGATAATTACTACATCATCATTGTGTAATAAATAAATTTAATTATTTAAAGTCTAAAAATTATAAATAAAATACAGTGATATAGGTAATATTTTTATATTTATAATGAATATTTGTAGTCGAATTTATCTTATGTATAACCCTATATTAAAAACGAGTTAGTTATTAAAATTTGAATTTAACACTTTTAACTCTTATTTAAATAAAATATAATAAATGTACTAATATAATCCAAGTAGATAAAAAAAATCATATCTTTTTTCCTAAGGTTGATTTTTTTTGAAATACACTTATCCAATAGAATTAGGACATGTGTTGGGGTAATTATAATATCATTTTTACCTTTAATTACCCTATTTACTTTTAACCGTGGTAAATAAAATTCAAAAGTTACTATTCAAAAAAAATTATTTTCATCCCATTGAACCAAATTTTACTTAATGATAACAACCTTGTCTGTTGGATTTTTTTACTTCAATTCACATAAGCAGTAAAATTGTGTTTTATGCAAATTTGCAAATGTGCTTAGAAGGTGGGTAAAAGGCGTTAAAAAGTTCAATAAAATTTTACATATATAATCTTATTATAAAATGACTCCAATTAATTAAATTGGACTAATATAGGTATTATGTATCTATTTTGAATTTAAAATAATTTTAGATTAAAAATAATTATTTAAATGAAAATGTCAGTTTTTATCTACAATTCAGTGTTTTTCACTATTTATCAAAAATTGAAAGTTTTCAGAAAAATATCAAAAATTAACCCTAAGATAATTTTAATATTTTGGATCTAAAAATTATGTCTATTTTACCATATTCAAGAAATATAAGTTGCATTAGTTAATTTAATATTAATTTCTGTTGTGAAAACCAGAAAGTGGGTTTTTAAGAAGTAAAAACTAACAAAAGATTGACATGTGTTTATATCCAATTTAATTGTGAAATTAATTCCAATGAACAAAATTATATTAAATGATAAAAATATAATCTATATATACTCGAAAACCAATTAAAAAGATAATCTTACAATATAAATAAATTGGGTGAATAGGCAGTTTTGAATTAAAACGCAATATTTTTCACTTTTCATTAAAAAAATTAAACTTCTTATAAATTGACCAAACTTTCACCCTAATATAATATTAATATACTGAATTCAATAATTAGGTCAATTTCACCAAATTAAATTTATAATAGTGTCTAAAATTAATTTTATTATAGTTTACAAAAGGACATAAGAAGTAGTTCCTTTATTAAAATATTACTTATATTTTAATGAAACTTATACATTTCCTTATAAACATGGTTTATTTATGTGATAGAATTATAAATAAAATTTAAAATTTATCTATTACTATTCATATTACTATATTTAATTGTTATGTTATAAATATATCATTTGACTAATTATAATACTGAAGTGTTGTTTCCCAGAAACTCAATCTTGCATATAATGTAAGCCAAGTCAGTGTTGCTTACAATATAAGCTATTGAATTACTTTAATTATATAAATTACTATAAAATATTGGGGTGTTACATTATCTGTAGGTCATGAGCGCAGCAGAAGCTCATGGGTGGATGTGCCCACTTGACTTTTTGTCATTAGAAATGATCAATCCAGGATCAATATGACGATAAACGTCAGACTCCACAGATCGAATCACAGAAATAGATAAAGAAGAATAATAGTACCAGAACCAAAAAGGAGGATCATCACATGTTTATTATAATTAATTTAATTAATTGACAAGAAGTACCTTTTATGGTGTTATTTCTTCTTTGATATTTCTGATCACGTTCCGATGTGATTCATCGTTGCATCGTAGAATCCAAGTGTATAATTCCTCTAGTGGTGATCCACACGTGTACCATATATCTCTGGATGTTTCCCAAGGAATCTTTGGGTGCTAGCGTGGAGAATCCTTTGCTTGCGTTTTCCACCTTAGATCGCCTTGATTTGATGAAGGAGGATCTCTATCGGTCTTGAGATCATTCTTGGAGGAAAGATTTCTTTCGGTGTTGAGATAATTCTCCAGAATTGTTGTGTACAACGATTAGAGAAAAGTGTTGGGGTTGTAAAGATATTTATAATCGGGTTTGAGGTTATAGAGTTATGATAATAAATAAACGCGTTATGCATTTTATTTATTTCATTAAATCTTATTGAAAACCCCCCATGTTGAATTATTAATTCCTTGACATGCGCCCACACTGATTATAATAAATATCATTTAATAAAACAATATTATTTATTCAAAATCACGACTGGAAAAAATACATGGCGTGTAATCATTAATACAAAATGTGTACTCATTTTTCATTTCCTTTTCAAAATGAAAACTACATGGCATGTACATTCAATGTACACGGTGTGTATATCTTGTTTTCATTTTCTTTCCAAAATGAAAACTACACGGCGTGTACATTCAATGTACATGGCATGTATATCTTGTTTTCATTTTCTTTCCAAAATAAAAACTACATGGCATGTACATTCAATGTACATGGCGTGTATATCTTGTTTTCATTTTATTATTCCTACAACATTAAAAAGATTTAGGCTTCCTTGAATAATTATTAAACCACATACAAGAATAATCTTTATTCTACTTGAGATAATTGGATACACTTAGTGTGTGACCCTCTAGGCCTCTTTCTCATTGGCATTAAGCGGGCTTGCCTAATGTACAAGATTACTATCTAGCAATGGGTCAAGGCACCCAAGAGAAAGAAGTTGAAACCAAATTGACATGTCACCTCATACAAATACTTACCGTGTAATTTAATCCCATTGTCTCAATATATCGTCAAGCAGGTTTCATGGTAGTTTCATAAACCTATATGCTTGATCCATCATTCTTTGACTTCCAAAAATAAACTCATCGTGACACCATGGCCATGGAATTTGGGCGAGAGTTCTATTTCAATCAAAGGGTCTGTGATATCTAATTCCATAATTATGGAAGGGACAAATCCTTCCTCAACTTATCTATTAACAATATGCCGTTTGTGATGCAGCCAACATACCCTACTTCCCGCCAACTGTCTTCGTGATGGTTTTCGTTAGCAAATCTAAGTGCGTGAGTCATGACATGAGTTAATGATAATCTTCTAGTCTAAGGATCATTACACATGCTCGTAGATAGCAATGTCCGATGATACCAAGACATGCAGAATTACTACTGGCAGGTCTGTTCTCATAATCTCCCATCTTGGAGATTACCAAGTGAAAACTCTATGAGAGAGAGTCTCGTCTTCTTACGAGTACTCACACATGACGGTCTGTATACTATGTGTCCCATCATAGTATTTCATCCAACCATAGAACTTTATTTAAGAATATTGTTATAGAATTTCAAGGTTCTCATCATATTGGGGATCTACCATGAACTTATTAATGCAACAAATATTTTAGGACATTATTATATTATAGTCATGCAGAGCAATGAACAATATATAATAACTGTACATTCATGTAATAAAAGTAAAAACAATTGGTTCTCAGGTCACCAACTCTAAAAAACTCCCACTTGGACTAGAGCCAACTGCCTATGACTTTTAGTCCGCTAGACCCCACATGATGATCATGTTTCTGCTGAGTCAAAGCTTTAGTCAAGGGGTCTGCCACATTGTCTTCCGTGGAAATACTGCTCACTGCAACTTCACCTCTCTGAGAAAAATCCCTCAAGAGATGATACTTCCGAAGTATGTTCTTTGTCTGCTGATGTGACCTTATCTCTTTTACAAGTGCCACCACAGTAGTATTATCACAATAGAGTGTGATATGATCTTTACTTCTAGGTAATACATCTAGCTCTTAGATGAACCTTAGCATCCATACTACTTCTTTAACTACTTTAGAATCTATGATATACTTGAACTCTACTGTAAAATCTACAACTACACCTTGCTTTGAGCTCTTCCAGCTCACTACACCTCTATTCAAACTGAAGATGTATCCAGTCTTCGACTTCATGTCATCTTGATCATTCTAGAAACTAGCATCTACATGTACTCTGATGACTAGTTCCTCATCTCCTCTATAAACCAGGAACATATCCTTAGTATGTCTCAGATACTTAAGGATAGTCTTGACTGGTATCCAATGGTGGTCTCCTGGATCATCTTGATATCTGCCTACCACACTTAATGTTTAAGAAACATCTAGGATTGTACGTAGCATAGCATACAAGACTGACCCAATCACAGATGCGTAAGGGATCCTTTCCATTTTCTTTCTTTCCTCATGTGTCTGAGGACACATTTTCTTGGAAAGATAAATGCCACGTGACACTGGAAACAATCCCCTCTTGGACTATTCCATACTGAATCTCTTTAGTATCTTGTAAATTTATGTATTTTGACTCAGGCCCAGCATTCTCTTGGATCTATCATGATGGATATTGATCCCAAGAATATATGCTGCCTCACCCAAGTCTTTCATAGAGAATCATTTATCCAACCATGCCTTAACTAACTGTAAGATAGGTACTTCATTTCCAATTAGTAATATGTCATCAACATATACTATTAGGAAAACGACTACACTTCCTCTAAACCTTTTATAGACACAAGGCTCACATTCATTCTTAACAAAGCCAAATTCCATTACGACTTCCTCAAAATGAATGTTTCATGACCTTGATGCTTGCTTTAATCCATAAATGGATTTCTGCAAATTGCGTACCTTACTGGCATCCTTTGGAGTCACAAACCCTTCAGGTTGTATCATGTAGACATCTTCCTGGAGGTTCCCATTAAGCAATTCTATTTTGAAATCCATTTGCCAAATTTCATAGTCATGGTAAGTGGTAATGACCAATAGGATTCTGATGGATTTCAGCATCACAAATGGTGAGAAGGTTTCATCATATTCAATTCCTTAACGTTGTCTAAAACCTTTTGCAACCAGTCATGCCTTATAGGTGCTGAATTTTCCCTCCATGTCCAGTTTCTTCTTAAATACCCATTTATTACCAACATTCTTTACATCAACTGGAGGATCTACCAAAATCTAGACTTGGTTTTGGTACATGGAATCCATTTCAGAAATCATGGCTCTTGCCACTTGGAAACATCTGTGCCTTCAACTACTTCCTTGTAGGTAAGAGGATCATCATTGTCAAACAATAATGAGTCACTGTCCTCGGTGACAAGAAAACCATATTGTTATAGTTCTCTTACCTCTATCGTGCTCCTACACAGTTATTGTGTCTCTGGAACAGATTGTTCCTCCATGGGGATTTGTGGAATCTGTTCTTATACCAACTCCTGTGTATCTTGAGCCTCAACTTCATCGAAGTCTATCTCACTTCCACTATCTCTTTTGGAGATGTGATCCCTCTCAAGGAATATGGAATGTCTTTCCATTGTAACCTTTTTATCTGAGGGGTTTTATAGGTAATATCCCCTTGTTTCCTTGGGATATCCTATAAAGGTACACTTTATGCCTATGGGTGCAAGTTTTTTACCTGAAGAGGCCTTAACAAATGCTTCGCTACCCCACACATATAAATTTGATAACATGGATTTGCATCCACTCCATAACTCGTATGGAATACCATTTATCGATTTAGTTGGTACTTGGTTTAGTATGTGTGCTACTGTTTGTAATGCATATCCCTAAAAGGATAATAGAAGACTCGCATGACTCATCATTGATCTCACCATGTCCAACAGGGTGCGGTTCCTCCTTTCACTTACACCATTCCACTAAGGCGTGTAAGGAGGAGTGAGTTGAGATAGAATCCTAAAATACCGTAAGAAATCAATGAATTTTGGATTAAGATATTCTCCTCCTCTGTATGATCTTAGTTTCTTAATCTTCTTACCAAGATAGTTCTCAACTTCAATCTTGTATTCTTTAAACCGATCAAAATAATTTGACTTATACCTCATTAAGTAAATATATCCATATCTACTAAAATCATCAGTAAAATTTATAAAGTACAAGAACCCACCCCTTGCTTTAACTAAAAATGGTCCACACACATCCGTGTGAACTAATTCTAGAATCTCTTTAGCCCTTTAACCTTTCCCACTAAATGGGACTTTAGTCATTTTGCCTTTTTGACACGCATGACATACACCAAGTGGTTTTAGTTCGAAAGAATCTAAATACCCATATTGATGTAATTTTGTCAAACGTTTCTCATTGAAATGACCTAGTCGGTGATGCCAAATTTGGGTGTGGTATGAGTCATGTGAATTAACTTTTTCATCAATTTCCATTACTTGGTTTTTGTAGTCTAACACAAAAAGGACATTATATAAATGTGACCTACCAAAACAAATGCTATATTTATAAAAGTACCAACATTCATTTCCAAACTTGAAGATGAATCCATCAGTATCTAATCTAGATAATGAAATAATGTTTTTGGTTATAGAATGTACATAATAACATCCTTTTAATACCAAGACCATCCCAGTAGGCAATGTGAGGTGGTAGTCTCTGATAGCTACAATAGTGAGTCTGGCTCCGTTGGCTGCTCGCAGATCCACCTCACCTCGGTCAATATTCCTGAATCTACTTGGTTCCTGTATTTGGATACATATGTGAGCATCACAAGAATTATCTAATACCTAATTGGTAGAAATATATATATTGCATTCGATAACAAACGCTCCTGAAGCTTCCCCTTGCTTCCTTGGATGGGTGCAGTTTTTCTTCCAGTGGCCCTTCTTGCCACATGTGAAACAAATAGCCTCCTATTCTCTTGCCTCCCCTTTGATCTTCCTTTTCATGGAAGGCCTTGAAGAAGATTTGGTCTTAAATCTCTTCTCCTTCCCTTTCCTTTTATTCACCATAAGGACAGATGGATTTTCACGCTTCATATCATTGTCCACTTGGAGAATGTGGATAAGAAGATTAGATAGAGACTTCTCAATGTTTTTCATATTGAAATTTACAACAAAGTTAGAGAAGATCTGGGGGAGTGATGTAAGAATGAGATCGGTACCCAATTCTTCGGGGAGTTTAAACCCTAAAACCTCTAAGATCTCAATGTATCTAATGAGCCTGACTACATGAGGCCCATCTAGGGCACCCACTCCAAGATTGCTCTGAAATAGAGCCTTGTAGATCTCAAACCTTTCATCTCTTTCTCTCTCCTAGTATAGACCATAGAGGTGCTCGAGCATGCTATAGGAATCCATGTCTTCATGAGACTTTATGAGTTCACTAGACATTGATGACAGCATCAAACATTAAACCTTGAGTGCATCGTTCAAATTTTGATCATATACCAGGAAATCTTCATCACTCGCCCCTTGGGCAGGTGAATTAGGGAGTGAGGACTCTAGCATGTAAAACTTTCGTTCATGGCATAGGATAACACGAAGGCGCCTAAACCATTCCTGAAATTTACTGCCGGTGAGGATATTGTATTTATCCATAATTGATCACAGAGAAAATGTGGTTGACGAGGTTGTTATATTGATTATACAAATTAAAAGAGTAGATTTATCAGTGCATTTGGATTACATTTTATGAAAAATAATAAATTAATTTATTAATTCTACCAATTTTTTATCATGTCCCAATGACCCCCACCATTGAACTCGGAATTACTAGTTGCTATGACATTCTAGTGGAAAGGATCCATATCCCCCTTTTCATAACCCCAACAAGGGTTAGTCAAGCTATTTAAAGGTATTTAGGTAGGCATGTATTTTCCAACTGTGAGCTTACAGTTCCTTGATCTATTGAGTGGACTCCCCAATCCTGAAATCCTGACTTGGATTTCCTTAACACTTGCCTCCATTTTACAACAAGTCTAGCACGAGCTACTCCTCTTGATGTAAAATGTTTAAGTCAACCCAAAACTTTAATAAGATCTTCCTTTATAAAAGTAAGTGTCCCAACAAGGGTTGGTCAAACACATAGTTTTATTATGTATTTCCCTTAATCAAGTAACAGAAGGCTTGGTCTAACTTAATATGGTATTTGAGGTATTTCAACCCTTTATGTGTAGTTTCGCATTATCAAATGCTTGTTAATATTAAGTGCTGCTTGATTAAGTGATTAACCATGTTCTGATAATGTTTACGCATAGTCCAGTTTTTATTTTATTCCATCTTTGCATGATTGTTTATTTTATTAACTATGAGATCATGCCAACACATACATAATAAATAAACCATGAAATCAGACAAAAATAAAATAAGATGGCATGATCATGAGATTATATTGGTTAGGTTATCTAGATTTTTTGATAAGATAACCCTGAACTAGGGAAAAACACCTTGAACCCGATGGTTTGTGTTTTGCAGCTCCCACCTTTCCATCTTTGTATCTTCTTAGGTTGGTTTCGCCTCAGCTTCGGATTTTGAACCATCTCCTCTAGCTTGGTAGATCCTCCATTACACGGGGTTTACATTAAAGAAACCATGGGCACGCATACCCTAAATTTTATTAGAAGAGGGCTCGCAGGCCAACGAATTTAAATTAAATAAATTTAAATGAAACCATACACACAAAAAGGGTCTTTGGTCTAGATCATGATCATCCATAGAATAATATGACATTTATGCATATTTAGTATTCAACTTCTTTTAATCGTTCTTTTATTCAAGATAATCCACACTTGAATTCAATTAATTATGATCTTATAATTAATCAATTCTTTATCTTAAATTACTTTCTGAATTTCCTTGAGATTCTTCTCATCCATATTTCTTGTATGGGTCTTTGTACTTTGGAGGAAACCTGGTGAAAATCCATTTCTAGAAAGTACACGTCGTGTAGGCTATATTACATGGCGTGTATTGGTTTTCAACCTTTATCCAAAGTACATGCTGGGGGATTTGACGTGTTTTATATACTTTGGAAATTTTTGAGTACACGACATGTAGATTAATCTAACAAGACATGTAATTCCTTGTTAAGCGGTTACTGGACTGGAAATCCCATGTACGTGGTTACATCGATTCTCCTTGTACACAGTTTCACCTGGGCCAGATCAGACTACATGGTGTGTTGATTCAACATACACGCCATGTATTCCAGTTTCCATGCGCCGTTCAGTTATAGTCAATATGGTGTATTAAAAAACTCATGTATGCTCAATTCATATGGCATGGTTTGGCGGACTAGTACCGGTTCGTTGAAACTAAGTACATGACATGTAGATTTCACTACAGGCCGTGTATTCCTGTGTTGTATAGAAATAATGAGCGGCTCCTCCAGATGAGTTCCTCATTTTTATTTTTAATCAAAATTAAAATTAAAAGGTCATTTCTGTGATGTGAATAAATAAATGAAGGAGGAGGAACATATCTCATCCATTCAGTTTTATAGAACGATTTATCTTGAATTGGATTAAATATAAATGTGTAAATTATCAACAAAAATTAAATAACTATAATCAACGTTGTGCTCCCTCTGATACCACTTGTAGGTCCCGAGCGCTGCAGAAGCTCATGGGTGGATGTGCCCACTTGACTTTTGGTCATTAGTAATGATCAATCTGGGATCAATACGATGATAAACTCCAGACTCCACGGATCGAATCACATAAATAGACAAAGAAGAAGAATAGTACCAGAACCACAAAGGAGGATCATCATAGGTTGATTATAATTAATTTAATTAATTGAAAAGAAGTACCTTTTATGGAATTCTTTATTCATTGATATTTATAATCACATTCTGATTTGATTAGTCATTGCGTCATAGAAGCCAAAACCAAAATGGTTAGTACAAGATCAGATGATCCCAAAAATGATAATCCTTTATAGGAAGAAATATTACTCCTAATCTCCAAAATTAAACAAACAATACCCAAAGTTCAGAAAAGATCATTCTATAAACAATTGTCCTTAAAATTCTTCAAAATAATCCAAACTAAGTTTTAAACCCAAAATTTATAAGTATTTGATCACATAGTCTTCCTATATAAATCTTAACATTTATCTCCAAATAACATAGAAAAATCTTAAAGTCACATACTTAAAAGAAATTAATCTAATCACATATTCTCTATGATAGGCTAATCATTTACACAAATAACCTAAATCGCTATAAGTCTACAATAAAAACATAAATTATTACAAAATAAAAATCCACCATTACCCTTCAAATGAAATACCGTAGTATTCTATTTACCTTATGAATATAGTGTTCCGAAAAGAGTGAATGTCTTCCAAAATAACATTTATCACTTAATCACCAAATCATTTTCCTATACTAAGGATATCCATTTTATAAATCACAAGTTCCCAAAATCAACATATTCTTGATACATAAAATCATTTAACTAAAAAGAATTAGTCATACTAACCAGAGACTTCACGTAGTCCAGTGGTAGGCGATAAATCCCAGTTGCACTTCGATTGTGGGTTTGATTCCAGCAGCTTTGTCCGACATGATAGGTTGTCACAAGGTATGTGTGTTGTCATTTTTCAAAAACTATATAATTTTATAACATTCTAAAAACGAGATAAATTCCTAAAAAATAACCATAACATATTTTAACCACAAATGTTATCTTATACCTCGTATTTTCATACAAAAAATAATAACCTGTAATTTCCTCAAATTAAAGGATCATATAAACCCAAATGGTTCTTTATAACTATATACATAAAATAAAATACAATTATTCCTCAAATAACATTTTCACGTAACAAAATTTGGGGTTACAGATATAAGAGAAAAGTCTTCCAAAGTAATCCCATCAACAAAGAGCATTAATACTTTTAAACATTTCGTTATACATTTATTTACACAGAGGCTCTTCAATGATTTAGAGGTTATCCTATAGAATAGGGAATTGACTCAAGTAATTCCCAAGTCCCCTACATTTATGGAAAGTAACTGTAAATGGATTCTTTGGATCATTTTTATTTTCTTCCATAGTACTCTTCATTTTTCTTCGACAATTATTTACTTAATGTCCCTCTTTTCCACACATAAATAATTTCTTTGTTCCATTGAGACACTTTCCTGGGTGTCTCCTTCCACATTTTCTACATGATGGAAATTGAGCTTTATTTTCTCCATGGTCTTCACTACTAGAGCTCTTATTATTCTCTTCCTTTATCTTATTTGTTGAGTTTGGGAGTTGGTTAATGTATTTTTTGTTGATCATATTTTTGGAAACCTGATTCAGCATGAACACGATATCTATAATTCTTATTAACATTCCATTTCGTTTCTCATTTCCACCACCATGCCCTCCTTGTATATTAGGTTCAATGTTACTATGACTTCCTTAGAATCTAGCCATTGACTAAAAACGGAAAGCATAGTGTCAGTAATAATAGTCATAAAACCATTTAGAGAATATCATGACACCTTATTTTCAATATAAAACACCTTAGGATTAACAAAGGTTATCTATTCCCATATTATATTAAAATACTTCAAATCAGTTTGTAAAGAAAATGTGAATTATTCTAAGCATATCCCCTGGGTGTGTCAAAACAGGCGTGCATTATGGCCCGTTGTTGTGTACCAGGATACCCCAAGTCAAGTATGAAACTCCTTGTTGGAGTTTTCACTCTTAGGTACATCTGTTCTAGAACCACGTCCACTTGTAGTATCTAGACAAGGATTTATTTCTTGGAAAACTCAAAAAATCTCTACATTACAAAAATTCTAGGAAGTTCTTCTATACTAATCCTCAAAGTCTATCTTAGGGTAATGTTCTCTTATTAGAGTTTTTCTAAATCTAGTTTCCAAGGTTTGTACTAAACTTCCTCTGATACCAACTATAACGCCCCAACCCCAGAAGCCCAGAGCTAGTGCATTATTTTAATACATTGGCATGATTATAAGATATCAAGTCCTGAAGGATCGACCAGCTTAGCAGTCTTGGAAAATATATTGCATACATGAACTTTACATTTCAATTTCTAACATAGAACACAACATAGAAAATAATTTGAGAATTACATTATTATCCTAGCTTATACCTAAATATAAATCATAATACACTTCTTGGAATCCTAAGAAAATAAAACATAATAAAAAAGTGAGCTCAAATTATCAGAAAGGATAAAAAATATAGTAGAAGCTATCATAAATAATCCTAAACTTTTATGGGAAGGTATAAAATTTTAAAATTACCTTTAAACAAAAACTTCAGCATAATATGGAAAATATAAATTAAATAATTCCATTTAATTATTCACATGGGTATTCTACTAGTCGAAATAATCACATGTAACATCAATAAATAATCTCATAATGATGGAATTCATAATGCCGGACATCTTAACCACAAAGTCAAGGCTTCGTGCCATGACCCTAAATATAAATTTTGTCAAGGCCTTGTTCCAAGACACTAGTTTATCTCATGAGACATACCGATGCATCAAGAGGCTGGAGCGGGCCCTTCCCATCACTTACTAATTCAAATGCATCCCTCATATGAAAAGGGTGAAACATAATCTAAACATTCATATTAAAACTAACATACGAAATGTCAATACTTTAACCACAAACCATGAATGCTATAAAAATAGAACATCCATAGTCAAACATAACTCATTCAATAGAATATGGAAGATTTTATTATAATAAATCAACCTCAATAAAGAATAAAATACATTTAAGGATATTTACATGGAAGAAAATAATTAGTAAAACTATTTGAGAGAAATATACCCCTTTTCTTGAAAACATTTAAAAGTCGCACTATTTATAAAAGAAGTAATTTAAAAGAGATTTTTGAATCAAAGTGTCCCATACCGCTTTGAAACTTTTGAAAGGAATTTTATTTTTAAAACATTAATGTCCATATAAATAAATCCTTAAAACTATTTTGAAAACATGGACATTAATGAGAAATATTTAGAAGAATAATTCTTTAAAACATTTAAAATGATATTTTAGTTAAAGAGTTCCTAACCAAATTAAAGACGCTTGAATACAAATAATTGAGGAATAACATTAATCAAAATTTTGTAATATCATGGTAAGAAAGGTATTCATGATATAATATGTCAAAGGACAGTATATAAACCATATAAAAGTGAATTGCGCATAACCAAAAATAAGTCTCAATGAAATTTAAATTGATACAAAATCCCTTATAAAGACTGTATCCTTTTTTTTAAAAATGGTAGAAAATTTTTATTGATAAAAAAAGAGGTTACACAAGTCTAAAGTAAGGTCTTTGGATAACACCCCGAGCATAAAAAGGGATTAATTCAGAAGGGAGATCGTCCATCCAATGTAAGTCATGAGTAACTCCAAGATTGGAAAGCCCATCATCAATCCTATTGGCTTCACGGAAGGTGTGAGTGGTGATGAAGTTAATCCCAACAAGATAATTCAAACAGTCCATCCAGCGGGCAGTGAGAGGCCAAACAAGGTGGATGGTACCATTCCAAATGGCCTGAATGATTGTAGTGGAGTTTCTCTCTATCCAAATATTGTTCTAGCTATGTAATCTGGAAAAGGTGATGGCATGGATGGCGCCCATCATCTCAGCTTCCAAAGCAGAAGAGGAACCTCAAGATCCATAAAAGCATCCAAGAATCCGGTCCAAGTGATTTCTGAAGATGTCACCTCAACCCGATGGTCCCGGGTTGCCTTTGGAGGCTCCATCCACATTGATTTTAATCCATCCCGGAGGGGGAGGGAGCCAAAACACTTCAAGAGTAGAGTGTGCCCGAGGATAGATCCCCTCCACCCCAACACATCTAAGGATCCCAAAGTCACTCATCGAATTATTGCAGTGAGATTTTTGGATAGAAGCCACTTCTCGAATGGCCATGAGGATTCTCGTTTTTCCTGCATTAATTTTAAAAGAATTATTACAGAAAATTAAATCATTTATACCATACCAGATAATATGAAGAAGTTCTGTGACAACCGAAACCAAAAGGTTCTTGATTTACTGTGAAGTGGACAACTCCAAGCAACTCTGAATCTGTATGTTGATGGTATCAAAAAGCAGCCATCTGCACTCAAAAATGTCAAGAATATAATGCCAGAGAGCGGTTGCTGTGTCACAGGATAGAAAAATATGATTAATATCCTCTCTATATTGGTTGCACATACGACATTTAGAACAAAGAGTAATCTCGAAAGTTTTTAAGCAATTATCCATGGGGATTCTTTGATGGGAAATCCACCAGACTAAAGTAAATCTTGAGGGTTTTATGCAGGCTTTGTTGAATTTATCTAGCCAGGGGTGATTATTGTCAACATTGTTGAAAAAGTACTTATAGTAGCCTTTGGAGTTAAGAATACCATTTTGCGCAGGTTCCCAAATAATTAAATCATTAATATTAACAAAACGATAATTATCGACAATTTGAGTAATATTCTCAGGGAGATCAAGGTTATGCATATGGATGATCGAGTCAATTGAATCCTGAAGGTAGGGATGGGATTGGTTGTTATCTATCAAGGAGATCAGGGGAACGTCAGTCCAATTATCAAACCAAAATTTTAAGTTGGATTCCTTAGTGGCCATCCATCTAGAGTTAGACATGATAGAAATGAAAGTAATTTTGATGGAGGACCAAATAGAGGACTTAAGGGAGTAAGAACAAATATTTATATTCTTTTCAAGGAAACGAGCCCTAATAAAATTCATGGAGGAGGAAGTATTGTGAATAATGTTCAACATAAGTCTAGATTGAAGAGCCTCATTAAATTTAGAGATATTTTTGATGCCAATCCCCTCTTTATCAACAGGTTTGTAGCAAGTGGTCCAGGGGATAGTCACCAACTTTCTCTCCGAAGTACTACCTGTCCAAACAAAATTTTTAATAGTAACATTAATGCGTTTTAAAAGACTTTTTGGCCATTTATATATTATCATGGAATAAATAAGTTTAGAAACAATCGTGGATTTCACCAAAAAAATTCTCCCTGCCATCAAAAGCGTCTTACCCTTCCAGGGAGAATGATGTCGAAGCATTTGGTCAGCAATGTGAGAGAAATAATCCGCTTTAGGTCTACCCCAAAATATAGGCACACCAAGGTAAGTAAAGGGGAAAGATCCTTCTTTGATGCCTAAGATATTAGAGATGGAAAGTTTTTGCCCTGGAGGAAAGTCTTTACTAAAAATGATAAAAGATTTATTCCAGTTGATGTGTTGACCAGAGACTTCCTGATAGTAGAGAATGATATCTTTAATCTTGAGAATGTTTCTTTTGTCTCCCTGGGTAAAGATAATAATGTCATCAGCATAAAGAATAAGAGAAGGGACTTGTAAATTTTTGGAGGTAGAGATAGGTTTTATGGTCCATTTAGCAATCTCCTGGGAGATCAGCCTACTCAGGTAATCTTACGCTATGGAGAAGAGTATTGCAGAGAGAGGGTCACCCAGTCTCACTCCTTTAGTGCAGTTGAAATAACCTCTAGGTGATCCATTAATGAGGATGGATATGTAAGAAGAGCTGAATAAAGATTTTATTCTATTTATGAAAATTTCATTGAAGCCGAATTGTGAAAGAACTTTATACATAAATCTCCAATCAATGGTATCAAAGGCCTTCACAATATCAATTTTGATAGTAACACTCCCACCTATACTCTTTTTGTTTAAAAGATTTTTGGATTCAGAGGCCAGACAGATGCAGTCTTGAATAGATCTTCCTTTTATGAAACCAAATTGGTTTCAAGAAACTAGTTTGCTACAAATGGAAGTCATTCTATTGGAAATTAATTTTGTGATGATTTTGAATAAAGAATTGATAAGGTCAATGGGCCTGAATTTCTAAATCACATCATCATTCTCCATTTTGGGGATGAGAACAAGGAATTGGGAGTTAAGAACATGCGGAAGAATACCTTTGGAGAAGAAAGCTTTAACTAGATGAAAAATTTCTTCCTGAAGAATATCCTAATGTTTTTGATAGAATCCATTATTAAAACCATCAGGGCCAGGGGAACTGTCAGGATTAAGACCGAAGACAACATCTCTGATTTCATGATCAAAAGGGATGTTATTCAGAAGAGAGTTGTCTTCCACAGAAACAAGAGCGGTAATGATGTCAGGTTTAATGTATTTATCAATATTATCACCATTTAAAATATTTTCTAAATAAGAGAATAAGTGATTGGAAATTCCTTCATCAGTGTAAAGAATTTGGTCCCCATTTCTAAGAAAGTCCAGGGGTCTATAGGCTTTTATAACCCTATGGAAGGAGTTATAGAATTTAGTATTCCTATCCCCATCATTAAGCCATTTGGATTTGAAGATTTGTTTTCTAATATTATCCTTGAGGTTGAGTAAGGAGATTAGTTTAGAGGAAATGATGATTTCCTGTTGAGAGTCCTAAGAAAAGTTTGAAGAAGAGTTGACATTCTGGAGTTGGTTAAGCTCTGTTTCAAGAAGGTTGATAATATTGTCCATTTCACAAACCTTGTTTTTGCACCAGCTTTTAAGAATCTGCTTTAACTTTTTTAACTTCATCGGGAAAGCAAATGGGTCAAACTGACCATGCATCTTATTCCAAGTGTTCTTGATGATGCTTATACATCCGAGGTTAGAAGACCAAGCAGTGTTATATCTAAAAGGATCCCTTAATTTACTCTTTATGTAGGAAAAGGAAATAAGGATGGGATTATGGTCTGAGGCAATCCTTGTAAGGGTAATGCTAGAGATATTGTCCCAATTATCAAGGGCATGAGAGTTAGTAAAGGCCCTATCTAATTTACTGGATACATTTCTATTATAGTGCTTCCCGTACCAAGTAAATTTAGCACCCAATAGGTTAACCTCTGTGAGATTGTTCATTTCAATACAGGCATTAAATTCCCTAGTGGAAATAGGTGCAGGAGGAGGACCAATTTTATCACCTGAAGCTAGGATAGCATTGAATTCACCAATAATAAAACCAGGATGGAAAATAGAAGCATTGATATGGGAGAGATCATTCCAAAGATCCCTCCTATCTTGATACCTATTATTGGAATAGAAAAAATTATAGAAAATATGTATGTTCTCAAAAATGTAGTCACAAGTAATGGCTTGACTCGAACAACTATAGATGTAAACCTTTTGCAATGAAGAATGAGCAAAGAGCCATAAATATTTAGTAGGGGCTCCATTTTTACAAGCCCCTAGGAAATAGTATCTAGTAGGGGATTGATGTAAATGCGAGGCAAAGTTAATTTTAGATTCAGAAATAGCAATAAGGTTTGGAGTGTGAGTAATGGTGAATCTTTTAAGGACGTTGAAGGTGTCAAGGTTAGCAATTTCTTGACAATTCCAAAACAGAATATTCATTTAGACTGTTTCTTAGTGGGGATGTCCCCCCCTTTTTTAGAAGTAGAGGTCTTAGACGTGGTGACAATTACAGATGAGCAATATTTTACAGCATTCTCTTGTTTAACCTGCAATGCTAAGTGCATTTGCAATGAGGAAGTAGCAGTATCTGTATCCCTGCCTTGCATGTTAAAAGTAGTTTGTTTAGGTAGAGTAGGAGAGTGCTGCTTGCTATCAGGTGCCTTGTGAGTAGAAGACTGAATCCCCTGGTCTTGTATAGAAGCATAAATGGGAACAGTAGGTTTTGTTGTTGCAGAAACCATGGATTTCAGTTGTGTATAGTGCGATATAGCAGAAACAGAATATAGAGGAGGTGTAGAAGTGATCTTCTTGCAAGTAGATTCCATATGGATAGTAGACTAAGAACCCTGGACCTATACCGAAACAGGAATGGGAACAATAGGTCCTGGGGTTTCATAAGGCTTGGGTTCGGGTTGGGCAGTGTGTGACACAATAGAATCCTATTTCCTATCCTTAAAAATTGGTGAGGAAAGGATAACATCCATGTAGTTGGGTTCGATCAGCTTGTTTTTCTCCGCACTTTCCAGTGAGGAATGAATTTAAGAGATATTAGTGGGGTTTGGAGGGTGCATGGGAATGTATTCAGGTGGGGAGTTATGTATGATAGAGTTGTCATTTTCCTCTAAATTATAGGCACTAATATTTTCAGTATGAATGTTACTGCTCAATATATCTTTGACAGAATTGTCTGAAACAGAATGATTGATAGAAGATGAGTCCAAAGTAGGACCATCAAGGGGTGAGCAAGCAGGGTCCAAGTCAGCCAAGGGATGGGAGAGGATTTCAATAACATCCTTATCAATATCCCTCTTAAAGTTCTAAGTCAACAATTCTAGTTATTGGTCATCAGCTAAATCAACCCAAGACTTTCCTTTATCAGAATCAAGTATGCCAAATGAATTGGTTTTAACAACCCATTTTCTTCCCTTTTCTTGGACATTTTAGGTTTGTCAGAAAGTCCATCCTTCTCTCTTCTATTTTTCCTAACCTCAGTCCATCCAGAATTATTGGTTTGTGGAGGTTGATTGTGCACTCTCCTACACTGGTGAATGGAATTTCCAACCAGTTTATAGAATTCACAAGAAGAAGGAAGTCTTTCATATTCAAGACTCACCACTATTTTATAGTCTTGGGAAGTAAAAATGATAGATTTTGGGGGCTGTGATTCAAGTTTAACTTCAATTATCACCCTATAATAGAGGCCTAAATAAATAAATAGTGATTTGACACATAATATTGGAGTAAAATAATCTACAAAGTGTGCATAAAACTCAATGAGTGAAAATTGAAATTAGAAATCCCCCTACCGATTTGATAAAATACAAAACATACACCCCAAGAAAGAAGGATCATATAATGAAGATTTATATACCTATAAATTAAAGTATATTATACAAAGAATTCAATCATGGGTAGTACACACACCACACAAAAGGAAATAGTGGCAAAAATAGCATGAATCTCAGAGGAATAAAAAGTGAGATGAAAACCCCTTACCTTATACTTTCCTTTAGTCGAGGGTATGTTTAACCACTTGTATAATGGTTAAATATTTTTTATTAAATTATAAAATAACCACATACATAAATATGATATCATATATGATCTTCTAATATTTCTTTGTTAATAATATTTCGGTAGTATCATTGTTTCAGGTGTTAACTAATTCGTTTTACTTTATATGTTTTGTTACATAATTCATGTTTTTTTATGTATAGAATGTATTTTATTCCTATCCAGAATGATATTAAGTTCATAAAAATTATTTTTTAATCATAAAATGTAAATTATTCTTGAATGGTTATGATGGAGAATTAAATCTCATCCCGTCGTGGAGACGGTAAGACATACTTATACACGAACGACAATATCATTATATTGATGGTTAAATCATATGTAATTGGATGGTATATTATACATACAGAATCATTAACATGTTATATTTATTATTTACATTAGTTATACTCATTATTATACCCATACAAATAATGTATCATTGAATAACAAACTACACCACGATGTGGAGACGGTAAGCCATACGTACGCACACGTGATGACTTTATCATTCATAGGATGGATAGAACAATGAATAAGGTTGTAACATATTTATAATAACATATCAATATGTTGAATTTACTGGAGTTATTATTTTATTATGGAAACAACAAAGAAATATGAAGTATAAGAAGAGAAGAACTTTGAAAGAGGTGATAAAATAATCACCTCTTCTTCGGGTGCTTGATTTTGATTTGAATAAAAGGGCTCCGTAGGTTGGCTTTATGATCAAAGTAATGCCTCTAGGTTGAAGTTAGGGTAGTTTGGAGGATATTTAGAAAGGTATTGTCCAATCCAAATGTATTTGTAGGTGTAAAATTAAGAGAAGGGGAAGTACCCTTTTATAAGAGAGGTGAGAGGCACTTTAGGAAAAGCCTGAAATATTAATTTATTATAAAATTATTTTCGATTTATAATAGATCCAAATAGATTTATTTCGAGGCTAAGGTGGGTATAAGTCTAAATCCTCTCAACCAATAGGTTTTATATAAGTTTAGGTCACCATATTAACCTTATCTTTTAGATTTAACTCTTCGTTAAATAGTTTAATATTTACCATGTCTTCTTGTATTTTTATAATAAATGGTTAATATATTTACTATAAAATGCCAAGAAAACATAAAGTGGTTCATTAATTACACATATAAATTATATAAGTCATTTTTATGAATCTTATATTTTCAAAAATATTATATAATTTAATAAAATAGTATTTGTTTTAAAAACTCATTTATGTCAATTTGGACACTATTTAGTAATTGGTTTATGTTAAAGTCATAAAAACTTGATTCCTTTGAAAAAAATACATTTAATCAACCCTAACATGTAATTTTCACCTAATTTTTTTTTTCTATTCCATAAAAATTTTCAATTTACATTAATTTTAACATTTATAATATCATTTATTTTAATCTTTCATTTATAAGGTAATTACTGCATCATCATTGTGTCATAAATAAATTTAATTATTTAAAGTATAAAAATTATAAATAAAATACCATGATGCAAGAAATATTTTTAGATTTATAATGAATATTTATAGTAAAATTTATCTTATGTATAACCCTATATTAAAAATGGTTTAGTTATTAAAATTTGAATTTAACACTTTTAACTCTTCTTTAAATAAAATATAATAACTCTCCTAATCTAATCCAAGTGGATAAAAAAGGATCATATTTTTGTCCTAAGGTTGATTTTGGTCGAAATACACTTATCTAATAGAATTAGGACATGTGTTGGGGGTAATTATAATATCATTTTTACCTTTAATTACCCTATTTACTTTTAAGAGTGGTAAATAAAATTCAAAAGTTACTATTCACCAAAAATTATTTTAATCCCATTGAACCACATTTTACTTAATGATAACAACCGTGTCTATCATATTTTTGAAATTCAATTCATAGAAGTGGTAAAATTACATTTTATACAAATTTGAAAATATTTCTAGTAGGTGGGTAAAATACGTTAAAAAGTTTAATAAAAATTTATATATCTAATATTATTTTAAAATGACTCCAATGACTTACATTGGAATAATATAGGTATTATGTATCTATTTTTACTTTAAAATAAATTTATATTAAAAATAATTATTTAAATGAAAATGTTACTTTTTATCTACAATACAGAGTTTTTCACTATTCATAAAAATTGAAAGTTTTTAGAAAAATACCAAAATTTAGACCTAAGATAATTTTGATATTTCGGATTTAAAAATGATTTATATTTTACCAAATTCAAGACATATAAGTTTCATTATTTAATTTAATATTAATTCCTGTTGTGAAAACCAGAAAGCGGGTTTTTAATAAGTAAAAACTATCAAAAGATTGACATGTGTTTATATCCAATTTAAATGTGAAATTACTTCCAATGACCAAAATTATATTAAATAATAAAAATAAAATATATATATACTCTAAAACCAATTAAAAGGATAATCTAACAATATAAATAAATTGTGTGAAAAGGGAGTTCTGAATTAAAACGCAATATTTTTCACTTTTCATTAAAAAAATGAAACTTCTCAAAAAGTTACCAAACATTCACCCCAATATAATATTAATATTATAAATTCAAAAATTAGGTCAATTTATCCAAATTAAATTTATAATAGTGCTAAAATTAATTTTATTATAGTTTACAAAAGGACATAATAAGTAGTTCCTTTATCAAAATAGTACTTATATTTTAATGAAACTTATACATTTTCTTATAAATATGGTTTATTTATGTGATAAAATTATAAATGACATTTAAAATTTATTTTTTACTATTAATATTACTATATTTAATTGTTTAATTATAAATATATCATTTGAATAATTATAATATTAAAGTGTTGTTTCGTAGAAACTCAATCTTGTATATAATGTAAGCCAAGTCAGTGTTGCGTGCAATGTAATCTATTGAATTACTTTAATGATATAACTTACTATGAAATCTTGGGGTGTTACAATTATTTCTCTCAAATCCTTCTATGGTCTCACACATTTCTATGGAATCTGATGGTTTCAACCATCTAATCTCTCCCCATTCTACCACCCTACTATTTCTACATCAAAAAGTATCATTCTAGATATCACCCTACAGTCCAACCATTGACTCTCCCTTCAAAAATCCAAATTTTAAACCTGAATCCCTCTTTATTTGTTCAATTTTAGATCAAAGTTATATGATTATTAACATTTTTAACTATTTAAAAATATATTTCTAGTTTCTTGGGTGTTAATCAGTGTTTGATTGTTTACTTATAATGTTTTGTTATTATTCATTGTTTTTAAATGTACTTTTCTTGATAATAGGTGTTATTTTGGATTCTAATTAGGGTTTTATTTTGGTTTTTTAATATGAATAATTACATTCACAAATCTATACAACATAATCAATATAAATTTATATTTATTTATATAGATATTGTGTTCTGTTTATACTTTTATATATAATTTTTAATACTTATATATACGTCGATGAATTTTATAAAATATTGTATTATACTTATATAATTTGTGTAAATTTTTGAGCCCAAGTTCTTTAATAAATATTGTTGAGCCCATGGTGGAAGGAGTGAGGATAAGATACACTGGATATGATAGGTATGTTTTATTTTTTTGTCAACATATAAATCATGTGTAAAATTATGTGTTTCATAGTTATTTATTTTATTTGAAGTTTGTTCCATGGTTTTAGGAATGATTAGAAGAACTTGATGGAATATGAAGATTTGAATGTGAATATTAACTTATTTAATTTGCTTTTGTTGTTTAAGATATAGATAAACACCAGAGAGAAGAGAATATAGAGACTATATATACATTGAATAGAGAATACGTAGATATTATCCATATGGGAGAAAATGGAAAAAAATAAGAGAGGAGGATAAGTGATTGTGTGCATGTTTTGGTCATATAAAATGGATAAATTATTTTAGACTATTCAATAAAAAAGAAGAATAATAATGAACCACAATCAATAACTTTTTAGAATTCCAATTCAGGATATGTTCAACATTTAGAGGGGGGTGAATCAATGTGGATGACTTTTTATCCAATAGAAAATATTTTAAACCCTATCCTTTTTTATCTTCACTTATTAAAGTGAACAGTTCTCTCATTCTATCTTCTTAACATTATCTCTTATTATAAAAAAATTAAAACAAAAACCGATATAAGTGTCACAAAATATTTACAAGGTTAACCTCTCAAAATGAGACAGATAATCCTTAGTGTGATATGGATTCCTCCAATATTACACAACCCACTAGTATCAACCTATAGGTACAAGTGAGCCAGTTTTATCCTTGAACTTATATTACATGCTTCCTGACTATGTTTTAGTGCATCCATCACTCTTTTAACATCTCATTGGTTCTTTATACTACCATACTAATAGTTTAAAATAGAGTTTTATAACAATAATAAATCTTTCACTAGTATAAACTTTACCTTTCCATTGATGTTCCAAATTCTTATTTTCCTTATATACTTTCACAATAGAAAGAAACTTATTCAATTATTATGAACAAAACATGAACAAAAAATATTCTTATTCTTATTCTTTAAAAAATGGAAGGGTTTCTATAATCAATTATTCTTATTATGTTCTTTTAAAAATTCAAGATTCTACTTTTTGTGGAAATTGAACTACAAAACCAATTTATTCCTCTTCCTTCCATAAAAAACATAGTTTCTTCAAATCATCACATAATAATATAATTTTCCTTCCCTTAATGTGTAACGCCCAAAACCCAGTTATCCAGAGTCAGTGCATTGTTACATAACATTGGTATGATATAAGGAATCATGGGCCAAAGGACCGATCAGTTTAGTAGCCTTGGAAGTACTAGATACATACATAAGTTTTACATTACATCATGAAATAAAAAAACAAAAATATTGTGTCCTCTTTTAACACTCTTATATCCCTTAGCATATTACTTTAGGTTAAACGTAATATACTTATTCGCATCCTTGGAAAAATAAAACATAAGAAAGGGGTGGTCTTAGATGCTCAGTAAGGATAACAATATAGCAGAAGCTATCATAAATACGCATAAAAAATTAAGGCAATGTATAAGACTAAAATACAAGCCTTTTAAACTTAAAATTAAGCATAATATGGCAAATATAAATCAAATAATTCCATTTACTTATTCACATGGATGTACTACTAGTCGAATAATCACATGTAATAATTACTTTCATAATGAGGGAATGCCTAAAGTCGGACATCATTACCACAT
Organism: Viscum album; assembly: GCA_963277665.1. Taxonomy (NCBI): domain Eukaryota; kingdom Viridiplantae; phylum Streptophyta; class Magnoliopsida; order Santalales; family Viscaceae; genus Viscum; species Viscum album. Next base: position 1,364,110,519 of record OY728151.1, on the reverse strand, counting down.
AGTCAAGGCCTCATGACAAGACTACAAATAATTTTTTTGTCATGGAATTTTTCCAAGACACTAATTTGTTTCATTATGTAACACCCCAAGCTTCCACGGTACGCTTGTCTTTGAATAATACAGTAGCGTGTGTTGTACGCAACTTCGAGTTCTAACACACACCACAACCAATCAAACTAGCCGTTATGAATAGTAATGCCAACTTTTTGAAATTTTATACATTTTATATTTCAAAATGGAATTCATTTTTGGATTTGGAATATTGAAATTAGCTTAGGGTAAATTTTTTGTACTTTTCAGATAACTTTCATATTTTGATGAATTGTGAAAATTACTAAATTTTAATTAAAAACAACTTTTTTAATCAAAATAATTAATAGTTATAAATTATGAATTCAAATGATTTTAAGTATAATTATATTATATTTTTACCATTTAATCCAATTTTGGTCATTGGACTTAATTTTACATTTAAACTGGACATAAGCAAGTGCCAATCTTTTGATAGTTATTATTTCTTAAAAACACGCTTTTTGTTTTGACAATGGGAATTAATTTTAAATTAATTTCTTCCACTTCTGTGTTTTTAATTTAGAAAAAAGGATTCCATATTTAGAATGATGAGATACAAATTGTGTAAATAGGTAACTTTTATTTATAAACATTTTGAATAATTACTTCAGTAAATATTTTATTTACCATGGTTAAAGGGTAAATCCGGTAAATAAGGGTAAAAAAGTAATATTATAATAACATTAATTTACCCTAAAACGTGTCCTAACCCTATTTGTTGATACATGTCCGACCATGGGAATATTTGGGTCTATTTTGGGACCCCATCCAGCCACTTGTAAGTGATAAGGACACTTTATATTAATTAAGTTAAAGTAAATACAAAAATGACATAAGCATATATCTTTTAGAAAAACAATTTTTATATAGGGTTATATATGTTATATTTTCGACTATAAATATTCATTAGAAATATATAAATATTTCATAAATAAATTTATTTTATTTATAATTTTTAGACATTGAATAATTAAATTTATTTATGACACAATAATGATGCAGTATTTTCCATATTAGTGAAAGAATCAAATAATTGGTATTATAAATGTTAAAATAAATATAATTTGAAAGTTTTGATAAAATACAAGAATTTTATTGGTAAATATGACATGTTATTATTTCTTAAATGAATTTTATTTGAATTAATAAATTTTTTAAGACTTAAAAAAAATCAATTATTAAATAGTGTCAAAATTGACATAAAGGAGTTTTTAAAACAAATATTATATTATTAATTGATATTATATTCCTAAAAATCTAAGGTTTGGCCAAAGGACTTATATAATGATAGGTACATCATTAATGGACCACTTTGTGATCTCTTGGAAGTATATAGTATGTTTATTAACTATATAATATAAAAATACAAAGAGACATGGTAAATGTCAAACTAATTAACTAAGAGTTAAAACTAGAAGATAAGGTTCATAAAGTGACCCAAACCTGTCTAAAACCTATTGGTTGAGTTGTTTTCGACCCATCACCACCTTATACTCGAAATAAATCAGTTTGGAGCCATTAGAAACCGAATATGAATTTATTATAAAATAATATTTTAAGTTTTTCATAAGGTGCCCCTCACCCCTCTTATAAAAGGTCACTCCCCCTTCTCACTAATTCACACCTTCAAAGCCTTTTGGATCGGCCAAACTCTGCCCAAATATCCTCACAACGTCTCTCAATTCAACCTAGAGGCCTTAGTTTGATCAGAAAGCCAACCTAAGGAGCCCTTTTGATCAAATCAAAAGGAAGAACCCGAAGAAGAGGCAATGATTTCACCACCCTCTTTCAAGTTCCTTTCTTCTTCCACTTCCTTATTTCTTGGTTATTTACATTCTAAAATAATAAATCCAGTATATTCTATATACTGTGATGTTATTATGAATATGTTACAACCATATTCATTATTCTATCCATCCTTTGAATGACATGTCACCATACATGCGTACGTACGGCTTACCGTCTTCACGTCGTGGTGTAATTGTTATTCAAAACATTATTATTTGGATGGGTATGATAATGACGAGTAATTGATGTAAATAATAAATATAACATGATAATTATTCTGTATATATGATATACCATCCAATTATATATTATTTTAATATCAAAATAATGATATTTTTGCTCGTGCGTACGTACGGACTACCGTCTCCACGAAGGCGATGAGATTCATTCCCCATCATATCAATTCAAGTATAATTCTAATTTGATGATTAAAAATAATTTTTAAGGACTTGATATCATTATAGATATGAATAAGATACAACCTATCCATAAAAAACACGGCTTATGTAACAAAACATATAAAAGAATACGAGTAAGTTAACACCCGAAACAACGATAATACTAAGATATTATTAACAAAGCAATGTTAAAAGATAATATATGATATCATATTAATGTATATGATTCTTTTATAATTTAATAACAATTATTTCACCATTATACAGGAGGTTAACCTACCCTCGACCAAGGAAAAGTACAAGGTAATGGTTAATTTCACAATCTCTTTATTATCCGAGGTTGTTTTTACGTAAGTATCTACTGGGACCCCCTTTATCATCCACATCCATGTTTCTTAAAAATATATTTCAATTTTTTTTTACTATTTACTAGAAAATGAGTTGAAGTCATTTATACCCTTATGTGTTTTTAAAGGAATCTTTCTGTCATTTTCCAAACAAGGTACTTTTTGACATTTTTGACAAATTTAAGGTAAGAATATTTTTTTAACTTATACAGCGGGTGTGGATATTTTCCACCGTTATAACAGCATCAAAGCTTACATTACAAGATTATAAGAATATTTTCAAAAATAAATGTTTTCTTTATAATTATGTGACTCTTAAATTATTTCAAAACAGAAAGAGATATTTCTCTAAAAAGGGTTTTGATTTCATCTATGTCAACATCCTTTGATGGATTTTAAGTTTATTTGAAGTTTATTTATTATGATACAAAACTTCCATATTATATTGAATGTTTTGTGATATGTTTGACTATGGATGTGATATTTTTATACCATTCATGGTTTATGGTTAAAGTATTGACATTTCATATGCTATTTTTAATTCGATTGTTTATGATATGTTTAAACCTGAATGTATTGGACTTAGTAAGTGACGGGAGGAGCCCACTATAGCTCCCCGATGCATCGGTAGGTCTCATGAGAAAACTAGACGTGGAATTGGCCGTGTCCCTTTCCCAATTGGATTTATGGTTTTGGCAGAGGCCTTAATCATTTTTATACATCTTGGACGAGGCCTTGACAAAATGTTTCAGAATGTTTGACATTATACATTCCCTCATTATGAAAATAATATTAATGGTTCATGTGGTCATTCGACCAGTAGAATACCCATGATTATGTTTTGTTATGGAATTATTTACTCATCTCATATTCTTGCCATAAAAGTATTCATGTTTATTATTGGTAAAGGCATGTGGTCTCAATTATTCACCATGCTTAGTATTTATGTAATTTTCCACTGTATTACTTACCCTTACTGAGCATTTGAGCTCACCCCTTTCTTATGTTTTATTTTCCCAGGATATGAAGAAGTTAGTTATGAGTGAACTGCAGGCATAATATAGGAGTCTTGGATGTTTCTAATGAAATATATTTGTGGTGTATTTCTCTTCAAGCTGTAAAGTTGAACTTATGTATGAATCTTGTTTCCAATAATACTAAACTGATCAGTCTTTCAAGGAATGATTTCCTTGTGATCATTCCAAGTAATTTAATAATGCACTGACTCTGGGTAACTAGGGTTGGGGCATTATAGTTGGTATCAAAGGAAGTTTAGTACAAACCTTGAAAGCTAGATTTAGATAAACTCTGATTAGAGCACATAGACTTAAGATAGAATTTGAGGATTATTATAGAAGAACTTCCTAGAATTTTGGTATTGTAGATATTTTGTGAGTTTTCCAATCAATACATCCTTGTCTGGATATGAGCAGGTAGAGGCAGCTTTGGAATAGATGTACCTAGGGGTAAAACCCGAAAACACCGCTTTGAGCTAGACTCGAACGAGAAATAGTGCACGACAACGGGCCTTGCTGCACTCTTGGTTACGACACTTCCGAGGGATATGATTAGGATAATTCTCATTTTCTTTACAAACCATTATGAAGGATTTATGAATATATACTTATTCAAAGAAAACATTTTTATGATTATGGATTATATCCATAAACTTTTCAATTTATGTTAAGTGTTTTAGAAGTTTGGAATTATATATTTCGATTCATAAACTAATCTAGTTTATTCCATTGTTTAGAAATGGAACCTAGTGGAAGGAATGGAAACCATATCAATGTACACACTCCATGTAGGGGTTTCCCTCCTGCTCAAGATAATTATAGTGGAGCTAGTGATGCAATTGGTGCTGATAAGCTAATCACCATACTGGGACAACTCACTCAGGTTATGAATAATAACCTTACCCATATAGACACCCAGATCCACAACATGGAGAATCAATGTTAGATCGCTTCATGAGGAAACAACCACCTACATTCAATGGGAGTACAAATCCATTAGTGTCTTAGGAATGGATAAATTTCTTAGAGAAAATATTCCATGCCTTGGGGAGTTGTGAAAGGGAAAAAGTTATCATGGCAGTTTACTGCCTAACTGTAGATGCTGATCAATGATTGTCATTGATTCAAAACAAAAAGGAAGATGATGAAGTATCAAATATGGAATAGAGGGAGTTCAAAGAGATTTTCTTAGAAAAATACTTTCGTCGTGACCATCGAGAAGATATGGAAAGACAATTTCTGAGTCTGAGACAAAAGGAGGATGAGAATGTCTCAAAGTATGATGATAACTTTACAAGGTTAGAGAGGCATGCTGCAGATTATATACGCAACCCAAGAATTAATATTGATCGTTTCTTTGATGGGTTAAAAGCATTTATCCTTTGAGAATTAGTATCAAAATCATTCTCATCATACGAAGATATTGTCTCGTATGCTATCAAGACAGAAAATGAATTCTCTAAGTCTTATGACTTTAAATAAAAGAAAGAGAAGAAGAGATCTGCTGAACACTATGGGAAAGGAAATAAGAAAACATGGTAGAAGGGAAGAATTTAATTTCCACCTTTTGATAATTTCATAAGGAAGCACCCTGGTGCCTGTCTAAAAGGAAAAGGAGTATGCTACAAATGTGGACAGAAAGGCCATCTAGATGGTGATTGTAAAGGAAAGAAAGATGATACTATTGTTCAATGCTACAATTGCAGGGAGACGGGACATTATGAAAATGAATGTCCTAAGCATTAGGGAAACTTACCTCAGAAAATTCCCTGAGACCAAGGCCAAGATTATGCAATCACTACTGCTGAGGTTGAAGCCTAAAAAGATGTGGTGGTAGGTAATTTAATGCTTTCCTCAAGTTTATCAAATGCTTTATTTGATTCTGGAACATCGTATTGTTTCATATCTTCCCAGTTTTCTAAGAAAATTAGATATTTCCAATTTGATTTAACAAGGGAGTTGTCAGTAAAAACTCCTAAGGGAAGTATCATTGTAACAAAGTTTTGTGAATCGATCCCCATTAGAGCACATAAATGTTCTTTATCTACTGATCTCATTGTCATACCCATGATTGAATTTGATATTACCCTCAGTATGGATTGGATTTCGGACCATGATGCGAAGATTTATTGTAAGAAGAAGGAGGTTATGAGTTTTGATGACGATGATAAAGAACACCTTATCTTTAGAGAATAATCATCACTACCTGATTCTTATCTAGATCCACCCCCACTATCTCAACTAAATTCAATTATCGGGGAGTAAGAGAATGAAATAACTATGAGTGAGGAAAGGAATATTCAAATAGAGTATGTACCTATTGTGAAAGAATATGTTGATGTGTTTCCTGAAGATTTATCTGGACATCCTCCAGAACGAGAAATTGAGTTTTCCATTGATTTAATTCCTGGTTCAAGGCCCATATCTAAGACCCCTTATAGAATAGCCACTGTGGAATTAGTTGAACTAAAGAAACAACTAGAGGAATTGAGTAATAAGGGATTTATTCTCCCTAGTGTTTCTCCGTGGGGATCCCCTATCCTTTTTGTTAAGAACAAAGATGGATCTATGAGGTTATGCATTGACTACAGAGAGATCAATGCTATAATAATAAAGAACAAGTATCCCCTACCTCGCATTGATGATTTATTCAACCAACTTCATGGAGCTCAATATTTTTCAAAGATAGACCTTCGATCTGGATATCATTAGTTGTGTGTGAAGAAGGAAGACATTCTAAAGACAACATTTCGAACCAGGTACGATCATTATGAGTTTACAGTAATGCCTTTTGTATTGACTAATGCACCCTCTATATTCATGGATCTAATGAATAGTGTTTTCAAGAAATATCTCAATGATTTTGTGGTGGTATTTATTGATGATATCTTGGTATATTCCAAAATCTACGAAGATCATGAAAATCACTTGCGCATTATCCTAAAGACTCTTATAAGACATGAATTATATGGGAAGTTTAGCAACTGTGAATTCTGGCTTCAGGAGATTTCTTTTCTTGGGCATATTTTCTCTAAGGATGGAATTTCTGTTGATCCTTCTAAGACCAAGGCAATCCAATAATGGCCAGTACCGACGATAATAACTGAGGTACATAGTTTTATTGGTTTATTAGGTTATTATCGGCATTTCGTCCATAATTTTGCCCGATTGGCTAACCCATTAACGAAGCTCACATGTAAAGGGGTTAATTTTTTTTGACAAAAGAGTGTGAAGAATGTTTTGAAGAATTGGATCTAGTAAATATGGATATGGGAATAACCATCAATGGAGTTTTGAACAAGATGAGAGTTGAAAAGGATCCTATATATATGGATCTAGTAAATATGGATATGGGAATAACCATGGAAGGTGAAACATCAATGATTTTTCAAATGGTTGCCAAACCATCTTTACTAGAAAGGATAAAGAGTTCTCAGACCGGTGATGAAGAGTTTCAAAAGAAGATTAAAGCTGTGAATTATGGGATATTGAGTGAATTTGTGTATGAAGATGGAATTTTGAAGTTTGGGAAGAGACTTTGTGTTCCCGATATACCTGATCTAAAAAGGGAATTGTTGGATGATGCTCATAGTTCCAATTTCTCTATACACCATGGGAGCACCAAAATGTATATAGATTTGAAGGAAAATTTTTGGTGGGACAACATGAAGAGGGAGATTGTTGATTTTGTGTCAAGATGTATGGTTTGTCAACAGGTGAAAGCTAGAAGGCAATAGCCTGGAGGATTCGTGCAACCTCTTCCCATACTGGAGTGGAAATGGGATAATATTACGATAGACTTTTTCATGGGACTACCAAAGAATCCTAGAAGGAATGATGAAATATGGGTCATTGTTGATCATCTTACCAAGTCAACACATTTTCTTACTATAAGGGAAGATTTACCACTTGAATGTATAGAAAGAATATATATTAATGAAGTAGTGAGGCTTTATGGAGTACCCCTATCAATTGTTTCTGATCATGATCCACGTTTTACATCAAGATTCTGGATGAGTCTTTAGAAGGCCCTGGATACTGAAATTCATTTGAGCACTGCCTACCACCCTCAAATTGATGGACAATCAGAACGAACTATTCAAACCTTATAAGACATGTTGAGATCCTACTCACTTGACTTTCAAGGTATGTGGGATCAATATTTACCTTTGGTAGAATTTTCCTATAATAATAGCTTCCATTCAAGTATTCAGATGGCACCATATAAAGCGTTATACAGAAAGAGATGTCGCACACCAACCTGTTGGGGTGATGTTGGTGAAAGAAAACTTGTAGGCCCAGAACTTGTTGGGGAAACGATGGAAAAGGTAAAGGTAATCCAAAACCACATCAAAGCAGCTCAAAGTAGGCAGAAGAGCTATGCTGATAACCGAAGGAACGATTTGGAATTTGAGGTTGGAGATCATGTTTTCTTGAAGGTATATTCATGGAAGGGTGTTATACGTTTCGGTAAGAAGGAAAAATTGAGTCCCAGTTACATCGGACCATTCGAAATTCTAGAATGAATTGGGGCTGTAACATACTGTTTGGCAAAGCCACCAAGTCTCTCCAAAGTTCACGATGTGTTCCACGTATCACTGTTGAGAAAATACATGCCTGACCCAATGCATGTACTCACCTATGAGGAATTAGAATTGGAACCCGATCTGTCTTATTGGGAAGATCCTGTAAAGATTATTGATATGAGAGAACAAGTGCTGAGAAACCGAATGACTCGTCTGGTAAAATTTCTATGGAGAAACCATAAGATGGACATGGCAACATGGGAACCCGATGAACTTATGATGAAGAACCACCCGAGTATTTTCATGCGGTAGTATTATAGAAATTTCGAGGATGGAATTATTTAAAGGATGGGATAATGTAACACCCCAAGCTTCCATGGTACGCTTCTCATTGAATAACACAGTAGCGTGTGTTGTACGCAACTTCGAGTTCTAACACACACCACAACCAATCAAACTAGCCGTTATGAATAGTAATACCAACTTTTTGAAATTTTATACATTTTTTCTTTCAAAATGGACTTCTTTTTTGGATTGGGAATATCGAAATTATCTTAGGGTGAATTTTTGGTACTTTTCGGATAACTTTCATATTTTGATGAATAGTGAAAATTACTAAATTTTAATTAAAAACAACTTTTTTAATCGAAATAATTAATAGTGATAAATTATAAATTTGAGTGATTTTAGAGTATAATTAGATTATATTTTTATCATTTAATACAATTTTGGTCATTGGACATAATTTCACATTTAAACTGGACATAAGCAAGTGCCAATCTTTTGATAGTTATTATTTCTTAAAAACAGGCTTTTTTGTTTTGACAACAGGAATTAATTTTAAATTAATTTCTGTCACTTCTGTGTTTTTAATTTATAAAAATGGATTCCATATTTATAATCAGGGGGTCCAAATTGTGTAAATAGGTAACTTCTATTTTTAGACATTTTAAATAATTACTTCGGTAAATATTTTATTTACCATGGTTAAAGGGTAAATCTGGTAAATAAGGGTTATATATGTTATATTTTAGAATATAAATATTCATTATAAATATAAAAATATTTCCTACATAATGGTATTTTATTTATAATTTTTAGACACTGAATTATTGAATTTATTTATGACACAATAATGATGCAGTATTTTCCTTATTAATGAAAGAATCAAATAATTGATATTATAAATGTTAAAATAAATAGAATTTGAAAGTTTTGATGACATACAAGAATTTTATTGGTTAATATGACATGTTATTATTGCTTAAATGAATTTGGTTCTAATTAATAAATTTTTTTAAGACTTAAAAAAAATCAATTATTAAATAGTGTCAAAATTGACATAAAGGAGTTTTTAAAACAAATATTATATTATTAATTGATATTCTATTCCTAAAAATCTAAGGTTCAGAAAAAGGACTTATATAATGATAGGTGTATCATTAATGGACCACTTTTGGGTCTCTTGTAAGTATATAGTAAGTTTGTTAACTATATAATATAAAAATACAAAGAGACATGGTAAATGTCAAACTAATTAACTAAGAGTTAAAACTAGAAGATAAAGTTAATAAAGTGACCCAAACCTATCTAAAAACTATTGGTTGAGTTTTTTTAGACCCATACCCACATTATCCTCTAAATAAATCAGTTTTTATCCATTATAAGCCGAATATTAATTTATTATAAAATAATATTTTAAGTTTTTCCTAAGGTGCCCCTCACCCCTCTTATAAAAGGGAACTCCCCCTTATCACTAATTCACACCTTAAAAGCCTTTTGGCTCGGCCAAAATCTGCCCAAATATCCTACCAAATTCCCTCACTTAAACCTATAGGACTTGGTTTGATCATAAAGCCAACCTAAGGATCCCTTTTGATCAAATCAAAAGGAAGAACCCGAAGAAGAGGTAATGATTTCACCACCCTCTTTCAAGTTCCTTTCTTCTTCCACTTCGTCTTTCTTTGTTATTTACATTATAAAATAATAACTCCAGTATATTCTATATAATGTTATGTTATTATGAATTTTTTACAACCATATTCAGTATTCTATCCATCCTCTGAATGACATGTCACCATACGTGCGTACGTACGACTTACCGTCTCCACGTCGTGGTGTAATTGTTATTCAAAACATTATTTTTTGGATGGGTATGATAATGATGTGTAATTGATGTAAATAATAAATATAACATGATAATGATTCTGTATATATGATATAACATCCAATTATATATTATTTTAATATCAAAATAATGATATTGTCGCTCATGCGTACGTACGGACTACCATCTCCACGAACGCGATGAGATTAATTCCCTATCTTATCCATTCAAGTCTAATTATCATTTGATGATTAAAAATAATATTTAAGGACTTGATATAATTCTGAATATGAATAAGATACAACCTATCCATAACAAACACGACTTATGTAAGATACGGCGGGTGTGGCTATTTTATGCCATTATAACATCATCAAATCTTCCCTTAAAAGCTTATAAGAATATTTTAAAAAATAATTTTTTTCTTTATAATTATGTGACTCTTAAATTATTTCAAAATAGGAAGAGATATTTCTCTAAAAAGGGTTTTGATTTCATCTATGTCAACATCCTTTGATGGATTTTAAGTTTATTTGAAGTTGATTTATTATGATACAAAACTTCCATATTATATTGAAGGTTTTGTGATATGTTTGACTATGTATGTGCTATTTCTATACCATTAATGGTTTATTGTTAAAGTATTGACATTTAATATGCTAGTTTTAATACGATTGTTTATGATATGTTTAAACCTTTTCATATGAGGAATGTATTGGACTTAGTAAGTGACAGGTGGAGCCCACTATAGCTCCTTGATGCATCAGTAGGTCTCCTGAGACAACTAGATATGGAATTGTACGAGGCCCTTTCCCAATTGGATTTATAATTTTGGCTGAGGCCTTAATCATTTTTAGACGTCTTGGCCAAGACCTTAACAAAATGTTTCAGAATGTCTGGCATTATACATTCCCTCATCATGGAAATAATATTAATGGTTCATGTGGTCATTCTACTGGTAGAATACCCATTATTATGTTTTATTATGGCATTATTTACCCAGCTCATATTCTTTCCATAAAATTATTCATTTTTATTATTGGTAAAGGAATATGGTTTCAATTATTCACCATGATTAATATTTATGTCATTTTCCACTGTATTAATTATCCTTACTAAGCATTTGAGCTCACCCCTTTCTTATGTTTCATTTTACCAGGATATGAAGAAGTTAGTTATGAGTGACCTGTAGGCATAATCTAGGAGGCTTGGATGTTTCTAATGAAATATATTTGTGTTGTATTTATCTTCAAGCTGTAAAGTTGAACTTATTTATGAATCTTGTTTCCAATAATACTAAACTGATCGGTCTTTTGAAACATGATTTCCTTGTGATCTTGCCAAAGTTATGTAATAATGCACCGACTCTGGGTAACTAGGGTCGGGGCATTACACATTAGACCTACAAATGCATTGAGGAGATATAGCGGGCTTCACCCATCACTTACTAAGTCCACTACATTCTATATATGAGAGTGTTGAAATATAACATAAACATTTTTATTAAAACTATCATATGAAATGTCAATACTTCAGCCATAAACCGCGAAGGGTATAAAAATTGCACATCCACAGTAAAACATATCATATCTCATTCAATACAATACGGAAGATTGTATTATAATAAATCATACTCAATCAACAATAATATCCAGTAAAGGATGTTGACATAGTTGAAAATGATCAGTAAAATGTTTTGAGAGAAATATCACCTTTTGTGAAATCATTTAAAAGTCACACTATTTATCAAAGAAGTATTTTAAAATATATTTTTGAATAAAAGTGTCCCATATCACTTTGAAACATTTGAAAGTAATTTTAATTTCAAAAAATTCATGTCCATATAAATAAATACTTAAAACCATTTTTAAAACATGGAAATTATTGAGAAATATTTAGAAGAATACATCTTTAAAACATTTAAAATGATATTTTAGTTAAAGTGTTCCTAAACAAATGGAAGATGCTTGAAACAAATAATTGAGGAATGAAATCAATCAAAATTTTATAATATCATGGTAATAAAGGTATTCATGATATAATATGTCAAAAGATATTATATACACCATATAAAAGTGAATTGTGCATAACAACAAATAAGTCTAAATGGAATGTAAATTGAGACAAAATCACTTATAAAGACCGTATCCATAGATTAAGGATAAATAAATGACATAATTATGTGTGAAGAATATAAATAAACTCAATATTATTGGATATTCATTGTAAATTAATCATAGGACATTCACACATATTCTTGTAAAAACAAAACCAGTGACTTGGATGTTTAACTCAATGGATAGAAATTGAGTTAAGATTACCCTTATCAAGTTCATATCAATGAATTGAGAATTTTTTCATTGGAGTGATTATGTTTATCAAAAGTATATCCAAAAAATGGGTAGTGTAAATTACTACATATTGATTCCACACATAATCTTGGAGTAAAATAACCAATGAAGTATGCATAAAGTCCAATGAGTGGAAATTGAAAATTTAAATTCCCTTTCCGATTTGGTAACTTGAGAAACATACACCCCATGAAAGAAGTATTATAAAATGAAGATGTAAATACCCATAATTTAAATTATATTATACAATTAATAAAATCATGTACAGTACATACACCACACAAAAGGAAATAGTGTAAAATATAGCATAAATCTCATGAGAATAAAAAGTGAGATGAAAACCCCCTTCCACTTTGTAATCAATCGAGTTGTATGAACAGAAGATAATAATAACCAAATGAATCACAAAATACCATGAATTTAAAAATAATCATGATAATATATATCAAATGGCAGCACACAATACACCACATGCAATAAATAAGTGGCGAACAATGGAAATCTCACAAAATTAAAAGCGAGATAAGTAACCCATTACCTCGTGTCCAACTTGACTTGTATATTTAGAGTTATTCCTGAATAATAAACTTAAGTTAATTTATACTTCCTTAAGAACATTTTTAAATTTTATTATTCCTTTAATATCACTTATTACCTTGCTATAACAATTAGTTAATTATTTTAGTTCATATCGGACATTTTGTCAATGTTCGAAACTTTAATAAAGAAGAACTCATTATAATTACAAATTGTCCATGTGGTCAAAAGTACATTATCTAAAGAATTATATTAATGATTTATATATCATATATATCATATATATCCAGTGTATATGTATTTATAATATTCCATATCATTTGGAGTTAAGAAATGAAACACACCGTTCATGGAGACGGTAAGCCGTACGTACGCATGAACGCTACTTTCATTTCTATTTTATATTTAAAGGAATGAAAACTTAATAATAAATAGGTATATTATAATTAAAGTATAATATCTATATTATGTAATTTAATTAACTTCATACTTTATATGTTTCATGTATGGCATGAACGAGTCATATCACTTCGAGGGGGCAGTAGTCCGCACTTCCTCAAATGAAATTATCACATTTACCCATTATGGAAGCCATAAAGGTATGGTATAAATGAAAAATTCAGAAGCATATAAACAATATAAATATAATATATATCACATATAAATATAGTTTCATCTTAATAGTCACCATGAGAGGCGGTCAGAGACAATTGAACAATCATCATTTCGTGAGGCCGTAGTTCACCGTCCACAGAAACAATATGTTCTTTTCCCATTAGATGGAGGTGTGTATAAATTTATCTCAAATAATCCTCATAAAAAAAACCTGGTATATTTAGGATACTGGTTTTTTTATAAAATAAATTAATAAAAAGAGTTTAGGTGGTTTTGAGAAGTAAAATAAAAGAAGAGAACTTTAAAGATGACGTTACCTTAAAATCGGGTTACTCTTTTTGGTTTGAACCAAAAGGATTTCTTGAAGTGCCTAATGCCTAAGGTAAGAATTCTAGGTAAAACATATGGATATTTAAAGCTTATTTGGGTAGAGTTTGGATGATCCAAGGGGCTTGATAGGTGTGAGTAATGGGTTAGATGTGATTGATTTTTATAAGGGGGAGGAGGGGCTCTTTAGGAAAGTGTGAAAATATTATCTTATTATATAATGATTTTTAGTTTCTAAAGGTCCAAAAATTATTAAAGTATAATATAAGAGGACTATTTTTAGAAATAAAATCATCCAATAATAATTGGACAGGTTTTGGATATTGTTTTAATTTTTATAATCTTATTTATTTAAATCATTCATTAATGTGGTAAACACTGTATCATTATTGTGTCATAAATTATTTAATTTATTTGATGTATAAAAATTATAAAAAAATACCATGATGTAGGAAGTATTTTTAGATTTCAAATTAATATTTATAGTTGAAGAGAAAACTGATATAACTCCATGTAAAAATTTATTTACTAAAAGATATATGTTTATGCCATTTGTTTCTTTACTTTAAATTAATTAATATAAAGTGTCATTATCACTCTTAAGTGGCTCCATGATGTCCCAAAATCGACCCAAGGATGCCCATAGTCTGAAATGTATCAACCAATAGTATTAGGACACATTTTAGGGTAATTTAATATTATTATAATATTATTTTTATCTTGAATTACCCTATTTACCTTTAACTACGGTAAATAAAAGTCAAAAGTTACTATTCACAAAAATTATTTTCATCTTATTGAACCACATTTTACTTAATAATAACAAACATATATGTCGGATTTTCAAAATTCTATTCACTGAAGCGGTAAAATTTCATTTAAATGAAGAAGTCAGTTTTTTAACAACTACTTAGTGTTTTCACTATTCATCAAAAATTGAAGTTTTTCATATTAATACAAAAAATTCAGCCTAAGATATATTTTATATTCTGAATTAAAAAATGATGTATATTTTAAAAAATTCAAAACATATAATTTTTATTAATTAATTTAAAATTAATTCTCGTTGTCAAAACAAAAAGCGTGTTTTTAAGAAATAATAACTATCAAAAGATTGACACTTTTTTATGTCCAATTTCAAAGTGAAATTACTTCCAATGACCAAAATTGGATTAAATGGTAAAAATATAATATAATTATACTTTAGTACCAATTAAAAATATAATCTAACCATATAAATAAATTAGATTAAAATACAGTTTTGAATTAAAACACAATATTTCTCACTATTCATTAAAAAAATGAACATTATCAGAAAAATACCAAAATTTCATCCAAAGTAAATTTTTTTGTCCCGATTCTAAAGAAGAATTTTATTTTGTCAAATTGAATATATAAAAGTGTCAAATATTGAATTTAAAAAGGGTTCTCCATTAAAAGGTGGTAAAATTTCATTTTTTTGAAAAAATACTTCTTTTATCTGAAAAATTGAATTTGTTTCTAAAATATGTTCATGAAACACATAATACGGAAGTAAAAATTATATGGAGTGCATAAAATTCAAAATCCATTTAATACTATTCATAACTGCTTTTTGAATGACTAGTTTGGTAAGTTGTCGTGCGTTCGAACTCGGTGTTGTGTGTGGTGCAAGCTATTGAATTACTTTAAAGAGATAACGTACTATGAAATATTGGGGTGTTAAATTCTCCCCCCATTCAATAAATTGTGTCCTCACAATTTAAGATTGGGATTGAAAACTTTGGGTTTGAAATTTCAAAATATCTTAGTTGAAATCCCACATCAAAAAATGGATTAATGAGGCCTCTATTTTAAAATAAATAAAGGTAAGTATTAAGGTTACCAAAAATAACACATATTAGGGTTCAATGTAGGAAAACATGGATATGGAAGAGAAATCTAACCATAAAGTTCTGATGGAGAGTGATCAAGAATATTATTAGGAGAAAGTTAATGATCTGAAAGTCATAAACTTGTAATGGGTTGAAAGGTCTTTGATTACCCAGTAGGAAAAGTAAATGGGAAACATTTTTGTTTTAAGTTCCTTTTCATAATGTTGAGGAATTTATTTATGATATTGACTAAGAGAATAAGGATATATAATTACTTTACAAGTAGAGTTTCATCATTTAATAAATTTCTACCATAAAATCATATTTTCTCCAAACGATGAGTATTCAAGATGACTTGGTCACACCTGAAGTGACAGAATCAACTTATAGAGAATCACATAATCCAAAAAAGATGATGTCCTACCCCCACCTGTCTGTATAAATTTATTTAATTATTTCACTACCTTTAAATTTTTTTCTATGGTCTGGGGTGAGTCCTAGATGAAATTTCTGAGTTTTTGATAATAAGTGCGCATTTTGGGTTCGACGTCGTTGGACGCACGAGCAGAGCGTGACGCCGGGCAGCTTCGCCCATGAAACTATGTGGCCTTTTCATAATTGAAGAATTAAAATGAATAAGTAAATGTTAATTTATTATGTCCTTTAAAATTTTTATGGTTATTAAGAATTTTAATATTTTTAGTTTAAATGAAAACTAAAATCGTTAATTTTATTATTATTAAAATGATATGAATTAATTTATTATTTTTATTTTATCATTAAGGTTATTATTATTCTTATTATTATCATTATGATTATTATGATCATCATCATCATCATCATCATCATCATCATCATTATTATTTTTTATTATTATAAATATTATTTTTATTTAATTTTTACTTTAATTTTAGTTTTTTTTTCACTTCTTATTTTTTTGTTTCTTTTCCTTTTTCTATATGGATGTCCCCCCCTTATTCATTTTACATGCGAGCATCCCCTCTCCCCTTTCCCCTCCTTGCACTACGCAACGACCCAACAACCACCTCCTTCTCCCGTACGGTGCACCCCTCCGGCTCACCCACATCCTGCTCGCCTGCTCCCTGCCGCTCCCCAGTGCGGAAACCCGATGTCGAGCACCCCCACCTCCCTATCGTAGGCCCTCCTGGTGCTGCTTCTTCCTCTATCCGCCCTGGCCGACACAACTCCCTCACCTCCTGGTTGCCTCCTCCATCACAGCAGCGGCCTCCCCTAGCGCCTCAACTCCCATTCAGCCTCATCCATCGTAGCAACAGCCCGTCACCCTCCTACTCACACCGCCGCTACCCGACGCCCCACACCCCCTTGGCCAGCCCTTCTCCTGCGGTATCTCCCTCCGTGTGGCATGACCCCCCTCCCAGCTCCGGCGGCCCTCGCCCGCAGTCCCCGGTCAGACCGCATACAATCGCTCAAACCCCCTTGCTTCTCAGTGTTTTTATTTCCAACCAACCAGCCACCTCCCCGACCTTCCAGATGCGTCCTCGTTGTGTGCTGAGTAGCCAAACCCTCCTTTCGGTGTGCACAACTCCCATATGATGGGTAAACCATGGTATACCCATTCATTTAATTCCCCATTTGATATTTCTATTTGATTCACACACACACACACAGATATATATATATATATATAGACATACACCATGGTTTGATTAGAGGTTTTGGTTAATTAAGTGTTATTTTGGGGTAGGTTTGAGTTTTTAGAACTCGCATGAAGTGATTCTGTGTGAGCATTGTCGTCGCGCCTTGGTTCCGAGGTTGCATTGCCGTCATGCTTTGATCTTGAGGTAGGATTTTCCTTTGCACTTTCTTTTTTAATTCAAGATTCATTTTTTCATGATTTCTGCACCTTGTTTAATTTATAAATATTGAAGTATGATTCTTGGTTTCATTGTTTAAAATGTAAAAAATTTGTTTTAGGCTTTCTTTTATGATAAATTTAATTGCGTTCTTAAATATTGCACACAATGCATTTTCTGAAAAAGACTTGGTTGGAATTTTCATGTAAAATGGTTTTTGATTAGAACATGAAAATGAATTTTTTTGAAGAATGCTTATAAATTTTTTTAGTGGGAATTGTATGCTTAATGCTATTTTTTTTGAAAAATGTTTGCACTTTGAGATCAGGGTTTATTGGTGAATGATTAAGGGCCCGTTTGGCCACTTTGTGAAAATTGGTGAAAATTTTTTATTATGAAAACCTCCTGTGGATATTTCTCATGCCATACTGCCTGTGTATAATGGATGAGATGTCCTTAATAAGTAATACTCATGATCAATTATGAGAGTGTCTAATGTTGGACTCTTTACGTTCTTTGATAATTGGTATGAGATCAGTCCTTGTAGTGGCTCGGGGTGATGCCTGTTGTGAATTATATATATATATATATATATATATATGTTATTGGATGCTCGACTGGCATTGGTTGTCTCACCCCCTTTCCAAATACTTGAGACATGAGAATCTGACATATTGAGAGAATATTCTAAGAATGATTACTGCACTGGTAGGTTATGGTATTGACCAGTGGCCCATAGTAGGTGGATATATTGGGTTTACTACTATGGTATTTTCCCTCGGCCTGACTGAGAAAGGATGGTCGAGCGTATTGGGCGTTTTGAATTCATCGTGTGTGACATGTCAACGAGGATGAGGTCTCATGTATTGGTGTCTTCTGAACTATTCTTGATCTCCTAGGTTCACCCATGTTTATTCATATTTTATTGCTTGCAATAGTGATTATTATGCTTATATGTATACTTACATTTCCCTTGTTGTGTGATTTCTATTGTGCCTCCCTGTATTTGTTTTCTTGGAAAGGGGTGAGCTGGTTTTGGTTGGGTTTTTAGAACTGGTTTTCAAATGAAAATGTTTGATCCTCTTTATACAAATATGAAAATGTAAACATCACTTTCCCTTTGAAAATGTCATTGAAACTAATGAAACGAACCTAGATTTGAAAATGGTTAAGGGAAATGGTTCATACTTTGTTTTAAAGTAAAATATGTCGAAAAACTTACTTTTATACATTGTAGTTTAAACTTGAAGTTGTGTTTCTTTTATTTTAAAGGTAGTGCATTGGGAATAAATATCAGGCTAGCCTACTGAGTTTTAGTACTCACGCCTATAGTTCAATTCTATTTTTAGTGTTTGTGGAGGCTCTAGATTGGGGGCGCTCATATTGGGCGACACGCTTGATCATTGAGTCAGAGAGTGACCCATGGGGTCACACGAAGATAGTTTGGTCATCGAGTTTGGTTAGCGTTATCTTATACTGTTATTTTTTAGTTGTGTGTTTATTTTATTTAATCTACGCTGCTCTTTATTATTTCAACTTATTTATTTATTTCCTTTGGGAGAAATTATTCCCATTTATTCTCTTCTAATTCCCTGGTGCTTGTCACCAACCCAGGAGGATCACAAACACCTCTCAGGCCTTTCCACGGATCGGATCAGGTGACTGGTTCAGGGTCGACCTGGGTTGGTTCGTGACAAAATGGTATCAGAGCAGGTCGACTCATAGAGGACCTCACTTTTCAGAGCACCCTTTGTTATTTGGGATGTCAAGGTAGATGGAGTTGGATTGTTGTGACTCGAGGGGTAGTTATGAGAAGAGAGTCGCAAACTCTTTCTCGTCCTTATCCTCTGGTTTCCATGGGAATTCTGGTTTAATTAGTTTCTTTGGGTTTTTATGGGACGTTTTATTATTAGGATACGACAAAGGGAGTTGGACTAATAGTCCTACTAAGCCACACGGCCTGGAAAAACATGTGGAGCTAGGGGCATGGTCTTAAAAGGATCTCTGTGTCGGTGACATGTTTGGCATATGGCTGCCAACCATATGGTCAAGTCACTCACCGACCCTAGTTCCATATTGAGTTTTTTTAGGTTTCCTCTGACTTCTGAAGGTAGATTGAATCAAAAAAGTTGGTTCTGAAAAAGGGTTGTTTGAAATGACAAGTTAAATTTGTGGATTGTTTTAAAAGAAATGTGGTGAATGATTTGTTTTTGAAAATGAAGTTGTTTTGTTTTGGCCTTGGTGTTCCTAGGGGTGCTCACATGCATAGTGATACGTAGAAATGTGAACAGATGTCTGGTTTGGCAGATGGATTCCAAAGGTGGCATGAAAACATGCATGAGAGTGAGACTCTAAAGAATACCAATGATGAGGGTTTAATCTACCAAACTTGTTATAAATTAAAGGTGTTTTCAAAAGGAAATTTTTGATGTTATGATAGCTTGTTTTATTAAGTTTAGATATTGTCATATATGAGGTGTTTGATTTTGAGGTTTTTTATTTATTGAGTTGGCCTTGATTGAGTTCTTGACTTTTCTTATCTAATAGTTTCTCCCTTGAAGCTTCGATGGGTTATCGTAGTCTAGTTGATCAACCTAAGGATTTTATGATTGGGTTTTAGAAGTTAGATCCACCTCTCTTTTATGGTCAAGCAGACCCTTCTGTGGTAGAGGAGTGGATGCGGAATATTGAATGGGACTTTAACCTTGTTGAGTTTCCCGAGTCATTGAAGGTCAAGTTTTAAACCTTCATGCTTGAAGGTTCACCGTGGATGTGGTGGAAGTCGGTGTCTCATAAAAAGCCCCATCAAGAGCCTACTTGGGAGTTTTTCAAGGCTTTGATCATTTGGCAGTATTTCTCTGAAGAAGAAAGGGTGATAAAAAGGATGGAGATGTACTGTTTTCTGCTGGGTGACAGATCCATGTTGGAATATTTTCAGCACTTTGTGTAGCTAGTCTCTTATGATTTAGGGTATGCCACAGATGACTCCATGAAGGCTCAATGATTTGAGTCAGGTCTCCACCCTGATCTATAGTCGAAGGTGTCAGTGTCCAACCTAACATAATTTTCCGATGTGGAGAGAAAATATTTTCATGTCGAATCCATGATGGTGGGAGTGCTTGAAGTGGTCCCCCCTCCTTCCATTCTTAGGAGTAGTGGGGATACTTCCAAAGAGAAGATGAGTAAGCGATCGAAATTCGATGGAGTAAGTCATGGAATCAAAAAGCCTATGGATCTTTCATTAACCTCTTCAAAGTGAGAGATCCTCATGTGTTATCAGTTTGGAAAGTTGGGTCACAAGAAGCCATCGTGCCCAAGTACTCTTAAGACATGTCATTCTTGTGGATTTTTGGGTCACTTACAATGATTCTGTCAAGGCATCGCTAGAAAGCGTCATGGGGGGAACTCTCAAAAGTGATGTGTTTTTGAGTTTTTTTATAGTTTCTTATGTATGTTTCCTTCCAGTGTAAGGGATATCTTATCATTTCTTTTGTACTAATGGTGTTTTGGGTTTTGACATGTATGGGAATGTTGTGGGTCTTTTGATGAACTCTAGTTTTCAATGCCAGTGTGGTTTTCATTTAAAAATTCTGCCATTTCCTTTTTAAAATCAAAAGATGTCTGTTTCTTATTGGGATTATTAGAACCTGACTACGAGGTAGGAGATGCTTCATCCATCAGAGCTCCAGCCAAAAGGCTTTAGAGTGAAGCCGACGTGTCATCAGGAACCCTGTGGAATTTTAAGAAGCATAGCTAAGGTTGTGCCTCTATCATTGCGGTGAGGTAGTTTTAGTGTGTTTGTTCTGGTTTATTGGTCATTGTAATTATCCTCTTGTTGCAAGAGCATGATGGAATTATCCCTTGTGAAATGTTAGCAATTATGTCTTTTGGATTCGAGTTGCCGATTGCATGGACCATCCATGTGAATCAGTTGAGGCTTTGGTTTGTTCCCAACTCGAAGTGGTGAGTCATGAATAGTTTTCTGTCAGAGTTTCGTTGATCCAATCCTTAGGCCCTCCTTCCCCACCCATGGGGTTAAGGTTTTTAGTTTGTGCAGAGTTTTCATTTAAGCTATTATCCATTTCGAACGAGAGTGAGTGATTTAAATGTTCTTGTTGTGTTTCTTTTAGCATGAGTAAGGCCCGGTTCAGTTCTAAGTTGGATCTCTATTTGGACGTGTATAGGTTGGTTCTCTATGGCGGGAAGACCCACCGTCTCTTTGGGTTTTATCTTAAGTTGTTAACAGAGGCTGGTAGAATTCTTATGGTGGGGAGTCCGGTTAGTCCTCCCCTCTCCTAGTGATATGTTGCGGGCAATGAGGTTGAGTCTCTTTGGTGGTCGATGGAATTTCCTTGGGTTAATAGGTTGGATCGTGTTTATGTGGAATCCTTAGGTGTTGATCGATTAGATGGTTAGTGTTGTGGCTTTCTGGGGGTGGAAAGCATTATGGTGGGGATAATTGTCACACCCCGATCCATGTGTATAAATTTATTTAATTATTTTTCTGCCTTTAAATTTTTTGCTGGGGTCTGGGGTGAGCCCTATATTTTTGAGTTGTTGATAATAAGTGCGCGTTTTGGGTTCAGCGTCGTTGGATGCATGGGTAGAGCGCGACGCCGTTCGGCTTCGCCCATACAACTGCGTGACCTTTTCATCTTTGAAAAATTAAAATAAATAAGTAAATGTTAATTTATTATGTCCTTTAATTTTTTTTGGTTATTAATTTTTTTAATATTTTTATTTTAAATGAAAACTAAAATAGTTAATTTTATTATTATTAAAATGATATGAATTCATTTATTATTTTTATTTTATCATTAAGTTTATTATTATTCTTATTATTTTCATTATGATTATGATGATGATGATGATGATGGTGATGGTGATTATTATCATTATGATCATTATTATTATTATTAGTTTTATTAAATAAATTATTATTATTTTTATTATTATTTCTATTATTTTTATTTACTTTTTACATTTTTTTCACTTCTTCTTTTTTGTTTCTTTGCCTTCTTCCACGTGGTGTCCCCCTATTCATCTTTCGCGCGAGTAACCCCTCTCCTGTTTCCCCTCCTTGCATTGCGTAGCGACCCAGCAACCACCTCCTTGTCCCACGCGACACATCCCTACGGCTCACCTGCATCCTGCTCGCCCGCTCCCGGCTGCTCCCCAGTGCGGTATCCTGGCATTGAGCACCCCCGTCTCCCCGTCACAAGGCCTCCTAGCACTACTTCTTCCTCCAGCCGCCCCAACCAGCACAACTCCCTCACCTCCTGGCCACCTCTTCCATCACATCAATGACCTCCCATAGCACCTCAGCCCCCATTCGGCCTCTTGCGTCGTAGCAGCAACCCATCGCCCTCTTGCTCGCACCACCGCTGCCCGACGCCCTACACCCCCTCAGCCGACCCTTTTCCTGTGGCATCTCCATCCATGCGGTGTGACCCCCTCCTAGCTCTGGCGGCCCTCGCTCATAGCCCCCGATCGGACTGCATACAGCCGCTCAGGCCCCCATGCTTCCTAGTGTATTTATTTTTGACTATCCAGCCACCTCCCCGACCTTTCAAATGCCTCCCCGTTATGCGCCAAGCGGACGAACCCTCCTTTTGGCATGCACAACTCCAATCCGATGGGTAAACCATGGTATACCCATTCGTTTCATGCCCCATTTGATATTTCTATTTTATTTACACACACACACACACATTTTCCATGGTTTGATTAGTGGTTTTGGTTAATTAAGTGTTTTTTGGGGTAGGTTTGAGTTTTTAGAACCCGCACAAAATGATTCTGTGTGAGTGTTGTTTTCGCACCTTGGTTTCGAGGTTGAGTTTTCACCACGCTTTGATCTTGAGGTAGGATTTCCCTTTGCACTTTCTTTTTAATTCAAGATTCATTTATTTCATTCTTTCTATACCTTGTTTAATTTATAAATGTTGAAGTTTGATTCTTGGTTTCATTGGTTAACATGTAATAATTTTGTTTTAGACTTTCTTGTGTGATAAATAGAATTGCATTGTTAAATATTGCACACAATGCGTTTTATGAAATGGCTTGGTTGGAATTTTCATGTAAAATGGTTTTTGTTTAGAACGTGCAACTGAAATGTTTTGAAGAATTATTATAAATGTTTTGAGTGGGAATAGTATTATTAGCACCATTTTTTTTGAAAAATGTTTGCACTTTGAGATCGGGGTTTGTTGGTGAATGATTAAGGGCCCATTTGGACACTTTGTGAAAATTAGTAAAAGTCGTTTATTATGAAAACCTCCTATGGATGTTTCTCATGCCATACTGCTTGTGTATAATGGATGGGATGTCCTTACTAAGGAATCCTCATGATACATTATGAGAGTGTCTAATGTTGTACTCTTTACGTTCTTTGATAAATGGTATGAGATGAGTCCTTAGAGTGGCTCAGGGTGATGCCTGTTGTGAATTATATATATATATATATATGTGATTGGATTATTGGCTGGAATCAGTTGGCTCACTCCCTTTCCAAATACTTGAGACATGGGAATCTGAAATATTGAGAGAATATTCTAAGAATGATTGCTGCACTGGTAGGTTATGATACTGACCATTGGCTCATAGTAGGTGGACATACTGAGTTTATTACTATTAGATTTTCCCTCTGCCTAGCTGAGAAAGGATGGTCGAGAGTATTGGGTGTTTTGATTTCATCATGTGTGACATGTCAATGAGTATGAGGTCTCATGTATTGGTGTCTTCTAGACTATTCTTGATCTCCTAGGTTTACCCATGTCTATTCATATTTTGTTGCCTGCAATAGTGATTATGATGCTTTTATGTATACTTACATTTCCCTTACTATGTGATTTTTATTTTTCCACCCTGTATTTATTTTCATGGAAAGGGGTGAGCTGGTTTTGGTTGGGTTTTTAGAACTATTTTTCAAATGAAAATGTTTTATCCTCTTTATAAAAATATGAAAATGTAAACATCATTTTCCCTTTGAAAATGTCATTGACACTAATGAAAAGAACCTAGATTTGAAAATGGTTAAGGGTAATGGTTCATAATTTATTTTTAAGTAAAATATGTTTAAAAAATTACTTTTATACATTGAATTTCAAACATGAAATGCTGTTTCATTTATTTTAAAGTTAGTGAATTGGGAATAGATATCGGGCTAGCCAACTGAGTTTTAATACTCACGCCTATAGTTCTTTTCTATTTTTAGTGTTTGTAAATGCTCTAAATTGGGTGCGCTCTCCTTGTGTGACACACATGATCATTGAGTCATAGGTGACCCACGGGGTCACACAGAGATAGTTCGGTCGTCAAGTTTTGTTAGTGTAATCTTATTCAGTTATTGTTTAGTTGTGTGTTTGGTTTATTTAATCTGCACTACTCATTATTATTTCTTCTGCTTTATTTATTTTCTTTGGGTGAAATCATTACCATTCGTTCCCTGCTGATGCCCTGGCACTTTTCGCCAGCCCAGGAGGATCGGGAACACCTCTCATGCCTTTCTGCAGATCGACTTGGGTGACCGGTTCAGGGTCGACCCGGGTTGATTCGTGATAGATGAACTATATATTTCCCATGTCTTTAGACATTAACCAATCTCAAAATGGTTAGTACCATATCAGATGATTCCCAAAAATTATAATCCTTTATAGAAAGAAATAATACTCTTAATCTCCAAAATTAAAACAACAATTCCCAAAGTTCAACAAAGACCATTCAGAAAAAAATTGTCCTTAAAATTCTTCAAAATAATCCAAACTATGTTTGAAACCCAAAATTCAGAAGGATTTGATCATATAGTATTTCATGATAAATCTTATAATTTATCTCCAAATAACATCGACTACTCTTAAAGTCACATACTTAAAAGTAATTAATCTAATCACATATTCTCTATGAATGGTTAATCATTTCCATAAATAACCCAAATCACTATAAGTCTACTATAAAAAATACATTCTTCCAAAATAAAAATCCACTATTAATCAAATGAAATCCCATAATATTATATTTTCCTTAGGTATATAGTGTTACCAAAAGAGCGAACATCTTCCAAAATAACATTTATCACTTAATCACCAAATCACTTTCCAATACTAAAGATAAATCATAAGTTTCCAAAATCAACATATTCTTGATCCATAAAATCATTTAACTTAAAAGAATTATTCATACTAACCAGGGACTTCACATAGTCCAGTGGTAGGTGATAAATCTCAGTCACACTTTGGTTTTGGGTTAGATTCCCACAACTTTTTCCGACATGATGGGTTGTCACACGGTCTGTGTGTTGTCATTTTTCAGAAACTGTATAATTTTATAACATTCCAAAAAATGAGATAAATTCCTCAAAAATAACCCTAACATATTTTAACCATAAATGTTTACTCATACCTCGTATTTTCATCACAAAAGGTAATAAACTACAATTTCCTCAATTCAAGGATCATATAAACCCAAATGGTTCTTTATATTTTTATCCACAAATGAAAAGATAATTCTCCCTCAAATAGAATTTTCACATAACAAACTGTATGGTTACACATACAATGGAAAAGTCTTCCAAAGTAATCCCCTAAACAAAGATAATTAATACCTTTTAAAATTTCTCCATCCAATTATTTCTACATAGGTTCTTCCTTAACCTAGAGGTTATCCTATAGAATAGGGAATTTATTCGGGTAATTCAAAGGTCCCCTACATTTATGGAAAATGATTGTAATTGGATTCTTAGGATCATTTTTATTTTCTTCCATAGTACTCTTCATTTTTCCTCAACAATTATTTACTTTATTTCCTTCTTTCCCACACATAGAACATTTCTTTATTCCATTGTGAAACTTTCTAGGGTGTCTCCTTCCATATTTCCTACATGATGGAAATTTATATTTCTTTTATCCATGTTCTCCACTACTAGAGATCTTATCATTATCCAACTTTCTCTTCTTTTTTGAGTGTGGGAGTTGGTTAATGTATATGTTGTTGATCATATTTTTGGAAAACTGATTCGGCATGAACACAATATCTTTTACGCCTGTAAACATTCAATTTCATTGCTCATTTCCACCACTGTTCCCACATTATACATCATGTTCAATTTAACTATGACTTCCTTGGTATCCATCCATTGAATAAAACCAGAAAGCATAGTGTGAGTCATAAAGTCATTTATAGAATATCATGACACCTTATTTTCAATCTGAAACACCTTAGTATTAGCCAAGGTTATTTATTCTCATCTTATATTAAAATTCTTCAAATCGGTTTGTAAAGAAAATGTAAATTATCCTCAGCATATCCCCCCAAGAGTATCATAACCAAGAGTGAAACAAGGCATATTGTCATGTACCAGGATACCCTAGGTCAAGCCTGAAAGTCCTTGACAGAGTTTTCACTCCTTGGTACATTTGTGCCAGAGCCGCCTCGACCTGCTCCTATCCAGATAGGGATGTATTTCTTGGAAAACTCACAAAATATCTATATTACCAAAATTCTAGTAAGTTCTTCTATACTAATCCTTAATATCTATATTAGGGTAATGTTCTCTAATCAGAGTTTTTTCTAAATCTAGTTTCAAGGTTTGTACTAAACTTCCTTTGATACCAACTGTAACTCCCCGACCCCAGTTACCCAGAGTCGGTGCATTATTACATTACATTGGCCTGATATGATGAATCATGTCCTAAAGGACCAATCAGTTTAGTAGACTTGGAAGTACTAGATACATACATAAGTTTTACATTACATCATGAAATAAAATAACATTGTGTCCCCTTTTAACACTCTTATAACCCTCAACATATTTCTGTAGGTTAAACATAATATACTTCTTTACATCCTTTGAAAAAATAAACCATAAGAAAGTGGTGAGATTAGATTCTCAGTAAGGATAACAATATAGTAGAAACTATCATAAATAAGTATAAGCATTAAAGGAAATATATAAGACTAAAACACAATCCTTTTAATCTTAAACTTCATCATAATATGGAAAAGATAAATCAAATAACTCCATTTACTTATTCATATGGATATTATACTCGTAGAATAATCACATGTAATAATTAATTTCATAACTAGGGATTGCCTAACGCTAGATATCATTACCACATAGTCAAGGTCTCGTGCCAAGGCTATAAATAAATTTTTTTGTCAAGGCCTTGTTCCAAGACACTAATTTGTCTCATGAGACCAACCGATGCATCGAGGAGCTATAACAGGCTCCACCCATCACTTACTAAGTCCACTTCATTCCACATATGAAAATTTTGAAACATAACATAATTTTTTTTATTAAAGCTAGCATATGAAATGTCAATACTTCATCCATAAACCATTAAGGGTATAAAAATATCACATCCATGGTCAAATATATCATAACTCATTAAATACAATACAGAATATTGTACAATAACAAATCAATCTCAATCAAGAATAATATCTAGTAAAGGATGTTGACATAGTTGAAAATGATTATTAAAACTTTTTGAGAGAAATATCACGTTTTGTGAAATCATTTAAAAGTCGCACTATTTATCAGAGAAGTATTTTAAAAGATATTTTTGAATCAAAGTGTCCCATAACACTTTGAAACATTTTAAAGGAATGTTAATTTTAAAAAATTCATGTCCATATAAATAAATAATTAAAACCATTTTAAAAAAATGGACATTAATGAGAAAGATTCAGAAGAATAAATCTTTAAAACATTTAAAATGATATTTTTGTTAAAGAGTTCCTAACTAAATGAGAGATGATTGAATAAAAGTAATTGAAGAATAAAATTAATAAAAACATTATAATATAATGATAATAAAGGTATTCATGATATAATATGTCAAAGGATATTATATACACCATATAAAAGTGAATTGGTGCATAACGACAAAGAGGTCTCAATGGAATGTAAATTGTGACGAAATACCTTATAAAGACTATATCCTTAGATTAAGGATAAATAAATTAAATAATTTTTTGTGACAAATATAAATAAACTCAATATAATTGGATATTTAGTGTAAATAAATCAGAGTACATTCACACATATTCTTGTAAAATCTAAACTAATGACTTGGATGTTTAACTCAATAAATGAAAATTGAGTTAAGATTACCCTTAACAAGTTCATATCAATGGAATGAGAATTTATCAATGGAGTGATTTTTTGTATCTAAAGTATATCCACAAAAGGGGTGTGGAAATTACTACACAGTGATTCCACACATAATCTTGGAGTAAAATAATCAATAAATTATGTGTAAAGCCCAATGTGTGGAAATTGAAATTTAAAATTTCCTTACTGATTTGGTAACTTACGAAACATACACCCTATGAAATAAGTATTATACAATGAAGATGTAAATACACATAATTTAAATTATATTACACAATGAATACAATCATGGGTAGTAAATATTCCACACAAAAGGAAATAGTGGCAAATATTGCATGAATCTCACGAGAATAAAAAGTGAGATGAAAACCCCCTTCCATGTTGTAATCAATCGAGTTGTATGACCAAAAGTTAATAATAACAAAATTAATCATACAATACCATGAATATAAAGATAATAATGATAATATATATTAAATGTTAGTACAAAATACACCACATGCAATAAATAAGTGGTGAATAATGGAAATCTCATGGAATTAAAAGCGAGATAAGAAACCCCTTACCTCGTGTCCAACTTGACTCGTATGTTCCGGGTTATTCCTGAATAATAAACTTAAGTTAATTTATACTTCCTTAAGAACATTTTTCAAGTTTATTATTCCTTTTATATCACTTATTATCTTTATATAACAATTATTTAGTAATTTGAGTTCATATCAGACATTTAGTCGATGTTCAGAACTTTAGTCAAAAAAGAACTTATTATAATTACAAATTGTCCATGTGGTCAAAAGTCCATTATCTCCCGAATTATATTCATTGTTTAGATATCATATATATCATATATATCTAGTTTATATGTATTTATAATATTCCATATCATTTGGAGTTAAGAAATGAAACGCACCATTCATGGAGACGGTTAGCCGTACGTACACATAAACACAACTTTCATTTCTATTTTATATTTAAAGGAATGAAAACTTAATAATACATAGGTATATTATAATTAAAATATAATGTATATGTTATGTAATTTAATTAAAATTATCCTTTATACATTCCACTTATGGAATGAACGAGTCATATCACTTCGAGGGGGCGGTAGTCCGCACTTCCTGAAATGAAATTATCGCATTTACCCATTGTAGAAACCATAAAGGTATGATATAAATGAAAAATAAAAAAGCATAGAAACAATATAAATATAATATATAACACATATAAATATAGTGTAATCTTAATGGACACCATGAGAGGCGGTAGGAGATAATTGAACAATCATCGTTTCGTGAGGCAGTAGTTCACCGTCCAGAGAAATAGTATGTTCTTTTCCCATTAGATGAAGGTGTGTGTAAGCGTAGATAGAATAATTCTCATAAAAAACCTAGTATATTTATTATACCTGTGTTGTTATAAAATAAATGAATAAAAAGAGTTTAGGTGTGTTTGAGAAGTAAAATAAAGAATAGAACTTTAGGGAAGACGTTACCTTAAAATCAAGCAACTCCTTTTGGTTTGAACCAAAAAGATTTCTTGAAGTGCCTTATGCCTAAGGTAAGGCTTATAGGTGGAAGAGAGGGATCTTGAGAAATTATTTGGGAATAGGTTGGAGGATCCAAGGGGCTTGAGAGGTGTGAGTATTAGGTTAGAGGTGATGGCTTTTTATAAGGGGGAGAAGGGGCTCTTTAGGAAAGTGTGAAAATATTATTTTATTATATAATGATTTTCGGTTTTTAAAGGTCCAAAACTTATTAAAGTAGAAGATAAGATGACTCTTGTTTGAAATAAAATCACCCAATAATAATTTGACAGGTTTTATATATTTGTTTAATTTTTATAATCTTATTTATTTAAATCATTCATTAATGAGGTAAACATTGCATCATTATTGTGTCATAAATAATTTTATTTAGTTGATGTCTAAAAATAAAAAAAAACCATGATGTAGAAATTTTTTTAGCTTTAAAATGAATATTTATAGTCGAATAGATAAATTATATAATCTCATGTAAAAATTTATTTACTAAAAGATATACATTTTTGTCATTTTTTTCTTTAATTTAAATTAATTAATATAAAGTGTCATTATCACTCTTAATTGGCTCCATGGGGTCCCAAAATCAATCCAAGGATGCCCATGGTCAGAAATGTATCAACCAATAGGATTAGGACACATGTTAGGAGAATTTAATATTATTATAATATTATTTTTACCTGGAATTACCCTATTTACCTTTAATTGTTGTAAATAAAAGTCAAAAGTTACTATTCACCAAAAATTATTTTCATCTTATTGAACCAAATTTTACTTAATAATAATAAACATGTTTATTGGATTTTCGAAATTCAATTTACTGAAGTGGAAAAAATTTCATTTAAATGAAGAAGTCGATTTTTTAACTACTACTTAGTGTTTTCACTATTCATCAAAAATTGATGTTTTTTCAGAAAATACAAAAAATTAAGCCTAAGATATATTTGATATTCCGAATTAAAAAATGATTTCTATTTTACCAAATTAAAAACATATAATTTTCATTAATTAATTTAAAATTAATTTTCTTTGTCAAAACAAAAGCGTGTTTTTAAGAAATAATAACTATCCAAAGATTGGCACTTGTTTATGTCTAATTTCAAGGTGAAATTACTTACAATGACCAAAATTGGATTAAATGGTAAAAATATAATCTAATTATACTTTAAAACCAATTAAAAAGCTAACCTATCCATAAAAATAAATTATATTAAAAGGCAGTTTTGAATTAAAATACAGTATTTCTCACTATTCATTAAAAAAATGAACATTATCAGAAAAATATCAAAATTTCCTCCAAAGTAAATTTTGATGTCCTGATTCTAAATAAGAATTTTATTTTTACAAATTAAATATATAAAGTTTCAAATATTGGATTTAAAAAGGGTTCTCCATTAAAAGGTGGTAAAATTGCATTTTTTTGAAAAAATGCTTCTTTTATCTGAAAAATTGAATTTGTTCTTATAATATGTCTAATAAACACATAATACATAAGTGAAAATTATATGGAGTACATAAAATTTAAAATCCAATTAATACTATTTATAACCACGTTTTGAACGACTAGTTTGGTAAGTCATTGTATGCTCGAACTCGTTGTTGTGTGTGGTGAAAACTATTGAATTACTTTAAAGAGATAACGTACTATCAAATCTTGGGGTGTTAGACTATGGCCTCTACATAATTTACTCTTGAAAATTCAATAAATTATTCTTATTAATATTATACAGTAGTAGCAACACCTTTTTCTCAACTAAATTTAAATTTAGAATTCAAATTCAAGATTGCAAATTCTTTCAATCATTTCTCAACTTATATTGATTCTTTTCAAACTGTTAGATAATATTAGACCACATATTCAATACTGATGATTTTAAATGACCTCATAGATTGATTATGAGTGTATCCTGAGTCACAAAATAGAAAAATGTCATTAGATCCACTCAAAATTGGAACTATCCTTTTGAACATAGCTGGAACCATGATCTGTTGGAACCTATTTTAGTACATCTTCACTAAACCATGATTGGATTTTACCATGTAAAAGTTTGTAAATGGAATATATAAATGGATTTTTTTTGTTTTTAAATGGGTTTTTATGCATTTTACATGTTTTCTAAAATTACAAGGGTGGTTTTCATTGAGAAAAATGCTCATTCATTGGGTTTTAATCCAAATATGGTTTTAATAGATGGTTTACCTTTTTTGCGTATTTTACTTGTTTTAGAGGAGTGGTGTGGTTTTATAATATGAAATATATTTTCCCTTGACATATTTAGTTATGATTAGATTTGATGTGTGGACACCTTGGGTTATATGTTCTCTGCATATGTTTTTTGGGTACTAGTGTTGCAGAATATACAACTTGTTTTTATTTGAAAATCAACATATAACAGTGGTTTAAACCATCACTAAATATGGTAAATTTTTAGATATGTTTTAAACTGCTGCTAAAAAATGATGTAGGTTTATTTAGTAGTGTATTTATTAGTTCTAGCAGTGGTATCCATGCAAAAAAGCAAAATATTTAGCGGCGGTTTTAACCACCGCTAAATCCATATCGTATTTTATTGCTAAAAATATGCCACTAAAAACAATAAAACTACTTCTAAATATGGTGTCTATGACACTTACCAAAAGCTGCTACAAAATGGAATAAAATTCTGTATATTTGATCCTCATACCAGTTTTAGCGTTGGTTTTGTGAAACCGTCACAGAACCATATCATAACGGTTTAAAGCACCGTAATGTTAAAAAAAATCACCACTATCTAGTGATTTTCTTGTAGTGATTATATTACACAGTGAGTGTTCAAATATAATTTGCATCATTGATATTTTAAGTTCTTTTTCTTAGGTGCCTTGACCCGTTTCTAGACAGTAATCTTGGACTTTAAGCAAGCCCACCTAAGCCAATGAGAAAGAATCCTAGTGGGCCACACACTAATTGTTTCTGGGGGTCTCAGAAAAATTCTATTTGAATTTAATTAATGAAATAAATATTATTCTCAAGATTGAGGAATAATTTTATTTAAGTTATATTGATCAAATAAATTAAATTAATATTTATTCATAGGATTGTGAATAAAATATATATATTTATTTTACTGAATATTTAATAAATATTTATTTACTAGTTTATGAATAAAATATTTATTTAAGAGAATAAAATATTTATTCGGGTGTTCAATAAATACAAGAGGAGTTCGAACGAACCAAGACCGTGTTTTGTGATAAAATAATTATTTACGAGTCGGTAAATATTATTTATCCATTTTGTGCAAGTTAGCACACCACAAAATAGTAATACTATTATTATTATTATGTGGAATGGGATTTCATTAATGGTTATAATTATATATAATGTTTTTTATGTAATTAAATTTTGTAACTGCAATCCCACCTCTATAAATAGAGGGCTACATCTATTTTATAATTCTTTTGAAACCAATTCCATGTTTGGGTATAGAGAATTATTATACACAACGAATTATCTCTTGACTCCTCCTCTCCCCCTCTCAAGAATGAGAAACTCAAGAGATAATTTCTTCAAGACTGAATAATGAGTGATCAAGAAAAAACAACGCATGACATTGGATTCGCCGCGCTAGCACTTGGAGAACGAGTGGTGTTTCTTAGAGACCATTGAAGCACGTATAGATCACTGCTAGGGGGATTCTACCCTTGGATCCTTGTTTTATCAGATATTTAATAAATTCATTATAAAATTTACATGCAAGATCCTCACTCTTGTTTTTAGGCAATAATTATTAAAAGAAATTTTCATAAATCACCCACCACCATACGCTTCCTCTATGCCCAAAACCAATATTATTTCTATTCTCTAATTCATAGTGGATATTTTTCAAAATTTCCCTGTGGTTTTTTAATTCTTCTCGTGGGAGGGATTTTCCATGTTAAAAAATCCAACATACTGATTTATTTATTCTAATCATATCACTTACATATTTCATTGGGTTTCTCACAATATTTTGGTAAGAAATTTTCAAATCGAAATTAGGATTCTACCTAAAAAGTGCTATCAGATGGAGGTTCATGGTTGAAATTTATAATGAGAATTACTTATGTTTTGGAGAGGATCATAGATACGTTCATGAAACAGAATTATATTTGGAATTTAAAACTAGTTGAGAGAGGTGATGCACTATCTGCTTGAAAGATTTTGAGTTGGGGGAGAAATTTGTTTCTATGGGTGCTTCAGATTGGGTGGAGATCATGATTATGGGGGATCCATATGTTTCTAGTTATAGTCTTGTTCATTAGTATGGTTCAAATATTGATGCGATGAAGATTTTGGCATTTTCTTTTCTTTTTACGGAGGAGTTGATATTTTTTTGTCAGAAGTACAAAAAGACGCCATCATATTTTCTATATATGATGATGGTTAGTATGATACCAAATTATTTTATTTTCAAATGGATTTTTTGGATGTTTTAATTCATTAATGTGCTGAAGGGCGATATTTTTGGTATTCATCACATTTAATGTTGAGAGAGAAAATTATTAATGGAGAGATTTATCTCAACATTAATTGTGGATTTTCTCCCAACATTAAAGGAGAGTTAATTATCTGTATTAATGTATGTAAAAGGGATGTTGACTTCATTAATTGGTGAATATGAACTTGGTGTCAATATAATAAGATGCGGTAACGTATTTTAAAAGGGTGCCAACATGATGCAGAAGACAATAAAGAAACGATAAGAGATTGCTGTGTTTATGGTGACTCATGTGACGCAATGATGATGATGCAATTATATTGTTTGTGTGGAGAGTTTCTTGGAATGATGTTCAAGATTTTTTCCACTGAGAGCAGGAAGGGGGCTACTAAATTTGTGGTAGCATGTGCAGTGCATTAGTATTAAATAGGTGTAGAGAAACAATGACACAATTGATGATCGGGTCCACGTATCAAAATTCTTCCTGATAATGGTGATCAGGTGGAATGTCCCGATTCATAATCAGTGATACATCATAATGTAGAGATCATGAGAGAGAACTACTTTGGGTGTCGTAAGATGTTGTAAGGCTGATGCATGTTCAAATGAAGATCTCCGAGTTAGTGATGTTTCATCGACAGAAGGGTGACGTTTTGTCACTGATTGATCTTTCGATATAAGAAGTTGGTGAGATTTTTTTAGAGAGAAGATACAGGTGTATTAGGGTGTGGTTTTCACATAGGTATTCTATATTCCCTTTTTTGTAATTCAAGTTTGGGAATTATTTGGATTATTTGTATTCTCTGATTCATAGTGGATATTTTTCGGAATTGCCCCATGGTTTTTTAATCCTCAACATGAGAGGGTTTTTCCACATTAAAAAAAATCCTATGTACTAATTTATTTATTTTTCTTATATCGCTTCCATATTTCATCAGGTTTCTCAAAATATTCTTGAAACCAATTTTCGGCATGGAATTGGGATTCTACCTAACATTTTTAGCACCTAAAACACTTTTTTTTCAATCGCTACCCTCTATGCATCACAACACCAACACCATCCTTCACCCCTATGCAGGTTGCACAGAATAAACTAGAGAAACCCTACGTCATCACCTCTTTATTGGAATCCCTTGAATGTATGTTATGAAAATAAAAACCCACACACCTGAAATCCAATCCTACAACAAGATAAACCGATATGTAGTGTCACTCATGCTTTTCACACTAGATATCTACACATTTTCATCCACCTGGTGTGTCCTCATTTTGAATTTAGTGGTTCGTGTCAAGTTCTTAGTTGTGGAGGGTTTTATTTTTCATCTCACAGATCAATTAGTGATGATTTTATTCTTAAAGTGAGAGTTTAAGGTCTTTGATAGTGGTGTGCATGACCATCTCCTCTTTAGATCTTGTTTTGTTTGTCTTAAATCTGGTCCTACCAATTTTTTGTTGATCATGACCTATGGTGTGTGAGGAGACACTTATCTTTGAGACTGAATTCTATAATATCATTTTGAAGATTAAAAAATTTTCTATTAAAGTATTTTATATGCATTTAAAAGGAAAACCCTTAGTAATTAGTCTATGGACCCTCTATTTGGTATTTTTTAAAAAATTATAAGAATCACTAAAAATGCATGGTATGAAAATGTCTTTTGACATATTCAAAGTCTTGGAAGTTTATAATTTTATAGTTTATACATTTTTAAATTTATATACTTTTATAAATTTTATAGTATATTGTATTATACTAATATAATTTAATATTAATTTTTTGTTAAATATTTATAGTTTTATAGTTTTATTCATTTATAAATTTAAATAATTTTATTAATTTTATAGTATATCATATTATACATATATAGTTTAAATATAAAAGTTATTAATTATCTCTAGTTTTATAGTTTTCTAGATTTATAAATTAATATACAATTATATCTTTATTTGTTATAAATTATTATACTTTTATACTTTCATAAATTTTACATTCATATATTATAATTTTATACTTTTATAAATTTAAAAAACTATATAATTATATAAATCATGTATACATTTATAACATATTTATAATTTTATATAGTTTTATAAATTTATATACATTTATAAATTATCTATATTTCTTCTCATCATGATCTGAAAAATGATTTTTGAAAGTCACTCGTAACATTGACTTTTTATGAAAATGTTCAAAATGATTTATGAAAACTTTTTTTTATGATTTAAATACAGTTTTCCCCTCTATATCTAAAGCATATATCTTATAATAAGTTTTGATTCATGAGTTATCCATATTAATTATAATGTGATTCAACTATTCTAAGAAATTGTGATTTTGGAATCAAACGATCTCATTCTTGATGTCATTAGAAAATTTTATGTATCCCATATTTTATGTTGTTTTTTTATAATGTGACATATAATTAATTTTATATGGAACAAATATGTATGGTTTATCATTATATGATGAGTGAGACCTATAAATACCACTAATGTATTGAGTAAAGTATAATATTTCATGATATTACTATGAGAAACAAGTTGTGATACTCAATCCACAATGGGAAACGAGTTTCAATTCTTGATAGACTATGGGAAAGGAGTTGTGATGTTTGATCCACTAAGGAAATGAGTTACGGTAAAGTATGAGAAATAGGTTGTTGTTTTTAATCCTCTATGTTATGATGGTATTCCTAGATAAACTTTACATTTGATATGATTTCTATGATTATGTATGTGACACATTTTCTATGCCACATTTCTAAGTTATGCCACATGTTTAGTAATTATCTAGGGCTCATAATTATTGTCATATGTGTCTCAATAAATCAAAAAATATAATATCATTTGATATGAAATTCATCACTATAATTGTATTTGTTCCTACACCATTCAATTAAAGTGATAAATAGTTTTTAAAAGTGAAATATCCTCTATTGTATTTATAAATTTACTTCAATAAGTTTTTGTTTTTGATCATGTGGGATGATAAACCATTTTTCAATCTTTCCATTTTCTTTCAATAAATTCACGAGATTCATATTCAACTGAACATATTTTGTGTATTTATTTTTTTAAATATTAATATTACCGAATAAAATAGGATGGATATGAATAGAAAATTGATGAATTCCAATCGTATGAAAAAAGAGTAAGGATATGGGGTGAAGGAGTTCATCAAGTTTTAAAAAGATCATGCATATGAACCTTCTCAAATACTTTTTCCATGTTTGTGCTATTGTTATTAAAGACTAATTTGTCAAGAGGAGTTGGAAGAACACTTGATCTGTAATGGAATTGATCAAAGTTATAAATGTTGGAATAAACATAGGGAAAAAGAAAATATATCTAGTGATTGAGATAACACAGAGTTTTATGGATCATCTGATATGATTAAAAGTATGAACAATAAAGAAGAACATATCGAGGATGTGATTACAGATGTGAATGATGATGAAGATCTAATTGAGTAAATGAAAATGAAAGTTGAAGATAAAATTTATGATTATACAAGATTGTTTGAGAAGTTAAAGAGTTGTGAAAAGACACTATTGTATGTTGGTTGCACTAAATATACAGCATTTTCAATCATACTTGAAGTTGTATAATTTAAAAGCTGGAAATGGATGGTGTGACACTAGTTTTACTGAACTACTTTCTCTCTTTAATGATATGATCCCATAAAATAATGAACTCCATATCCGAATATACAACACTAAATGAATGATATGTTCTATGGGTATGATATCTAAAAGAATACATGCTTATCCAAATGACTGTATACTATTTCACAAGGACCAAAAATCACTTAAAGAATTCCAAAAGTTTGGTTCTTGATACAAGAAAGATGAATTGGGTATTACAAAAGTTATAAGGTACTTTCCAATCATTCCCAGGTTTTGGAACCTATATAGAGGTGAGGAAATTGCAAGGTAATTGATGTGGCATATAGCTATAAGAAATGAATATGGGAAACTTCATCACCTGGTGGAATCTACTTAGTGGAAGATAATTGATCATGAGTATTCAAAATTTGGAAATAAGCCAAGAAACCTTCATATTTCATTATCTACAGATGGAGTGAATCCTTTTGGTTTTCAAAGCATCACTCATAGTACATGGATGGTTATGTTAGTAAATTATAACTTTCCACCATGGTTATGCATGAAATGAAAATACATTATATTATCTATGCTTATATTAGGACCAAAACAACTGGGTAATGATATTGATGTTTATTTGGCTACCTTCAGTACCACAAAACTGGGTTTCCGCAGCGCCACCCTTTAACAACGCTAAAAAAAGTGCTGATAAAGGGGGTGCCTTTATCAACACTAAAAAAATAACTGATAAAGGGAACTTTTAACAGTTCTAAAAAAAGAACTATTAAAAGTGACCCTTTATCAGCATTTTTTAGCATTGATAAAGGGCCCCTTTTACGAGGGCTTTTTTAGTAGTGTTGATAAGGGTGGGGGGGATTTATCAGTGCTTTTTTTCCTAGTGCTGATAAGTTGTATATTTCAAAAAAAAAATTATTTAATAACAAATAATATATTTATATATAAGTATATTTTTATTGATATAAATATAATATATATTTTTTAAATATGTTTTAGATCGATTTGATATGTGGTAGATGAAAAACGGACACCCGGAGCAGAAATTATGGTCGTTTGGAGGGATTAAGAAACTTTTCATGACTTGAAGAATATGAGAAGGTGTTCTAGTTTCCACTGGAGTGTAGTTCTAGTCGAAAGGTTTAATTTGATATGTGTAGAGGCAAAACAGACACCCGGAACCAAACTTATGACCGCCCGGAGGGATTTTGGGCCTTTTTGGGCCTTGAAGAACATGAGATGGGGTTATAGTGGTCAAAAAAGTGTGTATATTTTCACTAGTTTGTATTTGATATGTGTTGGAGCCAAAATAAACACTCGGAGTAGGAGTTATAATATTTTGAAATTGAGAAACCCTCATAGTGCCTAAAAAACTAAGAAACCCACAACTCACTAAAACGGGCATAACTTCTGCTCCATATGTCCGTCTGAGTGCCAAAACCTATGAAATAAAATATCTTGAGACAAGTGAGGACCATGTATAATAAAAACTATGATAAGATCAATGAAAAGAAAGATATATTAGTTATACCACTTCAAAAAAACTCCAACTTCAAACGACCATAACTTTTTCTCTGGTTTTCCATTTGGGATCGACCACATATCAAATAGAAGGAAGCGAAGATATATACGCAATGGGATAACTCAACCATAGTTTAAATCATTTACTAGACCCTAAAACTCCAAAAAACTATCATAATTCCTCCAAAACATCGTTTCTGTGTCCGATGTCCTATGAAGTTTTTCTTAAAATAGAAATAACTCCCGATTTGTGTGTCTGTTTGGCCTCCATCACCTGTTATATCATAGTTAGTTCCATGAGATTCGGTTTAATGGTCACAAAGCTAAAAAAGACACCCAGATCAGAATTTATGCCCATTTCAGTGACTCTATGGTTTTTTGGTTTTTCAAGCCCCCATTTCTAGCATTGTTGTTCTATCTACTGTTTTTTCAAATAGATGTAACTTATGATATGCCTGTTTGTTTGGCCTCCACCACCTATCATATCAAAATTAGTTTGATGATCTTTGATTTGACTAGTCATAGAGCTGGAATGGACTCTCAGATTATAAGTTTTTGTCAT
Organism: Viscum album; assembly: GCA_963277665.1. Lineage (NCBI taxonomy): Eukaryota > Viridiplantae > Streptophyta > Magnoliopsida > Santalales > Viscaceae > Viscum > Viscum album. The sequence goes on along the minus strand of OY728151.1, from coordinate 1,364,069,928 downwards.
GACCCTGAGTTTAGGGTTTATTTGACTTTCTGACTGTATTTACGGGTTTTGAGGGTTTCTCCATTTTTACCTATTTTTCAGGTTTTTAGGGCTTGTTATACTTTTTCATAATTTATTGTTATTTATAATCAAATATATAACAATATATATATATATTTTATACATTGACACATAAAAATTTAATTTTATAAATAAATAATTAAACATATTTACGTATAAAATATATTTCTCAAAACATAAGCCTTATCTAAATAAAAAACTAACATCCATTTTATTTAAAATAAGAATATATAAATATTTATATACCTATATAATGTGTACATGTATATATATATATATTTGTGCATCTGTATTGACAAACTGATATATATTATCTATATATTCTAAACATATTTATATACATATTAATATATAATATTTGTAAATATATATAAATATGTATAATTATACTTACATATACACATATAATATATATATATATATATGTGTGTGTGTGTGTGTGTGTTGTATATATGTATTTATTTATTTATAAACACACAAAAAAACATATTTTATAAATTTATATAAAACTGATCTTCAATATTAATATACGAATCAATATATTAATATATTAATATATAAATATAACTATGTAGATATATATTTTAATATACATATACATATATATATATATATTAATATATGGATATATATATATATATTAATATAACTATATATATATATGTTAATATAAATATATATAAATATACAAGTAAATATAACTAAATATATATATAAATAACTAGATATATTAATAAATGAAGAGAAAAGTAATATAGTGGAGTGTTAAAGGCTTAGGCGCATAGGAAACATGTCCCAAGTTCGAATCCAGGGGGAGGTAGGTCACACGCGCAGGTGGGGAATAAGGCCTTTTGCTGTTAAATTGGGTGGGGGCATTGTTAAAGGGGGTGGGGGTGGCTGGGGCGTGCAGGCTGGGGTGGGGGGCACTGTTAAAGGGGAATTAAAGTTCTGTTGAATCCCTGAATTGAATATATATATATATATTATTAACTTTTATCAGTTCTTTTAAAAAAGCACTGATAAAAGTGGTCTTTTATTAGTGCTAAAAAAAGTGCTGATAAAGGAACCATTCATCAGTACTTTTTTAGCACTGTTATAGGGGACCCCCCCTTATCTTCACCTTGATTAATAATACTTTTCTAGTGCTTTTAATGACCTTTTCTAGCACTGATAAAGGCCATATTTTCATTAGTTCTTGATTAAAGATTTGAAATTATTATGGGATTTAGTTATTATGTTGTACGATTCTTACAGAAATGATGATTTCACATTGAGATCCATGTTTTACGGGATGATACACGTCTTTCCAAATTATGAAAATTTTTCAGGATATAGCATTAAAATAACTCAAGGGAGTCCCATTTTCGAACAAGATACATAGTAAATTACGTTGAAATATTCATCAAAGATTGTGTTTCTAAGACATCACAAATTTATACCCTGATGATATATGTACCGATCTTGTAATACATCATTAGATGAAAGTTCAAAAAAATGTAAAACACCATATCCAATAATAGTTGATAAACTTTTTGAGAAATTAAAAGATGTGTACACTAATTTTGATAAACCTTTTTTGAAAATCCTTATGAAAACCGGCTGAAAAAATAGATCAGTTTTTTTTTGAATTTCCATACTGGAATTATCTGTATGGTAGACATTCTATTGATGTTATATATGTTGAAAAAAATGTATTTGATAATGTAATTATCATGTTACTAAATGAAGCACAAAAAAAAAACAAAAATGAAATTAAGGCCATAGTGGACATGATTGACATGGTAATATAGGAATATTTGGCATCAGTGAAGGGTGAAAAATGAATTTTTCTTCCTCCAGCTACTTACACTCTTTCCAGGCAAGAGAGCTATCAGTTTTCTAACTTCTTGAATTATTTAAAGGTTCCATAGGGTTATTCATCGAATATCAAGAATATTATTTCAATGACTAATTTAAAGTTAAAGGGTATGAAATCACATGAATTTCATGTTTTTAATTGGAAATGTTCTTCCCATCAACATTCTTTGATATGATGGTTCAATTGGTAAGATAGATTCAACTCTGTGGTCCTATAAATTATAGATGGATGTACCTCATTTAATGGAATATGGAAATTTTTAAAGGGTATGTCAAAAATAAAAGTCATCCAGAGGGTTTTATTGTGAAGAGATATATTGTTGAGGAAGATAATAAATTATGTACCAACTACCTATCTAGTGTGGGAAGCATTAGTCTTCCAAAATCGCGTCACACTGGGTGACTTGTGGGTGAATAAATTTCTAGAAGAGATGTTGTCCTGATAAATATTACATATCAAGAGAAGAACCACCTTTACATTTTGTATAATAGTTTGGAGGTTTCCCCATATGTTGAAACCCGCAAAGAAATTATTAGAAATTTAAATCCATTAAGGGATAAAAGCAGTATATTAAATACACATAATCAACCATTTATAGGATGGTTTCAAGACCATATTTTTAAGGGGTCTGATGAAAATACAAATTCAATTTCAGAACGAATTTAATGGATAGATAGAGAACCAAGTGTGTATGTATTATCATAAAATGATTATATAATTAATGGTTATATGTTCTATACAAATGAACACAATGAAGGTAGTAACATGAAAAATAGTGAAGTTACACTTATGGATGAAGCGGTGCATGTTTCTGGTACTTACAAAAGAAATTAAATTTAGGAAAATATGTCATACTTTGGTATCATTAAATAAATATGAGATTTAGATTATAAAACATTTTAAGTGTCAATTTTTTAATGCAAGTGAGTTCATAATAGGGGTGATGTTAAAATATATGAATTGAGATTCATGAAAGTGGATTTTAGTAAGGAAGGGTGAAAAGTTGAACTATTTATAATGGAATCCTTGGAAGCAGAATTATTTTATGTTCTAGAACCCACAAACCAAAATTTTTCAATTTTTCTATTATCGACCAAAACCATTGAAGGGTCAGATGAAAATTAAATTGAGGATGAACCTTTCAATGGGATGTCACAATCATTTCATAGTGGTCCCAATGTAGAAAAGTTTTTTTATGTTATATGAGACCACAATGAAGGGATTTGGATACTTGATAGAGGGTTCAAATCACTCCAACCTTTTTAAAAAATAGAGTTAAATAACTATGTTATATATTTTTGTAATATACATTTTGTTACTTCAAGTTATTATCTATTCTCTACAGCATTTATATAATCTAAATTAAATGTTAAATCACTTCGACTAATAATGAATTCTCCCCGAGCTGGTGCTCGCAATCCTAAGGGAAAATTGCTTTCTCAACCTTCTTCTACTCCCAGTGCAGATGAACAATGACCTTATGCACATGCGGATTCTACCAATCCATAGGAACAACATAACAAAAATATGAAATCCTAGGAAATGGTAGGCAATGAAGAACCAACACTGTAGAAAAAAAAGGAGTGCCTTAGTGTGATGGTGTAAGAATAAATTATTCTTGTGAAAATCAAAGGCATCAAAATCAAGGTCTATAGAATGCACAGTTCCAAACTATTAATCCCAATAAGTCTATGTTTGTTAGTTAAATTGGGATCATCACTCGATAGTACATGCTTATTGATGTAGATTCATGGAACCATGTTGTGCCCATGCTTAAGACACTCATTTAGGAAGATATTATGGTAACGTTATGATATCATTTATTTATTTTACTAAAAAAATATTGAAACATTGAATTAATCTTCATCATCCTTTACAGAGTTCATTTATAGTAGATAAATCCCATAATTTTTTTATTAATTCTTTCTGGAAGTTTTCATAGAGACTTTCACACAATTCTAATGAGATTTCATCTTAAAGATGCTGAAGGGAAAATAAACCTGCACCCACTGCTTATGTATTCACACATGATAAGCCATGAAACATGAGATGTGTTTACTGTCCCTCATGGAGATACATATTTTCAGGTACATCATGGTTATTAATAAATTATTTGAAAATATATGTATTCATCACTTTTCTTGAGATGTTTTAATTTATGAAACAAAAACTGAGTGATGAAAATAGGGAATGAGAAGTAAAACCAACATAGCCCTACTGTCAATAAAGTATGGGGTGCGTTTCACTTGAAAAAAATGGTATGTATTTTAAATCTACTATATTTATTTTAGGTGACATAAAACAAAAACATAATTATGTTTCTATATTTATATATAGATTGATGAATCTAAATCCAAATCCACTTACATCCTACATCTTGTGCTATATAAGGAGACACATGTAAATAAATAAGGTATACTAATAGATTAAGACACATAAAAAGTGTGAGAAATATGTGTAAGTATGACAAAATAAAAAATTATTTTTCTTTAAATTGATATTACATAACAATGATTACTTATTTTTCTATATTTTATATCTGACTTAGACATGAGTATCATCAACACCTATACTGGATGAATACCTACAATTAGTGGCCTTGAAGTGGATAGAATATTATGGCCATGTTAGAGGTTCGGATTTTGGGATGACACCCTGAACATATTTTTAGAAAAAAAAAACAGGATGATAAAGATAAAGAAATTTAAGGGATGAATGAAATATTGGCTACTCTTGATGAAAAATCTCATTGGAAGTATGAGTTTATTTAAAATGTTTTAGGGGAGAATCAAAGATAATAAACAAATCATAAACAATCATTGCATTAAGATCCATCCCCTCTCCCCCACCAGCTTTGAGGTGATCCATTCCCCTCAAATAGATGTCTTAGAGAGATGTCTTAGATGAAGTAATCAATATTCTCATAATTGTTTATATAAAATTTGAATCAGAAAGAAATTGATACCTTTCCTATAATGATATTATATAGGGTTAAAATGACTATGATTTATATCTATCAACACCCACTCATCGCCTTGTAGTGAGGGCTATAGTTTTCAATATCCAAGAAGACACTCTACATAATAGACAACTTCCAACAGTTTATGTGAGAGTGGCGATTAGCATAGATCATGAGCTAAGCACTGGGCTACCTATTCCACTTGATGATGATGATATTCATATGGTCAACCAAGCTGTTGAAACATTAGTAGCATGAATATCATATATTGTAAAAAAACTTTTTGACAAGGAGGTATTCATTTCAAATTTATTTTTAATACCAAACCTTTAATAATTAATGAAAAAGGTATAAACCAATGAATGTTAATATAGATGAACAAAGAGAAGAAAGTGAAATGAAAGGTTGAATCAAAACCATCTAAATGATCAACCAATCAATCAAATAGATCTTTAGAATGAACCTTTAACCTACCTGTTCAATATCCACATTTACTAATATTGAAGGTTCATGTAGTTACAAAGATACAAAGTGGTAGTAATCACATAATTGATTTTGAAGAACAAATATATAGAGAACCTTACATAACACGTTTCTCTTGATAATGTAAATGAAATCCTGAACTATGAATGGATATGAGTCTCAATTGTAAATGTATACATGAGGTGTATTTCCATGACTTGTTTTTCTAATAGCTGATATACTATATTAATTATGAATAAATACATTTCATATTTTTTACAGGTGTATATATCAATAGAAATTGAAGATATTACATTGTGAATATAAATTTGGACTCATTAGTTCTCATGTTAATTCTATAGAATAAAAATAAATAGTTAAAAAAATTAATGAAATAGTGAAAAAACTAGCCAAATTGTTTGATTATAAACTTACAGATGAAATACTTTTTTTAATACTGATGATATAAAGGTAAAAATATACAATTTAATAATATCTAATATTCTTTCAATTCTTTCATTACTTATTACTTTTTTTTTGTTTTTAGGCAACATTAGATGCTCATTATGGTCAATTTGGATACTCCAAAGATTTATTTTCTGGATTCACTACATGGATATCCAACAAACCGACCACACATGGTTACATTTTTCAATTTGTAATATACTATATACAATGTTTTAGAACTAAACTTCAAGTTATATATTTTATATTATGTTTTAATGAGAATTTTGTTATGATAGGGTAGTGTATAAATATCGTGAAACTCATGGCATGAGAACAACCCATGTGCACAAGGAGTCTGACAAGCTCTACAAGTGGAATGTATACAGATATCACGAGAAGACAAATGGGAATCATACCTGATGGTAGAATGTATACATATATCACGAATATGTGACTTACATAAAATTAATGGATTTTTTCATATTTATGTTTAATTTATTTCTTTTTAGTGTTAATCACATAAGAATTGTTTTCTTATATATATGGATTCTTTTGTTCGAGTTGGGGTGGTTTGTTTAAGGATACTCATGCTCATAATATATTGGACTTTGAGGATGCAATTGAGATAATGAAAAAAAGGAAATGGGTTAAGACTTTATACAACCATCATTAAAATGTCAATTCTTACTAATGAATTAAATTAATTTTGTCATAAATTTATCTTCTATTTGTAAGTTAATTTCCTTATTAGTTTAATCTAATAATTATTTAGTTTTTTTCAAAGATATTTTGAGAAGTCATATTTTTCTTTCAACTAATTTCAACAAGACACAAAATAGATAACATATTTCTTTTTTCTAATGTTACAATTCTTTCTATTTTATTTATTTGTTGAATTTCCAAACTAAATATTGATTTGATGTTCTTAGCTAAAAAACCTTTCTTAAATTTTAAAACTATAAGAGTAGAGTAATATTTTTTGGATAATAACATCAACTCAATATACAGTGTTGGTAGTTTGAAAAAGAAAGGATATGGGATGGTGTGACTAGTATGACTCAAGGTGTGTATTTTTATTTAAAATTGACATCAATTTTAGTAAAAAAGACAAGTGAAATACTCAAAACTTATAAAAAACAATTGGATTATTTTAATACTTTAGGAAGAAAATACATAAGTTATTTGTGATGTGTAGAAATCACCTGCATATCAATCCGACTAACGGTGTGACCAGTATAATTCCAAGTGTGTCTATTTATTTAAAATTGACATTAATTTTAGTAAAAAGGACAAGTGGCGTACTGAAAACTAAGATAAAACATTTGGATTATTTTGATACTTTTTGAGAATGATCCATAAGTTATTTGTGATGTGTAGGAATCAACCAAACATAAATATGATGCACAATGTCACCGGTATAATCCAAGTCTGTATTTTTATTTAAAATTGATTTTAATTTTAGTGAAAAGAATAAGTAAAATACTGTAAACTAAACAAAGGTATTAATATTTTTTTTATAATTTAAGAAAATTATCCATATGTAATTTGTAACATGTTTTAATAAACCCCACCCCATTCCGATGCACGATGTGACTGATATGAATCAAAGTGTGTCTTTTTAATTAAAATTGAAATTAATTTTCATAAAAAGAACAAGTGACATACTCAAAACCCAGAAAAAGAATTCATATTTTTTTATACATTATAAAAATAACCCATGAGTCATTTTTAATATGTATGAATCAACCACACCTGAATCCAATGCATGGTGTGACAGGTATGACTCAAAGTTTTCGTTATTAATTTAAAATAGACATTTTAGTTCAAAACGTGCATCACTTCCTAAAAAACAATAAATATGCTCTAATTTTCTTGATTATTTAGGAAAATAATTCATTAGTCATTTATTATGTGTAGGAATTAGTCTCACATCAAACCGACACATGATGTGACCAATATGACTCAAAGTGCGTGTTTTCATTTTCAAATAACATTTTAATAAAAAACACAAGTGACATACTCAAAACTGAGAAAAATAATTCATATTGTTTTTATACTTTGTTAAAATGATCAATAATTAATTTTTGACATGTTGGAATCAGCTGCATCTCCATATGATGCATGATGTGATCGGTATGATTCTAAGTGTGTCTATTTATTTAAAATTAGAATTAATTTTAGTAAAAAGAATAATTAAAATACTAAAAACTAATTTTTTTTAGATTTATATGATAATTTTTAAAATGAATCATATGTCAATTATAATGTGTAGGAATCAACCACACCTCAATCTAACACATGATGTGATCGGTATAACTCTAAGTGTGTCTTTTTATTTAAAATTGAAATTGATTTTAGTAAAAAGAAAAAGTGACATACTGAAAACCAAGAAAACACATTCAGATTATTTTTATACTTTAGAAAAATGATCCATAAGTCATTTTTGTTGTGTAGTAATCAAGAAAACCTTGATTTAATGCATGGTGTGACCAGTATGACTCAAAATTTCTATTATGATTTTAAAATTGACGTTTTAGTTCAAAATGTGGGACTCACTAAAAACCAAAAAAACACAATCCAATTATCTTGATAATTTAGGAAAATGATTACTAAGTTAATTTTTATGTGTATGAAGTTGTCTCACATCAAAGCAATACAATATGAAACTGTTAAGACTCAACACACATGTTTCCACTTTTAAATGACATTTTAATAAAAAACACATGTGAAATACTTAAAACCAAGTAAACACATTCATATTGTTTTGATACTTTTGTTAAATGATCCATAATTCATTTGTGATGTGTAGGAATTATCTACTCCTCAATCTAATTCATTGTGTAACCGGTATAATTTCAAGTATGTCTATTTATTTAAAATGGACATTAATTTTAGTAAAAAGAACAAGTGACATACTAAAAATAGAGAAAACACATTCAGATTGTTTTGATAATTTTGTAAAATGATCTATAAGGCATTTTTAACATTTAAGTATCAACCAAACCTCAATATAATGCATGGTGTGACCGGTATAACTCCAAGAATGTATTTTTATTTTAATTTGTCATTAATTTTAGTAAAAATAACTAGTGACATACTAAAAACTGAGAAAATGTATTCAAATTATTTTGATAATTTAAGAAAAATATCCATAAGTCATTTGTGATGTGTAATAATCAAATTCACCTCAATATGATACATGGTGTCACCAATATGATTCCAAGTGTGTCTTTTTATTTAAAATTCAGATTAATTTTAGTAAAAGGAACATGTGACATATTGAAAATTGTGAAAATGAATTCATATTGTTTTGTTACTTTAGTAAAATGACTCATGGGTAATTTATGATGTGTAAGAATCATCCAAACCTCAATCTGATGAATTATTTGACCGTTATGACTAAAAGTGTCTATTAGTTTAAAATTGACATTTAGTTCAAATCATTTGTCCCTCATTGAAAACCAAGAAAACACGCTCTAATTACCTTAATATTTTAGGATAGTGATTAATAAGTATTTTTTTACAAGTAGGAAGAAGTCTCATTTCAAATTGAAACACGATGTCACCAGTAGGACTCAAAATGCGTGTTTCCAATTTAAAATGAAATTTTAGTAAAAAACACAAGAGAAATAATGAAAATTGAGTAAACACATTCAGATTGTTTTTATACTTTAAAAAAACAATACATAAGTAACTTTTTATGTGTAGGAATCCTCCGCACCTCAATATGATGCATGGTGTGACTGGTATAAATCTAGGTGTGTCTTTATTTAAAATTGACATTAATTTTAGTAAAAAGAATAAGTGACATACTCAAAACTTATCAAACACATTCGTATTGTTTTTATACTTTAAGAAAATGATCTATAACTCATTTTTGATGTATAGGCATCAAACAAATCTCAATACATTGAACGATGTGACCGATATAACTTCAAATGTGTATTTTTATTTGAAATTGATATTTTATTAATATATTCATTCATATTAATGTTTAATTCATTTATTTATAGTATTAATAACATAAGATTTTTTTTCTTATAATTGTAAATTATTTTTCTCGATTGAGGTGATTTGATTTGCAACTGATACCATGGGTGGAATTTTTTGATATGGGATCATGAGTTCTTAAGGCGACGAAACATTAACGTTTTTAAATGTTTGTAGATAGTAATTTTATATTTATTTATATAAAACATTGTTTAAAAATTATTTATTAGTGTTTTTTTTGTATTCATGATGTAAAATTTATTTCAATTAAATTATATATTTTTCATAGGTTATAGGTATTTACTGAGTGCTGATAAAGGGGACCCTCCTTTAATGACTATGAGGGAAACATCTCTTTTTTGTGCTGTTAAAGGCCATTTTTGCATGATGTTAAGGGTAATATCTATAGTAGTGATATTATATCAATCTCATGATTTAAATAATACATATCACAAATAGTTGCATAACCCACATACCAAAAGGTTTGTTATCTTTGAGATTAGCTACATAAATAACTTATTTTACAACACTTGAAATCTTTTATCCATAATCTCTCCCCTCTAGTCGATTTCTAGACATATCAGTGATATAATAATCTTTATAACCTGGGGATTGGAAACATAAGAAAGGTATGATATCAAATTCTCAGTAAGGGAAAAGATATATCATAAATTATTATATCATATACATAAAAGAGAATACATGAAAGATATAAATAACATAATAAAAGCTCAAAAGACCATTGGTAAAAATCAAAAAACTTGCTGAATCAATATAAGATCATAATAATATCATTAAGGAATCATAAAATAAATGAACATTCTTTATAAAAATATCAATATTCATAAAACATTTTATCATGATATAAAAGTAAGGAATACTAAAAAAATAAGGCATAATCATGAAACCTTAGCATAACATGATAAAAAACTTGAAAATGAAACATAATCATAAACATACGATTTCTTATCTTTATGAGTCTAGATACTCATCAACCTATTCACATGTAAAATCGTGAGTAGAGATTAATTCCTTTATACTCACCCTTTATAAACCTATCAACTTGCTAACTTGTTCACATGTAAAATTGTGAGTGGTGCTTAACACTATCACAATCACCATTTATGAACCTAGTGAATTTCTAACCTATTTACACATAAAATTGTGATTAGATATTAATTCCATCACTCTCATCCTTTTTGAACCTAGTGTCTTGATAACCTATTCACAAAACATTTCTATCTCATGAGACATAGTCTTTTACCTAATGAATTGGAGGGAGAAATAGGTCCCACCAAACTCATAATCCATATATTTGTGTAACACTAGAAAGAAATAATAATACCATAAAATAACCCATATAAATAGAATGAGTTTCATTGTTTTTCCAAATCATAATATAAATAACCCATGTAAATAAAATGGGATACATAAAACATAAAAATAACATCATGAATTAAATATCTTCATATCGGAAACTTGATCACCCAAAATAATCACACAATAAAACAATAATATAGGGTTAAACATGAAACATTTCTCTATTGGAGATATATCATAAAGAAAAAAAATTCATGAAAATTTGTTTTGGAAAAAATTTTGTATTTGATGTCGTAAAATTCATAGTTATGAGTATCATTTCAAAAATTCTCCTTTGTTTTTAATAAAATGAAAAGAAAACCATTCATTAAACTGGATTTGGTTCAAGAATCTTTTTCCATAGAAATAAAAATGTAAAATGTAAATAATTTTTAAACATATACTTCTAAAAATAATATTTAATTGTTGAAACTTGAAATAGACATAAAATTTTGAATAAACGAATGGAAATACTTTGAAAACTTTCACTGAAAGAATCTTTAATAATAAATACTTGAAAAGAGATACATATTTTTTAAAAAGGAATATGAAAATATGTCGGAAAATTTTAATTTTAAAAATAATATTTAATAATGGTATCTTAAATAATACATAAGGGTTATAAAATGAAAATTTATAGTGGATGATACAACTTTTCATTTTGAAAGGATGGAAAAACCATTTTAAACATTCTGAAATAACCTTATTGAAAATCCACATCATTAAAAGAGTATTAAATTTTAATTTTGAAAATATATAATTAAAATATTAAAATAAAATAAAATAATCCATATTATCTTTCTAATAATAGAGGAGAAAATTGATGGGAAGTAAAATATACACATGGATGGAAAGATCTATAAGCAATAATGGGAGTTATTCTTACCAACAATACACTTTTATTTTGGAAAACAATTAATAAAAGAATTTTATATTGATAAAGAGAATTAATTTCCCTATAAAAAAGTTATAAATACAATATAACATAATCATAGGTAATAATAGATCAATATTGAAATATTATAGTCAAATAATAGTGATTATGACCGAGGGAGGAGATTTGAGTCTCGAAAACCCCTTACTAACTTTGTAACTTTGAAATCAAAACCCCATGATAGGTATAAAATTAAATATAACATTTAATATCATAAAATTTAAGAGTATAATGATACAAAATGACAATAGGGTAGTATTTACACCATTTAAAAGGAAACATTGTTAATAGATTAAACATGTTACAAGGGATTCAAATTGGAGACAATGAAACCCTTATAACCCGAGAAGTGAATGAATTGAAAGAACCTGAAAGATATATTGTGAAATAAACACTTATATATAATGATAAAGGGTGATTTATGATAAAATAATTCATTTTTGAAGAATCAATACCACATCAAAGAGCAATAGGTTCAAAACATGTAATAAAGGTGAACTTGAGATAAAAAACCCTTATCTTGTTTTCTTGCTTAATTGATGACACTAAAACCTACTATAAAAAAATAGATATATTAATAACTTATTTTATAACATTACTCATGAATATTACCATTTTATAATCCATTTTTTTATTTATCATGAGTTTTGTAATTATTTATAACGTATTTTGACTATTAGGTGTTAATAACTTTAACTCTTTTTTGTATGTTTAATAATTTTGATAACATTGACCATAATTTGATACCAGGTTAATTATTTATATATAATATGATTTTATTTAATATATAAATTATATTTAATTAATATTTTCTTATTTTATCCCATATTTTTTTGGTTACGTTATGTGAAAATAAAATTGATAAAGATTTATTTCGGTAATTTTAGTGAAGAAAAATGTTACTTTAATAATATGTTAAACACATTATATAATATTACAGAACCATATAATAATCATTATTTTCTTAATTGATAATAATAATAATATTTTTAATGTTCTAATAGTTGTCCATAATCATATTTTCAATCATTTTTCATGTAGGTGTTTAAATCGACCCAAACTTGACCACGCTTTAACTCGATTGATGAGTATGGTAATGGAAGTGTTTATTTTGATATAATATCATCATAAAAAAACCATAATGATATTATTTAAATTTTGATTATTATTTTTAACCATATTTTAATATTTTTAAATATTTTATTAAAATCTAGATGAAAAATGAAAAAAACGTTTCATCATGGAGGCAGTAATCCGCTCGTACTCATGATTAGCATTCCTGATTCTAAACATGTGAGAGGGGGTGAATGTGGATATTAAATTTGAAATTTTAGGAAAAAAAATATATGATATATATAATATTTATTAATCATTATCACCATTAATACCATACACTAAAATTGGTAATGAAAAATAAACGACATCGCTTTGTAGAGGAAATAGTCTGCACAACACACTAACAATATTATTTTATTTTTCTAAGTGGATGAAAATTAATAAAAAAGTATTATAGAACTAATATAAAAACATATAATTATACTAATTATATTTTATTCATCATATTATTATATACATAATATATTTTAAAGAGTAATATTTAGAAGAAAATCTTAAGAGGAGATAACACTTACATTGGAGACTTGATTTTTCCCTTGGAAGCTCCCTTGAAATTGAAGGGATTAGGATAAATATGAATGGCTATAGGATTATATTTGTTGGAGAGGTATATAGAGAGATTAAACAGTAATATTTTCAAGGTTTAATTAAAATTATAGGTGTAGATTTTAAGGGTGGTAGTGGTATCCTTTTACAATGGGAGTAAAGGGGCACTTTTAGAAACACTCATCATTTTTCAATAATTCCATGAAACTATTCCAAGGTCAATGGAACCAAAGTTTATAAATTATTGAAAATGTGATATATTTCGGTTAATAATGTCACAAAAATGTGTTTCCACACATTTTAAACATTTTATAGGGGTTTTACCATTAAGTCTTTACATTTTACGTTCTCGCTTTTAAACCTGGTAACTTGTTTTTAACCATGTGATTTTATGTTTTATTGAAAATATGAAAAAAACCATATAAAAACTTTGGGTGTAATGTAAATAAATTTAACATCTATTTAATCTAATTAAAATTCTAAATATTATAAAAATAAGTTTTAAATTTAAATAAATAATGTGTAGAAAGACTTTTTTATTGAAAAAAATGACATTTTGACCGTTCTTGATTCTTAATATTATTTATTATTGATCAAAAATTAAATGAGTGTTAATATATTTATTTATATATTTATAAATCATATTATATTCCTCATTTAAAGGATTTAAATCTAATTTAGTTGATATAAATTACTTTATATTAATAAAAAATAATTTTGAAATAAATATTTCACTATTATCGCGGTAATTAACTTTAATCCTAAAAATATAAATATTATACCCTAAAATGAAATAATTTATATTAAATAATATGAAAATTATTATCTCAAATATAAAAAATCATTCTATCAAATTAAATTTTGATGTTTACGGAAATTAATTTTACTGTTAATGCATGCATCACGTAAAAAACCTCTATTTTGAAAAATAAATTTTTAAGAAAAAGTAGTTTTGATTAGGGTAGAATTAACAACATAATTAGTTCCAATGAATTTGAAATAATTATTATCATTAAAATAGTATTTATTTAATAATAAAAGATACTAGAAACTTTATTTCATCATGTTATAATTAGTTAAACAAAACAATCATTTTTTGTTAAAAGGATACATACATTTTAAAAATGTTGAGAATGGGTTTATAAATTAAAAATTGTATTTTAAAACCCTTTATTTTAATTTAATAGGTTTAAAAATTTAAAATATTTTTGAATTATTCTTAGAATATATAATATTTACTCATCCATTCAATTTATTATAGGAAAAGTTTTTCTAAAAATTTAATCAGGAAATTGAATCCTGCTATTTTAGTAGGTATATATTCACTTTATGTTTTAAAAATTAATTTCTTAAAATATAAATTTTATTACATTCAACATTATTTTGTAAAAATTCACTATTATCTTTCATTGTTGCAAAATTTTCTGTTATGAGCATTTCCATCATGTTGTTAGTTACCTAATATTTTAAAATATATTTTATACTTACACTGTTAATACTCAGTAATATAAATTGTCTCATCAGGATAAATTTTCACTACAATAGATTTTTATAGATCTATGTAAACTATTTGAACTTTTATTAACCTCATAAAATCTGAATAACAATATCAAATGGTCACATTCAAGGCTTATTTGGATTTAAAGGTATGCTTTTTTAAATTTTCCATTTAAATTTCAGGTTTTAATTTTTTATTACAATGAATAAAGACCCATTTAATTATTTTGATTACATCTAATGATTTATTTTTAACACAAAAACATTAATAAAATTAAATTTGTTTCATTCACATACACTATTATTCCTTTACAATTATATTTCAAATTTTTTTACTATTATATGAAAAATTCACAAGGTAATTAATATTTTCACAATAAAACTTATCCCTCACGTATTCATGTAGATTCAATAGACAACCCACAAAATTCAAATTTATTGTCATATATAGAATGTACACGAAATTGTTCATGCTATATATAATGTTGTTTTCAAAGAAATTTATAACATCCTATACTAGGAATATATTTGAAATGTATACTCAAAATTATTATTATAATAAATAATTGTTCGTTTTTTATACAATAATGGAAAACCATATTAAAACCATTGACAACTTTTGAATTCAAAACTATGATTTAAATAGTTTCAATATTTTAGTTTCTAGAGTATTTTTAATGGATACATAAACCTTTATCACTATTTCATTTATTTAGATTTCAATTCTAAACATTATCAGTTATATAGTTACAATGTTCTTACATCATGTTATAGTTTCCTCACAGTATTTTATTTATAATATTTAAAAATATCTCTTCATTTCCTTCAAAATTATATCTTCATTACTCTATTTTATTTACAATATTCAATAAATTCCATTTCAAATCATATACATATAAATAAATTATTGTTCACCTTTTTTTGTTCTATATAATCTATCTGCCAATATTTTTTTTATAAAAAAGGTCATTTATATTTGCTTTAAATGGTACTACATACTTGTAAAATTCACTTGGGGAAATACTAGTGTGATCTAAAATATAAATTTTTATAAGGGAGGGTCACTGAAATCCATTTAAAATTATTGATGTGGGATTGGAGTTCCACTTTTATAGCAATGTAATAATAATATATTATTAATAATAACACATTAATTAGAAATACATGATTAATAAAGATATATAATTTACTATTATAATAACTAATAACATTTTTCTATACAAAAACCCCTACCCCTCATACAA
This sequence comes from Viscum album, assembly GCA_963277665.1. Classification (NCBI taxonomy): domain Eukaryota; kingdom Viridiplantae; phylum Streptophyta; class Magnoliopsida; order Santalales; family Viscaceae; genus Viscum; species Viscum album. The sequence goes on along the minus strand of OY728151.1, from coordinate 1,364,053,456 downwards.
GTAATGTTATCCCTAACGCAACCCTTCCCCCACTACACTGGGTACCTAGACCCCAAGTCTCGAATGCGACCCATGAAGAACTGGGAAAAACTACCGCACATCCATTGAATCCTTAGTGAAAAGTGATTTATATCTTTCTTAGGTGTCATTATGAAGATTTTTATGAATTGATACATGCCATAAGTAGAACCCTACAGGGTGCCTAAGCGAGATCATGAGCTGTGAGGCTCGAAGATGAGACCTAAACACTATCTCATAGGAGATTTACCACTCAGATACAACCCTAAAGGAAAAATGTGGTTGTGAATATCCCTTTTAACCCATTGTAAAGGTATATAATATTCACAACCCTTCATTTTTCATTCTAGGGTGTATGATGGTTCATGAGTAATTTCATAAATTTTATAAGTTATTTTAATTTTTTTCTTAAATTTTAATGTTATTTTTGTTAAGTTTAAAAAAAGAGTAAGTAATTTAAAATTGTTAAAAGTTTATTTGTGAAATTAATTTAGAATTTTTTAAAGTGATTCTAATATTTAGATGCATTTTGGGGAGTTTTTGGAGGTTATAATAAAGCTTTATCCTAATTATTTATATGTTTATAAGTGAAAATTTAATATTTTTTGGCTCATCTTACCCTTATGCCTAACCACGATTCCATGTAAAGGTAATAATTTTTTTAAAAGGTTTCATAAGGGTACAAGTTGTTTTCTATAGGTTACATAAGGGTAGTCCAAGATTTAAATTGGCTATGTAAGGGTAGCTTCCCCACTATGTAAGGTTAAGTCAAACTCCCTTAGCTTGTGTAAAGGTAGATCTCATATCCTATACACTGCATAAAGGTAGAAACCTTTTTCTTAACCTTTCATAAAGGTAGTATGATCATAAAATAACGATAAGTCCAAATTTCCAATGGCTATGTAAGGGTATCTCCCCCGCTACATAAGGGTAAACTGATATTTCCATTACTTGTGTAAGGGTAATATGATAGTTGCAAAGGGGTAACTCGAGGATTATTATACTCAAATAAGGGTTGTTCTAACCTTGCATAAATGTAAGAGGGTTATTCTATACATTTCGTAAAGGTCCTACCCAAATCATGTATGGGTATTAAGCTATGCAAGGGTAAAAACCTATCACCCTTATACAACATTTAATAGTTTCATATGGGTATCAATTTTTACCCAATTTTTAGATTGTTCTTATTCCTTTTTATCCTGAAGACACATGAACTCGTTTTTAACATTTTTTATTTCCTTAAATCATAAAATTAAGTTATTTTGACTCATTTAAATTATATTTATAATTTTCAAGTGTTTTTAGATCTTTGTAATCAAGTTTTGAGTTAAATATGAATTAAATGGAAATTTTATGGAGTATATAAAGAGGGATATCTATGAATATTAAAAATGAAATTATTTTCCATATTTGAGTTCCAACCTGTTTCTATGGATTTTTGGTGACCCAAAGCTCTAACATTCGGGTTTGGTGTTTTTTTTCTCCAAATTCTCTAAGGCTATTATTGCTTCCGGTCTATTTATATATCACCTTCCTCTCTCCTATGTTTTGGTGATGTAGCATGATAGGATTCCAAGAGGTTGGAGATCTGTGACTTCTCCTTTATTTTTTGTGAAAATATGAAATTATCATACTTTAGACTCCTCTATTTAGATTAATATGATTAACCATAATCAAATAATAATTTGAAAATTAATCACATAAGGAATACATATGTAATAATCCAGAAATTATAAAAGATGAGGTTAAATTACATGTTTTGTAATTCTATTGATGAAATATTATAAATTCCATAATTTTGAATGGAAGTTTAATTTATACAATTTAATGTTACTTATGATAATATTATAATTTCATGAAATAGAATCAATGTGTTAATATTATTTCAAGTAATTAAATGAAAATTATTTGCTTGAAGAAAATGGTTAACCTATTTTTTTTTAATTTCTAGAATTGAATTATAGATAATATTGCATATTTAGGATAAATAAAATTTTCTTAGAATTTAGAAATTTATTATTGAAATGTATGTATAGTGAATATTGTTTATTTTAATTTCATCAATGGAAATTAATGAATTAATTCATGTAGTAAATAATAATGTTTTCTAATTTATAATATTATCAAAAGATATAGGAAATACATATTTTTCATGTTATAGATTATTAATAATCATTTTGGAAATTATACAAGAGAGAGAAATGTATAATCACATGGTTTTATAAAATTAATATTTGATTAAATCAAAATGGTAGCATGCTAGAGTGTTAAACTACTTAAATAACATTGATGAGAATTATTTGATAAATATTTATATTATAAAATTCAAAGAGATATTTTCCCATGATTTATTATTGTTATTATTTTTTTAAAGAAAAATATTGTATTCATAGAACATTGTTCATACCTAGAGATTATTATCACATGTTAGAATTTAATAAAATTTTGGAACTGTAAATATTATCACATGTAGAAATATTTATTTTAATGTTTAAATATATGGTGTGCGTGATCGCATTCTATAGAAATATATTTTATGACTCTGATATTTACTAGATAGTGTGCTATATATTATTATGATTGTTAAACATGGTTGATATTCTTAGAAATTTGATGAAATCTTAAAGCTGGTAATGGTTTTATTATATTAAAAGAGGAATTTTGAAATGATTATCTTTAAGATTGATGACATAAATGAAAAACAAGCTTAAGGTAGAACACCAGTTGAAATGAATAATTTTTAGCCTTGGTAATTTGTAATTCTAGATAAGTTAAGATCAATTATTAAATTAATTGATTATTTAAATATAGTTAAGAAAAATGAATGATTTCTTAAATCATTTCTTTGGGGTTAATCTTGTCCGATGTTATTTGATTAAGGTAGGAATGCCTTGTTTTATTTGTCCATAGTTTCCTTTAAATGATGTGTAGATTAATAAATTTAATATATATTTATGATCTTTGGGTTTAGAGAATGTATATAATTGAATATTAATCTTGTGTGGTTGGAATAATGGGTGGGGATGTCTGAGACTATGATGGTAGCATGATGTTCCAGTTATGGTAATGATTTGGGAGGAGATTCCCAAGGCTCTGATAGTGGCATGAGGTGTAGGTTATGATGATGTTATCTACATGGGAAACCAGATGTGTTGTTATGTGAAGTAGTGTCAAAGATGGCACCAAGAATGATAAAATGTTTTGAATTTGGGCTTTATGTTGTTATTGTTCTTAAATTTGGGATACTTTCTTGATAATAAACCAAATTTCTTAATGGAAGATGGTTGGTTATTTTTATATAATTAGTTTTTAACTGTAGAAAGAATTTTGATACCATGATCTATGAGTTCATATTTTATATGGTATCATGGGATGATTCCCAGAGTACTGGAATTATTATGAAATAATAAATTAATTAATGGAAGAATGAGGATAGTTCTTAATGCTTGCTTTGTATTGATGATATACTAGCGAATAAAATAAAATAATTAATAGTACTACTGGAACTTGGATTAGAGGATTCAAATTTTAATTTTGGAAATTATAATGGTAATAATTAATTAATGGATAATTAATTAATTAAAATTAATCTTGATGATCATACATTTATTTGAAACTTAGACCTTAGCAATGGTAGTCAAGAGTCCTGTGTGACATTAGTAGAATATGAGTCTAAGGATAAGTATTTTCCCATATAGTGGTTGTGAGATTTATATATATCATATATATTTTGTGATTTTATACGCTACCTCACCCATGTTAGCCTGGAGAATAACACCTAATGGAATTTGGCAGGGTGTTTTCCCCAACATCCAGGTTGGCGAGGAACGGATGACTAACTACCCCCTCTAACTTCGCTCTCTTTTTCCAGAAGTATTATGTGTTGGTATACGTAATGATTATCTTTATCCATATACGTGTATAGAGGTATTCAATGGATTGTGGTTATTTTACACACATATATCTCTAGATATAGTATCCTAATGGTTATTATAATTATGTTGTGTATAGAGTGTGATGGATTGGGGTATAATACATGACATATGGGCTATGTTGTCCCTAAAAAACTACTTGGTTACTATTTGAAGATGTGGTTGGGGTGATAAGATGATGTAATTCACCTGGTGCATGATATATTAGTATAGGTATCTTTGAGCCAGCTTTTAGAGAGAGATGGATCATGATGTACAACATTGGGATAGAGCAGCAAACTAGTGGGGAGGTGGTAGCATGGTAATATTTGTTTATTATATTATATGATCAATTATATTCGATACTTGGTGAGATATAGACATGGTGTGGATGTGAAAAGAATATTAACCCTGGTTAGGTGATGATTTGGTTTCATTTGTTTACTTACTCGGATTTAGTAGGATTTCTTCACATTTTTCATGAGTGGTTGCAGGGAAGATCCTGCAGATTATATGTGTTATTATCACCTTATATATATATAAACTATTTTTCATGTCAACAAGAGATGGTTGATGATCAAGCTATAAATTTCTATTTTTAGGAGTTGTTCATGAGTTGTTGGAGCTTTATGGCCCTTATTTAGGATCTATTTTAGTTTTTTAGTTATTTAATTTGTATATCATTATATTCATGTGTTGGTAATTATTATTTATTTATTATGACTGGGATTTTTTTGGTGGTTATTATCATCATATCTATTTCCTTTAAAACCATAAAGGGAAATTATTACCATATGTTTATATGATATACCCTAGGTTCCATTCTCTAATCTGTGGCCTTTTGGAGGTGGAATTTAGTCATCATTATCTCTCTTCTCTCATTTCTGACCTAAGAGGGGTACCTTTGGGGGGTGTGGGTCATAATAGAGTGGTATCAAAGGTGATTATTGAGAGATAAGATAAAGTTTAAAGTTAGTCATTGCTGATGATAAATGGGTTGGTAGGGAAAAAATGTAAGGTTGGCTTAATATGTGCTGTAAAAAAGGGATACCCACTAGGAAATGAGATTTTAGGTGCCCCTATGATCTGAAGAAAGGACCTTAAACTTTATCCAATATAATAAGAGAAGTGATTATTCTTTTAGGGTAGATACATAATAAAGGATAATTCATCATGATTGCAAGCTCCTGTGTTTGAATAGGGTAGACAATGGTAAAAGGTTAAAAATGAAGTAATTAATCAATCTTAAATAATACGTGTCTTTGGTTAGGTGTCCCTAACATTTTTTATTTTATAGGAATAGATCCCAGTCAATGTTACCATTAGATTCATTCCAAATACATTTATTAAGATATGCCAATAGATTTAGGGGGAGTATAGGATGATAATGACAATTATTGGAGGAGTACACTTTAAGAGTTTTATCAATAGAGTATTTAGAAGTTTGAGGGTTTCCTTTTTGATCATGGTATAAAGGTTTGGTTGGAGGGGGTAGTTATATAATTTAGTTTGAATCATGATTAGGCAGAGAACCAATCTTTGATGTTTGTGACGATTCTGTGTGAAAAAAACTCAACAATAGTGGTTCTTATTCCCCAGGGTTTGTGAAAACTTAGATATTTTTTGGGGGATGTTATGAGATCAGTTTTCAGGCCGAGTTTCTTTTTTTCTATAAAGGTAGATCTTTGGCTATTGATGTTTTCCCTACATTATGGGATTTTTGAGCTCTGCTCTTGGTGTGTGGTGAGAAATTTGAGTGGTCGTGTTGATCCTGAAACCATTTGATTGTATGCCCCATGAATTTAATAACCAGGTGTATCATTATTTTTCAATTAGAATATATTTTTAATGATTTTTAGGAAACCTAATCATTTTATTGATTGAAACCCACTTAAAAAATCCTTGAACCATGATCGTTTGTATCACTTAAAGCTTTAGTTTCCAATACACACCTATTAACATTCAGAGATGGTAAGCACGACTCATTACTCTATAATAGTGTTGAGAAGAATTTATAGTTTAGGGAGAGGAGTTTCTATAATTTTTTTCATATCATTCTATTACTCTCTCCTCATACCCTTGTTTGGTTTGGTGGGAGGGGTCACTATTTACTCTCTCCTAGGTCTCTTGTTTGGTATGAGGGAGGGGTTGTTATCATTATGTGTATCATATACTCTTCTCTTAGGCCCAATGTGCTATATATTTGGTAGGTGGGAAGGGTTCCTTGTATATAAAACTTTATTTTAATTAATATAATCTTCACCCATTCTAAGTGATATGGTCCCTATTTCGAGAAAATGAGAATATTGTATGTTTTAATTTAATTTATTTCAATCTAGTGTTGGATTAATTAGCTTCTATATTGTGAATTTAAATTATTATATGCTATGGGTTATGCATGTGGCTTTATTTATGATGTGATTATGTCCTAGCTTGTTTACATCCCCAGAAGTGATTTCTTTGGTATTGTTTACATATATTATGGTTGTGAGCAAATTAAGAGTGGGAACACTTCACATATCATGACATATTACGTTATGAAATGTTTTAAAACTATGTTGGTGAGTTAGTTTCATCCAAAGGGATAATATAATGGTGTGGTGTATGGGTGACTTTTATTTTTATACTTTTAGAAGATGTGTTTATGTTTATCTTGGTGCTTATGAGGACTGGGGAATGTTATGTGATATTAATTTGAAACTCTTGAAGTAATTAAATGACCTGCAGTAAATGGTAAATAAAAATTGGGGCATTTTATCTTTTGTATATTTTTATGAGTGTTCCTTTGGGGAATAATGTTTTGTTAAAAAAATTGGGAAAAATTTTATAGTTGGATAAATTGGATTTCTCCAACCTCATGTTTTTTTTCAATTCATGTCTTAAGTTAAATTTGAGTTCTCTAAGTTTTTATGTTTTTTGTATTAATATTAATTTTCTAAAGAGAATAATAGAGCAATGTTAGTTGAATAAAAATAAATTGATGAAATAATATAACTTGCCTATATAGGTGAGTTTTAAAATAATTCATGTTTAATATGAAATGTTTTCAGAAAATAAAAACTTACTTTGAGTATGTCATCATTGGAAGTTTCTTTCATGATGTATAATGATATTTAGTAATAACCTATTTGAAATTTTTCTTAATTTTTTTTCTTAAATAAATAATTTAAATTCTTCCATGACAATTATATTTATTTTAAAAGTAGTTTTAAAAATGTATTGAATATTTTTTCTCAAATAATATTTTGATAAATACCTTTTTTTAAAGAAAGTTTTAAATTGGGTTTTCATTTGAAGATTTCTTAACCTGCTGGATTAAAAGCACAAGAGGCTTGATGGAATTTTTTTATCAGTATGTTTTGAAATTTAACAATCTTTAAATATGAAATGTTTTGATACATTCTATAAAGATAGAAATATTTTGGAAAACATTTTGTTTGTTTTAGACTCCTTAAACAACAAGATTTAATGAAATATTGTAAGTATTATATCTAAATTTGTTAATAAATTACTATAAAAGAAAGATAATGTAATATTTATCAGGACATGTTAAGTATGATATATCCTAAATATCATAGATTAAGTTTACTAGCTTGATAAATGAAAATAAAGCATGTATAAATTTTTATTTAATGGAATGTGTAAGTATTTTTTTTTGAAAAGATTTAGATAAAGGAGTTTTCTCTGAAATGGATTTATGTGACCATTGTTTAATCATTTATAATTATTTTATTGAAAGTGTTCCTTATTTAGTTTTATTTATTTATTTATTTATTTTATTTGATATTAATTGATTACTCTGTTTTTTATGGAAATCTATGTGGCCATTTTCATGATCTTACTTGGGAATGAGAGTCATTGATGCATACTCAATATTTGAAGTTTTTAATGTATATTTTTTAGGATAAAGTATTTGATAACATGTTGATATATGATATTTATTATTCTCTTCATTTAATTTCTTATTAATTAACTTTATCCTATTTTAGAAGTATCTCCCTTAGGATATTGGTTAAAAGTGATTTATGATTGTACAATTTATTTCTCTAGTGGCTGTTTTATTCCAAATATAGAGAGATCCTTGAGAGGTATCTTTTGGGGTGGTTAAATTTATCCCCATACCTCCCCTATATCCCCTGGTTTTTTTAATTCTTGAGTATGAGAATTGTTTTAGAGGTATCTTATGTAAAGGTTTGGAATATTACTAATCCTTCCTTTTCCATTCTGGTGTTTTTGGTGGTTCAAGAGTAATTTCATAAATTTTAAATGTTGTTTTAAAATGTTTTTAATATATATAGTTGTTTTTAACTAATTTTACAAGTCAATGAAATAATTTCAAAGTCTTAAAATTTATTTGGGATATTAATTTTGAAGTTTTTAAATTGATTTTAATATTTATAAGAGCTTTAGGGAGTTTTGAAATGGATAATAAAGCATTATCCTTATTATTTAGAAGTTTTTCTAATTGAAAATGTAATATATTTAATTATAATATTACCATTATTCCTGAACATGCCTTTTAATAACGGTAAAAATTGTTTTTAAAAGGTTTTGTAATGATACATGTTGTTTTCTATAGGTTATGTAAGGGTAGGCTATGATTTAAACTAGCTGTGTGTGGGTAGTTTCTTTGTTGCGTAAGGGTCAGCTGAACTCTCTCAGCTTGTGTAATGGTAGAGATCATCTATTATGTGCTACGTAAAGGTAGAAACCTTTTCCTTAACCTTTTGTAAAGTTATTCTGATCCTCACATAAGTGTATATCTGAATTTCCAATGGTTATGTAAGAGTATCTCTCCCGCTGCATAAGGGTAAGCCAAGATTTCCAATTCTCTCACAAGGGTAATTTGATAGCTACGTAAGGGTAACTTGAGGATCCTTCTGCTCACTTAAGGGCAGTCCTCACCTTTCCTAAATGTAAGTGGTTTTCTTCTTACTTTTGATCTACAAACTATGTGAACTCATTTTCAATGATATTTGAATCCTAAAATAATTGAATTAAATTATTTTTAGTCATTTAAATTATACCTAATATTTTCAAAGGTTTTAAAGTATTTAAATAAAGTTATGAGTGAAATAAATATTAAAATGAGATTTGAAGGAGTATCCAAGGAGGGATATCCGTGAATGTTAAAAATGAGTTTGTTTCTCTCATTTGAGTTTCATATTGTTTCTCTCGATCTCAAGTGATCCAAAACTCAAAAATTCTTGTTTTTTGAAGTCTTCTGAAAATTTTGTGAGGCTCCTCTTTCTTACATTCTACACACACACACACACACACCCTTTTTCTATCTCCTCCATTTTGATGTAGTGTGAGAGACTTCCAAGAGGTAGGGGTTCTGTGACTTCTCTTTTATTTTTTGTGAAAATTTAAAATTATCATGCTATAGAATCCCCTTTTAGATGAGTTTGATTAACCATAATTCGATAATAATCTAAAAAATAATCACATGAGGAATGAAAATATGATAATCTAGAAATTATAAAAGAGGGGGATAAAATACATGTTATGTAATTTTATTAATGAAATATTATAAATTCTAGAATCATGAATGGAATTTTAATTTATATAGTATAATGTTTCTTCTAATAATAATGAAATTTCATGCAATAAAATTTATGTGTTAATATTATTTCAAGTATTTAAATGGAAGTTTACTACTTGAGAAAAATGATCAACCTATTTTTTTTTTAATTTTGAGAATTGAATTAAAGATTATATTTTATATTATGGACAGATAAAGTTATCTTATAATAATGAAATTTATTATTGAAATTTATATATAGTGAATATTATTGACAATAATTTCAACAATGGAAATTAATGACTTACTTCATCCAATAGATGTTAATGTTTTATAATCTCTAATAGTATTGGAATAAAGTAGAAATAAGTATTTTTCATGTTGTAGAATAATAATAATTATTCTAAAAATTATCATAGAGAGATAAATTGATAATAACATGCATTTTTATGATTAATATTTTGTTAAATCAAAATGATAGAATTAGAGGGTGTTAAACTACTTAAATAACATTAATGAGAATTATTTGATAATTCTGCATATTATAAAATTGAAATGGATATTTCCACATGTTTTATTATTTTTATTCTTTGGATAAATAATAATATTAAATGCATAAAACTTTTTTAATTCTTGGATATGATTATCACATTTTATAATTTAATTAAATTCTAGAAGCATAACTATTATTACATATGGAAATACTTATATTTATGTTTAAATATTTGGGATGTGTGGTAGCATGGTTTTGAAATATATTTTTCCTATGAGATTTACTAGATAGTGTTATATATGTTATTACGGTTGTTAAGCTTGATTGACATGCTTGCCAATTTAATAAAAACTTAAAAATGTAAATTCTTTTATGATATTAAAATTGGTTGGTTGAAATGATTATCATCGAGATTGATGATATAAATAAAAAAATAGCTTAAGGTGAAATACTATATAAAATAAATAATATTTATACTTGTTGATTTATATGGATAGATATACTGAGATTATTGTTAAATTAATCAATAAATTAAAGAAATTTATGAAAAATTAATGATTGCTTAATTCATTTCTTTGGGGCTAAGTGATCTTGATGTTGTATGATTAAGGCTAAAATTCCTAGTTTGATTTTTCGATAGATGTCTTGAAATTATTTTTTTGTAATAATATATTTAATATGTATTTATTCACTATTTATTTATAGTTTGGATACGATTTAATAATATCCTTGTGCGGTTGGAATAATGGGTGAGGATGCCCAAGGATGTAATGGTGGCATGGGGTGTTAGTTATGGTGATGATATGGGTAGGGATGTATGAGGCTATGACGATGGAATGAGGTGCTGGTTATAATGATGATGTTTTTATGGGATGATGAATGTGTTGTTATATGAAGTGGTGTTAGGGATAACACTAGGAATGATTGAATAGGTAGAAGCTGGGCTTTCCCATTATTGTTGTGATGAAAGAAGGGATGATTGATTAATAATGAACCTTCTTGTTTAATGGCCGATAGTTAATTGTTTTTATATAATCAGTTTCTAACTATAGAAAATAGTTTGATACCATTCATTTTGAGTGTATTTTATGTGGTATCTTGGGCCTAGTCCTACGATACCTTGATGATTATGAAATAATAAATGAATTAATGAAAGAATGTGGATGGTTCTTGGTTCTTTCTCTATATTAATGACATACTTAAGAATACAAGAAAATAATTGAAAGCTATGTTGGCACTTGGGTTAGAATATTAAAATGTTAATCTTGGAAATTATAATGGTAATAATTAATTAATGTATAATTAATTAATTAAAATTAATCTTGATACTTTTATTATTATTTGATACCTAGAAATTAGTAGTGGCAGCTGAGAGTCCTGTGCGACATTAGCGGAAGATAACTCTAAAGCTTGGTAGTTTTCTATAGTTTGGGTGTGAGATTTATATATATCATGTATGTTTCATGATTTTATATGCTACCCCAAAACCTAGTGGACTCTGGGAGGGTGTTTTCCTCAATATCTAGGTTGGAGATGAATAGATGGCTGACTGCCCCTATGACCCCACTCCCTTTTCCTAGTAGTATTGTGTGTTGGTATAAACCATTGTTATCATTACCCATATATGTATGATGTGGGATATAAGGGATTGAAGTTATTTAACACTCTTATATCTCTAGATATAGTATCCTAGTAGTTATTATAGGTATGGTGCATATGTTCTGTGATGGATTGAGGTACAATACCTGATGTATGGGTTGTAGTGGATCCCAAAAATCTAACTGGTTACCATGTGGAGATGTGGTTGGGATGATGAGATTTTGTCATACATGGGGTGAATGATATATTAGTCCATGTGTCTTTGGTATATCTTAATTTTTCCTAGAAATCTTCAGCTTGGATTTTGGATAAAGATGGATCAAGATGTGTGATTTTGGAACATAGCAACAAAACAACGAGGAAGTGCTAACGGGGTAACATCTTTTGTTTTTATATTATATGATCTCTTATATGTGATACTTAGTGAGATATAACCATAGTTATAATGGAAAAATAATACTATCCATATTTAGGTGATGAGTTGGTTTTATTTGTTTACTAACCAAGATTTAGTATTATTCTTTTACATTTTATATGCATGGTTGTTGGGAGGATCCTACTATGTATACATGTTATGGTCACCCTACATATATACAAACTATTTTCAGGTCAGCAAGAGTTGAATGTTTATCAAGATAGATATTTCTAGATCGAGGAGTTTTTCAGGAGCTATTAGAGAATCATGGTTTCTACTGAGAATCTTTTATATTGTTTTCAATTGTTTCAGTTGTATGTCATTACATTAATTTATTTTGATTAATTAATTATTTATTATGAGAATGAGTTATTTATAGGTTGTTATAATATTTTATCTTACTTAACAATTCTTATATGGAAACACTCCCATCTATGTGTATGTTATAATCTACGTGCTAATCACCTACCCATATCTTATTGGAGGCAGGATTCAAGCATCATTATTTATCTTCGCTCATTTCCATCATAGGAGGGTTATCTTTGGGGGGAGGAGGTCATGACACCCATGGAAACTGAGGCTCCATGGGTGGGTACATAAAACCATGTAGTTCATGTTCCCTAGATTATCCTAAAAAATTATAGGACCTAGGGGGTTGGTCATATCCTCCTATAGGTTAGAAGAGAAATTAGAGTAATATCTTATTAAAGTATAGGCATGATAATAAGTGGACTCAAACCTGGAACTCTAGTCAGCAACTCCAGCACTAGTGACACTCCCCTAATTTACCTAGGGGAACTAATAATAATGTTACCAACATTAAATAATAATTAATAATAATGTAATTAATAATAATTTAATCAATAATAATTTAATCAATAATAACTAGTAATTATTAAAAATCTAATTATTTATAGTGGCCCGAAGAGTGGGAGAAATAAAAAGAAAATCCTACACTACCAACTGTAGTTAATAATGTAAATAATAATAATAATAATTAATAAAATTAATAATAAATATTAGATATATGGTATTATAATAACCCAACACACACAAATATAAACACTTCAGTGGGTCAAGCCTCATCCATCTCCATAAGGATTGACAGACCCCCATCTGACCTATTTCATTACATATTAATGGCCCTTATAGGCCCATAACGTTTGAAGATTCTAAGGCCCTATAGTATGATGTGTCAAAGAATCTTAATATTGTGTCACACACATGCTCCATGGCCAAATTGACTATGATATGGTCAATGTTGGGGAATAGTTAGTCGAGATTGAAAAAACTGATACAAACACCGAATGGATAAACCTTGAGTTCTTTGTAAATTCATATCCACTGGTTGTTCAATGATTTGAAAAACTAACTGTGAGTAATTACCTTCTATTTTGAAGTAATAAAATTAGGAATATTTTTTCACCCTCATCACCAATTCATAGATAAAACACTCGCCCACTATAACTCACAGTAAAAGGAAGAAACAGTAGAGAAAGTAAATAGACACAAATTTTATGTTGTTAAGACTTTCATCAAATGTATATGGAAGAAAATTGTAAAATATTTTTATTTATAGATGTTCAAGAGTAAAAAACACTGTATCATAGTAATAAAGCATTAAAATTTTCAAATTATAGTCATCAACAGTTGGTTACACCTCTTTTTATAATGATACATTACCAGTCAAATAGGTTGCACTACCATCTAACATTTTCTGTCATCCATCCATCAACTTCACCATTTAACTGAGGCTTCCACCAAATCAACCGTCCAAGTCAGTATATTTTTTACAGAACCCAAAGTCCTATCTCTAAATCATCCATCATAATTTTTCAAGCATCCAATAAATTAACCCATATATTGAAGTTTTCTAATATCATTGTTTTGATAAGATGAATTAAAGGAGTATGATATTCTGGTAAGTAAACTTACATTGAATTGAAGATGCTTCATGATCCAAAAAATATCTCACATAAAGATTGATTCAAGGAACCTCTTCAACATCCTCCAACACTTCTAAAAAAATACTCATATTTCTGTGTTCATTGTAGTGTTCTCCATCCTCCAATTTTTTTTGCTAACTCTCACTAAGGAACAATGCTTCCTAAGAATTTCTTGGAATAAAACCTTTATGAACATGCCAACCAGATTTGTTTCTCACTATCTTCTATAGATTGAACTCATTTTACTCTAATAGATTATATATGAAATGGAATTCATATCAATGTGTTTAGTTCTCACATGAAATTATGGATTCTTTGAAAGATGGATAACACTCTTTCTATCATAGAATAATGTTACTCTTTATTATTATTTACCCATATCATTCTGTAAGCACTTTAACTATAAAAACTCCATTCAAACTTCTATAACTATAACATAATCTACTTCAGTTATAGAAAGAGTCACTGGAATCTATAGGTGTGATCACTATCCCTCCCAATGTAAACAAAAAACCAATTGTAATTTTATGAGTTTTAGAATCAATAATAAAATCCACATCCATAAAACCTTATAGGGTATTATCATCCCCAAAGCACAATGATGTATATAAGGATCCCTTAAAGTACTGGATGATCCACTTTACAACATCACAGTGCTCCTTCTCATTATTAGACATGAGTTGACACACCACTCCCACTATAAGGCAATGTTTGGTCATATACATATCATCACATACATCAAGATTCCGATTGATGAAGCATACAATATTTTTCCATTTACCTGACCTCATAATCTATTGAAGGTACCCATTCCTAGGATAACTTTAAGTGTCTATCAATAGGAGTTACAATATATTTACATCTAGTCATTCTAAATTTCTTGATTATCTTTCAGATGTACTCTTTTTAGGATAACACCAGAGTACTTGATTTATGACCCATCTCCATACTCCTACCCATGATTTTCTTGTATTGACCAAGATATTTGATTTCAAATATTCCCAAAAAATTACACTTCATCTCCTAAATTTGTTGAATCTCCAGACCTACAAAAAACATGTCATCCACATACTGTAAGAGTAGAACGTAATTCCCATCATTACAGTACTTTATATAATAAAAAATATATGAGTTTCTACTTGTGAAACCTTCTTTAGCCATGAATTAATAAAATTTTTGATTCTACTATCAAGGTGTATATTTTAAGCATAAATATGTTTCTTTAGTTTGCAAAAAAGTCCATCCTTCCAATGGTCTTAAAATCCCTTGGGCTACATCATGTAGATATTTACATATAAATCACCATGAAGAAATTTAGAATTCACATCTATGTAGTACAAGTATAAACCATCAGATGAAATAATTATCTGCACTTTCCATATTGTGTTATCCTTTACTACTGGTGATATTATTTTTGTGAAATAGTTTCTTTCCTTATGTAGGAATCCTTTCACAACTTAGCATTACTTATATCTATAGATTCTGTCATATTATTCTTTCAAATAGTATACCCATTTGTTCTTGAGTGCTCATTTCCCTATTTATAGTTTAGTAAAATCCCAGTTTTTGTTGAACTTTAAGGAATTTATCTCTTCCTCCATAGTTGAGTCCCACTACATTGATTTACTAAGAGTTATTGTCCCTTTTGGACATTCAGGTTCCCCAATATCCATTATAGGTAAGAATGTTTTGTCAATTCTATGCCACTATACTGGTCATCAAACTATATAAGATCATCTTAATAAAGTTTATACATTCTCTAGAACTAGTTTCTGGTGCCTAAACCTTTGGTGCTCCCACTATCAATTTCTCTTTTATTGGAGATTTTCCTCTTACTTATGTACATATTGATTTTTTTTTCACATATTCTATTGGAAAAATTTCTAGTGAATGAATACTGACATCTTGTATTACTAGTATTTTTGAATTATTGGTGATTCTATCTAGATTTAATTTTACTTCAACAGTCGACCTATTTTTCTCAACTTACGATTCAACCAAGTTATTATATTTCCATAGATCTTCTCACTGAAGATTATATCTTGACTTCTGATGATATTTCATTGATCACCACTTTATATTCGGTATCTTAACTCTTAATTTCTATATCCAATAAGAAAACAATCTTTGGATTTTGTATCCATCATATTTCTATATTTTAATCAATAAGATCATAAGAAAAAAACTAAATATTTTGAGCTCTAAAACTTATAATAGATTATTAGACCATAAATCTTCTAGTAGATTTTTTCCTACTATAGAGGATATAATTCTATTGAAAAAGTATAATTCTGTGTTAAATAATCCCACCCAGATGTCCTGGAGAATACCAGTGCACACACTCATATATCTAGACTTCTCTATCAAAGTCTGATTTTTACATTTTCCAAATCCATTTTGTATTATAGTTCGAGGCAATATTCTCTCAAGTCTGATCCCCTTCTTCTGATAGAAGTTCTGGAAATTTCTACCATTATATTCACCACTATTATCATATCTTAAGCACTTCAATTTCTGAACACTTTATAAATCCACCATGGCTTTACACTATAAAAAAAGAATCAAAAACATTAGAATATTTTTTAAAGAAAATAACCTCATAAATTCCTTTTGGAATAGGCGATGAATGTATCAAAGTAAAGTGATATTCAATGCGATTAAACTGAAGTAGGTCCCTATATCCATGTGAACAAGATCCAACTTCCGATCTTTGGATTTCCATCCATTCAGATTGAATGAAACCCTCCCTTTCAAATAGAAAAATCTTACAACTTAAAATAGTTGTATGATAAAGCATTGTAATTACCTTCCCTACCAAGGCCTTCATGTTAAGGTGACTTAGTATACAATTCTAGACCTTTGGATTTTTAGAGGCTAAAATTATATCCATTTCACTCCCATATGAACTTATGGTTAGATAGTGGTTCCTCTCCTTTACTCCTCATGTCACAAACATGGATCCCAAAGTCATTTTATATAATTCATTGTTAAAATTATTACTAATCCTTCATCATACAACTTCCTAATTTAAATGATATTCCTCACGAGAACTAAAATGTGTCTCACTATTTTCAATAGAAGAATACTCACATTCTACATTTAGAGATTTACATATCTCTCTCCAACCACTTCTAAATCTCCATTATTTACCAACATAAATTTCCTAATACCTATAGATACTAATATTTTCATGTATATATGATCAACCATTGAGTGGAAGGATACACCATAGTCAAATACCCATGATTACACCAGATTATGAATAATGAGATGTATATCACTACCATATTACATTATATTAACAAATTTTTAACTTCTGGTTTCGATTCATCCAGTGCCTTACTTATAGCTTCTGAAATATCTAAATATATCCTCACTTGATACAATTCCAACAAGTAAGTCCAAGATTATTCATATTTCCATGAATCTTATCCTTATTGTTTTTCTGTTTATCGATGATTCTTATAATGAGGTGAGTGTACCCTTCCATTAGTATTCATAACACTATTGGAAGGTAATTTGACCTCTCTTATCCTAAAATTCTTATTGACGATCAAATTACAGATGTTCAAAAACCCAAGACCAAACATTCCAAAAGAATTACATACCCCAGTAACCATTCCATCCAAAGACTCTAGTAAAGATGAAAGCCACAATATATCCTAGACATCATCAGTGAAAGTCACTTTTATTGACTCAAGGTAACTTTTGATCATGTTGTAGTCATTCACATGATATATTTCTGATCAAACTTCTAATATCCTCAAGTTAAAAAAAATTCCTCATTCGGAACACTTTATGTAAGTTTGTTTGTTTTTTGTACATCTTTTTTAGGGACATCAAAAGTGCACATGTGGTCTTCTTTTTTATGATGTTGAAGGCCACATTACATGACAACATCATCCTCACCAATCCTTATTCTTTTTTATTAAACTTTTCATATTATCATTTATCTATCTTGTTTGAGTTTTCACTCAATGTAAGTTTGAGATCATTCTGGATGAGATAGTCCTCTATCTATATCTTCTAGAAACAAAATTTAGTTCCATTGAACTAACTAATATGAACCTTGAATTTATTTATTTCCATATCTCCCAATGATAGTATGACCACATGAAAATCAATATAACTCTAAAGAAAGTGAGAGAGTTATCTGAGTTTTTGAGTGTGTCAAACCAAGTAACATTTGATAACACTTGTTAAGGAAGAGGTAGTCAAGATAAAAAAACCGATACAAACACCAAATGGTTAAAACTTGAGTTCACCAATGATTTATATCCAATGGTTGTTTAATTATATAGTAAACCAATTACCGGTTCTTCCCTTCTGTCTTGAAGCACTAGAATTAGGAAGCTAATTACACCATAATCACCAATTCAGAGATGAATCATTAACACACTCTAACTCGAAGTAAAAGTAAGAAACAACATGGAAAGTAAATTGACACACAAGTATTACATGGTTTAGATTGTCATCCCACATCTACAAGATAACACTACAAAGTTTTTGTATTACTAGAAGTACAAGAGTTTCAAAAACTATATATTAGTAAGCCAATGTTACACTTTTTTTATTACAATCCTCAATTGTTGGTCTCACCTCTTTTTATCGAGATACATTTATGGTCAAATAGGATCCATAAAAATTCAAAATTTTTGGTCATCCATTAATTGAATTCAACATTAAACTGAGTCTTCCACTAACTCATCCATCCCAGATGATACACTATTCATGGAACCCAAAGACTAGTCTGCACATCATCCATCAGAAGTTTTCAAACTTCTGATAGGTTGTCCCATATACTGAATGTTTCTGCTATTGATATTCTGATAAGATGAACTATTAGAGTCTGAACTTATGGTAAGTTAAATTTTTATAACAAGAAGAAGATTCACGATATAAAAAATATATTTCCCTAAACATAGGATCCAAAACATGGTTTCCCTACTATGATCAACACCACACTGAGGTGTGTTGTAGGCCCACATGGCTTATGACGAGGAGCTCTCCAAGGAACTCACAAAGGGGAACCTCCATGACTATGGTAATGTTATGGTGCACCGTGTTTTTACCTACCAATTCCATTAGGGATCCTTGTGGGGCCCCTAGTAATGAAATAATTCCCGCTCCTATAACCGAGTCTCCATAATGGAGCACCCCGTGGTGCAACTTGCATTCATAATGGAGATCCTCATGGAACTACACATAATTCTTAGTATATCCACTCAATATTTCATCCAACAAGGACACTTTATATCCCATATACTAGAATTCGAGTGGGTAAGTGTGGTTTGAATCACTTTAGAGCATCCTCCAACTTTTGATACATCAATATACTAAGACCTTCCTTCATTGACCACCACACACCACCGAACCACCCACCAATATCCTACCATCGATCGACCTTCACCTCCCTTCACCATGTTGCACCATCATTATACTACTTTCACAGACCTACTATTTAGCTATTTTTTTTTATATTTTGATTCTTATAAATGTTCTTTGTATTTTTTTAACGTATGTTTTCATTGGTTATTAAAAATTATAAGAATATAACATCCCATATTTTCAATTAATATTTTTTTATGAAGCTTCTTCCTTAAATAATATATATAAATGTTTAATGAGTTTATTTTATTTAATTTTAATGATATGAATCTATAATATCTTCCAATTGATCTTTTCATGATAATATTAAATAAATGTTTATATAATAAATAATAATTCAATAAAATTCAAAAACAAATAGTACAGTGATATAATAAAAAAAATATATAACACAACTATAATTTGAAATTATTGTGTGTCACAATCTCCTAGAATTATCACACCCACATACAACTCCGTAAAAAAGAAAAAATCATTAGAAATATGAAATAAATTATGGAGTGTCAAACTATCCTAGTATATAACACAAATAGAGTTTATTAAATGAACAATGATGGAAATATAATCTATTTGTAGGATGTGTAAAAGTTTATATGACTATTATAAATATGATTTCTAGAATAATAACCAAATCATTTGAATAATAACCAAACCTTTGGAATAGTTAATTTACATTAGGAGAGATGATGAATTAACCTTCTAAATAATGTTTACCATAAATTAAATAAGTAAATATAAGATTCCAAATACCAAAAATTAATTAATCAATGAATTTAACAAAAGTACATGTGTAAAGTTTTAGTAAAATATATTTTGCATTATTTAATAAAATAATTTTTTTATACTATAATTAAAAAATAAAATGACAAGATTTAAAGATTTAGTTTGAATAAATGGACTTTATTTTTGGAATTTTAATTCAATAATTTAGTAAGGGTGAAGTTTTTATAATTTTCATAAATAGTAAAATTCAGAGGTGAATAGTGAAATATGATAAAATACGATATTTTCCATTATAAGTTAAATACACAATTCAGTTCATAATATAGGATGTAATAAAACATTATCTTGACCTCACATACATAAATTTCTATAAATAGTCACTAGAATCAATACTACTGATTGTTTTGAGTAAAAATAATTATTTAATCAAAATTTTATTAAAAAATATCACCACCAACTCTTACAAATACGACCCTCACTACCCCAATTATCCTCACACCTTAAGCCTCTTATCATGAAAATTTTATTCCAAATTATCTCCCTTATCCCCATTAGACACATTGGGGAGGTATTGATCTCATTAAAATACCACCCAGTGAAGGAGTAAATTAATTAAAAAAGGAGTCATCCCAAAGAGTATGTTAAGGGATCCTAGCCATGATCTTTCCTTTCCATTAATTTATTAATTATTATTCCACTTCAATAATATAATAAGAAAGTTTGATATAATAAAATAAATAATTATAGTCTACAATAATATGAATGGTAAAGTCATATAGTGAACATACTAAGTTGTATTCTGAATATACATCCATTCATGGTTGTTATAACCACCTTTAAGGATGTTGTTATTAAAGAAGTTACCACCTTCATGGATGGTTATAATAAAAAATTTTATGGTTAAATATGAATGTAATAATAACATTATATTATGATTCATATTCTATTTTTGATATTTTGAACTTTTATAACTCTTATAAATACATTAAATTCATATCATTACTCTTCTAGAGTTATGGAATCATTGAATAAGAACTTTGATTGGTACTGATATATCGATGTAACCTTGGAACTGTGGCACAAACATCCTCTAGATGATAGATGTTAACACCAAGTTTAAATAAAATGAAAATAAATGAGAATAAAAGAATAAAAGTAAACTAAATAATCATAAATAATGTTTTAAAGAAATTATTCAATAAATTTAATTTGATTATTCTGGAGGTTAGACGTGTGTAGTAAGTTGAGTTAGGACCCTAGGTAAGGGAACTACCAAACACTTTTTTTTTATTTTGGGTTATGGTTTCTCTATATTTATCTATATTTATCACTATATTATTCACATATTCTTATTCTATGTTTTTTATATATGTGTTAGAATGGTATGTCTCTGAGTATGATATACTCTATAATACCAAACGTAGGATCGAAATAAGAATGAGATTCTCAGATACAAGAGGGGGGGGGGGGTGAATTGTACCTTTTAAAATTACTTAAGGGAATTTTTAACATGGTTATGTTTAACAAAGTTAAAAAAGATAATTCATAGGACCTTTATTAGTTCTAACCACTTGCTGGATTTTGGAAAAGTTATTCCGGAAATGAAACATAACAAAAGTTACCAAGATTAAGATTCTACCTTAAAGCTTATAGAATCTAACTAAATTAGAGTACAAGTAAGGAAGTATAAGAAAGCTATACTTTCCTTAGAAATACAAAATGCAGCAGAAAAACAAGTAGTAAAACTATGAGTAACAAAAAATAACTCTTTTAACCCAAAGAGAAGGGTATCCAAAAAACTTGGATAAAGGTCCCTTGATTTATACTTTCAAGAAAGTATGTCTTACCGACACCAAGGTAAGCCCTCGATACGAAGATCGGAGTGTGTCTTGCTATCCCCACCAGCCCTCAACTATCAGGTAGTTGGAACCTATGTCTTCCTCAGTAAGGAAGCCCTCAAATTCAAGGTGTTGGAACCTCTGTCTTCCTATCCCTGGAATCCCACGATTGTAATCAGAAACAATCGGAGTCGCACGAAGCAAGTCTGCACAAGGATAAGTTTGAACAAGTCGTTCAAACTTTCTACACAAAGCGTGAGAGTTGATAAAATCCTCTCTCTAGAAATCAATTCAGGAAGTTTTGATCACCAAAATTCCAAAAAGTACTGAGCACGTTCAAATGAGATCCTATTTATTGGCAAAGCTCCAATGGTCGGTTCCCTCCCCCAAAGGTCATATTTCACCTTGAATTTCGGAGGGACCTGTACATGTGTAACTCAACCAATAGTTAGTAAATAACTGAATGCACGACATTTTTTTGTAATGAAAAAAGTGTAAGTATAAGAAAAACTGATGTTCGGAATGTAAGGAAGTAAAAGTTCCGAGTCTAACCAAAATGGAATTCAGATTCTATAATAAAGAGATATTCAGATTCTGTTTTATAGGAATTCGGAACCTGAATTCGGTAGAAATCTGAAGTCTGAATTTCTAAGGAAATTTGGAGTCTAGTTTCACTAGAATTCAGAATCTAAACTTACAGAGTTCGGAGTCGAACTTATAGAAGTTCGGTGTCGAACTAGTAAAAGTTCGAAGTCGAACTCATAGAAGTTTGGAGTCGAACTCATAGAACTTTAGAGTCGAACTAGTATAAGTTCTAAGTCGAAATAGTATAAGTTCGTATCCAGAATCCGGAGTGGAACTTCATTAGAGTTCGTATCCAAAATTTGGAATGGAACTTTATTAGAGTTCCTATCCAGAATTCGGAGCAGAACTTTATTAGAGTTCGTATCCAGAACTCGGAGTAGAAATTTATTAGAGTTCGTATCCAGAATTCAGAGTGGAACTTTATTAGAGTTCGTATCCAGAATTCAGATCCAAAAACAGAATGCTTCATATCTAAGTATTATATGATTCTGAGGTTTTAGGTACGAATCTAGTTTTTATACTTAAGAAAAATATTGATATGTATAAGGAAATCTAGGTTAGGGTAAATTTCCTTAAGGAAGGAAATTTTCCTTAGAGAAGTAAAATATCGATTTGCTTAAGTATAAAGTGTTTGGGATTTTCAAAATAAGAACGAATGGAAAAGTCATATGGAAAACCTTATTGAATCAACAATCTCACCCTTTTTGGAATGCACAAACAACCTTTAGAAAAAGAATATAAGGTCTTAGGAAAAATTTCTTTAGACTTTGAAATTAAAACTTATCTCCCTTTGTTATGGATGATAGTGAATACAACTAACTCCCCCTTAGGCTTTGGAACTCTAAGGATTGTATTCAGGATTTCCGGAATAGAGTTTTCATTATCAGGAGAATGAAAAACTTCATAATGATAAACTCTCCTTTACTTAAGGATAGTTCTCAACTTAGAAATTTTTCTCCCTTTTAGATTTTTCCTTCTCCCCTTTGAGTAGTTCTTTTTCCTTATCATGCTTTGTGATTTTCAGAAAGAATATAAGGGAATAGAAAAGAAATTTGGTACCTAAAATATTAGTAAAGACATGCAAGGAAAACAAGAAACCATAGTTTTATTATGATTGGAATAATTTTTACAAGGAAGATCAAATGCAACAAAAGATCGGATTGAGTCTATTTGTCTTCCTTTTCTTTTGGGATCAGCTTCTTCATGAGGGTTTTCAGCTTCTTCAAATCTTTTTGATCCTCCTCAGCTTGCTTCTCCAAAGTTTTTATCCTTTCATCTTGAGCTTTCAAGGCCTCGGATTGTGCCTTAAGAACTTCATCTTACTTTACAAGCTTTTCTTCGTGCTCAATCCAGAGATCTCTATCCTTTTTAAAATTTTGAGCAAGAGAGTTAACCTTCCCATTCAAGTCCTTCACTTGTTGATTCTGAGAATTTTTCTCAAGGTTCAGATTTTCCTAAATATTCTTAATCTTGGAATCCTCGGTATCAAAAGCATCTTTAACATCATTCTGAAAATGATCAAACTCAGCCAAGTCATCATCAAATTTCTTAGACCACAAAAAGATTTTGCTACATGATTTCCTGTGAACGTCATAATTGATAAGGAAATTTATATGATCTGCTTCAATCTTCACACACTTATCCATCACCATAGATATGGATTATGACTTTTGATTCAGACTGTGTTGAAGCATCTCGAATCTGGAGTCCATGGTGGGAAAGATCATAATGGTGTCCACCAACTTCTTCAAAGACTCAACAACAAAATCATGACCCAGAGCTAATGATTCCAAATCAGACACTTTTCTTAGGGATTGTTCTTCTTCAATTTCCACAAACTTCTTTCTAGAAGAACCACCAACTTTTTTCATCCTTATTACATCTTTTGTTGGGGTGTCCATAAGCACTTTCTTCCCCTTATCAACTTTCGAAACTTCCTCATCAGGAGATTCTTCCTCACTTTCAAATAGTTGAAAAATCTTTTCTTCATCTGGTTTCTCCTTCTATGCTCCTTCTTCAAGAAAATTATTCTCATAGATTACTTCCTCAGATGATTCATTATCTTTTTCTTCTTCCTCGACATCATCTTTCTTACCATCTTTGTCATCTCCCTTTCCCGGAGTGACTATCTTTGAGGACTCAGTCTTTTCTTGATAATACTCAACTTGTTTGATCAAATCATCGAGATCATCACTTCCTTCTTCTACTTCTTCTTATTCTCCAATTTCTTCAACAAATTCTTCCTATACTTCTTCACCAGCTCATTTCTCTACTTCTTCAACAACTTGTTTCCCTTTAGACTTTTCCGGAGTAAATTAGTTCTTTCCAGGGGTCTCTGGTAATGGATGGACATCAAAAGTTTCCGGAACGAGAATATTCTCAGAATCTACTTCTATGGCTTTCAATAGAGATTGAACAACCTCAACTTCAGACATTTTCTTCTTCATCTTCTTCTCCTTTTCTACCTTCTCAAGGTATTCAGTCGTCTTCTCCCTTAAGGATTTACCTTCAGCCGAGTCCAGTCCGAACTGAGGTTCCCCTTCTTTCCCTTTTTCCTTATCTTGCCTCCATTTAGTAGCCACCTCATCTGGATATGCTTTCTGTTTTTTTTCTGGCTTCAGAGGTGAGGATTGGGATTCCTTAGCTTTGGGCGTCTTGTCTTCAACAACCACTTCTTTCAATTTCCTCTTATTAGTAACCTTTTTCACTGGCTCAACCTTCTCAATATTTTCCGGAGCGGCTTCTGCCTCTTCTTCTGGCAGATCTTAAAACTCACTTGATTCCTTTGAAAAACCAGCTTTCATCCTCTTTAAGGTGTCATCACTTATTAGCGTCACCTTAAAAATTTTTGGCTTGGAGGTTCAAGAAACCTTGAATGAATCAAGACAATGAATAATAGGCTTGGAGATAAGAGCAGGATACATAATTATTGGAGCCTTCAAAGTTCCATTATTGATATTCTGAACTATAATAAGAACATGCCTCATCAGGTTTATATTCCTTAGATTTACCAAAAAATCTAAGATGTAGATATCACTTTTCTTCAGGTTATCCTTATCTCATCTCCTTGGAATTAAAAACCCTTGAACCGACAATTGGAGAATCCAGTTGTTGGTGGGGAGATGATCAATCTTTGCTGTTTTAAAATCTTTGAGGCCAAGGAATTTCATTGACTTCACTTTTCTAAAACTTCCTTGCACATCTGGTAGCTTATGTGAACAAAATTCTGCTTCACCATCATATGAAAATCCTACCAAGTTTGCAGACTTGGTGTAAGAAAGCTTGTAAGTCTTCCAATAAGACTTGAAAGAAAATTCGTCTCTTCCATCTTCTTCATAGAAGGAAACAGACTCATAAAATTCTACAAGCAAATCCGTATAAACAGCATCCTGGCCCCTAGGTTTTGATATGCAGAAATCTTCCCAACCATTCAGTTTGATATTCTTTGAAATTAGAGAATCATACTCACTAAAGAAATCCGAATGGACTAACCTCTCCCTGTAGACTAACCATTTTGAGATTGGATTCATCAAAGAAATATCCTGGGAAGTGGCTTCTACAGAAATTCGGAATGGAGGAGCACTGAAAGATTCGAAACGGGATTTATGAGTAGAGTTTTAGAACAAGAGAGCTTGAAAATGATGTGGGACACAAATGGGGGTGCCCTTTATATAGGCGATGGAGGTGACCTTTGAACTTCCAAAACAAATTTAATGGTTGAAAACTTCTCTGATCTGATCTGACGGTTGAAAAGATATCCACAAAGAAAACTTGAATCCGATCTTTTGAGGTTTTAAAAATATTCGGATTTAAGAAGAAACAAATCTGAGATATTTTATAAGAAAAATGAAACTACCAGCAACTAAAAACGATTATGAAAACTCAAGTAAGGAAATCATACCTTTTGGATTGGCTAGGAAGTTTATTCGTAATAGGTGATATTATTCTTGAAGAAAATTTGACTACGAAAAAAACTCATTACGAAGAACTCACTACGAAAAACTCACTACAAAAAAATGAGTACGAAAATTCTCATTACGAAAATTCTCAGTATGAAAATTCTTAGTACAAAAACTTCATTACGAAAATTTCCAGTATGAAAACTTCATTAAAAAAATTTCCAGTACGAAAATTTCATTACGAAAATTTCCATTCCGAAAATTTCATTACGAAAATTTTGAAAGTGTCATTACGGAAATTTTTTGAAAGACTCATTACGAAAAATTTTAAAGGCTCTTTTTGAATTTTTTTTGAAAGAATCGTTATGATTTTTTTTGAAAAACTTCATTACAGATGTACTCCCCCTATGAAAAGGAGTTTATTACTGTAAAAAGAATGGTTCAACAATAAGTTAATGAAGGAATATTACCTCAGAGTTATTATTTCTAACTACTTTTTAATGTATTTAAATCTATCAGAAGGTAAAGATTTTGTGAAAATGTTAGCAAGTTGATCTTGTGTTCCGATAAACTGAAGAATGATATCTCCTTTTTGTTTATGATCCCTAAGAAAGTGATGCCTAATATCTATGTGCTTTGCACGAGAGTGATGTGTAGGGTTTTTACTAAGGGAAATGGCACTTGTGTTATCACACAAAATTTGAGTCTTAGTAAAACTTAAGCCATAATCTATGAGTGTGTGGACATTCTCTTGCCTATTGGCAGAAAGAATAAATTCTTCCTTGGAATTGTGTATTAAGCACTTATCATTCCTAAAATTCATAAGGTATCCTTCATCACATAACCGACTTATGCTGATGAGGTTGTGTTTAAGACCTTTAACAAACAAAATATTTGAAAACAAAGTTTTTCCAAGAAGAACAATGTTACATATACCAATAATTTCTCCCTGATCATTATCTTAGAAATTTACTTTTTCTCCTTTCGTCTTGAAAATCTTTTAAAAATATCTTTTTTTACCAGTCATATGTCGGGAACATCCACTATCCATGTACCAAGTATTCCTATTAGTACTTTCCCTATTTTAATGAAAATAAGAAACAAGTTAGGTTTTCGGAATCTAGACTTTCTTGGACCCGGAAATGTCAGAAAGAAAAATTTTGGGTACCCACATCTTCTTAGAAAAGTTAGCCTTATGAAATCCTAAAGATTGGGTTTTTTTTAAAGAACAATTCTTTGCCCAGTGACCTCCATATTGACACTTCATAAAAAATGGGGCTCTTTGAGGAATAAAGTAGTTGTTACTAAAAATCGGTTTAGAACTTGTGTAACCAAAACCAGAAGTATTCCTTCGAGGTCAGATTTGTGAATACATTTTATCAAAATTTTCCTTACCATGGGTAAAGTTTGACAAACATTTCCTCAAAGAAAATATTTCGGATTTGAGTTTTATAACAAGGTTCTTGTTTTCAAAAGCATCTGAACTAGATCTAGGCTCGAAAACATCTTTCTTAGAAATTAGGTTTTCTAAATCTTTTGAAATTTTATTCCTCTCAGAATTTACTTCCTCAAGATTTTTTGAAATACTTTCAAAATCAGCATTTTTCTTATCAAGATCTTTAGAAAGATCTAATATTTCCTTAGTAAGAATAATATTCCTAGAGTTTTCCTTATCAATATTTTCATGAGTTTTGAGTTATCAATCTCAAGAAGTTCAACAAACCTAGAAACTTCTTCATAGGTAGGTAAAGTATTTTCTTCATCAGAGGAGGATTCTTCATCTGAAGAATTATAATATTTACTATCATTGGCATTTGAAGAAACATTTGTCAATGATTCAGAATTGTGTACCTTCGCCATCAAGCAATGATTATCAATAGGTATCCTGGATATAAAACCAAGATTCTTATGTCCAGAAGATTCATAATCAGAAGATTCATCTGAAGAGTCACCACCACTGGCACTCCAGGTGTCATTGTCTTTCAGAACTTTCTTATCTTTGGACTTGTAATACCTTTTCCTATTTCTTTCAGAATCCCTTTCTTTTCTATCTTTTCTTTTGAGCATAGGGAATTCAGGTATTACGTGTCCAGATCTCTTGCATTCATAGCATGTAACCTCTGAATCTTTCTTATCTTTCCTTTCCTTCTTATTATACATGGATTGGAAATTTCTCTGTCCAGCTATCTTGTTCATCCTTCGAGCAAGATTAGCTAATACATTTTCTGAGACTTCACTCTCACTAGATTCTGATTGGATAATAACCTTCTTAGACTTGGATCTAGTAACTCTTTCAGGAGTCTTAGATTTCATTTGATTTGAAGTAGTAGTAAAAGAAACACTACCATTCCCATTCTTCTTCTTTATGTTGTCAACATCTCTCTTCATTCTAGTCTCATGTTGAAGAAGAGTTCCAAACAACTCATCAAGAGAAATTTGATAAACCTTTCTATTTTCATCAATTTCAGTTCTCTTTGATTCCCACTCATTGGCCATAATATCTTCGATATTGTCAACAAGGGCTTCATCATCTAGAACTTTCTATCCCATTGATTGTAAGCTATTCATGATGGTCATGAATCTCTGTTGTAATTTGCAAATGGGTTCTCCATAAGGAAAATTAAAATCATGGTACTCAGCTCTCAACAGAGCTCTTCTTGTCTCTATGACTTTGGATGTACCAAAATGTGTAACTTCAAGTTTCTTCTATATACAGTTATCTGTTTCACAAGAAGAAATTTGTCTATATATGTTCCTAGTCATTGAACAAAGTAAAGTATTGCGTACCTTATAGTTGAGTTGTTATTCATGATTTTCTTGATTAGTAAAAGCACTAACTTCCTTGTCAGGAATTTTGTATCCTCCAGTGAGCATGACAAAATTATCTACCCCAGTATTGATAATGAAAGTCTTCATTCGATCTCTCTAATATTCGTAATCATTACCATCAGAAATTAGTGGTCTGGTAGGATTTAAGTTGTTGATAGAACCAACATTTAAACCTGCAATCCTTAAGAAAATCTTTGGTGCACAAACTTGTTAGAAGTAAAAGTTTGTAAACAAGAGAAAATATTCTAAGCAAGAAAAATTGTAACTCTAAGCAAAAGTGAATTCAAACTATGATTCCGAAAAATAGATTCCGAAAAATATTAATCCGGAAAATGTGAATCCGAAAAAGAAATTCTGAGAATTCTCTTCTGAATCTAATTGTGAGATTAATTCAGATGGAACTAATTCTCTGTTACCAAGTGTTATATTGGTAGAGGATATGAGTTCACGTTCCTCTGATTCCAATTGTTAGATTGGTACAGGGTATGAGTTCACCTCCTCTGATACCAATCGTTCGGATGGTATGTCTCTGAGTATGATATACCCTATAATACCAAACGTAAGATCAAAATAAGAATGATATTCTCAGATACAAGAGGGGGGGGGGGTGAATTGTACCTTTTAAAATTCCTTAAGGGAATTTTTAGGATGGTTGTGTTTAAAAAAGTTAAACAAGATAATTCACCGGACCTCTATTAGTTCTAAACACTTGTTGGATTCTGGAAAAGTGATTCCAAAAATGAAACTTAACAAAATTTACCAAGATTAAGATTCTACCTTAAAGCGTATAGACTCTAACTAAATCAGAGTACAAGTAAGGAAGTATAAGAAAGTTATACTTTTCTTAGCAATACAAAATGCAGCGGAAAAACATGTAGTAAAACTATGAGTAACAAACAATAAATCTTTTAACCCAAAGAGAAGGGTATCCAACAACCTTGGATAAAGGTCCCTTGATTTATACTTTCAAGCAAGTCTATCTTACCCACACCAGGTTAATCCCTCGATACGAAGATCGGAGTCTGTCTTGCTATCCCCGCAAGCCCTCATCTATCAGGTAGTCGACACCTCTATCTTCCTCATCCAAGAAGCCCTCAACTTCAAGGTGTTGTAACCACTGTCTTCCTATCCCCAGAAGCCCTCGATTGTAATCAGCAACAATCAGAGTCACACGAAGCAAGTCTGCAGAAGGAAAAGTTTGAACAATCCGTTCAAACTTTCTTCATGAAGCATGAGAGTTGATAAGAGCCTCTCTCTCTAGAAATCACTTCTGGATATTTTGATCACCAAAATTCCAAAAACTACTGAGCACTTTCAAATGAGATCCTATTTATAGGCGAAGCTCCAACGGTCGGTTGCCTCCTCCAACAGTCATATTTCTCCTTGAATTTTGGAGGGACCTGTACACGTGTCACTCAACCAATGGCTAGTAAATAACTAAAAGCACGACATCATTTTGTAATGAAACAAGTGTAAGTATAAGCAAAATTGATGTTCTGAATGTAAGAAAATAAAAGTTCAGAGTCTAACCAAAATGGAATTCAGAGTCTATAATAAATAGGTATTCAGATTATGTTTTATAGGAAATCGGAACCTGAATTCTGTAGAAACCTGGAGTTTGAATTTCTAAGGAAATTCGGAGTCTGGTTTCACTAGAATTAAGAATCTGAACTTATAGAGTTTGGAGTCGAACTTATAAAAGTTTGAAGTTTAACTTATAGAAGTTCTGAGTCAAACTAGTAAAAGTTTCTAGTCGAACTCATAGAAGTTCGGAGTCGAACTCATAGAAGTTCGGAGTAAAACTAGTAGAAGTTCAGAGTTGAACTAGTATAAGTTCGTATCCAGAATTCAGAGTGGAACTTCATTAGTGTTCGTATCCAGAATTCAGAATGTAACTTCATTAGAGTTCGTATACATAATTCGGAGTAGAACTTTATTAGAGTTCGTATCCAGAATTCAGAGTGGAACTTTATTAGAGTTCGTATCCAGAATTCGGAGTGAAACTTTATTAGAGTTTGTATCCAGAATTTGGATCCTAAAACAGAATGCTTTATATCTAAGTGTTATATTATTCTGAGGTTTTAGGTAAGAATCCGATTTTTATACTTAAGAAAAATATTGATACGTATAAGGAAATCTAGGTTAGGGTAAATTTCCTTAAGGAAGGAAATTTTCCTTAGAGAAGTAAAATTTCGATTTGCTTAAGTATAAGGTGTTTGTGATTTTCAAAACAAGAAAGAATGGAAAATTCATAAGGAAAACCTTATTGACTCAACAATATGTTTCCTTCATATGCACCTAGTTTATTTTACTTTTCATTTCTGAGGATATTAAATTTTCTCAAGTTTCCTTTCCAAACTCTTCTAAAAATCAAACTTGATAAAAGGGTTCTTTTATATTTCTTATTATTTTTCATATATCACTATTTTAAATGATTTTATTTTCTATGGTATCTAAAAATAATCATTATTTTAAGGAAAAATATAATACTTCATTTTTATTTTTGAGGAAAACCCTATGACCTTATCTTCATTAATAATTCTTTTCCCATTTCTTAAAACATTATTTAAGGAGATTATATTGGAAACTAATTCCCTAATTTTTTATTAGGATTTTTAAATCACTTGAGCTATATGTTCATGGATTATATTTATTTTTTAAATTATAATTGTCTAAAATTCCCCAATATCTTACTACATACCTCTAGAGATTTCAAATTCTTCATCCATTTGTATCCCCATTGACGATTCCTAGGACTTCACATTGTCGACCCTGGGATTTCTGGGGATACATTGACTTCTGTTAAGTCGGTGATTGAGATGTATTTCCCTACCCCTAAGGATCTCACCTCTATCTCATAGATAACATTTTATTTTAAGGATCTAGATATTATAAGGGGTTTCTCAACATTCTACCTCTTAGATACTGAGTTCAATTCAGTGGAAAAATACTACAGATGGACCCTGGTGGCCAGGTTTGGCATTAACTATCTGGTCCTTCTGTCATTCGAGTGCTTCATAAATTCATGTAATCCTAATGGAATTATGGTGAATTTTATTCTTAACCTTAACTTCTTCAATATTCACTTCTCTTTGGTGGAGTATTTTTTTAAGTCCTAGATGAGGGAGTTGTAGGTCAATGAAAAGCTTCAGTTCCTCTTTTGATGCTCTATGAATCTTCATAAGGGTTGCGACCCAAAGATGGTGACCATTTGGGTTCATATACATGGATTGAACCTACTCTTCCATAACCCATAATTTCTAAAATATATTAGAGACATATTTGGTTTCTTTATTTGTGTAGACACAATAACTTTGATGTTGAATAATATGGTGGCGTCACAATTTTTCATGGAGTTCAATCTATTAGTTCCTATTCCAGACAAATTTTTCTTAGTTCGGGGCTTTCTTCATATTTCAAATAAAAAATATTCTACTCTAACATGGTGGGATTTTTTATGATTTCATGTACATGGGAATTCTGCCTCTTCTTGCTGAAGATGTCATCCCATTCCCCTTTCTCTAACTCCCTTTCTTTCAGATGAATATATACTTCCATTAGGGTGATAAGAGGTTGGGAAATTGGATGATTTACCTGATTTTATTGAAAGAAATGATAGTTACTCTTCATTTAATCACCCTTAAGGCCTTTTCACTATTTCTATTATGGAACTAGTCACCTTGTCCTCCAAAGTGATCATCTTAGTTATATGTTACTATTCAGCATCTTCAAATGATAGCGTGTTTGGAGATCCCTTTTCTAATAATGTGTATGTGGAGGTTTCTATCCTTGTTAGAGTTGGTTTCCTATAATGAACTAAATTTATACCTTATATTACTAAAATATTAATAAAAATATTTTCATATGAGGAGTTTTTTTATGAGTAACATTAATATGAAAATTTCCTTAGTGCATTTGTCACATCGAAAGGTTATAATACTTTACCCATATAATGGGAACCTATAAATGATTTGATAATATTATTAAAAAATTTCCATATCATTTACACAACATCTACCTAATAGGACACTTCTTGACCCCCTCTATCTAAAGATACCCCTCCTAGGATAGAAATGAAGGAAGAGAGATAATGACCCCTCGAGTCCCACCTCTAATAGTCCCCATATTGGAAACAAGTACTGAGGGTATAAAAATCTCACAAAAGGGAGAAATTAAACTTTATATGAAATAGGATTGGGAGATAGGATAAAAAAAATCAAGA
Organism: Viscum album; assembly: GCA_963277665.1. Classification (NCBI taxonomy): domain Eukaryota; kingdom Viridiplantae; phylum Streptophyta; class Magnoliopsida; order Santalales; family Viscaceae; genus Viscum; species Viscum album. Next base: position 1,364,020,066 of record OY728151.1, on the reverse strand, counting down.
AACTATAATATATAATATAAAATTAGACCCAAAACCATCCCAAAATGATCGAACAATGCCAACAAATACAATAAAAGTATTCAAACAAATAAAAAATACAAGTATTACAGTAGTGAATCGACAACTCCAACCCAAGCTAGAAATGTCCTGGTTAGTCCCCAAAGTCCTCATGGAAACATAAAAATAGTTTATATACATAGGGTTAGAATACAAGTATACTCTGTAGAATCATACACAAGGTCTCAAGTGCACATGTGTAAAGAGAATACTCATATGCCAATGGAAAAAAATAACCAGCAAGCATCTAATAGGTCAATTAACCTGTCCCATTATCACCATGACTCACTCAAAAAATTAAATATCCAATATAATAACATAATAATTAAGAATATAACAAATCATAGCACCCAAAAACTTCTTCCCCACTAATTTTATGATCTCACACCCTAATTTCAAACATCTTGTGCTCTCATTCTGTCACTACCCGTCCCCCGGGGCCTATGCTGTGACTACCCCAAGCCCACCTCCCATAGAACAGGGGCTGATGACTAGTGCCAAGTAGGCATATCCCAAACAAATGGGTGGAATTTTCCTAAGTACCTATACACACACACACACACACACACAACTCCAAGACACAAATGCTGGAAGGTGAATACACTAAGTAAACAAACACAAGGTACGATAGTAGAAAATCGAAGGTAAATGGGGATATAATACACACCCAACTAAAACCGAAAAGTAAAGGTATAAGTCTCTGGAACTCCTATGTAGAAACCCCTACCTGAAGGGTAGATATAGAAATAGCTGTCTGAAGACGCAGAAGCACATCTCCTTTGTGAGGTCACTCTAAGCACCACCTAGCCTCGTTCCACCAAGGACTTCATCAAAGCATCGATCGTGTTCACAAGAAACGATATGTGTGGGAGAATACCGTGCATGGGTGATTAAAACAATACTTAATAGGGACCCAAACCACAAAGGTATACTATAAATAAATTCACAAAGCAGAGTACGAAAGAGGTATATGAAGTGTAGCCTCTAAGAAGTACAATGAAGAGATTCACTAAAGTTAGATTACATAGGTATAAATCTAAATTATGAAAATCAATACTATCATTCATAAATTATGAACATTTTTTACTATTGAGACACTCATCCCCAAGGAGTCACTTTGCCTTGTTGGGGAAAATACACTCACTCGTCACTTAGGCCTATTGGGGAACCTAAATCCACTCATTACTTAGGCCTACTAGGGTACCTAGACCCAATCATCACATAAGACTATTGGGGAACCTATAACTGATTGTCTCTTAGTCCTACTAAGGCACCTAGACCCACTTGTCACTTAGGACTACTGGGGAACCTAGACGCACTCATCACAGTCTTCTTGTCCTAGCCAACCATATGATTCTTGCTCATAGCACAATTGATTCCAAGAGAATCTATTCCTTAAGCCATTGGTCATATCTCAAATTAAAATAAAACCCACTTAGAGTACATCAAAAGGTTTGAATTATTGTGAGGGTCCCAACTCCAAAAACGACTCATCAATTGGATGTGTGGTTTGGAAGTTATGATACAGTTAGTAAAAAGGGGATGGTTGGGTCTGGGTATGGTTCGACCCCAACCGAGTCGGGTCCGACCACGATCCGACCTAGACCAAGGGCCTGTTGGACCCGACCTATTGGGATACGGGTCTAGACTGTTGGGGCTTCCCAATGAACTGGTCTTTTCGTCCAGTCCGACCCTTACTAGCAAGCCGGTTTTCACCCAGTCGGGCTGCTTAGTGACCCAGTCCTCCACTTCAGTCTGACCCACACTTGTGGGTCAGTTTTGTCTAGCTGGGACGTGACAAGTTCCACATTCGTCTGAGACACGTGGACCACTGCATTTATCTCGACAGTTCTCCGCATAGCCTCCCCATGACTTTTCCGCATGGTCCTGCCACGATCCAGCTAAACTATGGTCCTCTACCATATCCGGTTGAGCTTCTGTCGGCCGCCTTCCAGTGGCCCCTATCCACCACCTGCGATAGTTTCCATGTGATCTACTACCACCTGCCTTCAAGCCGGCGGACACCTCCACCACCATGGCCTACCTGGCTGCGACCCCCTTCGCATCCGTCATGGCCTGCGCTGGTCACGAACTTCCACCGATTCCACGACCCACTTGGCCATGGTCTTCCATCACCACCAGCTCCCATGCCGGTGGTCGTTTTCTTAGCCCGACCGCATCGGCAAGACGATGTCACTTCCACTATCAGCCTCATCATGTAGAGAAGAACATAAAGAATGGGGAAGTGTAAAGGCACAAGAACACCTGAAGAACAATCCATCCATTGTTTGTGTCGGCCCAGATTTATTATTTTTAGCAGGATCATGAAGCACAAAATTAAAATCACTAAGATTAAATCCCAAAATAAGATCCCTCAATACAATTCCCAAACCCACAAGAACAATCGACCCACATATCAACTTGTTAGTGAGTTCATCTGTGTTCTTTGTTTATAAGGTAAAACAGGGAAAGGTAATCACTTAGTAATAAACCCTTACCTGCGTTTGGATCGATTGATGCTGAAGGGTGGACCCTATATTCATTTTTCGCCAATCCTCCAATGTCTAATCAGAATCCGTTTTTTGATCCATCATCATTCATCATTCATCACTGCTCTTCATTCGCTAATGAATTTCCTCCAATGCTTCAGAGCAAACACCAAGATCCTCCCCTGATCCCGTGTCTCTATTAATAAAAATAGAGGAAACGTGTTTCAACATTTCTATTATGTTATGTCTTCATGTCCTTACAATTTCATTTATGAAATTAAATAACGGGATTGATGTTACGTTGCAGTGAAACATTTTTGAATAAAATAAACTTTCTTAAGTTTATTTTATTTTTCTTTAAAATTCCCAAAAATTAACTTTTATGCTCAACCCACGTCGGTCGAGGTTAGACCCTGTCTAAGGAAAACACACTCTTACGAGTTCAACGGTACTATTGGATTTCCAATCCAGGTTACCATTTATGAGTTATAGGATTTTAAAATAAAATAATATTTGTTTAATTATTTTATTTACGGTCACATCCTAAAAACTACTTTCCATAGTTGACCAGAGTTGACCAATATTAGGCTATGCCTAAGGATAATACTCTATTACAAACTTAACTGTGGTCTTATATTTTCAATCTGAGTCACCGTTTATGAGATATAAATATTTGAAAAATAAAATTATTTTATTTACGATTATTCCATTTTTAGGTTTTCTCACTAAAGGCCTATGCTGACTAATGTTAAGTCATGCCTAGGGTAAGACTGCCATCTTGAATGCAACGATACCCTCATATTTCTAATCCAGTCACCTATTTAATATTTGTTACACTTTTTCAGGAAAACCGCTCATGAACGCTATTTAAAAACATAAGATTTTTTGATGGGCCATTCCGAGCACATCGAGCCTCAAAATAGTATACAGTCTCAGTTCCTGGTCTTGGAATTTTCTAGAAATTTTCTAAAAATAAAACCAACATAACACGAGTCATTACATTCTCCCCACCTTAAGGATTTACGTCCCTGAAATCCAAACCAAGGGGATTTCCAAACAGATGAGGGTACGAGCACAACCCTAAGCCTCCTGCTCCCACATTCTCTTATAGAGATTCGTATGCTTCCCTCAAATGTGACCTAGAGAAATCAATCGGACCATGGAGGGTCCTCTCTTATTGTTCCTCGATCTCCACTAGAAACTCTACAAAAGTAACCCCATTGTTACATCCAGGTCTCCCTAGTCAATGATGTGTGATGGGTCGTGTACAAATCTCGTCAGCTAGGATACATGGAAGGCATCGTGCATCTGCTCTATCTTCAAAGGTAGAGCCAAGAGGTATGCCACCTCTCCCACTCTACACCATATTAGAAAACATTTTATGAATCTTGAAGATAACTTGCTGCTCTAGCCAAATCTATGTATCACACATCAAGGAGAGACCCGAAGAAACTAATGGTCTCCCTCATCAAAATCCAAGGGTCTCCATCACTTATCAGCATAGGACTTATAATGGCTCTGTACAATCTTTGTCCACTCCTGGCTAAACTACACCTTATCTGTAGTATCTTGCACCAACTCTGGGTCCATGAGCACTGACTCACCTAAGTCAGTCCAGCAAAGTGGAGAATTATAGTGTTTCCCATACAAAGCCTGAAATGGTGCCATAATGATGGTGGAGTGGTAGATGTTGTTGTATTCCAACTCCACTATAGTTAGGTGATCCTCCAAAATGTGGAAAAAATCGAGGATGTAAGCACATAGTTTTCCCTTTAAGACCTGATTGGTCCACTCTGTCTGGTTGTCTATCTACAGGTGGAAATCTGTGCTCAAGTGTAGTTGAGTCCCAAATTCCTCTTGCAATCCATTCCAAATTCGGGATGCAAAGTGAGCTCCTTGATCCAAGATTATTGTTGATGGGACTCCATGGAGTCAAAATATCTCATGCACGTAGAGGAGTCTCAAGCTCTTTGTGAGACTATATTCCCAAAAGCTAAGAAGTGACTGACATGGTGAGTTGGTTAATGATCACCATGATGGTACCATTTACCCTGTACATATGTGATAAACCCGTCATGAAGTCCATCGACATCCTTTATCACCCCTTCTAAGAACAGGGGATTGACATGGTGTGTTGAAAAACAAAGAAACTAATTAAACAAGTGATCAACTTTTATATCAACAGGTAATCCCAACTTCGACTTATTCCATCATCTCGGGTGTCAAGCTTGACACCCACATGCATATCCCAATGCATGTTGTTACTATAGACATCCAATTCTACTACTGTACGTCCTTTGATAGGAATAACGTGATCTCCACCTTTCGAATATCCATCTGGGGTATTCCCTATGGATAACTATTCACTTAAAGACTCACATTCGGTATTGTCAAGCTATGCCTCTCTAACTCACTTAAGAGTGTAGTGGTAAAAACTAACAATTGGAGGTAAGATTCATTATACCTATCCATGAAGGATAACTATAATCAGGAAAACTGCTCCATTTATTCATTCAGAAACTATGAATTGAATATCCTATTGAGAGCATCAACTACAAAATTTCTCTTACCAGGAGGATACAATACTTCGAAGCCATATTCATAGAGGAAAACCAAACATCATCTATGTATCAAGTTCAAATAATTATGAGATAAGATATAATTGAGTCTCTTGTGGTTAGAGTATATTGTAAACAATTTTCCCATAAGTTAGTGTCACCACATATTCAAAGTGAAGACTATCACTGCCAACTCAAGGTCATGGGTCACACAGTTCTGCTCATGTGGTCTCAACTGCCGAGAACCATATCTCTCCCTTTAGCTTATTGAAGAGATCATCAATCCTCGGTAGTAGATACTTATTATTCATGGTCACTTGATTCAGGCACTGTAAGTCCACACATAACCTCAAGCTCCCGTCTGCCCTCTTGGAAAACAATACTAGGGCTACCCATGGTGAAACACTAGGTCTCATGAAGCCCTTCCTCTACAAGTACTCCAACTCTACCCTCAATTCACGAATATCTATGGGAGACAACAGATATGCTAGTACAAATATCAGTGTCATTCTAGGGTACAGGTAAATGTATAAGTTTACCTTCCTACGAGGAGGTAGCCCTGGAACATCTTCCAGAAAGATGTGCTCATACTCTTCCACCAATGTAGGAAACTGAGGACTCATCTCATCCACTATACTGAGGGTCATGCTCTCCAACTAAAGAGTGACTGGTTTCACCCTCCTATGCATGAGTCTATCCCGTGTGTCCTGAGTTTCCTTTTTTCTTTTCTGACTAAGGAAAACCCAATTCCGTCACTACAAACATACCAAATCCTTTTGCCTAAAATAGTCAATCTGAGCAAGAACTGGGGATGAAAAATCCATACCCAAACTAACATCATAAGGCCTCGATGCTTCCACCAAGAGGTTCTAACCGAAACTCTTACCTTAAGGGTCAGATAACACTGTCAGAATAAGTGTGATTATTAAGTCTCCTCCCATAGGTATCTCCAGACGTAAGGGTAAATTCAAGGGTTTAATTAGAAACTATTTTTCTTGAATAAGATTAATGACAATAAAGAATGATTAGCACCTATGTCTATTAATATGAAAACTAATAATAGACACAAACCATAACTAAAATTATTCCTAGATCCCTTTGGTCATATGCCTTGACCGCATGAAAATACCCCTTCCCTTATCATTCAACTTCCTGAGCCTAGTGTGGACCACATGGAGGCGGTGGTGGAAACATGTTGAAATGTATTCCACATCATACTGCTCTCCCTTCTCCTCTTTCCATACATTCCACATTATAGATTCATATGTTCCTGTCACTATCTCTGCCCCAGTGGCCCATACACTATTTCACTGTCAACACGATGGGATGGAAAATCTCTAGCGAGATGGACCCTATTATATTTTGAAAATAATTACCTATTTCTAGGAAGACTGGGCACAACCTATGAGCCATGAGCTGTAGATACCATATATTGAGACCTCTTCTCAAAACTTCTCACATGTCCAAGTCTTTGAGACTGATGTTTCCTTCTTTTTTTCCCACTGTTGATATCCAATGGCTATATGTGCTTAGCTAAAGGGATTTCAACTACACAGGTTCTATCTAGAACCCTTGAATAAGTAGGAATACAAAGAGGAATAGTGTTGGCTTAGATATCCCTAAACACACCTTGGTCAGAGGTCTGATCCCTCAAGCACCAGCCATATCATATTCATCTAGTACTTGGAAAGGTCAGTATGCCTTAATGAATACTCAGCTACCGACATGTACTCCTGCTGAAACTATAGAAACTCCTGGGCATGCATATCATTTAGATTTCATGATGATATCCCCCTTCTCTGAGAAAGGTTCCCAAACTCTATCCACAGAAGAATCACCTCATCATAATATTGGGTAATCTAAACCCTACCATCGCCCTACTGAGCCACGTAGAAGGCTCACTGCCATGACCACCATATGATATAATACTGTCTTGATCGGATGGAAAACATGGTCACCACCTCAAGCCTATCCTTAGCTGCCTATGAGTAGGGCTCGCCTCGAAACTTGAGGGGTCTCTTTCACTGAAACTCGTGAGGTGTTCTCAGCCCATGCATCTCATCCACTAGCACTACGAGTACCATGTGGTACTCCACATGTGGTGTTATAGCTGGTACACCACCCAATGGTGCTGTCTCTAGTATAAAACCATGTACCCATCTCGTCACCCTACGGATCAACCTCATGATCACGTGGTGGAATCCTAGATGGTTATCTATGTGGAATCATCTTGAAAGAAAACAAGATTTACCATGCTCAATAGATTATAGCTGGTGAGATGACTCAAGAAGGACATGGAAAACTCAACCCATTATTATACGATGCATATAACATTATTTTTCCATACAAATAGTATTTTCATGTACCGAGTTGAAAGTAGAATTCAGGGTCCTGGTGTATGGATACGTCATGCATTGCACTAAAAATTGATTCCCTAGCTTGAAATCCAAACTTGAAACACTTAACACTGTTTCCCAAAACCAAACTCATAGACTATGGATTATTAATTTATAACTGACCTCCTTTGATACCACTCTATCATGACCCGTTCCCTAGGGCCCGTGCTGTGACTACCCCAAGCTTGCCTCCCATAGGCCGGTGTCTAGAGCTAATTAGGAATATCTCAAATAAATGAGAGGCATTTTCATAAGTACCTGAACAGATGCACACAACTCCAAGCCACAAATTCTAGAAGGTGAATACACTAAGTAAACAAACCTAGGGTAAGAAAATAGAAAACTGAAGGTAAAAGTGTCTAGAATACAAGACCAATTGAAATATAAATGTAAAGGTAAAAGTCTATGGAACTCCTCCACATAAAACCCTATATAAAGGTTAGGTATAGAAATAGATGTTTTAAGCCGCAAAAGCACATCTAGTTTGTCAGGTCACTCTATGAACCACCAGGCCCTGGTCCACCAAGGACGCCATCAAAGCGTCGATCATCAGCACAAGACACGACATGTGTGGGTGAAACCCATACAGGGGTGAGTAAAACAATACTCAGTAGGGACCAAAAACCACAAAGTTATACCACAAATAAATACACAAAGCAGACTACTAAAGTGGTACACAAAGTGTAGCCTCTAAGAATAATAGTAAAGAGAGTCACTAGAGTAATCTCAGATAGGTATAAATACAAAGTACAAAAAGAAATACTAGAATACATAAACATTTAACAAGTTGTACTATTGAGACACTCATCCCCTATGAGTCACTTAGGCCTACTAGGGAACCTAGACGTGCTCATCACTTAAGCCTGCTGGGGCACCTAGACCTACTCATCCCTTAGGCCTACTGGGGAACCTAGACCTACTCGTCTCTTTGGCCTACTGAGGAACCTAGACCCGCTTGTAACTTAGGCCTAATGGGGAACCTAGAACCACTCATCATAGTCTTATTTTCACAGTCTGCCATATGATTCACACTCGTAGAGCGCTTGATTCCGAGAGAATATACTCCTCAAGACACCAGCCATATCTCAACTTCCAAAAAACCTACTTAGAGTATACCAAAGGAACACCTCTTTGTGAGGGTCCCAACACCACAAACATATCATCAATTGGACGTGCGATTTGGATGTTATGATCCTTTTAGTAAAAGGTGGTATGTTGGGTTCAGGGTTGATCCGATCCGACCCGGTTTGGCCGAACCTACCCGACCAGTCAGGTCAGACCCGATATGGATTGGCCTAAGGGCCTACAGGACTCAACCCATTGGGCTACAGGTTCAACCAACCGGGCTGCCCAGCGGTCGATCTTCTTCTGGCCCTGCCTGTGCTGGCAGACCGATTTTGTCTAGTCAGGACGCGGTGAGTGCCAAATTCGTCTGAGCCACGTGGGATGCCTCGTTTAATGTGGAGGTTTACCGAATAGTATACCTAAAACTTTGTAACAGGGTATTACCATGGTCTAGATGGACCGAGGTCGTCCACCGCATGAGGCGGTTGGAAGCCGCCTCCAACTGAGCCTTTTCCTTCTGCCTACCGGTGACCCCTTTCCACCACCGGCAACAGTTTCCGTGCATTCCACCACCACCGGTGTTTGATCCGGCGAACTCCTCTACCACCGCAGCTCACCTGTCCAGCCCCCCCTTCACCACCGCCATGGCCTATGCTGGTCGCACCCTTTTTTTTGAAGCTTTGACCCACCTGGTCGCAGCCTTCCATCGCCACCGGCTCCCATACCGATAGTCGTCCACTTGGACCGACTACTCCATCGGGACAATGTCAATTCAAACATAATCCTCGTCATGTGGTGAAGAACATGAATAATGGGGAAGAGGAAAGGCATAAGAACACCTAAAGAACAATCCAACCTTTGTGCATGTTGGCCTAGATTTTTTCAAATCAGTAGGATCATGAAGCACAAAATTAAAATCACTAAGATTGAATCCCCAAATCATATCTTACAATACAATTCCCAAACCTACAAGAATGCTCAACCCATGTATCAAATTGTTAGTGAGTAAATATACATTCTTCAATTAGAAGAGAATAACAAGGAAATGTAATCACATATAAATAAAACCCCTACCTAGGTTTGTATTGACAACATAACAAGGGTGAACCCTATGTTCATCATTTGTCAGTATGCCAACTACTGATCTGAATCCATTCATTGATCCATAGTTTTTCAGTTCTCATCATTCACTAATGAATTTCCTCCAAGGAATCCGAGAAAACTCCAAGATCCTCCCCTAATCCCATATCTCTTTTAATCAACTTCATGGAAGAAACACATTTCAGTGTTTCTATTTCACTTAGTCACTGTGTCGTTACACTGTTTAATTTATGAAATGAAATAGCTAGCTCAAAATTCCATTGTAGAAAAACATTTTTGAATAAAATAAACTTTATTAAGTTTATTTTATTTTTCTTTAAAATGCACCAAATTTAACTTTTACCCTCGACCTGCACCGGTCGAGGTTTGACCTCGCCTAAGGAAAACACACCCCCATGAGTTGAACGATACTCTCAAATTTCCAATTCGAGTTACCGTTTATAATTTATAGTATTTGAAAATAAAATAATATTTATTTAGTTATTTTATTTAGGGTCACGTCCCAAAAACTACTTTCATAGTCGACCCGCACCGGCCAATGTTAGACTCCGCCTAAGGAAAAAACCCCATTACGAACTCAACGGTGGTATCAGATTTTCAATCCTAGTCACAGTTCATGAGTTATAAGGATTTGAAAAATAATTTTTTTTATTTAATTAATTATTTATGATTATTCCATTTGTAGGTTTTCTCAATGGAGGCTTACGCCGACTAAAGTTAAGTTATGCCTAGGGTGAACCTACTATCCTGAACGTAATAGTGCCATCAGATTTATGATCCAAGAATCCATTTAAGAGTTATTACACTTTTTGAGGAAAACTAATCATGCATGCTATTTAAAAACATAACATTTTTTATGGACCATTCAGAGCACACCAGGCCTCAGAATCGTACGCCATCTCAATACCTGGTATTGGAATTTTCCTATAAATTTTCTAAAATTAAAATCAGGAAAATCGGAGTCATTACACTTCCCTTCCATACAAATCACATCTCACAAAAAAAATCTTAGATGTGGGTTGGGTTGCATGCCTACCAACCCTACCCTCGCAAGGTCTAGCATATTATGCTTGGATTATTCATCACCACATCAAAACAAACCTCTCTTTTATACACCTGGGCTATCACATCACATCTCATCACATAATCAGGTCAGTAGTGTATCATGAATGTGAAGGATATAAACCTTGTTCTCTACTCCAACCATGAATAATCCACACCACACATCAAATCACATCAAAATATTATCACTTAACATCTCTCTTGAAAATAGCTAGGATATCACTTTTGGGTAAAATCCTACACCAATCTGTATTATCACTGCTATAGAAAGAGTGGAGAATAGGGGGTAGCTAGTGATACCTATCACCACCATCTTGTATGTTCTGTAAAACACTTAAAACCTATAACCTCTAAGCATTGTTAAGGTTATACAACTTAAGTGGGGAACATATAGAAAAATAATATAAAATAAATGTTATATAGATGTCACACAATACCCAACCTATGGGTTTACATCAACTACACTAGAATACAAAACCATGCCAGCACTACATCACATGTCAACTGTCATAACTACCACCACCACTATATGCAACACACCACACAAACACCATAAATGCCACACATTTACAGCTTCCATTACTAGGATTTTCCAATTTATAGATTCAACAAGTTTCCAAAAACTTTAATTTACTAAAACATTAAATTTTACATTAACACAAACCATTTAATTTATCATTAAGATTAATTTATCCATTTAACACACATAAATTTATATCCCATTCCCATTCATTTAACATCCCATAATGTTTTGTTTCAGCATTAGAAATTATTCCATAGCTACTCGAGAAACTAAGACTACCAGAACACACAACGAATCTGCCATGAAACATCAAACACAACCACAACACCATATCCTCTAGACCATCTTACCACAAAGACCATATATATTAACCACCAAACATCATCATCATAGAAAAACACAACCACCACATAATATAAACACCACACATCACCACCGCACAACTACCCATAATGAATTCCATGAAAACCAACCACATCACACATCACAACCATCAAAACTACACATCACACATCAAAACCCAAATTATTCATAAACTAGCTGATCACCACCACCACCACAAAAAATCCCATAACCCACAAGGTAAAACATCAAAAAAAAAATACACAGAACATCAGATCTCTACTTTCAAAAATTAATTTTAAGGGATTTCATTATTTCACTTCTTTATTCAGCATGGATATTATCACACAAATAAGATTTCTATAGGCAACCAATTGTTATCAAAATTCACATTCATTGACTTTTTTTCAAGGTGAGATCAAAATAAACAAAAGGGACACACATACATAATCTAAAGAAAAAAAATTGCTCATGATATCCCTGATTTTTAGTATTAGAATCAATAACACATAATCTCATGAGTAATATCAACAAAGAAGTAACAACATGTGATTAATCCCCATCCCAATTAATTTCAGGTTTTCAAATTAATTATATTTATTATTTTGATCCTTAATATCCACCCAATGGAAGGAAAGAAAATGAAATCCCCAAAAATTCCACATATGGGAGAGAACAAGGATCTCCTACCTCAAAGAACTTTCCAATTCACTATGCACCACATGGCAAAGAAGAAACAAATTGAACGAGACACCCGCACTAAGAAACCCTATATCATTGGAATCAAATCAATGGATCATAAAAAAATAGCCCAATCACACCTTTAACCAAAGAAACACCATCTCAACGAATCCCTAGAAGAAAAATGAAAGGAAATAATGAAAAAGAGGGAAGAAATCACCACCGATAACCAAAAATCAACCAATGGAACCAAAAGATAAATTTTGGAGGAAACGGGCTAGAAAATACTCTAAAGGAATATAGGTTTGTCCCAAAAATGAGGGGAAATTATTGATGAACAAGAGGATTTGAAAAAACCCTCATGTTATAAATAGACTGTAACTCTCTATACTCACATCAGAAATTACATTTTCATAACATTAATTCCATGGGTGCCATGAAATATAAGCAATGAACCACATACATGGCATGTATTTTATATATCTTGAACTTCCACTGAAATTTATGGAACCTCATCCTGATTTAAATTCACATCATAAATTATCCTTTCACATGGTGAATCATTTTCATACACTAATCTACTTCCGTGTACAAGATGTGAACTTCCTACTACACAGTCCATGAATTATAGACTCATGTTGTGAATCCCCCTTTCATGATGTGAATTTTTTGGTGTCATTTTTTTGTAGCTCCAGCATCCACCAAACCCTCCTAATACATTCTATGAACACATCAAACTCCCTAAACTAGCAGAGTAATGGGATGATATGGAACACACCATTACATTAGATACCTATCAAACAATTCTTGTCCTCGAGAATTTAAAATAACACAAAAGAACAGAGAGTGGAATAATAACCATCCAATGAGATAATTCTCAAGGATGTCATTACATCTCAAACACTACTAAAAACCCCAAAAAAAAACTTCCCACAAACACCCCACACAATTGCATCACCATCCCTAACTGGGAACGACACCACATCACCTAGTACTATCCACGAACTACCAATTTTTTAAAAAACTATATGATTAAGTATTTCAACATCCACAAATCCTATTCCCACAACTACCACAATAAATATGTAGCACTTCCCAGAACACAAAAATCATATAATTACATCTTCTATATCAAGATATTATCTACTTAAGAAATCACTAACATGCCCACATGATTTTAAACATATCATAATATAACACATATTGATTATGAATTAGGTTTTCCCCTATTCACATTCCAAAATCTTTATCGTACATCACATCATCAAGGAAAAATACATCTCATAAAACAAAAATATCTTAATATCACATCATCAAGAAAAACAAATCAAGAAAATCTCCAAAAACTCTAGGTATTGGGCATATATCTGCATCTCTCACTCTCAATTACTCTCTTCCAAGACACCATGTAGCCACAACACATGAAACAAGGGGATGGTTCATCCAAGTGACACCTTCTCCTGACAATATTGGATCTATAATGGTTATTACATGAATGTTGCATCATCCTTGATATCAAATTATTCCGAGTTAATGAAGTAGGAGTCGTTGTGAATATACTAATGAAGTTGGGATACATGGAAGAATTCATGGATCCTATCTATCCATTTTGGAAGCACCAACTAATATGCCACCACACTAACATGATCCAACACCTAAAAAGGCCTAATTAAAAGTGTTAAATCTTACTCCTCCCACCAAACATCTACTTCCCTCATCACGGGGAGACCTTGATGGGCACATGGTCTCCAAACTAAAACTTGAGGGGCCTACTCCTAAGATCATAATAGGAATTTTAGCGATCCTTAACCACTATCATCCTCTCTTAGACCAACTGGATCTTATTATTAGTGCTCTATATTACATTAGTACCAAAAACCACTAACTCCACAACCTCCATCCAACACAACAAAGAACAAAATGACCACCCATAAAACACCTTAAAAATATCCATGCGAAAGGATGAGTGATATATATTGTTGTACAAAAACTCAACTAGAGGTAGTTTTCTTACCCATGATCCACCAAAGTCCTGGATGCAAGCTCGTAACATATCCTTCATTATTTGGATGGTCTTCTCTATCAACCCATCTTGCTAAGGTTGGAAAATAGTGCTAATGAGAAACTAGGAGCCAAAAGAATGCCGCAATACTCTAGAAACCTATGAGGTAAAATAAGGATCTTGATTAGTGATGATGTTCCTTGATAATCCATGAATCCTAATCAAATAATATATATAATACCCAACCAAGACATCCATGACACTCAACTTAAGAATTTCTAGAAAATGATCTAACTTCCTTAATCAATCCACTATCACCCAAACTATGTTTCATCCTACAAGATCCCGAGGAAACTAGGTGACAAAATACATCAAGATATCCTTCCATTCCCATTAAGTAACATCTGAGGAATAAAAAAACATCTAGGAACATAATGAATCTCTTTCACTTACTTATAATCTTGACAATTTTCCACAATCAATTACACTAACCATTTCATCACATGATACCAAAGCTATATCCACAAGCCACAATACATGTTAGTCACACTTTGATATACCACTAAAGGTGAGTTGTGAAAATCATAGAGAACTCCCTCTTTCCCAACCAATAGAACAAATTACCTCCCCTGAAACAAAATTTGATTCTAACCATTCTCTAACCATCCATTTGGGGAATCATTAAGAAAAACAAGGTCATAAAACACCTCTAACTCTGATTTTCCCCAATGATACCTCTACACTTGCTATATAAAGGATGCCTCCAAAATCATATTATAAATACAAACACCACAAGAACTCTCTCCAATTTCAATATTTATTTCTTTAATCTCCTCCAAACCATTCCAAACAACTATGGAATCCCAAAAAACATCTCTTTTTGAATTTCGACTCAATACATCAATAAAAAATTACTCTTTCCCAGGTTTCAATAGATATCAAAATCATACTCCTAAAGAAACTCTATTTGTATCTATTGTAATAGATTCAAATTTTATTAATAGAAAACATAGTTCAAGAACTTATGGTCTATGAAAACCACAAAGTGATCTCTGATGAGGTAATATTTCCATAATATCATCACAAAAACAAATTTTTATAGCTCCAGATCATGGGTAGAATAGTTATACTCTTGGGGATGTTACTATATAGACCCATAAGAGATCACTAATCACTACTACATGGACATGAATCCTAATACTAGATAGGATGACTCATAGAAAACCTTAAACATCACACCCTCCTATGGAAATTGAAGCACCAAAGCACCAATCAACATCTCCTTTAGGTAACCAAACACTACTTGGAACTGATCAGTCTACACAATGGCATAGTCCTTCCAAGTTAAATCTATCAATGAGGCTGAAAACTAATAGAAATCAGGCACAAAACTCTTTTTAATAGACATATAGATCAATAAAACTATAAACCTATGCCACACTATTAGGTGATGCCTAAAACAAACTACCTTGATATTCTATAGGTTTATGGAAACACCCAACTGATAGACCAAATGCCTAAGAAAACTCACCTCTCACATCTAAAATTTACACTTGGACAATTTACAATATAGATAATTGTGTCGAAGGACCTACAAAAAAACATTGAGATACTCAACATGACCCTCCTTTGACTTTAAGTAAATCAATATATCATCAATGAACATGATGAAAAAACTAGTAAAAGAACTCATAGTATATGGATTTCATGATCCCCATCAATACGACTGGTGTATTCATGACACCAAAAGGCATAACCATGAACTCAAAGTTCCCATACCTACTCTTGAATAAATTCTTCATGATATCCTCATATTTAACAACCATCTAGTGATATCTATAATACAAGTCAATCTTTGAAAACCAACTAGCCCCTTCAACTGGTTGAACAGATCATCGATCCTAAAAAAAGGATAATAATTATTAATCATTACTTGATTCAACTTATGCTAACCCACACAGAAATTCATACTACCACCCAACTTCTTGGTAAAACATAGAGGAGCACCCCAAGGAGACATAATATGTTGGATGAAACTTATCTGCTTTAGATCATCCACCTAGAACCTCAACTCACACAGCTCTATAGGCACCATTCTATAGGGAGGAATCCAAATCGAACTCACACCCATTTGAAACTCTATCTAAAACTCGACATCGTGTCATAGGGGTAGTGAGAAAACCTTATCTAGTAAAACATATAGAAACTCCACAACACCGAGAACATCCTCTACCCAAGATTATTCTGAAATATCTGCCAACTGAGACAAAATAGGTTCTATGTTCCTTCCTCCCATCTAATAACCTCACTCGTCAACCAACGCCTTTTGCAGGCCCCCAACATCTGAAAACCAAAATCTCCTACAGAAATATTCAATGACTGTGAATAAAAAATACATAAAATATATTCCAAGGATTACATCATATCGATATATCTACAACAATAATAAATCATCCACTGGCTGGTGCTGCCCCATCACCATTCTATATCCTCGACACACATCAAATAGAGTAGCCTGACCTCCAACCGATGTAGTTAAAACAAGGGGAATTGTAATTATTTCCACATCCAGTACCAAGTAATGAATTAAAATATTACCAAAAAATGAGTTTTAGGCTCCTGAATCAAATAATACATAAACAATAGTAGATGATAAACTGATCGTACCTCTGACAACCTTTGGCCTTACTGGTGTCGCCACCTACAACCTGTGCATCTGACGATGCCCATCACTCCTACCTCTCTAATAATTACCTACATGAACATTATATGAAATAGGAACATATATAAGGGGAATATAATGAGGATTCCCAATATTAATACTATATTATATTGGTTTTTAAATAAGCACTGGTAGTCCTTACTGCTATAACTACCTTGGAGGAAATAGTTTCTACTTCCAAAAGGGCATAAATTCCTATCTAAAAATAGAATATATGAGTGGTTATACACTAATAATGGTGTCTTACAAGTCCCCCACAAAAATATCACAAAAAATAGGAAGCCATAAGTAGGTGCTTAGAATCCACCTTCCCTAAAAGGATGGGAAAAAACTTGCCACGACTGGCACCCCACGGACCAAAAACCCAAACGCTTGAACACATGTGGCCCACCACTTAAAAATTTTATCCTTGAGATTCCACACTGTCCACACTATTGATAATAAAATAACAATTAACAAATCTATTCAATAACCTCTACCTTCTTCTTCACTTCTAGGTACGTAGAAAGTATAAACAGGGTGACTACATTACTGATCATCGGGCACAATACCACTTCTAGAAGCCACGCTATGGACTCCTCATCTAGAAAAACATTAAAGGAAAATACTAGGAGGTTCTTTAACCTAATAAAAATATCCTAAACACTTAGTATTCCCTACTAAATATAGAGAAACTACTTCCACTTCACTACATTTATCATCGATGTTAGGAATTCCAAAGTGAAATCCTTCTGAAAGTATGGCCACAACACATCATAATTTTTTCAGTCACCAAGATACAATGTCCACCACTAAAATTAAGATCCCCGAAACTAACTAACTACCAATGTAACCCAAAACTTAGTTCAATCTCAAATAATATCAAAATCAAAATCAATCTCATCCAACCGGTGCTTTATCTCTAGATCCAAGATGCCCCCTCATACGTCCCCAGACTCTTCCACTGAGATGAACAAAAGGCCCTCTTCCATGCCTCATCCTCCTATGTTGGGATGATCCTCTAATGATCAATCATATTATCCTACTAAAACTAAATTTCTTGAGATACTTATGGATGAAGACTAGGATCCATTCTTGAAAATCAAGGAGGAACCCTAAGTATGGTAGTGTGGAAATTTATCATA
Organism: Viscum album; assembly: GCA_963277665.1. Classification (NCBI taxonomy): domain Eukaryota; kingdom Viridiplantae; phylum Streptophyta; class Magnoliopsida; order Santalales; family Viscaceae; genus Viscum; species Viscum album. Next base: position 1,364,001,944 of record OY728151.1, on the reverse strand, counting down.
GGATCATCTAATTAGTTTATTTATTCAATTAACTCCTAAAAATCATCCAAATTAGACACAAACATAATAAATCATGATGCATGTACCACTCCAATGAATTTACCATATAAATTGGTCCAACTCAATTGGCCATTAAATAAGATTAGAGTCCATAAGTCAGATCACGAGTGGCCATAAAATAACATATCCTAGCCACCCCTAGCCTATGTCATGTATCAAGATCGAATAAGAACATTTACAAAACAACCCATTATATCCCCATAGTGCCAAACTCCAAACTCCATCCTATATCTCAACCAAAACCTTTGATACCACTCTATCATGACCCCCTACTTCCAAAGATACCCCTCCAGAGATGGCAATGAAGGAAGATAGGTAATGAACCACGAGTCCAGGCTCTAGTAGCCCTTTTATTGGTGACAAGAACCGAGGGTATAAAAATCACACAAATGGAAGGAATTACCATCTATAACAAATAGGATCCACATATAGGATTAAAAATCATCAAGAAAATAGAAAATATAATATAAAAGTAAACCCAAAACTATCCCACAATGAATAAACAATGTTAAGAGATATAATAAAAATATCCAAGTAAATACCAAAAGACAAGTCCCATTGAAAGAACTCAACAAAAACTCCAATCCAAGATAGAAATTTCCTGCTCGGTCCCCAAATTCCTCCTAGAAATTTGAAAAATAGTGCATATACATAGCAAGAAAATACAAGTATACTCAGTAGTATCATAATGAAGGTATCAAGTGTATTTGTGAAAAGATAATACTAATAAGCTAGTGACTAAACAATAGAAATAATAAAAACCGAAAAGGTTAACTAACCAGTCCTAGCATCACCATGGCTCATTCACCAAATCACACATCCAATATAGTAACATAGTAATCAAGAATAAAACAAATAAAGGTTCCCTGCAGTAGTTTCCCCACTAATTAGTCACTATCACAACCCAAAACCAAATTTCTTATGCTCCAATACCTTCCATACATATCACATCTCACAAAAAATATCTGATGTGGGTCAAGATGCATCACTACTGACCCTACCCTTACAAGGTCTAGTACCCAGTACTAGCATAAGGAATCACCACATCACAACACATCTTGAATTTATACACATGGTATATCACATCATATATCATAACATAATCAGGTCAGTAGGGTATCATGAACATAAAATATATCAACCTCATTCCTTCCTAACGTGCATGATCCCGACCATATATAACATCACATCACAACCTCTTCACTTCACATATCTCCGGAAAAAACCTTTTCCATCACTATTGGGTAATATTCAACACCTAACCATATCATCACTACTAAAGGAAGAGTGGGGAAAGGGGGTATCTAGTCATCCTTATCATCAACATCTTGGATGTTGGGGAAAAACATGGAACCCAGAACCTCTGATAATTTTCAAGGTTATCTAACTCGAGTGGGGAATGTATAAAAAAATAAAATAAAATAAATATGATATAGACATCACAAAATACCCAACCTATGGGTTCACATAAACTGCACTAGCATACACTACTACACCAACACTACAACACACATCAACCATCACAATCTCTAGTACCACTATATTAAACAAACAAAAAAACCACCATAAAAGCCACACATTTCCACCTTCCATTACTATGTTTCACCATTTTATAGATTCAAAAAGTTTACATAAACTCCCATTTACTAAGCCATTAAATTTCAAATTTATACAACCCATTTCATTTATCATTTAGATTAATTTATCTATTTAACCCACATCAATTCCCATCCCATTCTCATTCATTTTCCAACCCATAACATTTTATTCCAGTACTATAAATTATTCCATGGGTACTTGAGAAACTAACAAAACCACACCACATAATAACTCTCCCATCACACATGAAACACCACCATAACACCACATACACCAGGAAATCTCACAACAATAACCATACATATCAACCAAGAAACATCACTACCACCACAGTAGAAAACCACCGTTGAACTAAACCACCACAAATAGCCACCACAAAACTACCCACATCTCATCCCATGCCAACCAATGAAATCACACATAAAAACCACTACACCACCACATCACAACTCACAAACCCACTTTTTCACAAACTGACTAGTTGCTACCACCATCACACAATAACCCAAAACATACAAGGTAGCACATCAAACAAAACCACACAAAGAATAACATCCTGAATTTGACAAATTAAATTCTATGGATTTCATTATTTCACTTCTTTATTTAGAATGCGTTTTATCAGAAAAACCATATTTCCATGGGAAACCATCAATATTTACATTATTATAATTTTCATTTAGGGTGAAATAAAATAACCAAAGAACAAGGGTCACACATATATCAGTTACAAAATACGATGGATCCCAAAAACCATGATTTTCAGTATAGGAAACAAGAACAAAAATCTCATCAACAATATTAATAAAGTAGTAAAAACATGTGATTACTCCCCATAACAATAAATTTTATGTTTTCCAATTATTTATATTTATTAATATGACCATTAAATTCCTCCCAAAAGATGGAAATAGCATGAAATCCACACAAATTGCACATAAGGTAGAGAATGAGGATCCCTTAACTCAATGAATATTTCCAATTCTCGGAACACCATAGATGAATAAGAAACAACCCGAAAACCAAAACTTCTCTAGGAAACACTCGATGAACCTGAACTATATCAAAGGATCATAGAAAACATATCCTGATCACACACTGAACCAATGAAACACCGCTATAGTGAATCCCTAGAATAATAACGTAGTTAAATAAGGGAAATGTGGGAAGAAATCACCACTATTTGACAATGATCAACCAATAGAACCCAAAGATTAATTCTAGAGGAAAAGGGGCTAGAAAATCATCTGAATCCATCTAGGGTTTTCCAAAAAAAAAAGAATAAATGATTTCTGAATAATAATATTAGACCGAACACTTATGTTATAAATAGTCTATACCTCACCCTATTTACAGAATTAATTACATATTCATGAAATAAATTCCATAGGGTCCATGAAATACAAGTTTTGAACCACATATAATGTTTTAATTTCCCATATATTTTACTTATACTGAAATTCATGGTGCTTTGACCTGAATTAAATTCAGATCATGAATTATCCATTCCTTTCATGAATCGGTTTCATGCACTACTCCACTGCTGAATAAAATTTATGAAATGTTATCCACACAAGCCAATAATAAAAAATCTTGTCATGAGCTCCCTTTCAAAACATGAATTTCCTGAAATAGTTATACTATATCTCCAACCTCCACTGGAACCACCTTAAACCTTCCCCAACCACCTATAACTCTATAAACCAACAAAGTAATGGTATGAGAGGGCAGAGAACATTACAGGACACATATGACATTTGGATATCAGATATATGTGGATCATAAGACATGGAGACTTATTATCCTGATGTTTTCACCGAGTAATATCCAAGAAGGGAGTTTATGAAGAAAAATATAGAAATAATAATTCCACTTGTTATATGTGTCCTTGAATATTCCTATTTAAAGACATGTGTGTTGTTAATTATACTTGAGATTATTATTAATTTATATTATGAATAATATAATTTTATGTCTGGAAAAAAACCATTATGAAATATTCTAATGGAGTAGTTAAATACATTTGGTGCATTATAAGTTATGTGTAAATAAATGAATAATTCAAGAAAGAATTTGTCCCTTCTGAGTTTAGAAAATGCGATATCTCAAGCCCTATGATTGGAATGGAACTATATGATTAAATACATGTCCATCATAGCTCATCAATGAGATAATTTATGAGAGTTAATGAATGATAAATAAATCATATAGGTTGATGAAACAAGCATGAAACCCACTTTATAAGATATTGAGACAAAGAGATTAAATTACACAATTGAATTTATAGGAAGGTTATTATTGTAGTGACAGTAAAATCTTTCTCTATAGGTTTATTAACATGTTGTTAGATGTTGATCTTGTGATTTTGGTATATTTTCCTAATTCCACTAAGAAAGAGATATAGAGGGAGACATGTTAATTATATTTATAATTTTAGTTAAATTCTATTTGAATTTAATAATAAAAATAATATTATTAATAGATTGTGGAATAAAAACTATTCAAGTTAAGTTTATCACCTAAATTAAATCCATAGATTTTAAAGTTTAGAATATGTGAGTTTAACATTAAAGTAAATATTAATTAACAAGTTTAGTGAATATAATATTTATTTATCTCTTGTTTATTGTTCATAAGGTAATAAATAAAAAAAATATTTATTCACCAATTTAGTGAATAGTTTAATATAAATATTTACTTATTTATGTGAATATTAAAATAAATATTTATTCATGAGTTTAGTGAATATAATATCAATTTATTTATTGAATTAATAATATATTTATTTTCTTAAGTATTTTATTATTCATTATTCAATAAATTCTAAGGAGGATTGACAAGTCGAGTTAAGGGCTTGATGAAAATGATTTATTAATCTTAAACTTTAGTGAATTTAATGAGAATATAAAATTTATAATATTATTATTATTTTACATGGGGTTTACATAGTATAAACAATTAGATAAAGGGACCTTGTGAAATTATTAATTATTTATAAAAAAATATAAATTAAAAATTATATAACTTTAGAGACAATGAGTGGTTTTGACCAATAAAACCTATTTAATATTCTCCAAATCCCCAAAGAGAAAATTATTCATCTTTACCTCTCAAGAATATGATAAAACAAAAGTTATTTCTTGTTGTGATCAATGGTGAATGATGTAAGGTATTTATTTCCTCCATGATTGTACCCAAAATACCTTGATAGTTTTTCATATTATTTTGGAAAACATATGGATATAACAAGAGGAATTTTATTTTGGATTCCTCACCATAATGATAAGACCACAATATTTACAACCAAATTGATCAACAAGAAGAATTTTCAAGCTGGGGTAATTCTTGTTTTAAATTAATTATAAATTAAATGGGAAAGATCCACTCTTAGAATAACCCAAGGCTTTCTTCATCAAGTTATTAAGATATTATCTATTGAAGTTAATGTTGAAATTATTAGGTATCACCCCAACCACTTCCATTTTGACCTAGAACCATCAAATGAAATCAAAGCAGTCACATTATAATTTTTTATTTACTTTTTGTTTGATCAATTTTCTCATTTTTTGTCTTCATTTCTAGTATTTCATTATTTAATACAAAATTCAGGATAATAAATTTGATTAAATTCATATGAGAACCAATATGGTAGGAATATATGAACACTCAAAGATCCAATTTTGAGTTGTTGAAGATGATGGCTAATTGACATAGATACACGATGTGCCACAAAAAATTACATTCCATATACCATCGGTCAACTAGACACGGTAAGGTCATGAAAATCATGACATGTACCATGGGGGTTGGTATGATATGCCATTACCAAATGCATATTGATCCCCAACTGATATGTGGCTTGGTAGGGAGTACAAAATGTGTAGCTAGTGTACATACCGTGTAACTCCACACGCTATTGACTCCACATAAATTCTAAAAAGCTACATGATTATAGTATGTGGTGTCATTACACAATGTGTATTGACTACTAATTGATTGTTGCTACCAAAAATGAGTTACATGGTGTGTAAAAGTCTTTAAAAACCATGTAACACATAAAAACCTATGCGAGATACATATATATATTCATATAGTTTTGTGAGGGGGCCAAAAATAGATTACATGATGTGTAACTAGCTGTGCACACCACATAACTCATCCTAACTCATGTAAGGTAGATGTAGATAAAAATGTGTCATGTGTGTCAACATATGGATAATTAAATAAAGGAAAAACTATATATCATATATTTAGTTGTACACACTAGGTATATGCCAAGTGATTTTTGGTGGGTCATACTAAATTAAATTATTTAATTATTATCCATGTAATTCTATAAATTTCATGAAGTGTATGTTTTTTTACATGATGCCTACTTCACAATCATCACTAGTGGTACACGCTATGTATATTCATAGCTTGTCTTATGGTCATATACTCTATGAAAACTATGTGGATAGTCCCATAGAACAACACTCCATGTATATTGTGGAATTTTATATGGAAATAAATTTCATGTATATACACAGTACATGATTCTGACCATACAAAACACAATTTACACAACATGTTGGGTGATGGAACAAATCGTGTAACTTTTAAATTCTTAAAATGGGTTTAATCATAAGTATAAGGGAGTAGACTATACCACCTATAGTATATTCCATGTATATATTAAATTCTACAAATGGATTTAAACTAACAAATAAGGTACATTCCATGTTACCCTGTCAGTTTACGATGTGTACATAATTAATTTTAAATAAAAATGAAATTTATTAAATTTGTTTGAAATTATAAAGGATTGGAATATTGTGTATCTCATTGACTATTTGGAATCATAATTAAGATAATTAATTAATTAATCAATCATAATTTATTTATTAATTTGAGTAAAATTTATCTTAATAATAAGAATGAGTTGAATGAATGATAGCAAGTTTAAATGTGTAGTCATTGTATGTTGTGATTAATCATCTTCTTGACTGACTTATGTATGTGTTGAGTTTTATTTAATTTAATTATTATTTAATGAGTTTTATGTGATAATTTATTATAAAATTAAATATTATGATCTGTGTATCATCCATTTTTTATTATATATAAACCTGTGTATCTAAGGATTATTTTATATAACTATAAACCCATTGTACCCGTCACCTTCAGGTGAGAGAGGATATAAAAAGGAAGGAGCTACTAATAGGAGGAGATATTTCAGGACCTGAACTAAGGTGAAACCAACCAAGTATATACAAAAATTAATAGAGAAAGGATATAACCCAAGATAGGTATTGTCTTAGGGAGTTATTTCCTCTGAGGTTAAGGTTGGTTTATCTTTTTCTCAATAAACCACGTAGTAGTTAAAATCTCATGATCATATCACTTGTTCATTTAATTTTTTAGTCTGTGATTTTTTATTTATTTATCTGATTCATGTTTTAATTTATGTTTAAATGCAATCACATAAATTGAGTAAATTAACAAGCATGATAAGATGAGTTAAAATAAAGATATTATGCATACATTATCTTATCATACATGGTTAATTAATTATGTTAAATCCACATAACATTAATAAGATAGTATATAATAAAATAAATAATATTTATGCCTAACTTAAACAAAAAAGTTTATGAAAATATTGAGTTAGATATCCCCATCCATTTCACGAGTTAAAATAAAACCCTAGATTAAAGTATTGGTCTAGCCTCTATTTGGATAAATTCATTTATTGAGAAGCTATATTGAATGTTTTTGGTTGACTTAACCAAGTTAGAATCAAGAGTAGTTTCCCCCAAAAGTATTAGTGTAACAAGTATGGAAGTGTTAATGAAATACGAGTTTGGAATTTAAAGATTGGAAAGTCCACTAAATATATCAAAGAACTTTTATTTAATTTAGTTGGATGGTATAGCCTACCTAAATACCTTCATATAATTTGATACATCCTCATTTTGAGTCATTTTAAGAGTAATATGGATCCTTTTTAACTATAATATCTGTGTGATGAGATAGTACAAATCTAATTTTTAGGGCTATTTTGATTTGATAAAATATTGGGAGACTAATATAATTATTTTATTAAATTATATATAGTAATCAATATAAATTACTAAAACATTATTTAATTTGTTATAACAAATGGAAATCCATTTGGCCATGACACTATCTTCACGATTTATCTTAGAGAAAGGAAATATCCTAATTAGTGCTAAATTCTAGGAGTGGTATATGAACTTACACATATTAATATTCAAAGAGTGGAAGTTTTATGTGATGGGGTCCCCAGTTCATAATTATCCCACGGAGGAGGTAAGTAAGGAGGTTTCCATTGTATTATAGAAACATGTGGATGATACATTGTATTTATAATGTCTCATGTTATCATCTATTCCTATTGATATGCATAATATTTTTGTATACATGGATATACACACCATGGTGTCCCATATCCATGATATTTATCATGATAATGAAGGATAAGAGAGGTATGAGATCTCCAAGGCACTCTTTATGTGAAAGTAAAGATAAGGTGTGCCATATGCACCTCATATAGTTAAAATTATTGGCTAAAATGATCATTTAAAAATTATGGGGTTCATGATATATAAGTAATTGTGTACCAACCTCATACTCACCCCACTACCTCATGTATTATCATGTTTTACTATAAATTTTAATTTGAAAAATATAGATAAGATTCTCCAAGATCTCCTAAATTTAATTTTCCATTTAGATAAACATATGTAGCATGAAATTCCATCATTCATTATGGTGAATAAGAAAAAAGGAAAGGTGAAAAGTCAAAATACTTGCATCAAGTTAAAATCACCCTTCTACCAACCTTCTAAGAAGATAAATTTACAAAGATATGTTAAGGAACAAGATTTAGTATGTCTTACATATGTAAAGTAAGGGCATTAGATGAAGAATTGTGAACTAGTAAAGAAGCATGGGAAAGATTAAGGTATGCCTGTTATCAATTGAAATATATTAATTTATAAAAATTGGGTATTAGATACAGTTTGTGGTTCTCATATTTTTACAAAAATATGGAAACAAAGTAAATTTTTGATGTTTACTAGAGGTGAGATTGAGTTTTGAGCTTCCAATGGGGATAGACTATCTATGCTAGATATTACAGACTACTATCTCACATTATTTATTATACTGACTCTAGTTTTATGGAATATTTATTATGTTCCTAGTGTAACCCTAAAAATAGTATCTATGCCTAGTTTAGACATGAGTGTCATTATTTTCAAGTTCAAAAATAAGGTTTTCTACTTTTATAAAGATAACATATGTTATGCGATGAAAAATCTAAATAATAGTCTCTATTTACTAGAATATGACACAAATTAATGGAAATAGATAATGAATCAAGTCTACATGACTCATATAATACCCAATTTTGGAATCACCAGATTGTTCATGTAAATTAAAGGTGTTTGAAAAAAACAAATTAAGAAGGATTTTTAGATTATTTTAAACTAAAACCTTGGATATATGTCATGATTGTTTTCAAGAAAAAATGACCAAATATCCCTTTATTTGAAAAGGTAAAAGTGATGAATATCATCTAGAATTAGTTCATATAAATGTGTGTGAAACTTTTACAGTAGAATCCATAGGTGGATACTCTTATCTCAAAACTTTTACCAATGATTTTAGTAGATATGGATGTGTATAATTAATGAGTTATAAGTATAATCCCATTGAAAAGTTTAACGAATAAAATAATGAATTAGTGGTGGATAATATTATCTCATAACTTTACTAATAAATTTATTAGATTTGGATGTGTATACTTAATGAGGTATAAGTCTGATTCATTTGAGAAGTTTAAGGAATATAGGAATGAAGTATAGAGTCAGATTTTTAAGAATATAAAGAAACTCCTATCAGATGAAGGCATATATTTTCTTAACCCAAATTTCATTGATTATCTAATAGATTTTAGGAAACTATCTTAACTCACTCCCGCTTACAAGACACAATGTAATGGTGTCAGTTTACGTAAGAATGAAACCTTGTTAGACATGGTGAGATTGATAATGAGTCACGTGACTCTTCCATTATCCATTTAGGGATGAAAATTTCACATTGAAACATACATAAAATACCAAGTTACATTTAAGGTTTAAAGAATAATATCCTATTAGTTTATTTATGGGAATAAATCCATTTATTCACATTTAAATGTGTGGGGATGAGAAGTATTTTTAAATCTATTTCTCGTAATCAGCTTTTATCTTTAGGAACTAAGTGTATATTTTTAGGGAATCCAAAAGAAACAAGGGGATATTACCTATAAAAACCCATATAAAAAAGTTAATAGTGGGAATAAATTCCATGTCCATTGAGAGGGAGCACATATCTAAATGAGATAGTGGGGACATGATAGACTTTAATGATGGTGAGGCTCAGGATACAAAATAGTTAGAACGTGAACAAATTCGAAAGGTCATAGTGGAAAATGTTGTTACATAGACAAAAGTACTATGTAGGATCACCAAAGTGGTTAGATAACTAGAGAGATAAGTGTTTCTATACATAGTGGATTTTGAAACATTATTAGTTGATAATAATGAACCATTATCCTACAAGGATGCAATAAAAAATTTATAAGTTGAAAAGTAGGAAGAAGCCCTAGATTTCAAAATGGATTCCTTATACTAGGACCAAGTATTGGTCTTGGTAGACCCTCTAGTTGATAAAAATCCTTTTGGGTGAAAATGAGCATTTGAGAATATGTTATTCATGGATGGTGAAGTCAGTTCCTAGAAAGAACAGCTAGTTCTTAAAGGGTTTAAGAAACACCTTTGAAAAAAATATGAAAACAACTTTTCACCATTCGCTAAGTTGAAATCCATTAGAATTATATTTTTTATATAATCTTACCATGATTATGATATTTAGAAAATGGATTTCAAAATAGATTTCCTTAATAGAGAACTTATGAAATATTTCTATATGATACAACTATAATGGTTCATGAAGTGAAGGATGGAAATAATACAGAAAGTTTCATAGATCCATTTACGGGTTAATTTAAGCATCCGTATCATGGAATATTCATTTTGATGAATCCATAAGAGAATTAGGTTTCATAAAGAATTATTGTGTGCCATTTATCTATAATAGGATTACTGGGTGTGAATTAGTTTTCATAGTAGTATATATTGATGATATATTATTAATTGAAAACATGATACAAGTATTATAGTTAGTTAATACGTGATTAAAAAAATTATTCTACATGAAATACATAGGTGAAATAATATATATTATTGGGATGAAGATTTATCATGATAGATCTAATAGGTTTCTTGGTATGAGTCAAGGTATATACATTGATAAAGTATTGAAGAGATTCAATATAGAATAATATAAAAGGGGATCGTTTATAATGTCACATGGTATATATATCCCCAAGAAAATTTATACCTTGGAATAACAGGAGATAGATATAATGAGTAGAATACCTTATGAATATATGATAATATATTTCATTTATTCCATGGTTTATTCTAGAATTAATGTTTCATACGCCTTGACCATGGTATAAAGATATCAAGAATATCCTAGAGAACCACGTTGGATGGATTTAAAGACTATTATGAAGTACACTAGGCATAAAATGGATATGTTAATAGTTTATATAGTATATTTTGAACTACTTGTGAGGGGATTCATAGACACAAGTTTCCAGATAGATTAGAATAATTTTAAATTATCGTCAATAAATGTGTTTAGCCTTAATATTAGAGATATGATCTAAAAGAGTTTTATGAATCTAGTGTTCACCAAAACTATAGTATATTTAAAATAGATTGTGGCATTTTATCAGGCTCAAGAATTAGAGTGGATATAAAAATTCATCAAGGATTTTGATGTGGTTCCATGTAGTAAATATGTTGTCACTCTATATTATTATAATGCTACAGTAGTGGTTTTAGCTAAGTTTCCTAGATCACATCAACAGAAAATGAATATATATTGAAATTATCATATCTTGAAATTTTTTTCTTAAATGGGTTCGATTTTATTAAGAAAAGTATCCAAAAAATTGGATGTGTTAGATTCATTTACTAATGATTTATATCTTAAGAATCATTAATATCAAGTGAGAGCTTATGAAATAAAAGTAGTTAGCACTTTTATTTAGTGCAAGTGGGAGTTTTTTATAGTTAGTTCCATAGAACAAATTAAATTTTTTACTTTATATTACTAGAATATTAATAAATATATTATCACATGATGAATATTGTTCTATGAAAAATTTATGTGAAATGTCCTTAGAGTATTTTTCACATTGGAAGGTTATAACTTTCACCCATTATAAATGAAAACCATTAAATTCTGTGAGAATATTTTTAAACAAATTTTCTATAGTCTAGAATTTTTTTTCCAAATGAGACACAAATTATGTTTGACTATAATGTGTTGGAGGCTCATTAGACATTGATAATTCTTGTCACAATGTACGCACTTGGTAATCACTAAGAAGGGTGATTATGAGGATATAACTCCAAAAGTAATTCCACATGTTATATGATTAATTTTATATTCATATATATAAACATGTGTATTGGTCATTATAATTGAGATTGTTATTAATGTATATCATGAATCTCTTAATTTGATGTATTGATGAAAACTGTAATGATATGTGCTCGTGGAGAGGTGTAATACCTCAGGTGAACCATAAGTGATATGAAATTAAATAAATAAGTAAAGAAAGTATTATTCTCTTCTGATTTAGTGGAATAATATATATAAGGCCTTTTGAGTATTTTTTTAAAATTTGGTGCCAAAGACACTTTTATTATTAAAAAATGAAAATTCCCCATTTTCTTCTAGGTAGGGTGAGACCCATTACATGGATCATAGGACTGATTCAAAAAATACTTAATGAAATAGACCAAAGGCCTGTACATGGTTCTAAGGACCTATGGTCTATATGCCCACAAGATATCCCTAAAAACCCAATCCATAAGCCTAGGAATCAGCTAAAGGTCCTTTCCCACCTATCCCACATGCGTTATCTTTCTCCGCAAGTGTCTACCCCACCTGACCCCATGTTATTAGGAATGTTGTTTTCATTGTAAAATTAACCAGTTTATCTATGGATTCCTTAATGTGTTTCTAGATTTTATTCTTGTAAATTATGTAATTTCAACTAATTCCACTAAGAAAGAGTCTTAGATGGACACACACTATGTGCATCAAGAATATTAATTAAATTTTATTTTAATTTAATAATAAAAAGAAATACCATTCTCGGCTTGTGAAATAATAATTATTGATGTAAATTTGATCGCATGAATTAAATCATTAGATATTAAAGTTTAGAATATATGATTTAGATATTAAAATAAATATTTATTCATGATTTTAGTGAATATAATATTTATGTATATCTTAATTATTATTCAAATGGTAATAAATGAATATTTATTTATTAACCAATTCAGTGAATATTTCAATATAAATATTTATTTAGTTAGGTGAATAATATAATAAATATTTATTCACAATTTTAGTAAATATAATGTTCATTTATTATTTAATGAATAACATATTTATTTGGTTAAATATTTTATTATTACAACTTCGATAAATTCATGAGAGGACTGAAGAAATGAGTTAGTTCCTAATGGAAATGAGTTATTAATCTCTGAGTTTTGTGCATTTCATAAGAATATAATAATAATAATAATAATAATATTATTATTATTATTATTTAACATGGGGTTTATTTAGAATAAAAAATTCAATAAAGGTTCCTTTTGTGATTGTTAATTGTTTGACCCAAAATAAAAATTCCTCATTATATTATTTTAGATATAGTGAGTGGTTGTGAATAATGGATCCTCTCTATTATTCTCTCAAGATTTAGTGAGAAAATTATTACTCCATCCTTCTTAGGAACAAGATATATCAATAGGGATTTCATATTACAATCAATGACTAATGACACAAGATACTTGGTTTCTCTATTCTAGCACCTAGAATACCATGATTGACATTTATATATTTATAGATCATGTGTGGATAATACTAGAGGAATCCCAGTTTGAATTCTTCAACATAATTATGATACCACAAGAGTGAAAATAGAATTGATAAATAAGAATAATTTTCAATTTTTGGTAATTATTGTTTTAAATTAATTAAAAATTAAATTTGAAATATAGACTCTTAGTATATTTTGGGGATAACTTCATCATGTTCTTCTAAACTATCCATTGAAATTGATGAAAAAATTCTCATGAAATTCCCTAATCGATTCCATTATTCCCTAGAACCTTAAAGCCTCTAAGGTTAGATAAAATCCTATAGACCTGTTATCTACATTTTAGTAATGTTACTGTGATGAAAAGGCTATTTCTTAACATTCTTCCAATTAGACCAAGTCCTATCTGGATCATAATTTTGAGATTTTTTTATATCCAAGGATGATTGTCTTCTTGGTCTTATTATGATACCAATTGAGAATCCCATAAATGATCTCCCCCCCTAGGGAAGAATAATTTATATCCCATCGCACTTGAGGGGGTGGGGGACTTTGAAGAAAATATTAGGAGGAGTCACTACCAGATCCTGGGCTAAAGGTTGAGTTGGAAGACCCACTACTTCCTATAGGGAGCATCATACCATGGTCTCTAAGGCCTAATATTTCACCTCTATATTATTTTCATTATCATGTTTAATTTCCAAGGGATTGTTTCTTTGACTAAGTGAAACTTACATACCTATGAGATAATGAACCCTCAATGTATCTCTTTTTATAGTTCTTTAACCCAAAAAAGGGCTTCATAGATCAATAAGTTTTCATCTAAGATTTATATGATATACCACATGCATGAATATCCCAAAAATAATCATGTATGGGTCCTATAGAAATGAAAACTCTAAATGTATTTCATAAATTATTCAACACAACACATATATGTTAATGTAGGTTGAAATGATAAAACTTGTTATATAAAATTTTATATATGAAAGTGTGATATTCATTAGAGAGAGAAACTATTATGTGATTTTGAATATTTTTATCTAGAGAAAATTCCTTAGTACATTGTAGGTGATACCAAAAATATCCTAGATAACTTCTAAAATAAATGTGGGTTTTCCTTCTCCTAGATATCCATGGAATATTTTAAATGGTTCTAATCAATGAAGTGGTTACTAGATCTCAAATAATCAGATGAACCCTTCACCAAGTAACACAAAAAATTATGCTCTCAATCTGGAGTATTTCAGGACACCTTGATGTATTTGTCTTTGGTTAATATTGCCTTTATATTTAATTTTTTTTTAATTAGATTTATTATGTAACCCATTTATTTATCACAATGTTTTCACATACTTAAAATTTATGTGTGGATTATTTATATGTGTCATAAATATACATGACATAATGGGATGTGACATGTGGACCCAAAATTATATAGCCCCCAATCAATTGTTCAATGCTTAAATATCATAAGATACTACGTATGGTGCAATTTTTGTGGGCCTAGAGAATTATGTTATATTTTCTTGTAAGTAAAAGTCAACTTATATTTATGATAACATGCCTTTTGTCTGTGTCATATTACTATGTCATGAGGAAAGGGCTACCAAAGAGTATAGTGGTAAGAGTTCTAATTGGGAGGCATTTCCACCCATGGAATTCTATTATCGGTATATTCCATGTTTCCAAGATCATTGTTTTGTACTTTATTCCATGATATATGATTATTCTATCTTGATTCATTTCCACTTCTTATGATTTCATGATAATATTCTAGTAATCATTCCAACTCTCACATGAAAATTTCTCTTATTTGTTTATAATATATTGGCAAATCCTCTATGTCTCATTGATTATAAATTAACCCTTAATAACCATTTAATCTTAATCATTATTATATTTCCCCATTTCCCTAATAATTCCACTATATGGATATATATAAGAGGGTTTCATGTGTAGAGATATTTTTTGGAAGAAATAAGAATTTTATTTTTAGTTAAGATGAATTTCTAACCAGTTATCAAAGACACTAAACTTTTGATCTTAGGAGTTGGTTTTAATTTTTATTATATAAAAAAGTATGTATGTTCTCTCACTAGAATTAGAAGTTAAAGTCTGGGGGAATCTAAGAGATCCACTCACACCACTAACCTCAATAATTTCTTACATTTCATTTTTTACATTTTTATTATTATATATATATGTGTTTGAAAAATCACATGTACTTAAATGATTTCATTTTTTAAAAATTATTACAAAGTACTTATAACACTTATCATTAAATAGTAATAAAAAATTATTAGTTATTGTTTGGTTTTGAATAAATATTTACACTTGAATTTATCAAAAAAACTAATTAAATAAATGAAAAAATAACAATTTTGCAATAAGAAATGTCAAAAAACTTGAAAACTATTCTAAACAAAATTAAATGAGATATTCTATATAAGTGTAATAATGTAGATAGGCACACCACATTTTATTTTATTTTTTACTACCAATTCAATGCCTCAAGATTTTAAAAGAGGAACATTATCATTGATTGCATATATGAGACACAACATCAATCTTATAAGAGAATGTCACACCCCAAGACTTTACGGTATATTATTTTTAAATAAATTAAATCTCATTGATATATTGTGATTCACAAAACACCTAGTTTGAATAAAACACGATACTCTGTTAAAATATTAATATTTAAACATGACCACTATAACATAGTAATTAAGTTGTAGGGTATAGATATGACTAACTAAATTATAAAAATTATATTTTTATACGTATATAAAATAAATTCAATGGTAATATATTGATTATAAATAAAATAAGAACCATTTGATATAAAAATAAATGTTTTTTGAAAAATTGTATTTTTCTAAAAAACGTTTAGTCGCACTTTGCACACATAATTTAAAATTAATTTTTAACACACTCATAAGATGTATTTGAAAAAATAAACTTAATTTTTTAAATCTATATTTCAAAATTATCCTTGGGTAAATTTTTGAGAATTTTCTGAAAAGAATATTTTTTTGATTAATTGTGAAAAATAATAATTTTTATTGAAAACCACCTTTTTGTTTAAATTATTTAAAAAGTTTAATTATATTTTAAATTGGTTTTAATGAAAAATTATTTAAATTATATTTCAATTTAACTAATTTTGTGCATTTTAATCAATTTCATATTTAATTCTAATATAAAAATATTTTAAACTTTCGAAAGTTTCTCTTTGGGAAACCCATTTTTTCAACGCCTATGCACATAAGATTTTAAATTATATTCTACAACTTTTGGGAATTGAATTTTAGAAAATAGATTCAAAATTTTGAATAATAATAATTCATAATATCTAATAAGGTTAACTTAATTTTTTACCAAATTTAATTGTGAAAATAGTAAAAATTAATTACCATAGTTAAGTTAAAAATGGGTTTACCGGGAGGTTATAATAAGAATACAAGGGTTAAAAATGACTTAAAACTTGTGAAAAACCGATTTAATGGATATATTTAGACCCTATAACCTCTAAGGTTAGATAATATCCCATTTTATGTCATTTTGTTGTGAAAAAGTGGGAACACGTAATTCTCTTCAAAAACTCCAAGTGTATGCTCCCGCCACTTATAAAAGGCCACCCCTATCCTCTCCTATTGATAATAAAAAACCCCTTTATCTAAAAAAATAACTACTAAAATATATTTTTTAATTACCTCCTATACTCCTATAGTACTTAGTTTTATTATTAATTTCCCTAACAAAGGATTTAGCTATAAACCTAAAGAGACACCCCAAAGAAGAGAAAAAATTATTAAACGTTCATATTTGTTTTATTTATTATTAAACCTCCTTCAAATAATATTAAAATATAATAATATAATAAAATAAATATCTCATATACAGTTAGATTCTATTATGTTAATGTAAAAACACATATCCATCTCCACCTCTATCAAATGGGAAACAAAATTGTCAGTCCTTTGTACGTCAGACTACCTCCTCACGAACCGATGTAATTATCTTTACATCACCACCTTTCAAGGATAGATATAATGGTATCATTAACATATGAATCTTTTATTTATTAAATTATTATAATTATTTAATTATGAAATCACACATACTTTCCCACTTTTCATTCCATGGGGGATACGATAATGTCACTTTTGTGTACAGCTGACTACGGTCTCACGAAGCGATGCAATTTGTTTTTGACTTATGATTTATATGGAAGGTATTAAGGTTAAAATTAATGAATATATGGGATAATTTTGACATAAAAACACTTCTATAAATATAATATAACATATAACTTCTTACCTTCCAATTATTTTGAAAATAATAATGTTTTCCATGCGTGCATGTGGACTACCACCTCCACATAGCGATGCACCATGTTTTTTAGTTTATTTTTACATGGATTGTAGTAAGGATTCCTTTGATTAATGTAAAGTATATATATTAAATAATAATGATTCTATATTTTTTGGTTAATATTTACTTTCCTTTAATTATATACATCAAAAAAATAGAAACAACATTCATGCGTTTGTATGGACCATCATCTCCATAAACAATGTAATGAATTTTATATCTTTAACTTTTATGGGTTAATAAAAATAAATAAATATGATATTTATATCATGATTTAAATTTTGTAGATTATGTAATGATGATCAAGTAAAAGGACATAAATACCAAATTAGAAGATACAGGAAAAACAAAGCTGTTATTACCCATGTCAATTTATTTTAGTTTCCTCTAGTAATTAATGAACTTTTTAAACTAATAGTAGCATTTATCTTTTTTTAGTACATAAAATGATTAAGAAAATATTTTTAATAAAATCCGACTTTATCTTTCTTTTCATTCAAAAATACTTTTTAATTCTAAAACCATGTTTTCTAAAAATGTTTTCAAAAATGTTTTTAACATTCCCCAAATTATTTATTAAAGTAATTTTTACCTATGTTTAAATTTTTACAAATTTTTTTGAAATTAATATTTTTGACATTTTATAAACAAGGCCCATTTTATTTAAAAAAAATGTGAAAGGAATATTTTTTTAAAGTGCATGACATATAAAAAATTTCCACCATCATGACCACTGAATGTTTTAAATATTACTTTATATGTTTCAAAGGTTATTTTCAAAGAAAATTATTTTGAAAATATTTTGTGAACTTTTAGTTTTAAAAATATTTTCAAAGTAAAAGGTTATTTTTCTCAAGAATGTTTTTAATAATTTTTATGTTATTTCTATTCATCAATGAAATCAACCATTTATTGTAATTATGATCCACTAGGGGTTTGTTTTAAGGATACCATACTTATTATCTTTTCAAATGGTTTATGATTAGTTTGACTGGGGATATACTAGCTTGATACCATCCTTATTTATCTGGTTAGTTTACAATTATGTTTATTGATTGGTGTAATTATTAAAATTCAATATTCTAGTTTTTCAATATAAATTTTTATGTTGATTATGTTTCACCCCATTCATATGAGTAATTTATTTTACTTAATAATTGATAGGTAGGGACCTCTATATCACCTCAATGCATCAGTAGGACTCATGAGATAAACTAGATTGGGTTTTTGGATGATCCATACCCATTTAGGTCATATGTCTTGGAACAAGGCCTTGATATTATGGTTATAATGTCTGGAATTTTGAATTCCATCATTATGAGATTAGTTATTGATGTTACATTCAATTAGTTAGAATATTAATGGTTAAGTTTCAATCTCATGTGATTATTTATGTGACATTATATGATCTACATTAATTCCTTCCATATTAAGATCAATTCATTTATTGAATGGAATGTGTTTTATTTATTTACCTTTTCATATTGATTATATTTTATTATGCATGATAGCTTCCACTATATGCATACCCTTAATGAAAGTCTGATCTCACCCCTTTCTTATGTTTTATTTTCCTTTGGATACTAGGAAGTGTTTTGTGATTGATATTCAATGATATTCTAATAGGAAATATATTGTTATCAATGTGAACAATATTTCTATTTTATGTTTTAAATTATAATTATAATTTCAAGTATGTATATAGTTTAGCAATAATACTAAACTATTCAGTCCTTTAGGACGTGATTCATTGTATATTATGCGAATGTAATAAAGTAACCAACAACTCTGGGCTACTAGGGCTGAGGTCTTTATATCCAAATATACATGCACCCAACATAGTTATTGGAATGAAATAATTTGTTTACAATTTGTTAAATAAAAATCCACCCAACCCAGTAATTTAAAAGAATTAAAAAATTTATTCTACCAAAAACTACAAATTAAAAAACAAAATCTTATAACTTACTATAAGTTTTTAATGTTTATTTTAAAAAATAGACATTGTATTGTATGATCCTAAATAAACTAGTTGGGGAAAGTGTGTTTGAGGGATATTAAAAACACCCAAATAATAAAATATAACATACGAATTGTTTTATATTATGTTTTCCTTCAAGGTTTCTATTATTTAACATGGTTTTTATATCATTTTTAACCACTATAAATATAACTTGTATGTGAAAAACAAGAATAACTAGTGAAAAAAAATACATTAAGAAAAGGGTAATATATAACTAGTGAAAAAATAGATAAATTTCCCCATAAATAATCACTATTTTAGAAGTATGAAATGGAATCCCATTCTACCACTACTCTAGTATAATCTGCCACCCTACCTATATGATAACAAAATAAAATAATAAGAAACAAAATTAGAAAAAGTATTTTTTTGTCACATAGTTGAAAAATAAGAAGAAGATAATTTTTTAAGGTAAATTGAGTATCTTTAATGTAATTTATAACAAAAATAATTTTTTAATAATTTTTCTCATAAAATAGTTTTTTTGAATACACATAAAAAAATCACATCCCAAAAATGACAATTTTTAGTGACACATTTTTTACTTGGGCCTAAAAAACACATCAAAAATGAATATTAATATTTGTAAATATAAATATTTCAAAATTATAAAACCATATTTATAATACTTATTTAAGTTATAAGTGATAAAAATGATGAGGTTCTAAGAAGGTGTGACTAAAAATATTCCCTTATAGGATGACCCTAACCATGACCTCAACCAATACAATGAATCAAGTCACTATAATGAAAATAATAAAAAATTATTAGTGCTTATAAATTATTCCCAAGATGCCTCATCCCTCGAATCACAACCATATATTGTAGATTCAACAAGAAATCCATCATAAAAATGGGTGTGTGAGATAGGGATTAGAGAGAAGGGTGGATATTGAAATGGGATACTTGGATCATGTAGGAGAGGAATATAGGAATGGGTTTTTAGCAGTTTATAGCTAAGTCATTGAATAGTGGAATCATATTTTCTATGTATATAGTTAGTGAAAATTGCGGCTATTGATGTCCACCCCCACCCCGATCTCTCTACGATATAGTTCCTTATTTTTTGTGAAAATAATGACATTATAATCCATATATTTCCATGGATTAACATAACCATTATAAAAAATTATATATATCTATGGTTTAAGAAGAATCATAACTATAAACGCCACCCATGAACACATTTTTAAAAATATCGGTGATAACTATATATTCCCATGATTTTTAAATTCATGTTGATAAAATCCTAGACATAACTCAAAATTGCAGTAGTTTAAACTGTATACACGCGTCTAATATATTTGATATATTAAAATGTTATGTTTATTAAGGATATGAGATAAATATAGGGTCAAGAGATACAAATTCGATACAAACCATGTATCTTTCTTATACTCATTTTCATGGATAATAAAAACTTGATAAATTATACACATAGGTTATGAGATCAGACCATACCTTTTATTAGGTTTATCAAAATTATGAATTAGATTCATAATTTATACTAATATTACAAAAAGTTAAAATGATAATGTATGTAATGGTGATTTCATGTTAGGTTTTTTTTTGATGGTTCCCACCAAACCCATAAAGTGGGTTTTTTCTAGATAATAGGAATACTGAATTAAAGGATGGTTAAAATTTTAAAATGAGACCCCAAATGATATTTTTAAATGTATCAATTTTTTTACCAAATACATTGGATATTTTAGTTGTAAATATTTTAATTAAAATATTTAATCCAAATGTTGTGTGTGTGTGTGTGGGGGGGGGTCACACTACTTATAATATTACCCACATATTCAATTACCAAGAATATTATTGAATATATATGTGGTTCATAAAATCACAAAATATAAAAATATCCATTTTTTAATATATTTCCTTCAACACTAAAAATCACTAAAAAATAAATTAGATAACCAATTACCATAACTAGAAAACATGATTTACTATGAACACAATAAAAAAAATCAATGGTAGTATTAATTTTTTAATAATGAAAATTGCTTGAAATTATATTCTCATAAAATAAGACATAGTAAATTGTATACAATAATTCAAAAAAAAACTTTAGAATACCAACATCATTATGGAATAATCTTTACATAGTAAGATAAAACCATGCATACATCAAGATTGTCAAAAATCCAATACAGATAATACATAAAACATTAATATTGAACATGAATGGAATAAAAATATTCATTTTAAGAAAGTAACCTACAAAATGACAGTTTGAAATAAAAACTAGAATAAAAAATGGTGAAAATATGAAATATAAATTAATGAATCAGTCTAGTATTCAAGGATGATAAATCTGTAAAAAAAGAGAAAGAACACTTGAATATGAATGTTCTTTAGTCTAATTAGACCTGAATAAATTATACAAGATCCTCAAAATCTTCATTATGAAAAACAGAATGAAAACTACAATTGATATGAGTGAATTGATGAAAAAGAAATACTTGAAAAACTATTTTAGATGGAGTTATTAGAAAATGAAATAACCATTGGAAATATTAGGCCAAAATAATTGACATGTGGGGCCTCATTTGGGTAATTTAATATATATTTAATTTTGAGACATTTGGGGGGGTGGGTGGGTTAATTGAACACTTTAATAGATATTTTAGAGGTTTAATGGGTAGGTTCATGGTTATGGGAACATGTATGATTACTAGGTAACCTTGAAAATAATTCAAAAAATCCAATAGAAAATTCACAATCATATAAATTGTAATTATGACTATTCATAATGACTATACATAATAGAATATTTTGATAAGGTTCGAATGCATGATTATTTATATGGCCACTGGGACTCTGTAGTTGGGTTATGAAATCACTTAAAATCCATCTCAAGACTTCTATTTTATCAGTATTTTAATTATTTTGATCTCATTTCTTCCATCTCACTTGGTATTCTTGATGAAGGGAAACATTAAAGGTGATTTTTGGTAGATATTTCCCTCTATAAATCTTCCCTCTTGGATCTAAGGGTAGTTAAAGTTAAGGTCCTAGGTATGTGACCTTTAGATATCTTCACTTATTGATTTTATTGGTTTTTTATTCGTGAAAACCTTATTTGGTAGAGTTAGATGAAATAAAATGGTCAAGCTTAATTAAATTAGGTTTTTTTACTAGGTACTTGTGACACCCTAGTGTCATTTGTTTTGTATTTTTTAATTAATTATTGAATTTATTAGAATTGATGGTGTGTGATTTTGAATTTTTTGAAATTTTGAATGAATTATTGGTCACACGGTTAGTACAGAGTTATTAGTAACTGTTTAACCTAACTACGCATAATATGAAATTCATTTCCATTATCTCGTGCATGTGAGACACATAGTTTAGGGAACCATATGACATAACTATGTGTATGACCTTTGGATATCTAGTGACATCCATGTTCAACACACAATTGGGTATACCATTCAACCGAACTCTTTAGTTTTCCTAGAATTTTATTTTTTGGGATTTCCAATTATAACCCTTACTTGAATTTAACCCCTTTGGCCCTGTAAAGACACAGAAATTTCAAGGAAATTTTTTTCTTAATTTTCTTTGGAATTTTACAAGAACGCAGTTTTTGACGGCGCCTAATTCCGAGGCCCGATGTGCCCGAAATCATTTTCCGAAATTTAGCTTGGGTACATTCAGTGAACCAATGAGCGGGTTTTTCTAACTTTTGAACCGGTGCTCGGAATTGAAATCCGAGGGCACCGATGAACTCGCAACGCCGGTAATTGCTTAAGGGGACCTTTATCGCAGTTGCGTTTGCTCAGGAGGAGAAGTTAAAATTTGTGGGTTATATATGAAGTGAATAAAATTGTGGAACAATTTTATTTTTGTATCTAAGTGGCTATAACCTACATGGGGGAGTTGGGGTGGGGCACCTAACTACCCATGTGAGGATAATAGTGAGGTGGGGCCCACACGAGCCCCAAACTTACAACTTCCCATAACTCTCATAACCATTCCCCCCTTCATTAATTTGTAACTCTCAAAGAAACCCCTCTTTAACTCTCCCAACATTTAAGAGGACCTTCTCTCTCCCTCTCTTAACTCTTGCCAACATACACAAATTAATTAATTGAACCTACTCAATTAATTAATTAATTTTTTGAGTTTTGAAATTTAAAATGGCTTGTGTTAATAAAATAACGAGGGTAGCTTATTATTTTATTTTGGGAGGGCTTTCGTTGTGCTAGGGAAGATTGGGAGAGAATTCTTGTGAAGAAGAATAGGACTTCCTTATCGACGAAGAACGAAATCTTCTTCGACGAAGAACGCCGGTTCCGCGAAGAATGATCGACGTGCCATCTTTTCTCTTCTCCGCGACAAGTGAGGAGACGCCGCATCAGACGCACTCCGACGTCGCATATGAATTCTTTCCTCGCGACGCCGTTTTCCGCGGCGCCCGACGTGCGACATCAATTATCAGGTAGGGGAATTTATTTTGGTGTTCTCTTATCTTTTGAGAAAATAACGACGAGCGCGGACCAACCAATTCCAGGTTGATCCGCGGATCGTTCGTTCATGCGGATTGATGTTGAGGATTATTATTTAATTTGTTCATGATTATTACCTTGATGTTCTTCGTGAAATATGACCATTTTCTATCAATTAATGAGAGGGGGCCGGACCACACAAACACGACCGACCATCCTCCTTATCCATGTGGGTTTCTTTTGTGGACTGAAACGGGAATGGCGCGGTGCCATGGCACCGCGCAGAAACGTGCGGCAAGGAATGCGCAACGCTGTTGTGCCACGCCGTGAAAACGAACAAGGATGCGATGTCATCGCGCCGCGTCGGAGAAACATCAAGACATCCGTGGACGGAGTCGGGCCACGACGAAGGGGGGCGGCGCCATCGCGTCGTGCCGGAAAACCACGAAGACAACGCGTTTTGTTAATTGACGTGTGGATTGACGAGCGACGACAAACGAAGCCGCACGGGCTTTGTGGGATCTTTGCAGCGAAGGTCGGATCCCAGGGTGACCACTGGTGAAGACCGCAGGCGAATCGGACTACCGGAGCGCGTCCGGTGGTCCGCGGAAGCCCCTGCCGGCGCGCCACGCCGGTGCGGCAGCGCCGACGGTCGGGGGCGGCGACGCCCGGAGCGCCGCCAGAAGAATCCACCGCGGCTGAAGCCGCGATGGCGGAGTGCGGTCCCGCGACCGCGCGAGACCAGAGGGGAGCGGCGGGACACGGCCGGCTGCCGTGTCCGCGGGCACAGGCGGCCCCAACCGCGGGGACGCGGCTCTTCACTCGGGGGCAGCGCCCCCCGCACGGTTCGGTCGTTCGGCCGAACCCCTGGCTGAGCTGGGCCGGCTTGGGCAGATCGGGCCGGGATGCACCCAGCCGGGCCAAACCGCGCCGGTCGGGCCGGACCCGCACCCGGGTCGGGTCGACCCGGTTTGGGCCGACCCAGGGGGTCTCGGGCCGGGTCGGTCCGGGCCCGAAACCCCCGTTTTCGGACCCCCTCACGTTCTTTCACCCATATCTTGAGCTGCAGACCTCCGATCGACGCACCGTCAGCGGCGATGAGATCCCTGGATCGAGAAGGTCGTTTCATTATATCGCACTCAAAGTTTCGGAACACTTTGGGTCCGGCCGGGTTGGTTCGGATATGAAACCAACCGGGACCTCGGAGCGGAAACGCTTATATCTTGAGCTCCGGACGTCCGATTGATGTGCTGTCGACTTTGATGGATTCCTCTAAGTGAGAAGGATCTTTTGAATTACTCCGCTCGAGGTTTGGATGCCATCGGAGTGCGGTAGGGTTGGTTCGCTCACGAAACCAACCGGGTCCCTAGAACGAAAAAAAGCGAATAACTCACTGACCGGGCGTCCGATTGATGTGCCATCTGTCTTGTTGAATTCCTCTTGATTTGATGGAACTTTTGGAATACTTCACCTGAGTTTTGGTTTCTGTTGGATAGTGGCCGGGTTGGATTGTACCCGAAATCCAACCGGGCCCTTGGAACGAAAAAGCTGATATCTTTCAGACCAGACGTCCGTTTGACGAACCGTCAGCGGCGTTGGTGATCATCATTGAGAAATGGTCGCTATGAGTATACCCTATGAGAGTTTGGGGTACAATTGACATACGGCCGGGTTGGTTCGCTCACGAAACCAACCGGGCCCCTGGGACGAAAAGGCTAATAACTCACAGACCGGGCGTCCGATTGACGCGCCGTCGGTTGCATTGAGACCCCTATGACGAGGCGGTCCCTTGAGATACTTCTTCGTGGGACTTTGAGATACTTGGAGTATCGACCTGTAGCTCGTGGAGCGGACCCTCCCAGAGATGAGCGTGCGGAGTACGGAGATCGTGTAGCCGACTGAGACCTGACGACTGCTTGACCGACTCGACTTGGACTGAGTCGACCAGCCCAGTGGATGGAGCACTACTTTGTTTGGGTGCAGAACCATGGCGGACGGAGAACTACCTGTGTGATAGTGCAGACCCACGATACTCGTCCGGAGAGTACCTCAGCAGGCTACTAGGGGGTGTGCACTACTGTGTTTGGGTGACATACCCCGGCGGGAAGAACTACTGTGTTTGGGTGGCTGACCCGTGGTACTCGACAGGAGGAGTACCTCAGCAATCTTAGGTTAGTGAGAAGTACCTCGGAGTCGTGACATGACCACTGTACACTCTAGAGACGGGGCTCTTCAACAGTTACGGTTTCGATAATGAAAATCCTGGTTTGATCTGATTCTATGAACTTTGTGTTTACCTCTTGATTGAGATGTGTTACTTTATAACTTAGGTATATGTATGGGCATATACCTGGGTGGTGGTTTTCCGTTGATTTCATGATCTTGGTGTTTCCCTCATGATTGAGATGGGTTACTTGATAACTTAGGTATATGCATGGGCCTATACCTAAGTAGAGGTTATATGTTGAGATCTTCTTTGTGGTTATCCATGTTGGTTTTAGTGAGACCATGAGGGTCTCGAGGTCCCTACTGAGTATCGTTATACTCACCCCTACAGGAGCTATGCCCGCACCTTGTTGTGTTGGTTGAAGACGACAGAAAGTGCTGACGGAGGCCGAGTGTTCGAGGACTGGATGGTACCCGGAGGTGGACCACACGACGATTCAGTATCCGGAGGTGGACTTCATGACGAGACAACACACGGAGGAGGTTGATGGGTGAGAGTGTTGTGGAGGCTATCTATACCTACCCTTCAGGTAGGATCCATGGTGGACGATCCAGGAGCTGCGCCATCTGTACCTACCCTTCAGGTAGGATCCGAAGAGGACGACCCAGGAGCCGCTTCCGTTCTTCCAGCTGTTGTCTTTTTCTGTTGTACTTTGTTCAGTTATAGTTGTACTTTCATTTGGGTTTGTATTCTGGCCCATTTACCTTTCAGCACTTCTCTTTGTACTTAGTGTTTTACTTCCTCTTGTACTCTGTGGTGTTTTGTTTACTTTTATAAAGGCAATGCCTTCCCAGTTATCGGGATTTACGCCTTTGGTGCTAGTCGCCATCCCCTGGCCTATGGAAGGCGGGCTTGGGGTAGTCACAACATGGGCCCCGAGGACGGGTTGTGACAAATTGGTATCAAAGGAGTCGGTTCTACCGCAGAACTTATAACTCTGATATTTTCTTTCTGTGAAGCAATAGTGTTAAGGGTACCGATTGTGGTCTTCAGTTCAGGGAGTCCAGTGTTGGTGCGGGTAGCCGACGTATCCATACACCAGGACCCTGACAACTGAATTCCGACTTTGTGCACAAAAACACTGATTGCATGTGTGTTTCCAGAAGTTTTATTTAAATATCAGCTCAAACCAGGTCAGCTCACCAGGTATAATCGTTTGACCGTGTCATGTTGTTTCTATCAGGATTCCTTTTCTCGGACGACCAGCTAGAGCCCCGAGGGATGTGCGTACTGACAGCCTGTCGAGCGACGAGGCTTCGGTACAGGGCCCTCTTGCAGTTGAGGCACCCGCGTAGGCACTAGCGGTACTAACATACGTTGGGCCACCGATTCCACCAGCCCTAGCAGTAGGCGATGCACACCACTTGAGTGCGCTGCACGAGTTCCAGTGACAGAGGCCACTCAGGTTCCGGGGAGTGACGGACCCGCAGGCGATTGAGGTTTGGCTAGAGGCTGTGGTGAGAGTTGTCAGGCAAGTGGGGACGCCTGTAGACTTCATGGTGATCTTTGCTGCCAGCCTTCTTCAGGCAGCAGCAGGCAGGTGGTGGAGCCACTTGTTCCAGTTTTGCGACGGGATGAACTTCGCATGGGAAGACTTCGAGACCTTCTTCAGGGTGGAGTTTGTGCCAGTAGCTCTACACCCCGATCGTGTTCAGGAGCTGCTGCCTTTTCAGCGTGTTTTTCGATCAGTAGCTGAGTCATCTGTGGGAAGTAGATAGATGATGCAGAGGTCCAGGAGGACCAGACCAGCAGTTGGGTGATCTCGGGTTTTAGGATCAGTGGTGCGGGGCACCCGGGATGGGGATAGAGCTAGGCGTGCCAGAAACAGACAGTGTTACTGATGCGGCGGAAAGGGTCACCTGGCACGTGACTGTCCGAGTCCTCGTACAGTTGATCCACAGTCTTTGGAGGATCCACCGAGGCAGAAGCAGCGGCGGGTGCTTGAGCAATAGCCGAGCAGTGGACAAGACAGTAGATCTTTGGAAGCAAGTAGACAGGAGCGAAACTAGTGGATACGTCCCTTGTACTTTTAGTTCCATGTTGCTGTTGTATTCGTGTCTTTGTACTATGAGCTGCAATAATAAAAAGACACTTATCTTTGTTATCTTTCCTGTCCTTTTGTTTGGTTGATACTGAGTGGTCCCGGTTAAAACTGTTGACTTGACCCTCACTTTCAAGATTTCTACTGGAGGAGACCCAGTGACCTCACACTGATGCTGACAGTGTGACTCGACCCTTGGAGGCGAGAGTGACAGTTGGATCTCTTAGTAGTTACGTCGAGGCCTTACAACGTCATCCATGGCATGAATGCGTCATTCATGTCAAGATTGACTGTATTAGGCAATGGGCGTGGTTCATCCAGGGGATGAGACCAAGTTTCTCTTTTCGGCAAAGGATAAATTTTAGCAGCTCTTTCAGATCATTTGCAAAGAAGGTACAGATCATCCAGGAGCGGATGAAGACTACACAGTGCAGTAAGAAACAGGAAACCGGCTCCAGTCTTAGAGACTCGAGCGTGTTAAATGTTTAAAGAAGAGGAAGCTTTAAGGAGAGATGAGTCTGCGGAGCAGCAGACGTGGAGGTAGATCTAGGAGAGCAGCATGAGGTGTTGTACATCTTAACATGCTACAACCACCCGTCTTAGTTATCCCCACCAGGCTCAGGGATCTGGAGGGCGGAGGAAGAATGCGGATGCATGCGGTCAAGGAGTGTGACCCAATGGCTCTAAAAATGATTAAAGGGATAGTTTGTATCCACTAATAGCTGCTGTAATAACAGACGCCGATATGAACCATTCCTTGCTTTCACACATCTTGTTCCAGACCTAGAGTTTCCGGATGCCGTTGACTTGACCCTCACGTCTGGAGATACCTTGGGAGGAGACTCAATAATCACACTTACGCCGACGGTGTGGTCAGACCCTAGAGGCGAGAGTTTCAGTTGGAATCTCTGGGTGGCAGTGTCAAGGCCTTACGACGTTAGTTTTAGTATGGAATGGGAAATAACTGTTCATACTCAAATTGACGGTTTTAGGAAAATGTTGGGATGGGTTTTCCTTGGTCGGTGAAAAGGAAACCCCAGGCAGCACAGGATAAAATCTTTCACAGGAGGGTGCGACCGATCACTCTTGAGTCGGTCAACCATATCATCATGGCAGCAGTCATTTGAGTTTCAGTTCTAACAGGAATTAGAGACCTCAAGAGTTTGAGGATAACGATCACGTCCTTATACGGGTCTCACCTCGACGAGGTTTAAGGGAATGTGAACAAAGCGGAAAGTTATCTTTGAGGTTCAACGGACCTTTCTAGGTCCTCAGCTAGGTAGGCGAGGTGGTTTACCGCTTGACTCATCCACCTCAGTTGCACCAGGTGCACGTCGTTTTCCAGGTATCTCAACTGAGGAGATACGTGCTCGACCCTTCGCATATCATCGACCATGAGGAGCAGGACGATGGCGATGGGGTTACTTCCACGGAGGTTCCAGTAGGGATTGAGGATCGACATGAGCGGATCCTATGAGGAAATTTGATTCCTCAGGTGCGCTTTCTTTGGCAGTACGGAATCTCCAGGTAAGCACATGGGAGCGGAAGGCTCAGATGTGTGCTCAAAACCGCTTTTGTGACCCTAGTTTGTGTTGAAGCTTTACGGGGATGTAAAGCCCTGAGGTGGGAGTAATTTAAAGACCCGAAAATT
This sequence comes from Viscum album, assembly GCA_963277665.1. Lineage (NCBI taxonomy): Eukaryota > Viridiplantae > Streptophyta > Magnoliopsida > Santalales > Viscaceae > Viscum > Viscum album. The sequence continues at coordinate 1,363,971,481 of OY728151.1, read as the reverse complement.
TCAAGGAAATTTTTTTCTTAATTTTCTTTGGAATTTTACAAGAACGCAGTTTCTGATGGCGCCTGATTCCGAGGCCCGGTGTGCCCGGAATCATTTTCTGAAATTTAGCTCAAGTATGTTCATTGAACCAACGAGCGGGTTTTTCTAACTTTTTAACTGGTGGTCGGAATTGAAATCCGAGGGCACCGATGAACTCGCAACGCTGGTAATTGCTTAAGGGGACCTTTACCACAGTTGCGTTTGCTCGGGAGGAGAAGTTAAAATTTGTGGGTTATATATGAAGTGAATAAAATTGTGGAACAATTTTATTTTTGTATCTAAGTGGCTATAACCTACATGGGGGAGTTGGGGTGGGGAACCTAACTACCCATGTGAGGATAATAGTGAGGTGGGACCCACACGAGCCCCAACTTTACAACTTCCCATAACTCTCATAATCTTTCCCCCCCTCATTAATTTGTAACTCTCAAAGAAACCCCTCTTTAACACTCCCAATATTTAAGAGGGCCTTGTCTCTCCCTCTCTTAACTCTTGACAACATACACAAATTAATTAATTGAACCTACTCAATTAATTAATTAAGTGTTTTGAGTTTTGAAATTTGAAATGGCTTGTGTTAATAAAATAATGAGGGTAGCTTATTATTTTATTTTGGGAGGGCTTTCGTTGTGCTAAGGAAGATTGGGAGAGAATTCTTGTGAAGAAGAAGAGGACTTCCTTCTCGACGAAGAACGACATCTTCTTCGACGAAGAACGCCGGTTCCGCGAAGAACGATCGACGTGCCATCTTTTCTCTTCTCCGCGACAACAGAGGAGACGCCGCATCAGACGCACTCCGACATCGCCTACGAATTCTTTCCTCGCGACGGCATTTTCCCCGACGCCCGACGTGCGACATCAATTATCGGGTACGAGAATTTATTTTTGGTGTTCTCTTATCTTTTGAGAAAAGAACGATGAGCGCGGACCAACCAATTCCAGGATGATCCTCAGATCGTTCGTTCATGCGGATTGGTGTTGAGGATTATTATTTAATTTGTTCATGATTATTACCTTAACATTCTTCGTGAAATATGACCATTTTCTATCAATTAACGAGAGGGGGTCGGACCGCACAAACACGGCCGACCCTCCTCCTTATCCATGTGGGTTTCTTTTGTGGATTGAAACAGGAATGGTACGGTGCCGTCACACCGCGCGGAAACGTGCGGCGCCATCGCGCCGCGCCATGAAAACGAACAAGGACGCGACATCATCGCGCTGCATCGGAGAAACCCGAAGACATCCGCAGAAGAGTCGGGCCACGACGAAGGGGCGCGGCGCCATCGCGTCGCGCCGGAGAACCACGAAGACGACGCGTTTTTTAATTGATGTGCGGATTTACGGGCGACGACAAATGAAGCCGCATGGGCGTTGTGGGATCTTTGTAGTGAAGGTCGGATCTCGGGGTGACCACTGGCGAAGACCGCAGGTGAATCGGACCACCGGAGCGCGTCCGGTGGTCCGCGGAAGCCCCTGCCGGCGCGCCCTGCCGGTTTGGCGGCGCCCGGTGTGCCGCCGGAAGAATCCGCCGCGGCTGAAGCCGCGGCGGCGGAGCGTGGTCCCGCGACCGTGCGGGACCGGAGGGGAGCGGCGGGATGCGGCCGGCTACCGCGTCCGCTGGCACGGGCGGCCCCAACCGTGGGGGCAGCGCCCCCGCAAGGTTCGGCCGTTCGGCCGAACCCCCGGCCGAGCCGGCCGACTTGGGCAGACTGGGCCAGGCCGCGCCCAGCCAGGCCGGAACACGCCGGCCGGGCCAGACCCGCACCCGGGTCGGGTCGACCCGGTTCGGGCCGACCCAGGGGGTCTCGGGCCGGGTCGGTCTCGGGCCCGAAACCCCCGTTTTGAGACCCCCTCACGGTCTTTCGCCCATATCTTGAGCTTTAGACCTCTGATCGACGCACCGTCAGTGGTGATGCGATCCTTGGATCGAGATGGTCGTTTCGTTATATCGCACTCAAAGTTTCGGAACACTTTGGGTCCGGCCGGGTTGGTTCGGATACGAAACCAACCGGGCCCTCGGAGCGGAAACGCTTATATCTTGAGCTCCGGACGTCCGATTGACGTGCTGTCGACTTTGATGGATTACTCTAAGTGAGACGGATCTTTTGGCTTACTCCGCTCGAGGTTTGGATGTCGTCAGAGTGCGGTCAGGTTGGTTCGCTCACGAAACCAACTGGGCCCCTAGAACGAAACAAAATCCAATAACTCACAGAACGAGCATCCGATTGACGCGCCGTCTGTCTCGTTGAATTCCTCTTGATTTGACAGAACTTTTGGCATACTTCACCTGAGTTTTGGTTACTGTTGGATAGTGGCTGGGTTGGATTGTACCCGAAATCCAACCGGGCCCTTGGAATGGAAAAGCTGATATCTTTCAGACTGGACGTCCGTTTGATGAACCGTCAGCGGCGTTGGTGATCATCGTTGAGAAACAGTCCCTATGAGTATACCCTATGAGAGTTCGGGGTACAGTTGAGATACGTCCGGGTTGGTTCGCTCACAAAACCAACCGGGCCCCTGGGACAAAAAGGCTAATAACTCACAGACCGGGCGTCCGACTGACGCGCCGTCTGTTGCGTTGAGACCCCTATGACGAGACGGTCCTTTGAGATACTTCTTCGTGGGACTTTGAGATACTTGGAGTATCGACTTGTAGCTCGTGGAGCGGACCCTCCCAGAGACGAGCGTATGGAGTATGGAGACCGTGTAGCCAAATGAGACCTGACGACTGCTTGACCGACTCGACCTGGAGTGAGTCGACTAGCCCAGTGGACGGAGCACTACTTTGTTTGGGTGCAGACCCATGGAGGACGAAGCACTACCTGTGTGACAGTGCAGACCCGCGGTACTCGTCCGGAGAGTACCTCAGCAGGCTACTAGGGGGTGTGCACTACTGTGTTTGGGTGACATACCCCGGCGGGAAGCACTACTGTGTTTGGGTGGCTGACCCGCGGTACTTGACAGGAGGAGTACCTCAGGAGTCTTAGGTTAGTGAGAAGTACCTCAGAGTTGTGACAGGACCACTGTACACTCCAGAGTCGGGGCTCTTCAACAGTTATGGTTTCGATAATGAAAATCCTGGTTTGAGCTGAGTCTATGACCTTTGTGTTTACCTCTTGATTGAGATGGGTTACTTGATAACTTTGGTATATGTATGGGCATATACCTGGGTGGTGGTTTTCCATTGATTTCATGATTTTGGTGTTTACCTCATGATTGAGATGGGTTACTTGATAACTTAGGTATATGCATGGGCCTATACCTAAGTAGAGGTTATCTGTTGAGATCTTCGTTGTGGTTATCCATGTTGGTTTTAGTGAGACATTGAGGGTCTCGGGGTCCCTACTGATTATAGTTATACTCACCCCTGCAGGGGCTATGACCGCACCTTGTTGTGTTGGTTGCAGATGACGGACAATGCTGACGGAGGCCGAGTATTCGAGGACTGGATGGTACCCGGAGGTAGACCACACGACGAGTCAGTATCCGGAGGTGGACTTCGCGACGAGACGACACACGGAGGAGGTTGACGGGCGAGAGCGTTGTGGAGGATATCTGTACCTACCCTTTAGGTAGGATCCGTGGTGGACGATCCAGGAGCTGCGCCATCTGTACCAACCCTTCAGGTAGGATCCGAGGAGGACGACCCAGGAGCCGCTTCCGTTCTTCCAGCTGTTGTCTTTTTCTATTGTACTTTGTTCAGTTGTAGTTGTACTTTCATTTGGGTTTGTATTCTGGCCCATTTACCTTTCAGCACTTCTCTTTGTACTTAGTGTTTTAATTCCGCTTGTACTCTGTGGTGTTTTGTTTACTTTTATAAACGCAATGCCTTCCCAGTTATCAGGATTTACGCCTTTGGTTCTATTCGCTAGCCCCTGGCCTATGGAAGGCGGGCTTGGGTTAGTCACGACACGGGCCCCGAGGACGGGTCGTGACAGGCCCTCTCCTCACCTTTTTAATTCATCTCAGCCCCGGAAAAGCCTCCACTAACATCTCCTCTCATCATTTTATTCTCCATGGTTCATCTACATTTATTTCCCTAGGTGAATGTTATATTTAATTTCCATCTATTATTTATTTTACTTTCTATTTTTTATTCCAACTTCTTCATGGATTTTTGAGGATATGGGGGGAAAATACCTAGTTTAGGGTATATATAAACTTTGTATTTCATTACATTTAGGTGGAATATATTACTTACTAGGTTCTCCATTTATCTTATTTTAAGGTTTCACATCATTTTCACTAGACATATGATGGTGTTTTTGTGAAATTATATTTATATGGAATGTCATGTAGTGATTCTATTAAAAATAAACCTATATATAATATTATTTCCTAAGTTATGAATGTTATCCAAGTATTATATGAATTAATACACTGAAAAAAGTTTATTTACATGGTTTCTTAGTTCTATATACCTAAAACTATTTTTTATGACCACAAATCATTTTATTTTAGCTCTTTGTGGTTTCTCATAAACAAAGTGGAAACTGATTTTTTTAAAAAAATTAATTTATTTTTTCAAATAGTTATATATAAGATACATTAGAGATTTAATAATTTTATAAGAATGGATCTATTATCTAATGTGTATTTATCTTATTCCTATTCTTCCTAGGGTTCCCTATATTTTCCCTTGTAGGTAGATATTATCTCCTCTATAGGAAATCATGAGGTAGTGGGAGTGGGGGTCTTAGCATGTCGTAGTTGTTGGAATGCATAGGTACGAGGCCTGGTTAAAGAGGCATCTTGGGGTCCGATGGTGACAATAATACAATAGGTCCATTAGATGTGGAATTCAGAGATAGTACATGATGATGAATCATAGGATCATGATGGTTGTCGGAATGATTAGGGTATGATGGTGGAGATTCCTTGTGATAGTATGTGATGGCGACTCACTCATAGGTGTTTTCTCTAGAATTGGTGGCTTAAACTGGGACTAATACCTAGTTATAATTTTCATAAATCCTATATCTATTTTTGGTTTTATAGGGATCTAGTGTAGTGATGGAGGTTTACAAGAGTTGATGCTGGATGTTATGAGTTTATGGGAGAAAATTATAGAAGTTTATGGGTGAATTTTGGGATCTAAGTTCGAGGAAAGACAATATTATTGCTTGGAGGAGTTGGATGATAGATCTTATTGTGTGGGAGTGTGTTGAGCACATGACCATGGTAGGGGTGCAGATGGTTATTCTTAGGGCTATTCTAGGTGGTCCGTCACTAGTGGCTCGGTCCAGGATGCAATTTGTGGTGGTTAAGTTTTTGATTTGTATCAGAAATGAAGATGGGTCTTAGTGTGCTGGGACTATTTTTGGTATGTAATGGGGATTCCAGTGTTGGTGATGTTGAAGTGTTGGGTTTTTCGTTGTATGTGATGATGTTGATGCCGATATGGTTGTGGATGAGGTTTTCTCAAACAACAATGAAGGTCTATCACAAACGTTAGTGGATGATGTCATCATTAGGAGGTAAGTAATTGGTCTATATGTAGGTTCTTGGATCATGGTTTTGACTTTGTGTAACACCTTGAGATTTTAAAATAATACTATGTTCGATATTGTAGACAACATGAAACACCAATCTTAAACGAAACAAAAAATATTTCTATATAAATATTACCAATATTACCAAGATGTTGAATTATAGGATATGAATAGAAGTATATAAAATTATAAATTTATATATAAGGGTCCTACTAAATATATATTTATTGGTTAGTTATTATTAAATAAGTAATCAATTGTTAGTAAAGCCATTTTATTCTCCAAAAATACATTTTTCTAAAAAATGTTTTTTATTGATTTTTGTGATAGAATATTATAATTAATTTATAGAAATTTTAGAGATTATGTTTTTAAAAATTGTAACATTTTTAAAATTAGTATATCATAATTATCTTAGGGTGAATTTTTGCGTTTTTTTTGAAAAATTGATTTTTCAGTGAATAGTGAAAATACCGATTTATCTAAAATCATCATTTCTTTTCATTAATAGTCCCATTATTATTTTAACTTTTTCTCAAAGTAACATAATTATTATTTAATATTATATAATATAATTAATTACATTTGAATCACCATCATACTTTCTTTTGGTATAAGTTAATTTTTGGGCATGAAATCAAATTTTTCTAAATAATGTTTTCCTTGTGTTTTACATATTTGTAATAAAATTGATTTATTCCACTTATATAAATTGAATATTGACAAATAGAATATATATTTATAATTATGAGGTTCAATTTTGGAAAATATTCCTCTTTTCTTTTTTCTCATTAAGAATAGCAGCCATGGTAAATATTTGTCACCTCTATAAAGGTAAATCAGGTGATTAAGGTTAAAAATAATATGATATAGTCTAAAAATAACCCCCAAATTGAATTTAATCTATTTTATAAGTGGGGTTATATCATAATAATCCATGATTTTATTTTTTGGATTTTTTTAAATTTTCTTTGAAAATGTCATATATATTATTTTAAGCAATGAAATTTAAAAATGTCAATCTCTTGATTTTAAATTTCTATTATATGTTGAAATAGAGATAAAACTAAGTTTTGGAGAAATATTAAAAATTATTTTGAGAATAATTAAATTATTTTATGGTGTTAATTTATTTTTAATTTTTAGTGATGAAATTATTTCCTTAAATTCTTACACAACACCAACATAATGCTTGTTGAAGGAGAATAAAAATCAGATTAATGATTTTTAAAACTCTAAAATAATTTTTATGGTTCATTTATTATGTCATAATAATTTTATAGATAGATATAAAAAATTAGGTATGTTTTAAAAGTATATAATCTACTTCAATTATTGTCTTTATATATTTAATGTCAAATTAAATGAATAATTCTAAAGATGACATTAATGATATGTTATAATAAACAATATTTATTAAATGATTTAAAATTAAAAAGATAAGATATTTGTCTAAGTGAATTATATATGGTTTAAAATATCTACCATGTTCCTTTTATGGATCACTTTTCCTTTTATAGTAACTTTCTTTACCCCCAAAGAGTAAAAAAGTTGATATTGCAACAATCGTTAAATAAGTTAACTGGGGTTTAAAACAAAGAGATAAGGATGAAAAAATCACCTAAAATTTTAAAAATTTTATTTTATTATATTTTTTATTTTATTTTTTAAATATATCTATTTCATTCCACTTTTCCTAGAAAATTGATTTATATTAATTTAATAATTTAAGTAATTCCAAGAGTGCCCCTCCCCACACTTATAAAAGAGTACATTCTATCCTCTTTTCCCGAAACCTCTTAAGCACTCTTGTTTAGAAAATACCTTCCTAAGTACCTTCCTAACATACCTAAACATGTTTTTTAGGTTTTATTTTGGTAAATATGCCAACCTTATAGGGGTTAATGTGTAAATAAATTTAGGTTTTCTAAAGAAGTATTATAACATTTAACCGAATGATTTAATTATATTTCTTCTTCAACCTCCTTGGAAAATATTATAATTATTTAAATAAAATAAATTCATTATATTACATATAATGAGATGTTATTATGTTTTTTTATTAACATTAATCCATATACTTTATCTATCAAATGGTAAATGAAACCATTGTTCGTGTGTATGACGTACTACCACTTCACAAACTGATGTAAATCGTTTTCCATCACCACCTATCAGAGAAGAATATAATTGTGTATTTAATATATATATATATAAGATATTAATTAAATAGATATAATTTTATAATGATAATATATCATCTATTTTCATACCTTTCTATCCATTGAAAAATGATAACGTTATTCGTGCGTATATGTGTATTATCACCTCCACAAAGCGATGTGATTCGTTTTTCATCACCCATAGGGTGGAGGATATATATATAATGTTTTTAAAAAGATAATATTATATTTATTATATAATCATAAAATTTTTAAGGATAAAATAATACTTACCTTCTTTATCTCATGTTCATTGAAAAATGGAGACGTTACTCATGCATATGTACGACCTACTATCTCCATGATTTAAACATAATTAATTTTTCATAACCATATTCATGGTTTTTTTAAATATTTTAATTAATGTATAAAATTTATAATCATTTATTACTTATTATTATAGAGATGACGATATAATGACCTATTTTACCATATTCAACCTATCAATGTCATTTTGCACATATGAACGGAATATCATCAAAACATCTAACATGAGGTTAATTGATTTAGTAATTAAATATACCATAGTAATAAGTAAAATAAAATGAATAATAAAATTGAAAAAGGTAATTAAGAAATTAAATTATTAACAAAATTTTATCATCCAATAATATAAAGAACATATGTGATGATTCAGACTCAAGGAAATGGACTTTATTTTTAAAAGCATCTTTTAAAGGTTCCCTTTCAACTCTTTTTATTGCATGTCCATGTTATTTCAAAATTTTTAAGAAAATTATTATTTATGATTCAATTATTGATAAAGTTAATTTTAAACCATATTTAAATTTCTTTACAATGTTTTAAAAAGGGATCTTTTTAACATTTTCTGAATGAGTCACTTTTGAATATTTTTACCAAAGTGTAAAAGAATTTTTTTCTTTAACATATACGACATGAATAGAATTTACTAATATCATGGATTCTTATTGTTTTGAATATTGATTAAAATTTTCTATGGATATATTCAAATTAAATAATTTCCAAAATATTTTTTTAGTTTTTCATTTTAATGTTTTTAAGAAAAAATGGTATTTCTCTATATTTTTATGTAAAAATTGAAAGTTCTTTGATTATGGTTTAAAAATAGTTTTTCAAGGGATTTATGATTAAAAGGTAAAATATTAATTTTTTTTATTCTATGGTACTTTAGAATTATATATGATAATAGGTGAGCTTGATATAACTTATATGATAAGTGAGTCTGATATATCATAAATGACTGGTGAGATTGATACAACATATATGATGGGTGAGACCAATATTGCTCTATAATGCATTGGGTAATGTTATTTATCTTAAAAGGAAAGGAGGAGGTATTTAAACATGGAGTTTTATCCTATGTATTTAACTACGATCCAGTTATTTCTGACATATATTGAAATAGGTTATTATTATAATTATCTAAGTTACCTGCAAGGGTTTCTATTTGCTTCCTATAGGTTTTAAATATTTTATTTTAGAAAAAACCTTTTTTCCATGTGTATATGTATTATATTTATATGTTAAAAGAATAAATTGTAAAAGGTAAAAACTTTATTGGTTTTCATGTTTTTCATAGGACTAATGGATTGCTTACATTATATCCCTTACCTAGATTTATTTTACTCATCCCATATTTTAAAATGATTGCTCATAGGTATTAAGGATGTGTAGAAAAGTTAATAAAGTCTTAGTTTTAGATGTTTAATTTACCATAAATGAAGAAAGTATGTCTTTATAAAGAAATTTTTTCATTGGGAAAAGGACACTATGCGAAAATGTCCACTCTGAAAGAGTTTTTTCTAATTCTCTAAAACTCAAAACCTAAAAGGTCTTTGGCAATATAAGTTATCCAATATTTCATTTTGATGTTATATGTTTTGAATTGATAAAATTGGGCCACATTTATTTTTATGAGAGAAAAAATATAAATTTTATATATTTAGCACCAGATCCTAGAGTGTGAGTTTAACACTGTTATATTTTTTGTTTTATGCTCTCTGCGTATTAAATGTTCTAAAGAATTTATTTTTTATTTTAATTTCAAAATTTTCCATGTCTTTGGTTTTTTTGGGATCAGTTTCTTTTTTTTTTATTTTTAGTGACTCTTTGTACTATGTTTCCCATAACAAAAATTATGACTTTAATAGAATTAAAGAAATGGATTGAGGATGTAAGAAATTTTTTATGGTTTAAGGGGGTTTTTGGATGGAATTACTTTATTGTTGAACTATTATATGTTTATTATATGTTCTAGTGCTACTTATATATTTCCCAATAATCATGATATTTGGTATGCTGTTCAATTATTATTTAATTCATATGTGAGATATATTGATTCAATGTTTGAGTGTTATTTTGATTAAATGAGACTTTCTATTTAATTATTTGTTTTAAAATTATTATAAAATTGTGTTTTCAAGTTTTCAGTTATTAGAAAAAATGAATTTCTTATTTAGCACTCTATACTAAATGTTTTCATGATAATTGAAACACCCTTTGTTTGACGCCCATTATTTTATGATTTATATGAGTGTATGTATATTTCTAGATGAATTTTATCATTATTTGATTGTTATGTAAATGGAAAATGGGTTATTTATTTAAGGGTGATTAGAGGTGAGATGAGGAATATACTTTGATTTGTTTGAAGGATTATATGTTATTTCTTGTGATATATTTCTTCACATCCATTAGATTGTTTTATTGGAACCCAAATCATCTTGGTGCGAAATCAATAGATGGTTGATATTGTAGTCATTATGAGACTATATTTCATATTGTCTTGTGAATGAGAAGATCTGGCAGGGGGGAGTGCTACCTAGTGGGGCTAGATATAGTAATCCACGGGTTATTTTTATTGTAATGCGTTGAAGGACTGGATGATGGTTCATCTTGAGTACATCTAGTAATTTTTCACTAGAACCTAAGTTTTTCCCTTGATATGTATGATGTGAACTGGTTTACTTTACAGAATAGTCTTGATTTCATATTTGGTTTCATCACTATTATTATTTCACTACTTAATATGATTAATATTATATAGTTTTTATTATTATTTTCATATTCCTTTCTCAGTTATTTTTTAGATATATTTTTCATCATACAGAGTTGATTTTGTATCATATATCTTTTTGATATCATATTTTACTTCTATATAGTTTATATTGGATTAAGACTTTCATTTTGGTTTGATGTTTATTTCCATTTCATGGATTATTTTTCTCCTTATCTAATTTTCAAAATTATTTCTTTAAAGTGATATGAAAGGTAAATTTAACTTCCCAACCTAACTCACCATATAAAGAGTAACCGAACCAGAATGATTCAAGACCTTAAGTGGACCTCACCCTATGCCTGAGGTTGAAAACTAGCAACGAGGGTCTAAGGTGGTACCGTGGGGAGACTATAGTCCCTATACCAAAGTTCACAATAATAGATAAAATAATAAAGTATCATGTATCACATGATAAAATAAAATATTAAGTAGATAAATATAATATGGTGATAAAAAATGAAATGAAATGAGGCTCGAACAACCATGTTAGACATACAACAGAACACACACTGTGATAGTTACATATATATACCAGAATAAATAAAAATAAAAATGATGGCTCCATGATATCCTTGTGCCATACCTCATCCCAAGATCCATGTACCATCCAATACATCTTTCTTAATCACACTAACCTAGGTCTCTGCCTAACTTGTGCCTACAATCATGTGAATATCTTCTTAGGTACCCTAGTGCAATTACGGACCAAGAAGGGTGTGAGTAAAAAACTCAGTAGGGAACTACCAATGTGTCTCATACTAACAAACATGTTCTAATATATGTACATGTGATATAGTTAACTATAATAAATAAAAAACTACCAAAATAAATAAAATAAACTTTGATTGATCCTTAGGTCCATGACCTTGATCAACCATACATACTTCATCCCGTGACAAGGTGTCTCTGATCATATCTTGATGACTATTCTAACCAAGTAACATGTGGGATCCAAATCCATGGCATCCCAATCAATCCTTATGGATCAAGGGACCCATCCCACAACATTCCTATCCTAATATCCAAACCCATGGAAGCTCCTATCATATCCTAATAGATTTAGGGATGAGACCCATTATATCCCAATCACAAGATCCAAATCCATGGAAGCACTAACTAATCCTTATGAATCTTGGGATAAGGCCCACGAAAATCCTATAATTATCTCTAAATCCATGATATATTTGAACATAATCTAAGCTCTAGGTCGATGGAATCCTCTATCAGTATCCGATCCTAAAATCCATGGTGGCTCTATCATCGAGTTCCAACTCCATGGTATCTCCAACCATTTCTCTAGATCCTTATCCATGGAAGATCCAATCTATTTACTCAACTCTAAAACATGGAAACCAAAGCATTACAACTCTAAACAAGGTATCCCAACCATTTCAAATTATCCCCAACATTGCATAAATATTGATGTAGAGGAATTGGATTTATTTATTATATTGTAATTGTTTTCAACCAATATGATCGAGGCTACAACATAACAAACTATAGTGGAGAATTTCAATACATTGTGTAAAAGATAGATCTAATGGTACAATATCTAGTTTTTATGGATATATATATATCCTGGAAGAAAGTTTTATAATGTTAGTAAGTGTTTTTGAGAAGGGATGGAGGTTTCCTGAAGTGGTTTTATTTTATTTTGAGTGAATTCCAAATTCATATAACCAAATTGGTGAAGTGTTGATCCATATGTACATTTCATTGAGACAAATTATCCACACAACCAAATGAGACATATAGTTGATTGAGTAACATAGTTGAATCCTAATGTGAAAAATATAGCCTATTGTGTGACATAGACATTTATGTAATTCACATAGCTGATTGTGTGATGTATCCAAATTTCTATATAGATTTTAATTCCATGCATCCACTTCAACAATGTTTCTGAATTTCAATTTGAACCAAGTAGCTGATTGTTACATATTCAATTGGTATGATGTAACTAATTTCATAAAGACATGGATATCTCAGATGTTTTTAAAGTGATATGTTTTGAAGACCTGAATATTTATATATCTTGGGGAATTTTTAAGCAGGAGTCTGCTAGGGTTTTTAAATGAATATATGATCATAATTTTAATGGATTTTTAATGACATAAAAATTAGGAATCTATAAAAATATTTTAATTAGATTTTATTATCCCAAAAAATTATGGGATTTTATTAATTCTAATATGAAAATATTACTGATTTTATTTTATGAGTTTAAATATGTAGTGTAATAATCGAAAGAAGTTACTATAATTTTTAGAATTAAGAGCTATGTGAAGCAGCGAGAATCCCAAAGAAGACAAGATATTTAAAAAGGTGTGAAAGTTATCAAAAATATCTAGAACTTATTCATTTGTGAAAAAAGAATGAAAATATTCACATGCAAGTATGCTCTCATGCATGATAAGATTATCATAAGAATTTGAGAAAGAAACTAATGAGCCTGATAATGAAATTTTATACTTTGAGTTTTTTATATATTCTTTAAAGAATATATTTCTATTTAATGTAGTGACATCCTACAAATACAAGAATTTCCTTTTCATAAATAAGTGAAAGTATAATATTTTGAAGAACTGGTGGTTCCAGTATAAATATCATCATTTATATTTTATGGGAAGTGGATGAGTCCTATCTAAAAATTGTGCAAAAATTTTTCTGTACTTATGATCACTACAATAAATAGTGATAATAAAATCCATGAAAAAACCCCAGGATAATCATGTAAAGGAGTAGGTTCTCATGCATGTACTGATCCTTGTAAAAATCTATTATTTTTTCTTGTCTTTTTTTTATTTAATTTGAGATAGTGAGAGTACTTAAGAGTAGATCGGGAGTTCGGTCACATAGTTTTTCTTCAAAAAGAATAATTTTTAGAAGAAAAAGTGAAAAGTGCTACTGATTCACCCCTCCCAGTAATACCCTTACTAACTTGGGATCAATGAGTGGTATCAGAGTAAACTAGGTTCCCCTGAGTTTCTACTCTTCAATAAACTATTATGGAGATATATAATTCTATGGATATAATACGATTTATTTTTTAGTGAAATAATTTTCATGGGTGGAAGAATCGAATGATGGTATATCTGCTATCAGAAGGTCTATAAGTAAGTGATGCAGTCATAATTATCTATCCACCAATTATAAGATATTGTTCCATGAATTTTGAAGACAAAATAAATATTGAGGATTATGGGAAATTAAGAAATGTCATACTATCATCCTTTTTATAAAAAGTGTACAAAGAGGTGATGGGGATATTGATAGATAAAGAAATGTGGGGTAAAATAGAGAATATATATGAAGGAATCATCAAAATCAAAGAATTAAAATTTAAAATCTAGAGGAAAAAATTTGGAGAAGTAAGAATTAATGAAAATGAGAACGCTGATGACTATTTCATAAGGGTAAATGAGATTGTTATCCATATGAGAGGTTTTTAAGACAAAACAGCTCATTTAAATATGGTCAATAAATTAATAAGAAACTTTCTCAATGGATTTGATTAAAATATCTTATATGTAGAATAAATCAAATATATATCCTTTAACTAACTGCACAATACTCTCCTGAATTATGATATGAGAAGAGAACCATTATTCAAGAAAAAGGAAAAATAAGAAATGGATTTAAAAGCTTTAAATAAGATAAAATTGAGGATAAAGAACTAATTTACTCCTCAAGTGATTTATAATAAGTTGATGAGAGTGATAAAAATCACAAAAAAATCATGGCACTCTTATGTAAAAATATTAAAATTGTTACAATTAGGTATAAATGAAAGTTTCCACTTAACATTTTAGTTGTGGAGGTGTTGGACATTTTTTTGTAGATTTTAAAAAGAATAAGAAATTTATGGAATCACATGAAATTGAAGAAGAAGAAAAACGAAAATATAAGTCAAAAAAAATATATGCTAAAATATGAAATAAATTTTTTGAAATAAAAAAAAGACTTTTGAAAAGTAAAAGAGAAGAATAACGGTAAAAAAGAAAGAATACTCCTCTTTAAAAACCAGTGATTAAAAGGTTGATTGTACTAAAAAATAAACTAAATTTATAAAAAATTTTGAGAGAAAATTTGATAAAAACAGCTGTTAAGAATAAAAGGGATACTTCAGAGGAAGAACTTAAGAAGTTTGATTCAAGGTGTATCAAGGTTTAAAATACTCTAAAAATTATAAATATTGATGTTGTTAAAAAATTTTAAGTAATGGTTGAATCATCTACTAATGATAAAAAATTGTATTGATTTTCTGGTGAATTATGAAGCTATTAAATCTAAAAATATTAAATATGTACAACCTAATAGTGCAGATTTGATGAGTAATTACTGGAAAAATTGAGTTGATAAAAACTATCGAAGGAAGTCTACTTTAGTTAGGGTTTTGGAGAGTGACCAGAAGAAGCAAGGTTCCTTGAATCCAATCCAAAATAAGGAAGGTATTATCTCAAAACCAAAAGCATATTTTTAGAAACAAACTCGATAGTTTTATGGGTGATCCAACTTGAGGGGTTATGATTGTGTTGTGGAACTTATGGAATCATATATTTTGTAAGTTTTTACAACATGAATTTCCATGATAATTGAAAAAATACAAAAATAAGGGTGAGATTCCAAGTTAGAAGGAGTAAGAGTCTTATGATAAGATAAACAAAAAATGAAAAGTCATATGTGATGTCATATCAAAACAAGTTTGAAGGATTTAGAAAACTTATGGAATATTTGACCAGAAAGGTCACTATAATGAAGAGTTTTTAACCATGCTTTTGGATCAATAATAATAAAATCTTAAATATGATAAGATCAAACATAAAAGTAGGATAAATAAACCATTGATTCTGGAGGTTTCCTTAAAAGCTAGTAGAATGGACAAACCTTGGATTCTTGATAGTGGGTGTTATTCACATATGACAAGAGATACCAGGATTCTAAAGAATTACGAGGAACATGATGGAGGTTCTATGAACTTTGTATATGATTTCTCATTAAAAATCAATGAAATTGATTCTACTTAAATTGAACTATCCAGAATGAACTCATAGGTGGTTTTATTTGTTGATGGGATTAAACATAACTTATTGAGTATCAACCAATTACGAAATAAAGTATATGAGGTAATATTCAATAACAATAGTTGTTTCATTAAGATAAATGATGATGGAAAGGTTTTCAATAGAGGATAAATAACCCACAAAAAATTATTTCAGATTGGAGATCCCAGTAATTCTTGTTATATCAATATGAAGCAAGGGAAAAAATATATGTAAAAAATAATTGACCATATTGGTTGAAATAATTTTATTAATATCTCTAAATAAATAATGGTTATGGATTTTACTCAATTAATATGAGATAATGATCAAGTTTTTACAACCTATTATAAAGGGAAAAAGTTTAAGGGAAGCATAGGTGTGTGGATACATAATCAAAAAGGACTCTTGAATTAATTCACTTAGATTTGTATGTGTTTATGAGTAAAAATATATGAAATGTGACTTGTATTTTATCACTTTTATTGATAATTAAAAAATAATGGAAAAGTGTTTATTTTAATGGATAATTCACTGACTATTTATATGTTTAAGATCTATAGAATAGAAGTTAAAATAGATCTTGATTGTCACGACCTGACCCTACCCGGGCTGGAGCCGCAAATACCCGAAGCCCGCCTCCATAGGCCAGGGGCTGGCGACCAGCGCCGAAGGCACAACAACTCAGGGAGGCCTTTGCCTAAGAACCTGTACGCACCCACACACAGCAAACTCAATGCAAAAGTGCAGAGTAAAAAGAAAAGACAAGTAAAGAAAAGGGGAAACTGCTATACATAACCACAAGAGTTCATCGACCTCTAAATAGTACAAGTAAAGTGCTGAAAAGGAAAAAGGGGCAAAACATGCACCCAACCAGAAAAGGTGCCACAACCCGGCAACAGGTAAACAAAAAGAAACAGTTGATGGGTCCCCCACCTGGAACCCGACTACGAGCACCGCACGCGGTCCAAGCTCCCGAACTCTCATGCTCTACTGAAGTCATGATCCACCTGTCCGTCGTCTGCAAGGGCACACCAAGTGCGGGAAAAGCCCAAGCAGGGGTGAGTATAAAAATACTCAGTAGGATACCCCGAAGGCTCGAGGGAGCAACAAAAAGGAGGTACCGAAGGGTGAGCAGTAGAGAGAACGGGGGAAAGCATAGGGAGTACAACAGAGAGTGCAGTAAGGAGTCCAGCTCAACCCAACAAGATAAAGGCAGAAGACTCATCCAAACACAAGGAGCTAGAAATGGTGAGAAGATGAAATTCTCGTAGAGTCTTCGCTACCTATAGTAGGAGAGTAGACTCATCCAACCACGAGAATCTAGAAACGGAAAGCACGTGGCATACCCCGTGTGTCTTCGCCTCTACTGGAAGGAGAGTAACCAAACCCAAGAAGTGGGTACTAGAACTAGGTATATACATATCATTATGCTCAATCAAGAAGCTCGAACAACGTCGTAAGGGGATATCCGTCCCGTAGCTCAGCCCAAGAAAAGAGTATCCAACAGTCCCAGACATAACCCCATCATCGATGCCCATCATCCCGCACGTCTGCACTGAACCGAAAGCCAAGGGGGTCAATCACCGCACCTTGACACTATCCTCTTTGGGCGGCACTGACTTGCCCGCACGGTTTTAGATCGTGTCACTAGAACACGTCTCGGTGGGGAAAGTGCCCCTCAAACTTGAGAGTTCTAGGGAAAGTCAAACCACACCTCGTCACTACCCTGCAGTCGAGAGGTCTCCTCAAAGTCAAGCCGTCACAACACTGATCCGTATAACCAAGGGTCCCGCTCTGGTAATCACGGAGGAAAGCCACAGACTAGCCTAGTCGAGAGGACTGAGTCTGGAATGCCAACCGGTGTCCCCACTGCCCAGCCCTGCTGGAGGGTAATTCATAACCTGATATCGGGTGACCCACTGCTCAGCCCTGCAGGAGGGTAAACCCTAATACATCATCAGGCGACCCATTGCCCAGCCCTGCTGGAGGGTAAACCCTAATACATCATCAGGTGACCCACTACCCAGCCCTGCTAGAGGGTAAACCATAATACATCATCAGGCAACCCATTGCCCAGCCCCACTGGAGGGTAAACCATAACACATCATCAGGTGACCCACTGCCCAGCCCCGCTGGAGGGTAGACCTGGAATAAGTCGACAGGAGACCCACTGCCCAGCCTTGCTGGACGGTAGACCTGGAACTAGACGACGGGTGACCTACTGCCTAGCACTGCTGGAGGGTAGACCCTAAGAGGTCGTCGGGTGACCCACTTCCCAGTCTCTGCTGGAGGGTAGACCCTGAGTGCGTCGGGTGACCCACTGCCTAGTCTCTGCTGGAGGGTAGACCCTAAGAGCGTCGGGTAACCCACTACCCAGTCTCTACTGGAGGGTGAACCCTAAGAAGTCAGCGAGCAACCCACTACCCAGCCCTACCGGAGGGTAAACCTGAAGAAGTCGATGAGTAACCCACTGCCCAACCCCGCTGGAGGGTAAAACTCAGAACTGCTCTGGCCATCTCTACTGCAGGGTACAACACTGGCCAACCAAACACGGAGTGAGTCTCGCGTGACCACCCAACTCCAGCACAACTCACCCAAAGGGGGTTCAGTGCCTGTTCCATCACTGGGTGTCACCAGCACCGCTACCGGCCGATCCATCGAGAACAAAACCCGGGGGAGACCACTCAACCCTGCTAGTCAAACAAACGGGCACAAAGCCAGGGGAAAAACTCCACCCTGCTAGTCAAACAAACGAGCACAGAGGGACCCTCTACGCCGCGAGAGGACAAAGTATGCAAAGCAGAACAAGAAACACACAAGGGGCCCACACTACGTGTGGACCCAAGTCAACCCCAACCAAGTGCACGAACGTCTCAGGTACAAACCACATGTACCTCCAAGCGCTCTCGTATACTCTCAGAGTATACCAATTCTCCAGCCCAAGGGATATCGTGCACACGACACCCAACGTCAATGCGAAGGCATGACGTAACAAATCCACCTCAAAGGCCTAGGCATGGCCAAACACACCTTGTGAATCGTTTATATCACTCTCCCAAGAGTGTGCGATCACACACCAAGGGTCCGCTACAAACAAGGTAGGGCGAACCACCACTAGAGCACCTTACATGCTTCCACATTTAATAAGATCGCGTAAGAGGCTCCGCTCGCCTGAGGAGATCTCACCATCGTATTCCTCGTGGAAAAACACGCGAGATCGACTACTTACTCGCCTCCAACGGATATCTGACGGAAAAGTCACCAACACCGCCTCACGCCCGAACGACGTCCCGTGATCCCGAGCCTTGGCCCTGAAAATAGTCGGGCGCATCGCACAATTACGATCCCCTCGGGAAAACACATCAAAAGCAGTACTCACTTGAGTGCAATGGATATCCGGAGAAAAAGATGCATCCCGGCGCACCACACATGAGCGGTGCCACGTGGGACCTGCATCCCGATCCCAAAACTCAACGAACGGATCACACCGTTGCGATCCTCTCAAAAAAGTACACGAGATAGACTATTCACTTGTCCAAAACGGTCGCCCGGTGATAAAGCTAGAAATCACCGTCAACTCCCGAAACGGCCCTCACGGGGCCCGCACCATCGTGCGGAAATACAGCGGACAGACTGCGCCAACGCACTGCCCTCGGAAAAACACCCAAGATCGACTGCTCGCACGCCCTGAAGGGACGTCCGAGGAAAAAGTCGCTAAAGTTGCACGCAGCTCAAAAGATGGGCCGTGGAGCCCACGCCTCAACTTCGGACTCAACGCCTGAAACCACCTTGGAAAGCTCCGCCTTGATGCCAGGGTCCCAACGCCACTGACGGCGCTCAAAACAGACGTCGGACGCGTCCGCGCCGTCCAAAACAAGAATCCCGGAAAAAATGCTCGTCTACTTAAAGACTCGTCGTGCCTCCGCGGCCCCTCGTTTCGGGAATTAAAAATTCTTGCAACCATCTCAAAAGTTCCGCCTCTGCGTCAGGCCCGCGCCGCCGTGGACGACGAGCAAAACGGACGTCCTTAGCGAAAGCTACAGACGTCGGATGTTAGAAAGGGGGGGGGGACCCCTTGGGCCGGACCGACCCGGTCCGCCCACAGCCGGCACGCGGCCCGACTCACTTCTCCGCGGCCTTCCAACACCCGACCAGCCCGGACGGCCGGTCTCGCTGCACCCCCGCAGAGACCCGCGGTTCGCGGGTCTCTGTCCACCGAAGTCGCGTCGTGCCGCGACCCCGGGTCGCCGCCCCGTGCCGGCGCCCTCGGCCTGCCGCCGCCGAGCCCAAGGTCGCCTCCGCCTGCCGTCGAAGAGCGCTGCCGCCAGCCACCCGTCGCCAAAGCCGCTCTGCCCTGGGAAAACGCCGGACCGCCGGAACCCGCCGGATCCACCCAAAACCAGCCGGAACAAAATCAAAATCCCGCAAACTTCAACGAGGTGCTGCGGGTTCCTCCGAACTCCGATTTCAATTCCGAAAGAAGCGCCGGAAAGAGTAAAATGCGTACTACACGGCCATGGAATTTTTTCGAAGATTAAACAAAAATCAGTGCTAAAATTGGGGTTCAAAGTGGGGGTTCGGGAATTAAAACTCAAACGAACACCACCTACCTCTTGGGACTAACCCGTCGCTTCGCCGTCAACCCACCGGGGTGGCCCTGCCTCGCCGGACCGCCTCGCCGGAGTCGCCTCGCCGGAGATGGAGGAGGAGTGGGGAGAGGCTTGCCAGGGGAGGGGGAAATGAGGGAGAAGATGGTGGGGGTTAGGTTAATTAAATAAATTAATTAACTTAAACACCCTCCCGCGACCCCGTACCCGAACTCCCGACTGGGTTGAGATTTAGACTCCCCTAGGATAAAAACCACGCTCTGAGCGCAAAGGAGGTATCAGAATTTTATTTCGAGACCCCGTTCAAATGTTACTAAACTTAGCGCCCGAGGCCGCCAAATTACCAAAACACCCCTGGAGCCATTTTTCACAAACGGTCCGCACCCGCGAAACTTATACCCCCCATAGGGTAAACGACACGCTCCGAACTCAACGGTGCCCTAGGTTTTCTAATCCGAGCCACCGTTTAAGAGATACCTGTGTTTCAACATTAAAGTAACAAATTAATTAATTAATTAATCCGTTTAACGTTCCAGAAGCGGGCGAGGGGTCCAAACGTCCTGCGCCAACAAGTTTTATGTCGTTCCTAGGGTAAACACCCCATTTCGGACCCATCCGTACACTTGGATCTCTGATCTTAATCATCGTTTAGGAGTTATACCATTTATTTGGCGTTTCCAGTGTGATGACACTGAAAATTAAATTCTGTCCACTCCGGGGCTCGGAATCGCACGCCGTCTGAAGGCGTTGCTCTGGAATATCATCAAGAATATTCCAAAGTCTTTCGCAGCAAAAACTGGGTTCTTACATCATTCCATACTTCAAGATTTTTGTCCTCAAAAAGAAAAACCAGGGAACAACACAGGGTACTAATCCCACACCTGGTTTTCCCATATCCAGAAGAACCCACACACAGCTCTGCGTCACCACACACAGACCAAAGAGTTGATCCGTTCACGCGAGGTCGGACCTTGCCGACGTTGTGAACCCACTCCAGACTTTGGGGTTAGGTAAAGGTGGTAGGGTACCTCCCCATCCATTTGCACGGTCTCAAATGACCAGAAGGCTCTCGGGGGTAGCTCACCTCCCCGAAAAAACCTCTATGTCGTATGCCGCAGCTGGAATCACCGCCCGCACCTGAAACAAGGCTCGGTGATTCCCTCCTTCAGAATATCCATATGGTGAAACACCCAAGGATAGCTGGTCACGCAAGGTTCCACAATCGATGCTCTCTTACATGCTCAAAAGGCGAAGGAGTCAACACCATCGACTAAAGGAAAAGGTCTCACGCCTTTTTCCTTACCAACACAGGGTTACTCCTGATGCCCTGCGTCACCCTGGTAACACCTCAAACAAGGAGCAGGGAGAAAAGCCTTTCACACGCAGAGCCTAACGATTCTACTGAAAAAAGTAGAAGAGTCGCAAGGGGTACCTCTCACCATCCCATGCTCTGCAGGATCGTAGAAATCCAAAGATCGCGGCTGTCCGTTGTCCCAACCGTCAGCTCCCGGAGCCTGACATGGACCACCTAGTGGTGATGGGGAGATCTCGTAAAGTCATCCCCACTACCAGCTCCACCCGCTCCTCTGGTAGCGCCACCTCTCTGGGTACTACTCCAATCACGGCGCTGCCGCTGCCGTGGTGGTGCGCCTGCTGCCTGCCCGAAGCTCCCAGCAACTTGGGTCGGGCTGTCTCGTTCCAAGTGACCTCGCCCGTCACAAGCATAGCAACAACTCTCTCTGGGCTGCGCTGGTGCCCTCCGGCGCCACTGTGGTGTACGGCCACAGCCCTGAGTCCAGTTGTCAGTAAGCCACCTACGTCAAGGTTCTGCTTGCCGACGCCCACTAGCTGCGACAGACGTCTGAACTCCAACGTGCCTGCTGCCACCACCAACACTAGAACACGACAGGAAGCCCTCTGTCACTAACGCCTGCTCTAGAACCCCGACATATGTGGAAATGACCAAGGGTACTATGACAGGACGAATCTCTCAGAGGAGACCCTGCTCAAACTTCCGCGCTCGGATGTTGTCATCATGGACCAAGTCCGGGTAAAAGCGTGCAAGGTCTGCAAAACTAGCCGCGTACTCGGCCACCGTCATCCCTCCCTGCTGAAACTGCAGGAGCTCATGAATCCGAACGGAGCTCAAGCAGGAGGGAAAAAACTCCTCATGAAACAAAAACTGAAAGTTTTCCCACGAAAGTGATGACTCGCCAAGAAACTGAGTCACCATACTCCACCAACGCCAAGCTGCTCTGTAGAAAAGGCTGGCTTCCAAAGCCACTCTCGAATCTGTCGGCGTCTGCACAAGCCTGAAAAGGCGAACCACTGCCTCGAGCCAAACCTCTGCTGCCTGAGGGTCTACCTCACCACTGAACCTCAGCAGTCTCTACCGCTGGAACTCACGGAGCGCGCTTAACCAGCACTCAAGCTCAACCTACTCTGCTGAAACTGCCTGCTTCTCAACAGGTGGGGGTGCTGCTACCAACCCACCCGGATAAAAGGGGCTCACATGATGGGTCCTGGACTGTGGCCTCGTAGCTCACAGGGTCGTTGTCATGCACGCAAGATGGTATCTTGGCTGGATGTCTTCGTGGATACATCCTGAATATTAGTAAGGAGTGTCGCGGTCAGATGAGCATACATGTATATACCAACAACAACAATGATGGGGAGCTGACTCAAGAAGGACAGTCAAGACTCGGTCCTATGTGATGCACAAAAATTTTTCCCCTGCAACAAGTGTCTCAGCATGCCGAGTCGACAAGAGGGTTATCAAGGTCCTGGTGAATGGATACTTCGGCCGCCGCACCATCACTGGACTCCCTGGCCTGAGAGCTTCTCTCGAGACATGTTAACACTGTTGCCCTAAATCCAAACCAATTCATCTTTTAGGGACGTCCGCGCAATGTACCAAGGAACGAACCACCTCTGATACCACTTTTTCACAACCCGACCCTACCTGGGCTCGAGCTGCAACTACCCCAAGCCTGCCTCCATAGGCCAGGGGCTGGCGACCAGCGCTGAAGGCACAACAACTCGGGGAGGCCTTTGCCTAACCACCTGTACGCACCCACACGCAGCACACTCAATGCAAAAGTGAAGAGTAAAAAAGAAAAGACAAGTAAAGAAAAGGGGATACTGCTATATATAACCACAAGAGTGCCTCGACCTCTAAACAATACAAGTAAAGTGCTAAAAAGGAAAAAGGGGAAAAACACGCGCCCAACCAGAAAAGGTGCCACAACCCGGCAACAGGTAAACACAAAGAAACAGCTGATGGGTCCCCCACCTGGAACCCGACTACGACCACCGCACGCGGTCCAAGCTCCCGAACTCCTATGCTCCACTGAAGTCATGCTCCACCTATCCGTCGTCTGCAAGGTCACACCAAGTGCGGGAAAATCCCAAGTAGGGGTGAGTATAAAAATACTCAGTAGGATACCCCAAAGGCTCGAGGGAGCAACAAAAAGGAGGTACCAAAGGGTGAGCACTAGAGCGAACGGGTGAAAGCATAGGGAGTACAACAGAGAGTGTAGTAAAGAGTCCAGCTCAACCCAACAAGAGAAAGGTAGAAGACTCGTCCAAACACAAGGAGCTAGAAACGGTGAGAAGATGAACTTCTAGTTGAGTCTTCTCTACCTATAGCAGTAGAGTAGACTCATCCAGCCACGAGAAGATAGGCACAGAAAGCACGTGGCATACCCCGCGCATCTTCGCCTCTCCTGGAAGGAGAGTAACCAAACCCAAGAAGTGGGTACTAGAACTAGGTATATACATATCCTTATGCTCAATCAAGAATCCCAAACAACGTCGTAAGGGGATCTCCGTCCCGTAGCTCATCCCAAGAAAAGAGTAGCCAACAGTCCCATACATAACCCCATCATCGATGCCCAGCATCCCGCACGTCTGCCCTGAACCGCAAGCCAAGGGGCTCAATCACCGCACCTTGACACTATCCGCTTTGGGCGGCACTGAATCACCCGCACGGTTTTAGATCGCGTCACAAGAACGTGTCTTGGTGGGGAAAGTGCCCCTCGAACTTGAGAGTTCTAGGGAAAGTCAAAACACACATTGTCACTACCCTGCAATCGAGAGATCTCCTCAAAGTCAAGTCGTCATAACACTGACCCGTATAACCAAGGGTCCCGCTCCGGTAATCACGGAGGAAAGCCACAGACTAGCCTAGTCGAGAGGACTGAGTCTGGAATGCCAACCGGTGTCCCCACTACCCATCCCTGCTGGAGGGTAATTCATAACCAGATATTGGGTGACCCACAGCCCAGCCCTGCTGGAGGTTAAACCCTAATACATCATCAGGCGACCCACTGCCCAGCCCTGCTGGAGGGTAAAACATAATACATTATCAGGCGACCCACTGCCCAGCTCCGCTGGAGGGAAAACCATAACACATCATCAGGAGACCCACTGCCCAGCCCCACTGGAGGGTAGACCTGGAATAAGTCGACAGACGACCCACTGCCCAGCCTTGCTGGAGGGTATACCTGGAACTAGACGACGAGCGACCCACTGCCCAGCCCTATTGGAGGGTAGACCCTAAGAGGTCGTCGGGTGACCCACTACCCAGTCTCTGCTGGAGGGTAGACCCTGAGTGCGTCGGGTGACCCATTACCCAGTCTCTACTGGAGGGTAGACCCTAAGAGCATCGGGTAACCCACTACCCAGTCTCTACTAGAGGGTAAACCCTAAGAAGTCAGTGAGAAACCCACTGCCCAGCCCTGCTGGAGGGTAAACTCGAAGAAGTCGATGAGTAACCCACTATCCAGCCCCGCTGGAGGGTAAAACTCAGAACTGATCTGGCCATCTCTACTGGAGGGTACAACACTGGCCAACCGAACACGGAGTGGGTCTCGCGTGACCACCCAACTCCAGCAGAACTCACCCAAAGGGGGTTCAGCGCCTGTTCCATCACTGGGTGTCACCAGGACTGCTACTGGCCGATCCATCGAGAACGAAACCAGGGGGAGACCACTCAACCCTGCTAGTCAAACAAATGGGCACAGAGCCAGAGGAAAAATTCCACCCTGCTAGTCAAACAAACGAGCACAGAGGGACCCTCTACGCCACGAGAGGACAAAGTACGCAAAGCGGAACACATCACGCACATGGGGCCCACACTACGTGTGGCCCCAAGTCAACCCCAACCAAGTGCACGAACGTCTCAGGTACGAACCACATGTACCTCCAAGCGCTCTCGTATACTCCCAGAGTATACCACGTCTCCAGCCCAAGGGCTATCGTGCACACAACACCCAACGTCAACGTGAAGGCGTGACGTAACAACTCCCCCTCAATGGCCCAGGCACGGCCAACCACATCTTGTGAATCGTTTATATCACTCTCACAAGAGTGCGCGATCACACGCCAAGGGTCCACTACAAACAAGGTAGGGAGAACCACCACGGGAGCACCTTCCATGCTTCCACATTTAATAAGATCGCATAAGAGGCTCTGCTCGCCTGAAGAGATCACACCATCGTATTCCTCGCAGAAAAACACGCGAGATCTACTACTTACTCTCCTCCAACGGATATCCGACAGAAAAGTCACCAACACCGCCTGAACGACGTCCCGTGATCCAGAGCCTCGGCCCTGAAAACAGTCGGGCGCATCGCACAATTGCGATCCCCTTGGGAAAACACATCAAAACCACTACTCACTTGAGTGCAACAGATATCCGGAGAAAAAGATGCATCCCAGCGCACCGCACACGAGCGGTGCCATGTGGGACCCACATCCCGGTCTCGAAACTCAACGAACGGATTGCACCGTTGCGATCCTCTCAAAAAAGTACACGAGATGGACTATTCACTTGTCCAAAACGGTCGCCCAGTGATAAAGCTAGAAATCACCGTCAACTCCTGAAAACGGCCCTCACGGGGCCCGCACCATCATGCGGAAATACAGCGGGCAGACTGCGCCAATGCAATGCCCTCGGAAAAACACCCAACATCGACTGCTCGCACGCCCCGAACGGACGTCCGAGGAAAAAGTCGCTAAAAGCTGCACGCAGCTCAAAAGACGGGCCCTGGGGCCCGCTCCTTAACTTCGGCCTCAATGCCTGAAACCACCCTGGAAATCTCCACCTTGAAGCCAGGGTCCCAACACCACTGACTGCGCTCAAAACGGACGTCAGACACGTCCGCTCCGTCCAAAACAAGAATCTTGGAAAAAAACGCTCGTCTACTTAAAGACACGTCGCGCCTCCACGGCCCCTCGTTTCATGAATTAAAAATTCTTGCAACCATATCAAAAGTTCCGCCTCTGCGTCACGTCTGCGCCACCGTAGACGGCGCACAAAACAGACGTCCGTAGCGAAAGCTACGGACGTCGGAATTTAGAAAGGGGGGGGGGGGGACCCCTTGGGCCGGACCGGCCCGCGGCCCGGCCGCGGTCCCGGATCAGTTCGCCACAGCCTACCGACACCCGACCGGCCCGGACGGCCGGTCTCGCTGCACCCCTGCGGAGACCCGTGGTTCGCGGGTCTCTGTCCACCGAAGTCGCGCCGCGCCGCGACCCCGGGTTGCCACCCCGTGCCGGCGCCCTCGGCCTGCCACCGCCGAGCCAAAGGCCGTCGCCGAGGAAAAGGCCGCCGCCGCCTGCCGTCGAAGAGCGCCGCCCGCCGCCGAAGCCGTTCCGCCCTGGGAAAACGCCGGACCATCGGAACCCGCTGGATCCACCCAAAACCGGCCGAAATAAAATAAAAAACCCGCAATCTTCGACGAGGTGCTGCGGGTTCCTCCGAACTCCGATTTCAATTCCGAAAGAAGTGACAGAAAGAATAAAATGCGTACTACACAACCATGGAATTTGTTAGAAGATTAAACAACAAATAGATTCTAAAATTGGGGTTCAAAGGGGGGGGGGGTTCGGGATTTAAAACTCAAACGAACACCACCTACCTCTTGGGACTAACCCGTCGCTTCGCCGTCAACCCGCCGGGGTGGCCGCGCCTCGCCAGACCGCCTCGCCGGAGTCGCCTCTCCAGATATGGAGGAGGAGAGGGGAGAAGCTTTCTAGGGGAGGGGGAAATGAGGGAGAAGAGGTGGGGGGGGGGGGGGTTAGGTTAATTAAATAAATTAATTAACTTAAACACCCTCCCGCGGCCCCGTACCCGAACTCCCGACGGGGTCGGGATTTAGCCTCCCCTAGGATAAAAACCACGCTCTGAGCGCAACGGAAGTCTCTGAATTTTATTCCGAGACCCCATTAAAAAGTTACTAAACTTAGCGCCCGAGGCCACCAAATTACGAAAATGCCCCTGGAGCCATTTTTCACAAACGGCCCGCGACCGTGAAACTTATACCCCCCATAGGGTAAACGGCATGCTATGAACTCAACGATGCCATCAGTTTTGCAATCCGAGCAACCGTTTAAGAGATACCTTGATTTCAACATTAAA
This sequence comes from Viscum album, assembly GCA_963277665.1. NCBI lineage: Eukaryota > Viridiplantae > Streptophyta > Magnoliopsida > Santalales > Viscaceae > Viscum > Viscum album. Next base: position 1,363,943,610 of record OY728151.1, on the reverse strand, counting down.
CGGACAAATTAATTAATTAATTAATCTGTTTAACGTTCCAGAAGCGGGTGAGGGGTCCAAACGTCCCGCACCGACAAGTTTTATGTCGTTCCTAGGGTAATAACCCTATTCCGGACCCATCCGTACACTCGGATCTCTGATCCGGATCACTGTTTAGGAGTTATCCCATTTATTTGGCGTTTCCAGTGTGATCGCACTGAAAATTAAATTCCGGCCACTCCTGGGCTCGGAATCGCACGCCATCTGAAGGCGCTGCTCTGGAATATCATCAAGAATATTCCAAAGTCTTTAGCAGCAAAAACTGGGTTCTTACATTGATATTCATTAAAAAAAATTGAGGTTTGAAAATGGGAATAAATAAATTGGAATAGATTTTGAATCTTATCTTGAAAATTATGGGATAATACTTCAATATATCACCCCTTACATTGAACAAAAAATGGATTTATATAAAAAATGAACTAAAATTTAGTGTAAATAGGAAGAACAATGCTTTCTATATTTGGATGATGAAAATTTTTCAGGAGGTAAGTAGTGGATTCTGTTGTGCACATTCAAAACTGACATTTTATTAGGATAAATTTAAATTAGAAGTCATATGAAATGTGATATAATAAGAAAACAATAGTTAGATACATTTGATTCTTTTGGATCCCTTACGTCATTGAAATAAAAGAATCAAATTAGGGGAAATTTGATGAGAAAGTTGTGGAAGGTGTATTTCATGGATATTTATCTAATGGGAAAGGATACAAATGATATAATAAGATACTTGACAATATTTTTGACTATTAGGATGTCAAAATCATTGATAAACAACCCATAAATCAAGATTCAAATGTAAAAATTGTTGAAAAATATGATGAAAACAACAAGAAGGTTTTTGAGAATGTTAGTGGAAATTTACCCAAATTTGAACCCCTTATAGGAATTATTGATTCAGACCATAAATATAATGAATAGGAGTTTTTTGAAAATAAAAATAAAAATTAGAGAAGATTTATGATGCATGTGAAAAAAATAGTATCATTAAAGAAATGTATACACCTGTTTATACTAGAAGAAAGCTAAGATATTATGGGCATAAAAAATCCAAATAGAAGAAGGTTGAGAGTTTAAAACTAGACATCACTTATCTCTCATGTTGAAACGAAATTAGTTATATAATTATTTAAAAATATAGAGTGTATTGATTCTATGAATTAAGAGATGAATAAAATTGAAAATAATTATTTATTAGATCATATTCAGAGTCCTAATGATAAAAATTACATTGGGACCTAGTGGTTCTTTTTGAAAAAATCTAAATGGCTAGGGAAATATTATCAACAAAAAACCTAGACTGATATATTAGGGGTAATATCAAGTAGAAGGTGTTAATTTTGAGGAGGCTTTTTCTCTAGTTTCATGTTTGGAAACCATTATAAAGTTCATTATTGTTACAACATAAAGGAAATATAACATTTATCAAATGAATATCAAATCTACCTTATTAAATGTTGAGCTTGAAGAGGAATTGTGTATTGAGAAATGTGATGGTTTTTTCCTCATTAATGATGAAAAAAGTGTATAAAAATTGAAGAATTATCTCTATGACTTAGAAAAGGCCCCTAGGGAATGGTATTCGAAGCTGTACAAATCCCTGAAGTAGTTAAAAATTTTCAAAATAAAAGTTGATAGAAACCAACATATCAAATAAACAAAGACAGGTACACATATTGTAATATAATTTGTTGATGATATAATTTTTCTAGGTGGTCATGAAAATTCATGTCAAGATTTTTGAAAACAAAGGATAAATAATTTGAGATGTCCATGTTTGGTGAGATAAGATACTTATTAGGATTACAAGTCTTTCAGGAAGAAGATTTTATCTTATTATACCAAAAAATCACTCTCGATAATTATTGATTTTTTTTTGTAACAATATAATAAAAACTATTGTCTGAACCTATTCAATTGGGTCTATAGTTGTTTAAGGATGCTGATGGACACAATGTCCATCAAAGAGAGTTCAAAATACTGATTGGGATTCTACTTTATCTAACAACTTTCATACTAGATATTGTATATACTGCGAGTCTCTAGGATAAATATTATAGTGATCCAATGGCATGAGATATTATGGTTGCCAAAAGGGTTATCAGATATATCAAAGAGACTTATGGGTAGATTTATTAGAGAGTAAACTCTTGAATCTATCTGGGTTTACACATGATGATTGGGCCGATGATTGTAATGATTGAAGGTCCACCTTAGGAAAAATTTTCCTCTTAGGAGATTGTTGTGTGATTTGTCACTACAAAAAACTAAACTCATCCACACTATGTACTAGAAAGGGTAAATATGTTTTTCTAATAAGTTCTTTTAGTCAAATGATTTGGATAAATGGAAAATTGGATGATTTAAGGATGAAAATTCAAAAACCTCTCAAAATTAACTATTTTAATCGAAGTGCTATAAATATTTCTATAAATCATATGAAATATTAAATATCCCTGAATATTGATATATGATTTCACTTTATCAATGAGAAAGTGGGAAATAGAGACATAAATTTGGAATCTATTCCTACTCAAGATCAATTGTAATATATCCTTACCAAGACTATACCTAAGGGTATATTTGATATACTAAGGCTGAAAATGGAAGTTAAGCCCCTCCTAAGTTGTTAAGAAACCCTTTCTTGACAGCCCCATAAGAATTTGGATTCTTTTATGAAAGGGGGGAGAAAATGTGTACTCTTCTTTATCTAAGGGGAGTGGTATGTGAATATAAAGATATGGTTATTATTAAAAGGGGGTGCATTGAGTGTGATAATTGAGGGGGGGGGGATCTAAGTCAATTATCCAAACAATTCTTATCACTATGTTGTGAAATTATTTCAAAAACATTAAATTATTTGGTTGCGTGGTGTCAAGAAATTTCTCTTTGGGGAAGGATGTGATTTTTTGAAACTTTTTTGGAGGTGAATAAGTGGTTGAAAAAAAAAATAAAAAGTGGAATATTGAAGATGTATTGGATTTATAGATTATTTTGAAATTTTTTTCTTATAATATGAGTGAGGATGTAGCTTGAATAACTCTCATTGGCAAGTTCAATATGTTATGAAAAAGTTAGATCTGACAATTTTTGATCTAGTTTTTATGAGTTTATATGTCACGGAAGAAAGTTTCATGATCCTAGAAATTGTATTAGAGAAGGTATGAAAGTCATCTGAAGTGTTTCTCTTTTAGTTTATGTGAATATTTAATTCATGTAGCTGAATTGGTGAAGTGAAGATCCATATATCCATTTTGCATATCCAAATTCTCCATATATCCAAATGAGTCATGCAACCAAATGAGTCACATAGCCGAATCATGATGAGAATTTTGTTTCTAATTTGGTGAAATATACATTTATGGATGTCGCATAACTGATTGTATGATGTATCCAAATTTCTATGTAAATTTTTTCCATGTAGAAACTTCAGAAATGTTTCTGAAGTTTAATGTGAACCCCATTGCCGATTGTAATGTAGTCGATTACTGCAGCATAAATGATTTCATAAAGATGTATATATATATATATAATATTTTAGAAGACATATTTTTTTAGGTTTCATGTATTTATATATATTTTGTAAATTTGAACCCATAGTATCCATGGGTATTTAAATGAATATTTGATTGCGATTTTAAATCTGTTTTAATGAGAGAAAAAATTGGGAATCTACTGAATGATTTTAATGAGGTGATCCTACTTCCAAATATAGCGGTATTTCCTTAATTACAATATGAAAATATTAAATATATATACATTAAGATTTAAATATTTGGTGCATGTATCAAAGTATTATTTTTGTAATTATGATAATTAATAACTATGCGAATCAGAGAGAATCCATAAGCTTTCTAGGTTATTATGATGGTGTAGAAGGTATCAATAAGAGATATCACTTTTTCACTTGTTTGGAAGGAAGGAAATTATTCACATACATTCATTATCTCATGCCAGAGAATATTATCATAAGAAGATGAGAAAGAAAATAATGATCTTGATATTAAAATATCATCCTTATATCATTTTATATATTCTTTTAATATGATCTTTCTACTATATTTTTTGACATCTAGTAAATCCAAGAAGATCCTTTTAATTATTAAGATGAAGGAGATTTTTTTTGAAGAACTGGTGGTTCAAGAGTATATAATTCCCTTCATATTTTAATTTAAGTGTATGGAACCTATCTAAACATTGTGTGAAAAATATTCTGCACATTTTATCACTATAACTAATATTTATAATAAAATCCCTGAAACACCCATAGGTTGATCATGGAAAGGAGTAGGTTCTCCTGTAGAGACAAAACCTTGTAAAAATATCATGTATTTTTATTTCATTTCTTTTTTAACATTTGATAAATATATACTATTTAAGAGTATATTAGGAATTTAATTGATCATAGGGGTTTTATTTAGAAGTAATAATTTTTAAAAATAAAAAGTGATAGGTAATACTGATTCACCACTTCTTAGCGGAACCATTACTAATCTGGAATCAAAAAAAAGAAAACATAATGGCTTTTTGAACTCCAACACTCATCATCACTATATCACCCCATTGGGTGTAAACATTGGTTTAGGTTCTAAGTTCCACCCATAATGATCACTTCCCATGATCATATATTCCCACTCAGGGTCGTTCTATCAATGGGCACCCAATGGGGTCCCTCTGGTCAAACCAAATAGAGGCACTCAACTTAGAGTCATCAGTCTTGAACATGGTATTGGGTCAATACCTGATGCTCCTAGGATGTCATGTCCCATGAAATAATCAGTAGGGTATCATGACCACTATATCTAACTTGGGTCTCACCACACAAGAAAGAACTAAGAGATAGACCTTGGACCATCTTAGTCTTCAAGGTTACTCTAGCTCATTCCATTCACCCAAAAAAATCCTGTTTATCCTATGGTATTTCCACCGAGGTCTGTGCAAGGGTTGATAAGCCACATTAGGTTCATCCTCACCTTCCAAGAGCTCTTGATTCCACTCGGTGTCTCATTGTCATGCTTGACCTTCTAGGTCTGGTATATCAGTTCAAAACACATATCCTCAAGGGGTGACCTTGGGGACCTATGCTAGGTACACTAAGTCTTTTTTGATTTTAAATCACCTCTCTAGTGGTCTTAAGGGCACCAAAAATCTCAAAGGTCCCAACCTTGAACATCACTAGCTGAGGCGATAATCTATTGTATAGGGGTTGTTTATGTCCCTTGGTGTTCATCTAGTTTAATTAAGTAATTTAATTTAATTAAAACATATAATTTAATTAAATTAACCTAAGGCATCACCCTCAGTAGAGAATCAAACTATTTTCATACAACATAAAAAAGAATAAATTCTATAGGGTAAGTACACGAGACCACATACCTTTTACTGGTGTTTTTTTTTCAAATTTTCCATGGGTTGACAATATCTACAAGGTCCATCTAAGCCCATACTACTATTTCCTTGATAAAACAATACCCTATCTATATCTTGAGCCCCTAAATCATTCAAAACATGTATAATTAATTAATTATAGAAATTATAATTAATTATTTTCTTTGAAATCAATTTGCAATGACTTTGAACAATTGATCAGATCATCATGCCACACTAAAACCATCTCGAACAACGCATGGGATGTTCACAAGGGACTTACAAAAAAATTATTGAGAAAATAACTATAAATTTATGATAAAAAAATTAAAAATTAAAAATAATTTAGTACATAAATTTTGGAAAACTCACCATGGTGGCATACCTCAATGAAACGGTGAGTGGCGACCTGTGGATGACCTCTTGGGACATCCTCTTACTAGGAAGTGAAAAATCTCCATAACCAATTTTTGATTCCATCATGATATGATGAAATCAAAACCAAAAATCCTAATAATAGAAACTTAAAAGAATAGAGAGGAAGTGTTAAGGATTCTAGAGAAGGGGAGATCATACCTTAAAATGATTGGAAAATTTCCAAAACACCACTCCAAATCAAGGGGGATAAGAAGGAGGAGAGGGGAGGAAACCCCCATCAACAAACTCTAAGAGAGGGAGGAAGGAGGGGCTAAATCCTCTAAAAACACAAGGGGATAAAATGGTAATTTCACCCTCTATAAATCCCACTAGGTCACTAGTGGATGCTGGAAGTGGCTACAAACACTACCCAACACTATTGAATAGCAAGTGGAACTACTGTAGCATTTTTTGAAATAGACATTGGGATTATCCCTGGGATCCTATGATCCATAATGATGACACCTAAGCCTCCTTTATTATTTAAAACACCTCTCTTGGGGTTTTCTAAGCCTCATAACTTGGGTTTTAATCCAGATTCACAAAATGAAATAACTAATAGTTTAAAAATGAAAGTTTCCATTGAATTTTGAACACCTATAGGGAGATGTGATTTTATAACCTCTGCAACTTATTTATTCTAATCCTCAATAAGTATTGGTGGACATCTAAAAAAATTTATGAACTACCTAGGTCATGAATTTATACTTAAATGAAAGCATTCCACCTCTGAATTCCTAACATTATTCTAAAGTTCCACTTGATCATATGGATGTTAAACCACCAAAATCTGATCCAATGCTTGTAACCCCCACTGAAACACTAAGTCAACACTTTCCCAAGACAGTCTATCTAGAGACATGACCACATCACTATCCATTTGAGCACCCTCCCTATGGTTCTCCCCACCATAGGAATTAGTTCGTTACTACCAAGTCCATAATTAACTATCATACCTAGTGTTCCAAGGATGCTCATGACATGGTTTCCAACTCACCATACCCTATCACACATGAGAACATCACTCTAGATTCTCGATTTTTATTTTAAATGGTTGAATTTCAATTAAACGAGACCATAACTTGATCACGTGAACTTTTTCCAGAAAACCCCCATATGATCATCAAAAACTCTTTTCGCCTCTCATACATCATGTTAGATGCAGTTCCTATCTCACAACATCAAATTATACATGATAATGGTATTCAAACATCCTTTGGATAACCCATCCCAAAAATGATCAAACCTGACCATTAATGCATCATCAAAACCTGATCAGGATGCCCTTAAGCCCAAGGTATCACATGATCATTCTGAGTATTCTCACCAAAGACTGTTCCCAAATTTTGGTGACATTTCCCAGAAAAACCATCAAATATCCATTTTATCACTATAATATATATTGAGAATCAATACCTTTTTGATCTAACAAATCTAGATCATTACAATCCATCCCAAGATCGATACCCACGCTCAGTCTCCAACTGACAATATATCTGAACCCATATGGCATTCGTTGAGGAATCTAGTAGTATGTGGTTTCACCAAGTAATTACAAACACCAATTAATCCACTCACATGGGTGTCCCATGCTCATAGACGACATATCACTTCCTACCTTATGAGAATCCTTATAGTCACACTACTGAAACAAGCTCCCTACCCCCACGACCTAAACTCACTCTATCAGGATATATAACCACTATCATAGAAAATACCCACTCATTTCCTAGAATTAACACAATTATACCTCTCAAACATTCCCATCCCACAAAAAATACATCAAAAAATTTCCCTAAATTTAAATTCATTATAGGGGTTACCACCGTTTATTTGTTCCTCAAATGATTCCACCATCAGGCATATGACACTCCCCACCTGACACCACATATCTTCTATAATTTATGTCAAAGAACACCGTTGGGATGACCATACCATGAAACTTGGGCCATTTATAGTGTCTCCTCTACCACTAATAGACATATTCGAAGGATAACTCGAGTATTGACCCGTCATTCCCATAAGGGTCTCATTGATTATCATAGTTCCTTAGTTCACTCATGATCATCACTAATTCTAATGCTTGAGCCATGATCCTATCAGTCACACATTACCATGTCCATGATAACCATGCTCTATGATACATCAGTCTCGACACGCTGTGATCTCCCTTGGAAGTCATCTTCAATAGTTGGCAGTCTACTTATTCCATAATTCATCAAATAAATTTCTAACCTATAGTTTCATTATATCTCCATATATTATCATCCCTAGTTCATATCATGTCAACCTCATCCACATTATTTGACACCACCCGACGCTATATCTATCATGAGTATCCACTCAAATTATGAACACACTACTACAAGAATCCAAAAGGTGAAGGTCTAGATCCCACCCTGGTCTAATCATCTAAACAAAACTTTAGAACCCAATCACCCTAGGTGATTCCTAAAAAACCAAAGGAATCAACATTCATAGGTAACAACCCAGTAGTTTCCGAAGGGGATCGATTTTAAACCCTTAAACACCCACTCATGGTTATATCACTAACAGAACATATATCTAGGATAACCCCTATCATAGGTTACCTTTAAGCAACATAAACCACTGACCCACTTCGGTCTAAGTCATAACTAAGGGTATTTAGTTCAACCACCCAGCCCAACTAATAAGGTCTCATGTGTGGGTCACAACCCATAGGGTGTCATCCATGCTCCCATCTCAAACTTTTCATGAAATCAATATACCAAGAACCCACTCACAAGGTCACACATACAAAGAAATAACATGAAAAAAACCACCATCCACAACTATATAACCCACCCACTCTGATCATATGTATAACAAAATGTTCCCTGAGGGATCACATATCATTGGTTAACTCTCACTAGAAGTAATGGTATCATCACATATTATAGTGAACCAGGCTTAACATATATGGATATTATAACATTTTAGATGAATATTCAGTACATTAAAAAAGTACATGCTTGAGAAATATAATAGTTTAGTGTATATGGAGACTTGGAACAAAATATTATAACTTGATGAAATATCTTCAATGTTTCCCACAAATATCTTCCCCTTTTGTACTTCTACTTAAAACCTTTCTTCATAATTTGGGGAAAGGAAACATAATAAATGGGTGAACTAAAATTCTCAGTAAGGGTAAACAAAGGATACACATAAGAATTACATGAGAATAAGGGTATGAGAAAATGAGAATTACATTTTAAGATCATACCTTGTATATCAAGGATCATATACATGAATCATGGCATAAAGATAGACAGTTCATAAGACATGAATCATAAGGGTGATAAATAATTATAAAATGATCATGAACCATAAGCTCGGGTCATATATGTGTGGAAACATAATACATATTGAAAAATATTTCATGTGTCAAGGTTATCTTCCAAGACAATCAACTCTGTGGATCATGACACACCTGTTTCCCATTGTGTATCCCAACACACCTATTTCAAATAGTGGATTAGGAAACACCTATTTCCCATAGTGGATCAATCCCATCAACTTGTTTCCCATAATTATTTCATGAGATATAAATCATTACCCAATTCTTTTATGGGATATATAGGTCCCACCTATCTCATAAAGAGATCATACATACGTGTTCTATAAAACATTCATCTTATCTTGACCCATAAAAGAGATTGGTTTCATAAACATCATATAATAAACCATGAAATGAAATAGATATTATAAATATTTAATCATATCATAACATATGGAAAATAGATAGGTTTTCGAATCATTTCATCCTAGAATGACCCATGAAATGAAGTGGGTTTCATAATAATTTATCATGGTATAACCTATTGAAGAGAAAAAAGTTTCATAAACAGAAGGCTATAAAATAATACACCATTCAGGGAAATAACATGAATGGCATTCTAAGATAATATCCTCTATAAATCATAAAATATAATAAATGATTTCATCTTAGTTGTATTATGATTTTTAAATATCACTTAGAACATATCTTTTCTTTGAAAATCACTTTTTAAAATATATAAAATTTTCAAAATCCTTTTCCTTGAAAACACTTTGAAAACATAGAAAGTAATCCTGAAAAAAATAATTTAAAACATTTATTGAGGAAAATTTCCCTTATTCTTTGAAGAAAAATTTTTAAAAGAGAAAACAATTTGAAAACCATTTTCCTTGAAAATAACCTTGAAAACTTATAAAGAAGCCTGAAAACATTTTAAAAACCTTTTTACTTGAAAACATATAAAAGAATTTTGAAAATTTTTTAAAACCATTTTTCCTTGAAATATTAAAAAATAATCTTTAATACATTTTGAAAACCTTTTTCCTTGAAAACTTAAAAAAGAATCTTTAAAACATTTTTCTTTTAAAATATATAAAATAAACTTGAATACATTTTAAAAACCTTTTTTTATTGAAAACTTATAAAAAAATATTGAATTTTTCTTGAATTTTTTTTATTTGAAAATAATTTCAAAACTTATAAAATAATATTTTAAATCATTTAAATCTTTTTTTATAAAAACTAAATCTTTATAACTTATAAATAAATCTTTGAAAATCATTTAAAACACTTTTTTAACTTAAAATAATTTTAAAAAACACTTTTTATTTGAAAACCATTTTAAAATCAAAATTTTTCTTGAATATTAGGAAAATATTTTATTTAAAATTAATCTTATTAACTTATAAATTAAGATTAAATGAAATGATAGTCATTACAGTGGGTAAGTCCATACATGAAAAACATTACCTCTTCACCATTAATGTTTTAGAAAAGATCCTTGATCGGAAAAAAACTAGAAGATTACCTTTAAATCCTTTTTGTGAAAAGGTAAAACATGATTGAAAATGGCCTTAAAAAATCATAGGATAATAGTAAAACATTTTTGAAAATATATTTAGAAAACATGGTTTTGGAAGAACCTATATTTCCGACCGAAAGGAAAAATAATTTCATTTTTCATTAAAACATTTTATTAATTATCTTAAGTAAAAAAGAGAGGAAAAAATCATTACATTGATATAAAATTAATAAATATATTATAATAAATTTAATAATATTTATTGAGATATGGATCATAATATTTCATCAATAGAATCATGATCCTAAACAATCCCGATAAATGATGAGATTGTAGCAATAAACTATTACAACTTTGGTAACTTTTAATCATAAAAATTATTAGAGAATACCATTAAATAAAGATTATGATATCATGAAATATTAATATTAATGATATAACATTTCAAATGTCATTATATACACCTCATAGAAAAATTTAGGTACATAACATGGCATGTATCTCACAGAAGAAAAATTGAGAAAAATTTTACTTTTCTGATTTGGTAAATTTTGAACCACAAAATTAATGAAATAAATATAATAAAATGGATATTTAAATAACCATAAATTTAAGTATAATAATAATATTATAAATTCATGGGTATTATATACACCACACAGAAGAAATTAGTGGTGAATAAGGCATAAGTCTCATAGAAATAAAAGTGGGATGGGAAAACCCTTATCTTAAGTCTTGAATTTATTCATACATAGTAAAAAATATAATATAATAAATATAAGTTTATTATAAATCTAAAGTAGAAAAATATTGTTATATATAATTCAATATATGGTTTTTTATGACTTTTTATTACATTTTTATTAAAAACTCAATGCTAATGTTACGTTTTGGGTCATACCCACTTTGTTTTTCGTATATGTTTTGGCTTGTTATTCTTGATATTATTAATTAGATAATAATTTAATTATTTAAAAAATGTAAAAAATGATATAAATATCATATATATTCAGTATATATGTATTTATAACAATATAAAAAATATATAAATATTAAATTGAATACATAGTTCATGGAATTAGTAGGCTGTACATACACATGAGTGTTGTTTTCGTTTTATTGTCGTATTGAAATAAAGAAAGTAAATGATATATATATATATAATATCCTTATAGTATATTTATTATGACATATATATCATATAGTTTCACTGAACCAAACCTTAATAAATTCCATTAAAGTGTGAATGAATCACATCACTTTGAGGAGGCGGTAGTCCACACGTCCACAATTAATGTTATCATATTTACAAAAAATGGAAAGTATAAAGGTATTTTTATATAATAATTTCAGAAGAAAAAAAATAATAAAAAAAATATATATTATATAAAAACATATTTTCCATCATAATACCAAATTATGAGAGGTTGTAAAGGAAAAATTTACAACATCATTTCAGGAGGCAATTGTTCACTATACACAAGAACGGTAAGTTCGTTAGCCATTAGATGGAAGTGTGTGTAAGTGTAATTAAACCTATTATAATAAAAAATATCAGTATATTTATTATACTTAGTTTATTAAATAATAATTTAATAAGAATAATTGAGGTGGTGGAGAATGAAAATAAATCAAAGGAGTCTGAGGAAGGATGTTACCTCTTCTTTGGGTAACTCCATTTAGTTTGCACCAAAGGGATTCATTGGATGGATTTATCCCCAAATGGAGGATTATTAGATGAAGTGAGGTATTTTGGGAGATTATTTGATCATATTTTGGGTGATACAAAGGGATTTATATGTGTTAATAAGTAGGATTTATGTGTGCCTTTTTATAGTGGAGGAGGAGTGACATTCTTGTAAATTTTGGTAAAGGGAATTACACACATGTTTTTACCATGTAAATTGGATGAAATAATGGTTAGAATTTGATTCATGAAAATATAGGGTAGACATAGGCCTATAAAATATATTTTTAAAATGTTTATTTGTCATTTTTACCCTTGAGATTACGGTTTTGTCCTTTATTAAGCAATTTTTCTCTTAATTACTGTAGTTAATTTTAATCACTTTCACTAATATTTTTGGTCAAAAACTAAGTTGAAATTATTATAAATTATAAATTATTATTATTATATATATGTAATTAATTTTTTAAAATTATAATAATATAATTTTAAGTAATTAATTTAAATTTAATCCCGTAGACGGGACGGAAAAGCGAGTTTTTGTTGTACAAATTTTCAAAAGTTTGAAATGTTTTATATCCAATTTTAATGTGAAATTGATAATAATGATCTAAATTGGAATAATTGATATAAAATTTATATTATTAAAGTTAATAATAACTAAAATATAATTTAATTACATAAATAAATTATACAAAAAATAATTTTTGAATTAAAATTCAGTGCTTTTCACTATTCATCAAAAAATAAAACTTCTCAGAAAAATACCAAAAAATTTACCAAAGTAAATTTTTATATTCCACTTAAAAAAATTAATTTTATTTTTTAAAAAAAAATTATAAAAGTTTTAAAAACCATATTTAAAATTGGTTCTCCACTAAAATGTGGTAAAATTAACTTTTAGAAAAATACATCCTTTTATTCATAAAATTAGCTTTATTCATATCTTATACCTATAAAATCTATTGTATGAGTATAAAAAATATTGATTGAATATATGATATATAAATTTTATATAAAACATTAATCAATAGTGGTTTTTTAATTTGTTGAGATAAAATTCTGCGTGTACATAGAAATATAGTTTTCTTTTAATATTAAATTCCTTATTTTCAAATAGTTCTTAAATTCACTTATACTAATTGATAACCCATGGATTAATTTTATATACATGTGTAAAAAATATTTTCACAATTTAGTTAATTTTATTTGTAACTTCCATTCTAACGGCTAGGTGTTAGCAATAATAATATTTTAATAATATTATTAATAGTATATTGTAGTTCAATAAAAATAGACCTTTCATGTTACTCAAGCTATCTAAGGAACTCGAAATTGTGTGTAAAACAATCTTAAAATAGTGCTCCTTGTACCTAAAGTTAATCTCAGTGTTGCGTGGAGCACAATCTCAACTGGTTATTGGATATAATGCAATCTAAAATTAGTACTTTCATATAAAAAAATCCATATTATGTGTTGCGTGAAATGATAAATATAAAAAATATTAAATTAATTCAAAAAATAAATAATTCATAAAATATTGGGGCGTTACATGAATTATCTTTACTAACAGAGGCACATAGCCTCAAATCAGTTAAGTATAATTTCATTCCAAACTATATGGGAAAAAATCATATAAGTTATTATTAACACTTTAAATAACCTAACCTAGTCACTGAAAACCCACAAAGGGTTCCAATGATTTGGAAATATGTGCCATACTGACCCACAAGGTTCGTTTCACCTTCTATGTGTGAGGAATGAGTTTTCATCCTCGTTATCAAGCATCTCACCATATATCCAATTAACTATCCATCAAAAAGAAATAAACATACAAGTGGACCCAGTAGAGTATAATTACACCAAGTAATTATATGGAAAAACACTATATGAGAAGTTATTGATAATTTAAATAACTGATTCTCATCCAAAAATTAAATTACACACTAGTAGGAATATATTTCATGTAAATACTATATGCGTGATATGATGCATGAGATGCCTGTTTCCAATGAAGGACAGGAGTGAACATAAAATCACTGGCTTCTTTATAGTGGGATAAGAGATAGGAGTCCATTATAATTTGAAACCTAAAACATCCATGTGCATATATTAAGAAAAATAAAATAAAATATAATAGTAACATTACAAACCAAGAACATCAATCCCATCCCTAGTAACCTAGAATTATTATTGAAATAGTAGTTCTTGACACACTAGCTCACTATCCATCATAGGATCTGACACATTCCTAAATCTCATGTCTACCAAATCATGAAATCATAAACACAAAAATAAATAGGCTTTGATAACACCTTGTAACATATCATCTTGGATCACTCTATGAACAATAACCAGACTGGAATGTTGCAAGAACTTAGGCGCGCCTCCACAAATTCCAAAGTTTGTTGACGAGCAGTAAGAGTCTAAGGTGGTACTATGGGGAGAATATACCCCCTGTATCGGAGTATACAATAATAGTTAAAATAAACAAGTGTTTGAGACCAATGTTACTTTTATTATTGGTTTAGGTGAAGAATATGGTAATAAGGAAATGGTTTTATTAATAATGTGGGAATTTATTGTCAGTAACTTTTGAATATTGAAGTGACCATGAAGAAGTTACACGTAAAGAAATGTGGACACACATGGTACGTCAAGTGTTCATGAGGAAGTGACCACATGTATACATTCATGGTATGTTGAGTGACCCTAAACAAGTGACCACATGAAACATTAATGACACACATGGTATGCCAAGTGGCCTTGATTAAGTGAACACATGTTGACACACATGGTAGGTTAAGTGACTATGAACAAGTGATCACATAAATAAGTATTGACACACAAAGTAAGTAAATTAACAATGTGGAAGTGACTAAATTTGAAAAAACATGATAGGTGAAGTGACCATGAACAAGTGAACTCATGAAGGAGTGTTTACATGCACATTAGGTGAAGTGACCACGAACAAGTGAACTCATGAAGGAGTGTTTATGTGCACAATAGGTGAAGTGACCATGCAATCCAATTGTAGACATAAGAGAAAGGTTTTTTGAAAATATGTTGATGAAAAGTGAATAAATCTTAAACTTTTTAAATTTCATGATGAATGTTACCATGATTCCTAAAAATAATTCTTTAATGATGTTTTAAATAATGAATAAGGGATATAAATTTGTATTTTGAAGTTTAGATGTCTGGTGAATCACACAATCGATTATGTATTGTATCCATTTTCAGCTAGGTATCTGATTAAGTAACATCGCTATTTTTCAGAGATGTAACCAATTAGGTCAAGTATCCATTTTCAACTATTTATCCAATTAAGAAATGTATATATTTTCAGTGACATAGAGGATTCAGTCATGTAGCCTATAATAACCCATAAATTTAATTCATAAATATCACATCTTATTAGATGAATATTAAATAAATAAAATTATTATCCATGCTAGAATCATATAGGACCATTATATTTTGAAACTTAGATACATAAAAAACATTATCATAATAGATCTATATTATATCCCACCAATTTCTTCATAACTAGAATCCTTCTTATACATATAATACTTAAAATGTTTCTTCATAAGATGGGGAAATAAAACATAAGAAACGGTGAGATCTGATGCTCAGTAAGGGTAATAAAGGGATATATTAATGATCACTTAAACATAACATGAGAATAAGGGTATTAGAACATGATAATAACCTTTGAAAACCATAAACTATATTTTTTTTATCATAATCACGAGTCATGGAATAAATTTTTTGCAGTTAATAAGACATGAATCATAAAGGAATTACTGAACATGATCTATTAAATCATAACAGTTGCATAAAACATAAGTTTGTGGTGTGTAGTCTTGTTAAATATCACTTTGTCTCTATGATTTACGATTTATACTAGTTTTTTATGATAGAAAATATCATACAATAGTAAATAATACTTATGATTTTAGTACTTTTGAGGGTTCAAGTATGTACTTCCTTAGGAGAGATACATATAACACATCATGAACATGAGAGAGTTTTGGTGGAAGCACCAAGTGATAAGATACTATCCCTACTCGATTAGGAATCTCAATGGGGACAATATAATTAGGGATCAAATTTCCATTATTTCTTGATCTCATAAAATTATTCCATGTAGAAATTCATAATAATACCTTATCACAAACTTCAAATTCCAAATTTCTCTGATGATTTTTAGAATATCTTTTCTGTCAAATCTTAGCAGCCTTCATGAATTACTGAATGGATATAACTTTATTTTCCATTTCCTCAGATATATTAGGTCCCAATAGCATTCTTTCTTAAAATTTATCCAAATAAATTGGAGTTCTACACTTATTTCTAAAGAGGGTTTTATAAGCCACCATTTAAATACTTGATTGAAATCTATTGTTGTAAGAAAACTCAACAAGAGGATGGTGTCGATCCCAACCAACTTTGAAATATATAGAAAAATACCTCATCACATCCTCTAGAGTTTTAATGGTTCTCTTAGAATAACCATCCATTTGAAGATAATAAGTAGAACCAAAACCCAACCCCAAATCAAGATATTTTTGAAGACTTTGCTACAACTTAAAGAAAAAACTCATAACCTAATCAGATACAATATAATGTCGTACTCCATGTTACCTTACCACTTCATTAATGTATATCCTTGAAATATAATCAAGAGATAAATCTTATTTGATAGTAATGAAGTGAATTGACTTAGTAAGGCGACCGTCTACAACTGAAATGTCATTTTCTCCTTTAGATGTTTTGGGGATTACAATGAAAAAAATCCATGGTGATGTTTTAAAATTTCTATTTTTGTATGTGTAATGGTTGTAACATACCATTAGATTTCTTTATTTTGGGATTAACATGTAACTTAACAGGCTGAAATTTCTCCCTTTAATTTGTCTCACTAGAAATACTCTTTCAGATCTCTATAGATATTTTTACTTGTATAATCAATAGAGAATGATGAACAATTATCTTTATCCAATCACTCCTTATTCAAGTATTTTATTGAATAGATACATACATAGTTCATAAAGATTATATTTTTATCACAATGAAGTTTGAACACAAGAACATTCTTGACTTTGTTTTTTAGTTCCATATCTTCTTTTTGTGTTACTTCAATATCTACCTGGATAGATGGTTGATCACTCATTTGAGAAAGATAATATTTTCTATATACCTTCATAATTTCCTATTCCATCACTTTCAAATCCATAAACATTGGATCTTTTTTTATCCTCATTATAGATAACGTATCATGATTATTTCAACTAAAATCATATACTTCCTTGTTTTATTTCCCAGCGTGGTAATGTATTGAGCGGTCATAATCTTTAATCAACTCTAACCATCTTCTTTGCTGAATATTTATCTCTTCCTGAGTGAATATATATTTTAAAATTTTATGATCAGTATATATATCACACCTTTATCCATAGAGATAACACCACTACATCTTCAATGAAAAAATTACCACAACATAGTGTAAATCATGAGATGTGTAATTTTTCTCATGAACCTTCAATTATTGTGAGACATAAGATATTACGATGTCATTCTGCATGAGGGTTCATCCCAATCCCCTCTTCAATGAACCTCTACAGATCACAAACCCTTATCCACTATAGGGTAGTGTAAATATTGGTTCACTAACTAACCTTCTCTCGTGTTCCTTGAAACTTTCCTCACATTAATGTATCCAATGGAACTTGGCTCCCTTCCAAGTTAACTTAGTGATTAGATTAGATAACTATGATATTTTTTTCAAAAGCATTGATAATATCCATCCAAACCAAGAACACTATGAAACATAGTAATCTTGGTTATTCTAAGACAAAAATTCAATAACATATTTATTTTATGGATCCAATGATATACCCTCTCTTGAGGTTATTTAACCAAAAAATGAAACATTTTATATCCAAAAATAAAACAGGTTAATTTTATAACATAGATTTTATTTCCTTAGGTCCTACCATACAATACTTAATTGATCTTTATGTTCTTACTTACTCTTTGAATATATAATAATATCATCTATATGAATACTATCACAATATGATCCATGTAATATCTAAAGAAACTATTAATTAAATGCATGATGATAGAAGTGGAATTGGTAAGACCAAATGGAATCACTATAAATTCATAGTTTCTATACCATGTATTGAATATTATCTTGGGTATATCTTATTTATTGACCATAAATTTATGATATCCAGTATAAAGTTCTATCTTGGAAAAATATTAAACTCCATGTAGATGATCAAACATGTCATTAATATGAGGTTAAGGGTACTTTCTCTTAATAATGATCATATTTAGTTCCCAATAATAAATTTAGAGACACATTTATCCATATTTATTATTAATATAAAGAATAGGTACACCACAAAGTGACTCACTTGGATGAATAAAACCTTGTCAAGTTTCTCTTAGAGTTTCATCTTTAATTCCTACAACTCAATATCGACCATTCAATATGAAGTATTTGAAATATGTGTAGTAATATGTATGAGTTATATTGAAAAATAAACTTCATGATTTGTTGGAAGAATAAACAACTCTTCTAGAAAGACTCATAATAACTCCCACACAATAGGAATATCTTGGATTTTGTGTTTTCCCCAACCATCTGAGATAAACACCCCTTTTGAATTGGAATCATGAATCATATAATGGATGTGATTTCCATAGGAATTTTATATTTATCCTCACATTTATATATTATCATAGGTTATTTTAGAATATCAAACATGACTTCCCTTTATTAGAAATTGATGTGGTATTTACTTCAAGAAATCCCATCCATGCCTAAGATAACATAAAAATCAACTAATGGGAGAATAATGAGTTTTGTAGGAAGCAAATTCCCACAAAAAATAAATTGGATCAGAATCATAAACTTGAGATTACATCATCATACCAATATGGGGTTTCACTAATAATTAAACATCTAATAATTGAGGTGGTATTGTGATACAATTATTAAATTATTTAGATATAAAAGAGTGGGTTGATCCAGAATCAAACATTACATTATCTATTCTAGAGTGGAAAAAAGTTTTCCTTTCACTACATCATTATTCTAAAACTCACAAATAATTGTAATTGTATGAGTTTTCCCTTTGTATCTAGGAATAAGAGGTTACTAACATTTATAATTATCATTAATAATAATATTTGAGCATTATCTTGCATAATTTCCATACTCTTTGCATTTAAAACACTGGAGTGTGGGCGGTGCATTATTTGGATCTTTCTATCGATTCACATAATTATCTAACATCTTCCCATCACTTCAATATTCAATTTTCAGATGACCATCTGTTCCACACAGAATACATTTACCATTTCCCTTAATAAAGTTTTATCCATTTTTCCTTCCACACTTCAAGAATGAATAAAATATCATATTCTTATCTCCATGGTTTTTATAATTTCCTTTGAATTCCATATTCATTTTATTATCAAAACCATGAAATTTATGGGTAAATATAATCTTCATATACACTTTGATATCACATAAAACTATTTAGTTATATCTACTAAATTCCTTTATGGATAATTCTATTTGGAGACTCAGTTTAAGCCACTAAAGAATTAATCAACCATACATTTATGTTAGATGATAATTCCAATAGTTTACCTCCAAAGTCTTATAAACGTTTTCTTATAGGTACTAAAGGATTCATCATCATTCTAATTTATCTCAAGAACCTATTTCTATGTTATCTTCTAAGGAATCCAAGGAAGGAACTTATTGACTAATAAGATCATAATATCATCCCACTCTATAAAGTCAATTTCTTCCCATTGCCTCGTGTTGTTGATAATATTCTACAATTGATTTTATTCACCTTATAAAAAAACAACTAAAACAACTTTTTCATATTATAAAAATTGGAAAACATAAAATATCTTTTCAATTGTACGTATCCATTTCTTAGAAACTTATAGATTAGAGGACCCACTAAAATATGGTGGATGTTTCCTTATAAAAGACTCAATATAACTTTGTTCCCTTTTTTCTCATTTGGAAGCTCAATTTGATTCATAGATTGAGAAATTTGTATAAGCCTAGAAGTAAGATTTTACATTCCATTTTCTATAACATTTTGTTTCATATGAGGACAATCATTTCATTATCCATTACATTCAATATCAACATGACTCCTTCAGGTTATAGCCATAGAATAAAGCATAAAATCCTGGTGTGAGAAACAATAATAATAGTGGGAAACCACATAATCATGAAAAATAATTTATAGGAATTCTAAATCAGAATACCTTATTTTCAATTTATGACACCTTAATTTTAGTCTAGATCATTCATGGTCATTATCTATTCAAATCAATCAATTTTTTTTATAAAT
Source organism: Viscum album (assembly GCA_963277665.1). Taxonomy (NCBI): domain Eukaryota; kingdom Viridiplantae; phylum Streptophyta; class Magnoliopsida; order Santalales; family Viscaceae; genus Viscum; species Viscum album. The sequence continues at coordinate 1,363,922,872 of OY728151.1, read as the reverse complement.
AAAATGTGATTTGTCCAAGAATTTCACCTGAGAGTTTCGGACTAGGTGCATAATAAGAGAATACTCAACATGCACTAGAATGATGATTGAGATATACTAAACCAGCTTTTTTAGGGTTATTACCCTAATATTCATGTATGTCAAAACCCCATCCACATATAGTATATAGACATGGATTTTTTTCTAGAAAAACGAAAATCCTTTATTTACTATAACTTTGGATGTTATCGTATAAATAAGATTATCCTAAGGGTTCTATATAATTTTTTCTTTACCATTACTTTATTTGATACCAATTATAATGATTAATATATTTCATATATAAATTCCACATCTTATTAGATAAATATTCAATACATAACATTGAGATACACAGTAGAATCGTATATTCCTATTATATTTGGAAATGTGGATAAATAAACTACTTGATCATAAGATTTGTACATCATCACCCACTGAGTTCTTATAACTTTCACCCTTCATATAAATATCATACTTAAAACCATTCTTAAAAAATCGATGAAATGAAATATTAGAATAGGTGTGCTCTAATTCCCAGTAAGGGAAAAGAAGGGATATATCAATGACTAATTAAACATAACATGATTATAGGGGTATGAGAACATGAGAATAAAATTTTAAAACCATACCCTGGATACCATAGATTACAATTTTGAGTCATGGAATAAAGGTTGGTAGTTTATATGACATGAATCATAAAGTAATCAAAGAACATGATCCATGAAAGAAGAAAATTGGTATAATACATATGTTTATGACATACACATAAGTGAGGAAAATCATTTCCTTAATCAAGGATAATGGAAAATACTATCATAGTGTATTGGTTTCACACTGCATTACATCATATATTTTTCCAAGGATCACTCCCAAGACTGTCATAGAGGATAGATACCCTTACTGAAATGGGTTTACTCACCAGTTCATTCCTTATTATCTCACGAGATATCTATATTTACCCAATTAATTGGTGGTATATATAATTATTGTCCAACCCATCATATAATGAAAATTATACACATGTGTGAAATAATATCATAAAACATTCATCATAGCATAACCCTTGGAAAGGTAACATGTTCTATAATCACTTCATCATTTCATTATAGTATAACCCAAGGAAATGAAATGGGATTCATAAAAATTTCATAATTTCATAATCATAATCATAATACATATAAGGAATTAATAAGGACGGTATCCTTAGATCATATACCCAATAAATCATAGGTAACATCAAAGGATGTTTTCATATTTCAAAATGCCTTTTAAAGGTCACATAGAATATTTCTTGATGAAAATAAATTTTTTATTTTTGAATCTCATATTTAAAATATAAAAATATAAAAATTATTATTGATTTTTTTAAAAATAAACATGTAAAATAATTAATTAATATTCAAATCATTTATAAGTAATGATGGTTGGAAATTCCATTCATTCTATGTATATTGGAAAAATATTCCTTTCACATTTTTGGTTAAAAGTCAAAATTCCCTCACTTAGGAGGTAACACGAAGATTCATTTTAATTTTTTTTTGTAAAAAAACAAATCATGTGTAAAAATTTACTTAAAAATACTAATATAATAATAAAAATATTATTTTTTTACAAAACATGGATATGCAAGAAAAAAGGATTTTTTTACCGAAGAACGAAGTAAATTCATCTTTCCTTAAAAACAATATTTCAATAGATTAAGTTATTAAATAGAATAAAATGAAAGGAAAACATGTAATGAATAGATATAAAAAGAGTACAATAAAATTTATGGGTTTCATGAGAGATATATCATATAATTTCACCATTGGAAACTTAATAATAAAGAGTCCAATAAATAATGAGAATGTAACATAAATCCATTAATTGGAGTGGAATTTGAATTTAAATTGTTTTAAAATAAAATATAATAAATTTAAATTTATTATAATTCTATACCAGAATCAATTAAATACATATAATATCATACATGATCCCATTATAATATTTTAGAATCCATTTATTAATAATTCCTTATAAAAATTCTGCTTTCTGGTTGTTAACAATTTCATTTTTCATGAGAATTTCAGTTCATTAGTTTTGATCCATGTACTTAGATTATAGTTATGTTACATAAATAATTTTAATAATGATATAAATATAATATATATTCATTATATATATATATTTATAGTCACCCATTAAAGGATATAGATAAAAATGAGTTACATCATTCATGGAGATGGTTGAGTGTATGTATGCATAAATGTTGCTTACACTTTTTAAATGATGTAATGTAGGAAAGGTAAATAACAATTCACCATTGAAAAATAATTATTATATTATAAATATCATATATATTTATTAAATATATCCTTATTCCCATCAATTTAAAGTATAAATGAAAAAAATCACATTGCTTCATGAAGGCCATAGTCCACACATACGCCCGAGCGACATTACCATTTTCCAATAGATTTGAAGGAAAGAAGAAAGATATGATATTATAATTATTGAATCATAATTATATCATAGATATAATTTATAAATATTAAACCCATAATAATATAAATCCATTAAATATGATGATCGAAAATAAATTGTATCATTTCATGGAGGTGGTAGTTCACACATACGCTTGAGAGGTACTATAAAAAATCTACTCTTTATTACACATTAATTATTAAATTATTACATAAAAATATTAACATTTATATAACCTAGAAGATCGATAATTCTAGTTTATTTGGTAATTAGGTACATAGCACAACATATTGAACATGAAATATAACAACATTATTGAAAGCTTCCTTAACATGCTTCTAAAATTAAATGGATTTTAAAACTACATGGGATAACCTGTGGACATATCTAAGAAAGGGGTGAGATATGAAGCCCAGTAACAGAATAAACATAGAATAAGATATTACTTGTTAGAAAATAGGAATATAAATGGGTAATAAAAGGAGCTAGAATCATAAACATGAACAGTGAGACAAGATATAACATGATAACCATAAAGAAAACAAAAACACTGCATCATACTCCTAGGTCAAGGATAACTTCCAAGACATCATGATTGAAAAATTACCATAAAGGAATCATGTTCAATCCTTAACCCAATATGATATCTCTTGATATTAAAAATTACCCAATTCATTGGAGCGCTATATAATTCAAGGTGCACTCGTCACTTTTATTTCATTCTCATGCTTAAGTGTGCCACATTGATAATACTTCATGGATTCAATAATAATAAATATTTATTCCAAGACCATGGTGTGTGGAATGAACATATTTAATACCCATAAAAAATAATCTATAGTGTATAAAGGTGAACATCCTTGATTGGAAATGGGTACAGTATTCACTATACAATTGTTTTGGCATGGAAAATCGCAGTGAAATTTTGGTAGCATGACAACGTCATGTAAAAATTAATTAAATGGATTAATGAGAGAGAAAATAGTCTCTCATAATTTGGATATAAAATGGTAATCAATAGGTAAAGGTAAATACATATATAAACATTATTAATTAGAAGTAGAATGCATAAGATAATAAGGAAACTTGAATAAAGAAGAGAAGGTGAGGATCTTTTACTTGAGTTTGTGACTCCAAATGCTTAGGAGGAGATTTTTGAGAGCATGGGGGAGCCTTGGAAGGACTCTAGAGAGGATATGGAAGATTAAGGAAGTTATAAAAGTCTTTTTATAAAAGATAAATGGGATCTTGGATGGCTTTATACAAGAAATGTGTGGGGTATTCTTTATCATTTCTCAAACTTAGGTTTTGGACTCTGAATAATAAAATAACTAAAAAACAGAAACCATATAATGGTTTTTTCTAATGGTTTCTATAAAATGATATTGGTTTTAAATATTTTATAATTTAAAGGTCTAAAATTAATAAAATAATACCCTTGGTTATGTGGAGGTGAGTCATACTCTTAAAGAAAGGATTTTAAAACCTTAAAATATATTAATGGTTTTGGAGGATTCATAATGGATTTATAAGATTAATAAAATTAACAAAAAATCACATTATTTTATATGGAAAACATATATTTGGTTTGGGATCCAATTATATAATTTATTTCATAACTTTTTGGTCATTATGATATCCTAATACAAAAGTATATTTATACAGTATTTGATTTTTACCCGAAAATTCAACTGTCTTAGAAAATTATGAAAAATTCACTATTGGATAATTTATACATTATGATTTCAAAAATAATATTAATTTCATATAAATAATTTTTAAAATATGTTTATTTTCACATTTAATATTAAAATCGGCATTTATTGTGAAATGCTTGGTTTTTGACAATAATAGTTTTCGATTCATTATAAAAATTACATTTGAATTAATAAAAATTATATGATCATTTATATTTAATAAACATTATTTAATAATATTATTTTATTAATATATTATTTATTTTACAAAGACATTAATTCAAGAAAATAAATTTCTTAATTGAATTTGAATATTACCTGAAGATACAATTTTTTTTATAAAAAACAAAATAAATTATAAACTAAAAATAATAAAATGAAAATATATTCATTATTATATAAAATATAAATATTAATATTACTAGGGTCTTGATACATATCCCTTTAATACACCATCAAATGCCTTAAGAGTAAGGTTCACGATGGTGAGACTTTCATGGGGTGGTTCAATATACATGGTTTGGGACATGATCTTGATGAGATTTAAATTATCCCTTAAATGGGTTCTATCATTATAAATTTATTGGATCTCAGATAAATGGGCTCTATAGGGTTTGATCTTACTATTTGAGGCCATCACTTCCTTTATCTGTGTCAATTGGATTTGTTAAAAACCTATATTTATACTAATCAAATGATATCTATTTGAAGACTATATTATCCATACTAAAGATTCTAATTGGAACTTTCAATCTAATAGAATAATAAAACCAAATAAGTGTATGTGTTTTATATAACCATATGAAATAATAATAAATTTAATTAAAACACAAGTGGAAATTTTATTTATAATAGTTAAAGTCATTACAGTCACCCCCCATTGAGAAATTTCACCCTTGAAATTTTATTTTACTACATTTAGTTAAACAAGGGAAACCTTGTTTCATCACCTCCTTCAGTTCCCATTTTACATCTTAAATCTCAGGGTTTCTCTAAATTAATTTGACCAAGTGAATTGCATTATTCCATAGAACATTGTCTCTATGATATAATATCTTCACCGATTGTTCCTCATATGTTACATCCCTCCTTCTCCTCATTGGCTTGAGAAGGTGGGAGGATACTACTTGGCCTTAAGCAATATCCCCAAGATTCCTGGAAATAAATTCTGAAGGGTTTCAATGCATCTGGGGGATGATTTACCCTTTAAGATTAAAACTACTAATCCAATAAAAAAACCAAAAAAACCACGATATGATGCATGATAAAAAGAACGACAACTCAACCAAATTATTTTGTATTAAAACCCACCAAAGTTTACTACAATTAAGTCCAAACTAATATCAAAGTAAATAGTGATAGATAACTAATAAAACTCCAATATGACCACAAGACTCCATGATCTATAGTTTCCATGCTTCAACATCACCAAATATCCCAAGTATCATAAGGTAGTGCTAATTAAATGCGATACTTTACCTCTTCACATGTCCTAGAAGATGACATCTACAAAAGCACCAAAGTTCTATAGTAGGGGTGAGTATTGAAACTCAGTAGGTTTTACCCAATAACTTCCCTACTCACACAACTAGGATAGAAAACATAGCAACGTTTTTATAAAATAATTTATATAAAACAATTTTCAAAATAGTTTTTAATAAAATATAAAAAATGTCTAAAAATAGTTTATAACTAAATATTAACAACATCTAAAAAAAAGTTTGTAGCTAAATTTAAATAAGTTCCATGTCACCCAATTTTATAGAAAAATTTATTTTTAACGAAAACAACCAACCAATGCTTTAAATCCCTTTCTCAATGTCCCCTTTGGCATAACCATTCCATTCCACATATCCACACATCCGAACAAGCATGTAACCTGGTCCTCCCTATACTTAAAAATGGAGGGGATCCCTAACCCTTATACCTCCCACTAATTATGGGAAAGACTCATTACCCTTATCTGTCATGAATAAAAATGTACAAAAAAACCATTATACGAAAAACCATTTCCAAAAACAATCATTTCATCCTTTTCAATAAAACCATTCTTTTATTGAAAACCTTTATAATATATACTTAAGATCAACCATCCCCAATTCATTTCAATAAAATCTTCCATTTTAAAACATTTTGATTAATCCCTTTACCACAATTCTAGAAAAATCCTCAATTTAAAATCAACATTTTAAAACCAACCGGAGTAATTTCGTAAGAACACCCAATTACTATGTTTCTACAGACCATAACTCAAGAGGGTTTTACACAATCATTAAGCATCCAAATCAAAATTAATTTACCAAAAAATAATCAATTTTAAATTAAGAAAATCAGTTATATGAATAGGATTTTATAGTGAAGCCACCTAGCTCGAGAGTTTTGGAATAAACGATAAATGGATGAAGAACAGGAATGAAACCAGGTTAAATCTCCACGAACCCACCTTAGATCTATTTCCCTATAAAAAAACCAAATCTAAACTTATTCAACATCCAAAACCTTAGATCTACCCACATAGGTAATAGATCTAAGAAATTGAGAAGAGTGGGGATGTAGATCTATGAGAAATATTAAGAACGATGAGGAATGAACAATTATCATGAGGAATCAGCTTCCAATCACCAAGTGAAGCCTTCAAATCACCTTCAAATCAACAGGAGAACCTTAACTGATCTTTGGGGAAGAAAAATACCCATTTAGGGCCATATAGAATGGAAGATGAGACACTTAAGGGAAAAAATTCATTAGATCCACTTTTTAAGGAGGTTTTTTTGACTCGCACATGGTTTAGTTGAACAGTTAGACAAAATATGAGCTAACTTTGCATAGCCACTACCTTAAATATGAACCTTCACATAGTATCCTTTCATGCTCTCCAAAACCATGCACCAACCATGATGAAGCCACTACCTAAAACTTACCAAACCATTTTCAAAGAACACAGTTATCCTAGGATGTTGCATGGTTTGTAAAAACCATTCACAACCCATGTGCCTTCCCTTTAGACCCCCAAAATAATTTTAAAGTTCTCCAAACTATTCCAAAATTCATCCATATACTTCATATACTTAAAATCACCAATAAAGGGTTACTTAATAGAAAACCGAGGTGCTATATTCTCCCCAAAATTGGTCTTTCCATCCCCAGAAAGTAGAAAACCCCTTTTCTATAAAAGTGTTTCAGACATTTATCTTTCATTTATTTCTCACATTCCCAAGTCTCTTCCTGAAATTGACCATGTTTCTTTAAAACCCATACCAGACTGATGCTTTTTCCAGGAAAGAATTTATCTTTCCTATCTACAATCTACACCAGAATATGTACCAATGATGTATCCGACTCTAGGTCAATGTGATCCGATCAGATCACATGGTTACATTCAGGTTTATACTTTTTTAATTGCAATACATGGACCACATAATGCACCACACTAAACCATGGTGGAAATGCCAAAAAATATTTCACCTCTTTAACTCATTCTTGTATCTCTAAAGGGCCTATGTATCGAGGAGATAACTTTCCCTGCTTCCCAAAACATTGATGAACAAACCATGGATAAATCCTTAAGAACACATGATCACTCAGCACGAACGACAATGGTCTTTGACGATGATCCAAATAAGATTTATGATGATTCTGAGCCATCTCCATTCATTTCCTGATCAACTGAATCTTCTCCTTTGTATCTTGGATAAGGCTTGGCCTAACTAGTGAAGTCTCTCATATTTCCACCCAACACAAGAGAGAATGAAAGGGAAACCCATACAATGCTTCAAAAGAAGCCATCTGTTTTGAGACTTGATAGTTGTTATCATACGAGAACTCTACCAGTGGAACATGTTCTTCTCACGAGCCACCAAAATCAATTAAAAAATCCCACAACATGCTTTCCAATGTTTGTATCATCCTTTCTGATTGCCTATCCATCCGAGGATGATAAGCCATAATCATAGTCTACTGATTCCCAAGGTATTTCTGTAAGGATTTCTAGAAATGAGATGCGAACCTTGAATCTCTGTCTGACACTATCAAAAATGGTATGCCATGTATATTTACCACTTATTGGATATAGATTTTTGATAGATCCTATACCATATGAGTTTCATGAATAGGGATGAAATGAACCGACTTGGTAAGTCGATCCACTATCACCCATATGGAATCTTATTTTTGGACCACTCTTGGGAGATCAATTACAAAATCCATCACTATATGCTCCCATTTCCACACTAGGATGGGAAAAGACTACAATATATCTGTTGATCACTGATGAATTACCTTAACTTTCTAACACATTAATCAATTTGAAACAAACTCATCCACCTTCTGTTTCATAACGTTCCACTAGAACTGTGGTTTAAAAATATTATACATCATATGTATTCATGGATGATCAACCCATCTCAAATGATGATAATTATTTAGAAGTTTCTTCTGAAAACCCATAGGTACAACCACCCAATTCCTGAACTCTAACACTAAACTCCCATCTAGCCTCTAACTCTCAACGGTCTCTATACCATTGAGTATTGAAGTCATAACCAGGAATTCTTCATTGGATGTTTGCACCTTTTTGACCATATATATCAAATCAAGAACCATTGAAACTGAAAATAAAATCACAACATCACCTGAATCTTCAAATTTAACAAGAATTTTAGATATGACCAACATCAAATGCCACTCATCTGACACTTCTTTCGCCAAATGAGCATATGAATTTCTACTTAAGGCATCTTCCACCGTGTTTACTTTTCCCAGTGTATTCATCTAGTCAAAGTAAAACATCTGGAGATACTCCATCCATCTCCGTTGCCTCATATTGAAATCTCGTGGTGAGAAAATATGTTTCAATATCTTATGATCCCTGAACATAATAATTTTTTCACAAAAGAGGAAATGATTCTATGTCTTCAAAGCATGGATGACTGTAACTAACTACAAATCATTTTTTGGGTAATTATTCTCATGAAATATTTATTATCTTGAACCATAAGCAACAACATGGTCTGCTTGCATGAGAACACATCCAAACCCAGATCCCTAATCATCACAATACACAACATACCCCTATCCTTATTCTAGAAAAGTCAAGATATGTGCTTATGTAAGATGAAAATTCAAGTATTGGAAAGACTTATGGCATTCCTCAGTCCATTGGAATGTAACATTCTTCGTTTTGAATGTTGTCATAGGTGATTTTATTCATGAGAAACCAGGAACAAAGCATCAATAATAATTATAAATACTAAGAAAACTTAATATCTCAATGATGTTCTTTGGCGGTTTCAAAGAGATAATAACTTCTATCTTTTTTGGATCAACAAAAATACCTTTTTCAAAAATTACATGGCCAAGAAAGCATAATTTTTGTATCCAATAATCAAACTTTGATAATTTCTCATACAAATGATGGTCTCTCAATATTTCCAGCACTGTCGACAAGGGTTGATCATGCTCATGCCTTGTCCTTGAATACACCATTATGTCATCCAAAAACACCACAATAGAAGAATCTAGATGTCTCTGAAATATCTGATTCATCAATTCAATAAAGACTGTTGGTTCATTCATAAGACCGAAAGTTATTAACAAATATTCATAATGGTGATATCTACTTCTGAAATATATTTTCAGAATATCATCGTTCCACACTTGAAATTGGTGATATCTTGATCAAAAGTCAATTCTAGAGAACCACTGAGATCCCCTCAATTGATCAAATAGATAATCAATTCCTGGAAGTGGATAACTAATATTTATCATAACTTTGTTAATCTTATGATAATAAACACACAGCCTTAGAGTTCCATCTGATTTCTTTATGAACCAGACTTGTGCCGCCCATGGATATGAGCATGGATGTATGAAACCCTTACTTTCCAACTCTTCCAACTGCTCTATCATCTCCGCTAATTCTATTGGTTCTATCCTAAAATATGAAAGGGAAATAGGACTGGTCCCTATAAGGAGATCAATTTTAAAATCTACTTCCCTTATAGGTTTTTAACCCTGATAAGTTCTTGGAAAAACATATGGAAATTGATATTCAACTGCTAGAAAACTGTTACCCTTGATCTCTTTCGCTGATGCCAAATTTAACTTCTCCAATTTATAAGAGTTTGTTCCCACTTATGGTTTAAACAAATTTGTTATTCCTTCCTTTACCACCCTTTATCCTCTGACGAGATACTGGGGGCCATCCTCAGTCGTGAAACTCGCTATTCTTCTATAATAGCTAATGCAAGCCTTGGAAATTTTCATCCAATCCATATATCATATTATTTCATAGATATCCATCTATATCACTAATAAGTACCATTTTATCTTAGCTCCATCATTAGTTATAGAACGTGCTCCACACATAAAGTCTCAACATTCTATTCGACTAATAAGAGTTTGAAGTTTTATCACAGAAGGCATCATCAAAAGTTTTAAACATAGAAAATAAATTTTAAGAGATAAAATTAAGGAATGAGATTCACTAGTATTAAATAGAACTTGCATAAGGGTAGAATTAAAAAGAATTATACCTCTCACCATTAAAATTCCAGCCTAATCATCTAAAATAATCTGCTCAGCTCCATATAATTTCTTCATTACTCCACTATGCTCCTTGTTTCCTTGCTGATATTTCCATTGCTGAGGATTCATGGTATTTCTAGAATCACCATGGATGGTTATATCCTACTAATGAGATTGATTCTTCTTCCCTCTACCTGTTAAAGCATATGATGATTGCGACACCTAAGAAGTGCCCTAAACACTTAATCTTAGAGAAATGAAACAATAGTGTTAGAGATGACCCATCTAGTTTCATTTGTGGCATGATATAGGTATTTATTTACACTATCACTTAATGTGGTTGAATAAATCACATTAAAAATATTAAGGACAACTCTTTGGTTTTTGAGGAAGATATACCAATCTAGCCATTTGATTCTGATTCCGGCTCCCACCTTGGAAGTAAGAGTCCCTCTTCCACTTTCTCCCAGCATTATATTTCCCAAAATTTCCCATAGGTATCATGATAATACCTCCCCCTATATCTTATGAGATGTCCCATTTAGCCACTATCTATCTATTGGCCATCTTTGTATAGTACATAATACAAACCACATCTATCTTTGAACTAATCTCTTGTCTCAGAACTGATTCAAAGATGCATGCCTTCAAGGACATACTAGAAGCAAAATCAGGAGAAAATCACACTAAATTCATGAATTTAGACACATAATCGGTGCCAGAGAGATTTTTCTGCTTTAGGATGAATAAGTTCATTATTCTTTGAATCTTAAATGTGTGAGGGTAAAATTGTTTGTTGAACAATTCCTAAAAATACTCTAAACCAATGCCTTGATCCACTTTATCTTGTACCTCTAGATCCCATCAATGTCATGAAATATCCTCTATCATATACATCACTAGCTTGAATTTCAGCTCCACTGGTTTTCCGATGAAATAAAAGATACAATTCATCATGTTTAATCACACCTATACCTTTTCTAGTTCCAAATCACCTAAAAAATAGGTGGATTAAATTTCTAGAACTGGATAGACTAATCCACTTATCTTGTCTTGTACCTCCAATTCCCTCAGTTCACATCCTAAAACACTTGGATGATACTCTTAACCAATCGTTGGTTCACCTATTGCTAAGGTGTAAGCACATTTTCCAAAACTTCTTTTGATTTGGTTTTATGACGCCTACCGGGTTCCATTTTCTATATAGACAATTAATTCTATAAGTCTCACTCTATAGAAACTAAAGGCTTAGTATTCAAAATTCTATCATATTAGTTATAACCACATGTTTTTCCAAAATAAACCTTTTCCACATTCAACTATCTTTGAATTTTTTTAATTTCTTTTGAAAATCAAACCATTTTTAAAATACACCAACTATTCTCTTTTAAAATCCTTTTATTTGGAAACAAATGAAACATTTTTCAAAAATCAGCACAATTCATCAAATCATATATCATTACTAAAAATTAAATATGTAATAATAGTGTGAATTAATTCCTCTAATTCATGACATTCTCCTCTCATTGGCTAAACCCATGACAATGCGATTCTAATATCCTATAAGTGTTTACAAAAAACTTATGTTCCCAGACCCCTAGTAACTTGAAGTTCAACATAAAAAGGTTAGTTAAGTCTTTTTATGCTCTACATTTCAAGCCCAAAAAATCCTATTCCCTTATATGATCCCAACTCAAGGAATAAACAAGAATGAATTCAACTCCAAAAACAACAAAACTAATGACCAATTGTTCCACAAGGAAGGATCCAACTGATACTAATTGCGTCAAACTGACTTTGGATTGAACAAAACTGATACCATTTGTAACATCCCTCCTTCTCCCCATTATCTTGAGAAGGTGGTATAAGCTACTTAGCCTTAAGCTACATCCCTAAGATGCCAAAGGATAGAAATAAATTCCAAAGGATTTCAATACTTTTGGGGGAATATTTACCCTTTAATATTAAAATAAGTAATTGAATAAACCAAACGAAACTAACAACTATAAGATGCATGATATAAAAAACAACAACTCAACCAATTATTTTATATTAAAACACACTAAAGTGTACTTCAATGGAAGCCAAACTAATATCAAAGTAAGCAACTGAAGATGACTGATAAGTCTCTAAGATAACCAAAAAATGCCTTCTCCATAGTCTCTATGCTAGAATATAACCAAAGGACCCAAGTATCAGGTGGTAGTGATAAAGACATGTGATACATTTCCCTTTTCCATTTCCCGAAAGTTGACATCTAAAAAAGCACTCAAGTGACAAAGAAAGGGTGAGTACTAAAACTCGGTAGGTTTTCCCCAATGAATTCCTTACTCATGCCACCAGGATAGAAAATTTATCAAAATTTATATAAAAATATTTATATAAAACAATTTCCAAAATAGTTTATAAAAAAATACTAACAACTTCTAAAAATAGTTTATGACTAAATATAATCAACTTCTAAAAACAGTTTATAACTAAATATATATAAGTTCCATGTCACCCAACTTTCTAGAAAAAAGTTATTTTTTCATGAAAGATACCAACCAATTCTTTAAATATATTTCTCAATATCCCCTTTAGCTTGACCATTCTAATCCACCTATCCACACATCTAACCATGCATGTAACTCGGAACTCCCTATACTTGTGAATGGTGAGTCATCGTTTCACAAAGCTATCACCTAGTGAACCATTTTGGATGGGGGAGAGTCCTAACCCTTACCCATCCCACTAATGACGTGGGATACTCCTTACCCTTATCTACCCCGAATGCATATGAACACACAAAACCATTATGTGAAAAACCAATGAAAAAAACAAACATTTCATCCTTTTCAATAAAACCAATATTTTATTGAAAACCAATAGAAAAACGAATTAAAATAAAATACCCTAATTTATTCCAATAAAATCATCCCTTTTATTGAGAAAATTTTTATTAATCTCATTACCAAAATTCCATAAAAATCCTCAATTTAAAATCAACATTTCAAAACCAACCCAAGTAATTTTGTAAGAACACCCAATTCCCATGTTTCCACAAAACGTCACTCAATATATTTTTCAAAAATAATTACACTACAAGATCACAATCTATTTCACACAAAATAATAAATTTCAAATCAATCCAATCAGTTCTAGCAAGAGGTGTCAAGAGTGAAGCCACCTACCTCGAGAGTTCTGGCAGAAATGATAAACAGATGAAGAATTCCAACAAAACCGGGAAAAATATTCATGAACCAACCTTATATCTCTTACCCTATCATAATAAAAACCAAATATAAACTTATTAATCATAAAAAATCTTATATCTACCCAAAATGAGTGTATATATAAGAAACCGAGAAGTGGGCTGAAGTAGATCTAAAAAACATCAAGAATGATGAAGAACGAACACTTACCACGAGGAATCAGATTATAATCACCAAGTGAAGCCTTAAGATCACATATTAATTGATGGTAAAACCTTCCTTGGAATCTGGGGGAAACAATCCCTACTTTGGGCTGAATATAAGGAAAAACAATACACTTAAAGGAAAAAACCTGTTAGATCCACTTTTTAAGGAGGTGGTTTTGACCCGCACAAAGTTTAGTCACGTGGTTAGAAAAACCAAGTACTAACTATGAATTTGACACTACCATAAAGATGACCCTTCACATGGTCTCCTCACATGGTCTCCAAAACTATGAACTGACCGTGCTGAAGCCACTGCCTAAAACTACCCTTACCATTTTCAAAGCACACAGTTTCTTATAGGCTATCACACATTTTTGACCAACCGTGCGCAACCCGTACACCTTAAATTTATCCCCAAAACAAATTTAAAGTCCTATAAACTCTTCCACACTTCACCCATATACATTATATACTCAAAATCATAAAGAAAGGGCTACCTACCAGAAACTAGGGGTGCTACATCATTGGAAAGTTCATTATCCAATGGTACCACTTATGAATTGAGTATATATGAGGGGTATGGTATGTGATTACTCTAGTGGGATACATGGAATACATTATTTACTTGATATAGGTTAGGTAGGAGTGCTATTTGATAGGTCACTGCTCCGATGCAATCCAGGATATCAAAGTGGATGGTATATCTTAGACTAAGATTTCACTTATTTTCAAATATCAGGACTTTCTTCCATAGAGATATGTAGAGGAAAGATATGTGTCCAACATCAAACTCTATGTATCATCAACGATTGTCAGCATAACTCTTTTTTAGGCTCTGAGGAGCCTTGATGTTCTGATGAATGGTCTTGAACTTTTCCACTATTTACTTGATTATTTCAGGACCTAGTAGTTTTCATTCCACAACTTCATTCCAACATGCATGTGTTTTGAACAACAACCCATAAAGGGATTTATAAGGATCCGTTTTGATGATCGAGTGGAAAATGTTGTTGTAAGAGAACTTTACCAAAGGAATATGTTGATCTAATCCACCTTTGAAGTCAATTTAGAATTATCTCCACATGTCCTCAAGTGTCAGGGTAGTTTTTTCAGATTGGCCATTTGTTCAGGGGTGATAAGTGATGATGATGTTTAGTTCAAAATTTGGAGAATATTAGAGAATTTTCTAGAACTTATAGGGGAATATCAGATCTCGATCAGATATAATCGATAGTGGTACTCCAATCATCCTCACCAATTTTATATTGTATATCTATGCAAGTTGATCCAGTGATAAGTCCTCTTGAATTTTAATGAAGTGCATAGTATTTTTAAGACGATCCACCATAACCCATATAAAATTATTCCCTCTTGATGTCTTCATAAGACTAGTGACAAATTCTATGGTGATGCTTTCCCATTTCCATGTAGGTATGGGTAATGGTTGCATCATATGCTTGGTTTTTTTTGCCTTTTTTGCTTTCACTTTCTAACACACAAGACATCTTAATGTATATTCCGTGATCTCCTTATTCATATTGTTCCAAGAACATTGCTCTCAAAGATCTCAATACATCTCTGTGCTTCCTAGGTTGATGGAGAAGGTTGAGCTGTGTGCTTTAAAATGAATGGTTGAGCCATCATTTTGAAATGATTGATGATGTTCCTTCCATTATGATTCCCATATCCATCCTTTACAAATTTAAGACGATTAGATCTATCTCAATTATCATAAATGATAGAATTTCTAGATTCTTTTGACTTATATCATATACCACTTCATTTGATTTACCAGGATGATAGTGGATTGAGTAGTCATATTCCTTAAACTGCTCTAACCATATTCATTGGTGCATATTAATCTCTTTCTGTGTGAATACATACTAAAAGATTTTGTGATCCGTATATATTTGAAAATTATCCTAAAATAGATAATTCCGCCATATTCTAAAAGATTATATCACCATATCCAACTTTATATTATGTGATGGGTACTGATATTTGTAAAATTTCAACTTCCTTGAAGAATAGGATATGACTTTGTCAGTCTATAATAATACACAAACCAATCCCTTCTTCGAAGCATCACTGAATACCATGAAAATATATCCACTTGTGGGTAGTGTGAGCACAAGTTCAGTGATAAGACTCATTTTAAACTCCTTGATGCTCTATTTAGATTCATCATTCGAGGAAAAATTACCTCCCTTCTGAGTTATCTTGGTTAGAGGGCTTGAAAATCACAAGAAGGTTCTCACAAATCGATGATAATACCCAAATAATACACAGATACTATAGATATTTTTCACTAATGTTGGACTTGACCATCCTTCAATTACTTATATTTTTTAATGGTCCACCAATATCTCATTTCTTATGATGATATTCTCTAAGAATAAGACTTCCTTTAACCAGATCTCACATTTTCTATACTTGGCATAAAGATTCTCCTTTCATAATGTATTTAACACATTTATCATATTATCCTCATGCTCTTCATTTTTTTGGATAATATTAGAATATCATTTATAAATACTACCAAAAATTTGTTGAGGTAATCTTTAAAGACTATTCATAAAGTCCCTGATGATTGCTGGAGAATTAGTGAGTCCGAATGGCATCACTATGAAATCATAGTGCCCTTACCTTGTAAAAAAATTAGTCTTGGTGATATCCTCCTTCTACCCCATAACATGATAATATCCTTACCGAAAATCCACCTTGGAGAAGTACTGTTCTCCATGTAGGTGATCAAAAAATTCATAAATATATTGAAAATGATACTTCTTCTTTATCATGATCTTGTTGAGTTCACGATAATTAATAAAAAAGAGCATTGACCCATCCTTCTTCATGAAGAAGATGACTGGTGCACCCCTTGGTTAATCACTTGGGCATATGAACCCTTTAGCCAGATTCTCCTGTAGTTTTTTCTTTATCCCCTCAATTTACAAAACATCCATTCAATATATAGTCTTGGATAATGGAACACCCCTTGGTATATTATTGATTAAAAATTAAACCTCTCGGCTAGGAGGAAGACAAAAAAATTCCTCAGGAAACACATCAGCATAATCCCTCACAATGGGCCTGTCTTGAAGGTTTATTATTTGATTAGACTCAATAATTTGAGAATGATATGCTTACTCATAAGGAAATAATATCCATTTTTGAGATTTTGGGGCCAAAGAAGATTCATCATCCTCATTGCACTTGTAAATAATTAGGGGTCGATTCAAAATATGGAGAGTTATTTACTTCTCATAGTAAACTATGTTGTCTCTATATAGGTAAATCTAATCCTTACCCAGAATTGCATCAAATTACACCTAAGGGAGTATGATATAGTTTTATGGGAATTTCATTGCATACATTTTTATAGGGGAGTAGTTATATACTTTGGATGAAATAATTTCCCCATTTTCCATTTTCACTAATAACTCCGATTCCATGATTTGTGTTAGTGTTTGAATAGTTCTAATAAACTTACATGATATGAAGGAGTGTGTAGAACATGAATCAAAAAGTACAGTCAAATTTCTTGAATGAATAACTAGCGTACCTATCACCCCTTCATTTTTAGGATGCACCTCAGTTGTTGTGATAGAAAACACCCACCCTTGCTGAGTTGGATGTTGTTGGTTGTCTCTAAAAACCCATGTCTTAGTTTGTTGGTTTAAAAAGTATGATGGTTCCTCATAGTTGAAGAAATGAAAAATGCACCAAGGGTTAACCAAAGTATTTTTCTCCCCCACTTACTTGTTGGGTTTATTCTATCAGCAGTCGCTAACTAGTTTTCCTTTCTTCCAACTCCCAGATAATTTTCTTATCCCCATTTGGAAATTTCTAGGGTGCTTTTTCCACACATTTGACAAGTGGGATGTTCAAATTTCTTAGCACCATTATATTTCTCCATATGACCACCACAACTAAACTCTAATTTATGCTTCTTATCCCTATGATACCCTTGAGATCCATCAATCTTCATTTTTTTACTTTGAGGGAACAATGAATAATTTCTTTATAGCTGTAAAAGTCACGAATCACTAGGGATTTTCATAGACTAGGTTTTAGCTCCTGAAAGAAGAAGTCATCCTTGCATTCAGGGGTAATGAAAAAGATGAAGGTGTATTGTGTAAGTATTGAGAATTTCTCCTTATATGATCTGATAGATATGTCATCTTTATTCTTGAGGGAAAATAAATACCATTCTATTTTAAGTCAAAGAGTGCAAGGAAATATTTATCAAAAAATATATTCCAAAATTCCTTCCTCCCCATCTCTTCAATATCTTTATTAGGTTTTATATGCTTGATCAATGACCAACACTGATGAGATTATTCCCCCATATGATAAAAAACTAATACAACATTCTCTTGTTCAGAAAATTTAAGGATAGATAAGACCTTTAAAATGTATTTGATCCATTGTTCCATGATTAAGGGATCAAAAAATCTATTGAAGGTCAAATTTCTTTGTCACAAAAAGCTATCGATTATAGGTTGTTAATTATTAGGGGGATTTGGGTGCTCCTCCTGATCTAGTTTTCTATTCATAACATGAATTAGCTGAGAGGGAATCTTCATAATGTTTTTAATTCCCACTCCCATTAAGTTGGGCACCTCATTGGGGCATCCATCACGTTGCCCATCACATTTATTGTCTACTAGATTCCTTATATTTTATTCCATTGTCTAGAATAAATAGAAAATTAGTGATGATTATTTTTAAACTATTAAATTCATAGAATATAATCCTATGAAATTAAATGAATTACTTATAAAATACACGTATTTCCTTAACTGAAGTATTTTTAGTCTTAAATCTACGTTATCCATGATATATTTCCTAAAATATATTCTTATAGAAATTTTTTTCTCCCTTAATAATTCTAAGTAATGAGATTATGATTTTACAAAATAATATTCCCTAGGAGTATCAAACTAGGTGTGTAGTAAGGCCTATTTTCATATACTAGGTTACACTGGATTAAGCCCAACACCCCTTGTCAGAGTTGTTACCCCTAGGTACATCTGTGCTGGAACCAAGTCCACTTATAGTATCCAGATAGGGATGTATTTTCTTGATAAACCACTACTCTATACTTAAAAAAATTGAGGGATGTTTTCTTAGATTAAATCTTATACCTTTCATTAGAGTTTTCTAATCATAATCCCAAAAAATAACTAAAATGTTCCTTTAATAAAAACTATAACAACCGAACTCTTTATCACACATTAATTCTTGATTTACATTATAAATTATCATAATTAATACAAACCCAAAGATCAAGAAGTATAGTGTCTTTTGGAACTTGATTCATAGTGTAACATCATGAACATGGGATATAACAACATTATTGAAAACTTCATTAACATGATTTTAAAATTCCATGGATTTTAAAACTGCATGGGATGACCTGGTGACATACATAAGAAATGGTTGAGCTATAAATACAAATAAGGTAACAAACATGGAATAAGGTAATACATGTTATACAATAGGAATATAAATGGAGAATAAAATGAGTGATAATCAAAAACATGAATAATCATACTTGATATAACATGATAATCATAAAGGCAACCTGGGAAATGTGGAAACAAATGTTGCATCATAAACAAAGGTCAAGGATAACTACCCAGAAATCATTATAGAAAAAATCACATAAATTAATTAGGGTTAATCTCTATCCCAATATGTCATCTCATGATACTAAACATTTACCAATGAATTGGAGAGCTATATAATTCCAAGCACACCCGTCACTTTTATTTAATTCTCATTTTTTAGTGTGCCACATTGATCATATAACATGGATTCATTAATCATCATAATTTATTCCATGATCAAGGAGTGTGGAATAAATACATGTTAGTACCATTAAAAATAAGTATAATTTTATAAATGTGATCACCATTTATAGGAAATGGGTATGTAATTCATTACACAATTGTTTTGGCATGGAAAATCACAGTGAAATTTCTACAGCATGACAACGTCACTTAAAAATTCATAAAATGGGTTGATGAGAGAGAAAGGGGTATATCATCATCTGGATATCAAATTTTAATTAATAGAGACATGTAAATACATATCCCAATATTATTATTCGGAAATATAAGTCATAATATAATAAGTAAACTTGAATAAAGAAGAGAAGGCGAGGATCTCTTACCTGAGTTGGAGACATAAAATGATTATGAAGAGATTATTGGGACCTTGGGGGAACATTGGGAGGAATATAGAGTGGGTATGGAAGAATAATTATGTTATAAAATTATTTTTAGTGAATATAAATGGAAGATTGGGACAATTTATATAGCAAATGAGTGGGGAATTTTTTATCATTTTTCAAACTTAGGTTTTAGACTCTATACAATAAAACAACCAAAACCACAAACCATACCATGGTTTTTCACATGGTTTATTAAAAATTAGAGTTTTTTTAATTATTTTATATGGAAAAGGGATGAAATTAATAAAATAATACCCTTTCTTATGTGGAGGTGAGTCATACTCTTAAAGAAAGGATTTTAAAACCTCAAAATACATTAATGGTTTTGGAGGATTCATAATGGATTTATGAAATTAACAAAATAAACATTAAATCACATTATTTTAAATTTAAAACATATATTTGGATGTATATCCAATTTATAGTATTTATTACATCACTTTTGGGTCATTATGATGTCATAATAGACAAAGTATATTTTTACAATATTTAATTTTTACCTGAAAATTCAACTGTCTCAGAAAATTATGAAAAATTAACCATTTGATAATTTCAAAATTATGATTATAAAAATAATATTAATTTTATCTAAATAATTTTATAAATATTTTTTTATTTACTGTTATAATAAAAATCTATATTTATTAAGAAATGATAGGTTTTTGACAATAAGAGTTTTCGATCCCTTATAAAAATTACATGTGACTTCATAAAAATTATATGATAATTTATATTAAATTAAAATTATTTAATAATAATATTTTATTAAAATATTATTTATTTTAAAAAATACATTAATTAATAAATATAAAGTCCTTAATTGAATTTTAATATTACCTAAAAATACATTTTTTGTTTTATTGTATAAAAATAAAAATCATTTGTAAACTAAAAATAATAAAATGAAAATATATTCATTATTATATACAATATAAATATTCTTATTAATAGGTTCTTGATACATATCCCTTTAATACACTAGAAAATTCTCAAAGAGTAAGGTACGTGATGGTGACACATTCATGGGGTGGTTCGGCGTACGTGGTTTGGGATATGATGTCGACGATCTTGAAGTTATCCCATAAACAGTTTCGATCATGCTTAATTTATTGGATCTTAGATTGGGAATGGTCAACGTAAAACCTAGATATTCTATCTCCATTATAATGACTGATAAATGTTCTTTATAGGGTTTGATCTAACTAGTTGAGTCCATCTCTTCCTTTGTTTGTTTGAATTGGATTTGTTAAAACCCTATATTTATACTAATCATGTGATCATTATTCAAGACCATATTATCAATGTTAAAGATGATTAATGGAACTTTAAATTTGATAGAGTAATAAAAAATGTTAATGTGTTTTATATAACCATATTACATAATAATACATTTAATTAAAACACAAGGGGACATTTTTTTAACAGTTTAGGTCATTACAGGTACTTTCACTTCCCATTTGATGGGATATAGAGTTGATATTAGAATTTATTATAAATAATCTTTTCCATTTAAGGCTTTGTAATATTTTTAGGATTATTTTTAAATCTAGGAATTGAGTGGGTGTGAAATTTTAGGGCCTAGAGAGCCTTTGTGTGGTGATATTTAAAATATTAAATATTTTATATCTCACATGGGTAGTTTTTATAGGAATATAGAAGAATGGATAAAATAAGTATCTGATAAAAAATCTAAGACCATTATTGAGTCTGGAATATGGTTTTTACCGTAGTTATGGAATGATGTTTTTTTGATGTTGGGCGCCCAGTCGTGGGAGAGCGTTAGGAAATGCAATAATTAATTTTATTTAATTAATTATGGGAGGGGGTAGAATACCCCCTTGTTGGATTCCCACACATAGAGTAAAGGTATAGGGAGTTTTCCATGTGTGACAGATGATCCAAAGAGTAACCGGGGTGAGAAGGTGCCTCCAAACTCCAATCTTGATGGACATCGACATCAGATTGAGGTATAACAACTTCCGAGTATCATGTTAGACCGAACGTTTCAATGTTTCACAATAAGGTAGGTGGTTTATGAATTTTACATCTCGATCCCAATTTCTTTCATTTTTTAAATATTTTATAGTTCTTTATCGATTTCTAAGGATCTAATGGGGGTCGCTCTGTGTAAGAACCCAGACCTTCTTTTCAGGTATGTTTTTCCTTTCTGGTCATTTTCGAAAAAAAGGAGGAGAATCTAGAAATTTTCAAAATACACACCGTGCACTTTATGAGTACACACCATGTACTTTGATGCCGCTCGAGGCTGTGTGCTGTCCTTGTCTTGGACACACACAAGACCATGTAGGGGTGATGTGGAGGATGCATAATGCAGAGTATGGAAAAGCTTAGTACACACCGTGTACTCTAAAAGTACATGCCGTGTAATTTTTTTTCCCGTTAAACGGACCGGGGTCACGTCTTAACCCCAAAAACGTCTTCTTCTCTAGCTTCTTCGACCGAGAGTGAGGGTAAGACTTCAGATCTTCTCTGATCCACCAATCTGTCACCGGTTATCCGAATTGAACGCCGTCGGTTGCAATAGAATCACAACGGCGGGTTCTTGGTTCTTCTTTGGCCACTTTTCATGATTCTTTCTCTTATGAGAGTTATCTGAGGTTGAACATTTTATAAGTTTTTGTATATATACTCTGTTCTAGGCCGATTCACAGGCTGAGGTTCAAGTATATCAATATCCTAGGATCGAGGTAGGTGGTTTGCTTCCCTACGTTGAATGTCTTTGAGTTTTTGTGAAAAAGTGCTAGATTCCCAAGTTTCAGGTATCTCGGGGTAGGGTTTTGATCCTGTTTTATTATCTGACTTAGATTTCTTGTGTGCTAGAGGCTATTAGATGAATAATGATTGCTTGTTAGCATGTTTGAGGATCACCCCATGGGTGTTCTCCCTTGTTTTGGTTGTTTATCATAGTTTGGCTTAGGTTGCCTGTGAACCAGACCTTGTTGCATTTATTTCCTGCCCTGATATAATTGATTGCATGTATTTCCAACTATTTATATGATTTTTACGCATTGTAGCTATTAGAAAAGTAGTTTTTGAACTTATTTAGGGATGCTGACAGCCGATTACGCACGACTAGACTGCTCATCGCTATGTGAACTCGGTGCGGTAGACTAAAGAGGGAATTGATGATTAAGGGATTCCATAGAGAGTCTGTTATCAATTAGTGTCGTTCGTAGGACCTATGGGAATTGGACTTTGTGCTTCCTTAGAGTGTCCTTAGTTACGTACCGAGACTACAGGTGGAATTAGACATAAGTGCTTCCTCAGAGATTCTATAGCTATCGTTACTAGACCACATGGGAATTGAGGGTGAGAGCTTCCCAGAGTGTCTGTTCCTTGTTTGATTACTTTACTAGAGGGGTCTTCCAGTATGAGACACTTAAAGAGTTGTGTGAATATTGTTTGGTTGGTTGTGACAAGTCCACCAAGACAAAGAGCAAGTTTGGGTTTTGTACTGCTTGTTGTTTAGGTAGTCTGTTGAGATACCTGTTGTGTTACTTGCTTTGCCTTTGGAATATAGAGCTGATGCTAGGTTCCTTGGTTGATAATTAAATGATTGAATTAAATTAATAAATGAATGTTAATGGAGATTTGTAGGATTGTTTACTTTAGTGTATTCCGATTTTCTCTACTGGATTTATTTCCATTACTTTTGATATATTGCTCACTGATAGTAGGGCACAAATCTTGTGGTGGATGCCTACTGGGATTAGTCTCACACCCTAATTGGGTCCTGCTTTTCATCCCAAACAGGTTATATGGTTGTAGGTGTGGATAGGGATTGCGGCACTTCTACTTCAGGTACATGATTGCTGGTTGGAGCTGGAGAGCACAAGATCGAGCTTAGGCTTGCGATGCTGCTGGAGTTGCTGTTTACTTTTAGTACAATGTTTTCATTTGTATTTCAGAACGTTGTTTTGTTTGCTTCTTTCCATAGATACCTGTACCTGATGTATCATTATCTTCATCATTATTATATGTTCATTTATTCCGCTATTTAGTTTCAGTTATTTTATACTATTTACTGCTTCCGTTATTGACTGTTATTTCCTTTTCCTTGTATACTTTACCAAATTAGGGCATAATTTCCCCCATGACTCCCCAAGCCCCTCGATACTTGTTGGAAGCCTCTAGAATTTGGGGAAATGCGCTTGAGGTCATGTGGCGAGCTGAGTATGGGGCACCAGTTGAGTGGCTCCGGCTTTGTTACTATTTATATGATTGTGTTTCTATTTTGTTGCAACCCGATGAGATTAGGGTATGCCATCTCATGCATCATATAGGCACTTGTTAGAAAATCACATGTCATGCATTTGACATGCCATCTATATTTCATTAGAAATTGCATACTGTTGTGATAGAATTTGCATGATGTTGTGATAGATGCTGTGATAGAATACCTACTATGTTGATAGGGTATCGTACGTTTAGATCTTCTTTATCATGGATGCCGAACTTTGGTCTTAGAGGTGTTATGGACCCTCGAGAATCAGAATTTGGTGGATTGTGAGTTTGTTATACTATTTAATTGTTATATGCATTTTTATGATGCCAAGAATTGATTTTCGGAGAGTATGGGCCACCACGGGTCGGAATTTGGCACCTTAACGCTTGTTTTTCGCTGTTTTCTGGGATCCAGTGCAGTTCTGAGGCTACTTTCCAGAAAAACCCAGAATACACAGTGTGTAATTTCTGCATACACGCCGTGTAGTTTTTAGCCGTGTCACTAACTTTGTGGGCATGGAAATGGGGTTGTGAATGTTCTTGTAGGAACACGCAATGTACTAGTTTACACGCCCTGTAGAATGACTTGGGTATCCGACCGTGTCAGAAACAACACGGGCCGTGGTTTTCCTTCAAATGCACGCTGTGTCCCTCTAGAATACGCCGTGTATAGTTAAACATGGATCCAGCCATGTAGCTAACAACACGGTTCAATGTTACCTTTCTCATACACGTCGTGTCCATCAGGAACATGTCGTGTAGTGTCATCCGTGTGTCAGGCTGTGTCGCTAACAACATGGGCCAAGTAAGGCATGTCAAGTACACGCCGTGTCTTCCTTGAGCACGCCGTGTAGTTTCCTACTGGGACAGTCCGTGTTCCTAGCCATGTAGGAGTAACCAGGTTGGAAAAAAAAGGTTCAGTTCACGTCGTGTAGTTTGAGAACACGCCGTGTAGCCGGGTGGTTTACACAACCATGTATGGACAAGGTACACACCCAGGGTAAAATTTCAGGAAACACGACGTGTAGTTGTACTACACGCCATGTAGTCATGTTTTCCCCAAATTTTAGAGTTTTCTCTCCTGTTAAATTTTACTCTCTTAAGTCTCAACTGTTCATCTTTAATGAAGGTGTGCTTTTGACCTCTCAGAGCTATGGCACCAATACGCCCTCCTGTTGCACGTCAGGAACTAGGCAGTGACCGTACGCCTGATACGACAGATCGAGGGCTACCAGTAGTTCTGCCTATCATTCCAGAAATGGAACTTGTAGTGATTCCAGACACTAGTTCCAACACTCAGTTCAGAGAGGGTTTCATGAGATTCATGTAGACCTTCCAGGGAGATCAGCATCCTGCCCTGTCTATGGCAGAGCTGATGTGGGTTTTTCAACAGCAGCATCCTCCCACGTTCACAGGGGATGGGGGACCACAGGCTGTAGAGTCATGGCTAGAATCCATGCTATCCATATTTGAGCACCTAGAGACGCCTCCAGATAGGAGAGTGAAGCTCGTAACTTATATTTTGTGAGATTCTAGCAAGAGATGGTGGGATGTGGTTTCGCAGGCAGGGCGCCAGTAGGCTATGGCTTGGGACGAGTTCCAGCGTACGTTCTACGACTACTTCTACCCGGTGATGCTGAGGGATGATAGAGCCAGAGAATTCAAGAACCTACAGTAGGGTAATATCACAGTTTTGTAGTATTCCTCTCGCATCACATAGTTATGGCATTTCACTCCCGTTCTGCGGAATGGCGAGCTGTTTTTAGAAAGAAAGTTTGAGTAAGGCCTCAGACCGGACATCATATCATAGGTGAACGTATTTCAATTGACTTCTATTACTCTGATTGTCAACCAGGAGCTTATCACAGAGAGAGATATGAGAGATACTGGAGCTGTGGATCAGGACGGTTCAACATCCAGAGCTGATTCGTTTCAGTTTGACAGCAGGAAGCACCACCGAGAGTCTACATGAGGTGACCCGAGGAAGCGAGGTGTTCCTTCTAGTAGACAGGATCTTCCCTCTGGAAACCAAGTGGTGTGCTATCAGTGTGGAAGAAATGGGTATAAGAAGCCTCAGTGCCCGAGAGACCCAGTGGAGTGCCAATCTTGCAGCAAGATGGGTCATCTGCAGCGTTTCTACAAGGTTCTCCTTCCAGCGGCTAGTGAAGAAGGATCAGTTTCGACTCCGCATACAGGAGCAGGATTACCTGTTCCGCAGAAAACTTGGGGCTGAATTTCTTCAGGTCGTTCCGACCAGGGTAGAGGCCATGGATGTAGTGGTCAGGCTCAGGTAGGGTCAGCTCAGGGATCTCAGGCTGCTACACAGGGCCGCGGTGCAGGCCAGACTTTTACAGTAGAGAAGACTCATTAGGAGCAGGATCCAGGACCTTCTACTATTCGAGGTACGATTTTAGTTTCCTTAGTTTTATCCTCTTCAATTTTTGATACAGGGGCTTCTCATAGATTTTTTTCTGTGCACATTGTGTAAATCCATAGACTTACTGTTTATACTTCTGAGGATATGATGACGCTAGACACACCCTTGGGAATTAGAACTGCTAGCGTGCGTCAATGCTTATACTGCCCCTTGAGGTTGGTGGGTGTCATTTTTTGTGAAGCCTCTATGTTTTGGAGATGACAGGATATGATGTCATTCTCGGGATGGAATGGTTAATTCTCTTCCAGGCCTTTGTCGATTGCTATCACCATAAGGTGAGTTTCACATCACCAGAGGACATCTTTTTTCTTCACTAGGGCGAATGGAATGTCTAGGAGAGCAGATCTGGACCAGAGCATCATGGGTTGGGAGGTGTTATCACCCAAATTACTATATTATATCTGGATGACCAGGGGACTTCTCAATTAGATTTTCCTCTAGTGGTTGATTTTTTCCAGATGTATTTCCAAAAGACTTTTCAGGTTTTCCTCCAGAGCGAGAGGTAGACTTCTCTATTGATCTTGTTCCAAGAGCGGCACCAGTGTCCATTCCTCCTTATAGGATGGATACACATGAGTTGCAGGAACTCAAGAAACAATTGGAGGAGCTGCAGGCAAAGGGTTTTATCGGACCCAGTACTTCTCCTTGGGGTTTACCAGTCCTTTTTCTGAAGAAGGCAGACGACACCCTTAGGCTTTGTGTGGATTATCAGAAGCTAAAATAGTTGAAAGTCAAGAACCGATATCCATTTCCATGGATAGATGATCTCTTTGATCAGTTTAGAGGATCCAGAGTGTTATCGAAGATCGACTTGAGATCCAGATATCATCAGTTTCATGTCAGGCCATCTGATATACCTCTTACAGCCTTTTGGAGGAGGTTTGGTCTGTATGAGTATTTGGTCACGCCGTTCAGTCTCACGAACGCGCCATCAGTTTTCATGTCACTGATGAATATATTTTTCCATCCTTACTTGGATTCCTTCGTGGTGGTTTTCATGGATGATATCTTGGTGTACTCTCATACTCGACACGACCATGCTACCCATCTTGAGATCATTTTGATTACACTGAGGGAGCATCAGTTATATGATAAGATCTCAAAATTCCACATTTGGATGGATTAGATTCACTTTATGGGTCATGTCATCTCAGATATAGGAGTATCAGTAGACCCAGATAAGGTGAGATTAGTAGTCGCCTAGGAGCAGCCAAGGAATGTCTTCGAGGTACGAAGTTTCATAGGGCTGGATGGTTACTACAAGCAGTTTATACAGGACTTCTCACACTTAGCAGTGCCATTGACGGACTTGACTAAGAAGGGGGTGAAGTATGTTTGGTCAGAAGCCTGCGATTCATCCTTTCATGAGCTGAAGGGGAGACTGACTTTAGCACCGATTCTAGTTTTTCCGGAGCCGGGAAAGAGTTATATAGTTTTCTGTGCTGCATCTGGCATCAGGCTTGGAGCAGTGCTTATGCAGGAGGATCGTGTTGTTGCATATGGATCTCAGTAGTTGAGGCCACATGAGAGGAAATATCCTACGCACGACCTAGAGTTGGCTGCAGTTGTCCATGCTTTTCATTTTTGGAAACATTATCTTATGGGATAACATTTTGTGGTATATACTGACCCCAAGAGCCTAAAGTATATCTTCACATAGCATGAAATGAATCTGAGACAACAATGGTGGGTTGAGTACCTAGAATCTTTCAATTTCGAGCTTGCTTATACGCCTGGGAAGGGAAATGCTGTGGCAGATGCACTGACCAGGAGGACACAGATACATGCAGTTCAGGAGGCCAGCAGCGAGTGGCAACTTATGGCTCTGTTCTCTAAAATGCATTTGGAGGTGCACGAAAGACAGGGTCAAACCTTTATTTCTTTTGTGGCTATTACCTCTACCCTTCTTGACCAAGTTCTTATGAGGCAAATATCAGATTATGAAGGCCTAGTCCTACGAAAAAGTGTTTCAGGAGAGGACCCTCTTCCCGGATGGACCTTAGGCGAGGGTGAGATCTTACGTTTCTATGGACGCGTTTGTGTACCAGCAGATATACGCGAGGAGATGATGTGAGACTTTCATTCTTCAGTTTGGGCAATTCATCCTGGCATCACCAAGATGTATCATGATCTACACCGCCAGTATTGGTGGCCAGGTATGAAGAGAGATGTTCCTAGTTTTGTCATGAGGTGTTCCACCTGCCAACAAGTGAAGGCGGAGCACCAACGACCAGCATGGCTTTTACAACAGCTACCCATTACTGAGTGGAAGTGGAATGATGTCGCGATGGACTTCATGACAGGGTTACCGAGATTGCCTTGAGGGAATGACACAATATGGGTTGTCATTGACAGGATCACGAAGGTTGATCACTTCTTTCTGATTAAGGAGACCTTTAGTGTTGATCAGCTTAGATGGTTGTACATCCATGAGATTTTACGCTTTCATGGGGTTCCGAGTTCTATCATTTCAGATAGGAACGCCTGATTTACGTTGCATTTATGGCAAGGGGTACATAGGGATTTGGGTACATAGGTACTTCTGAGTACAACTTACCATCCCCAGACAGATGGTCAGTCAGAGCGCACAATTCAGGTTCTTGAGGACATGCTATGAGCATGCGTCCTCGTTTTTGGAGGTTCTTAGGAGAGACATATACCTCTAGTGGAGTTTGCCTACAATAATAGTTTTCAAACAACTATTCATATTACACCTTACAAGGATTTGTACGGTAGACCGTGCCGATCACCCTTGTGTTGGCTGGAGGCAGGAGAGGAAGCTATGCTGGGACCCTGTCTTGTTCAGGAGACAACTGAACAAGTGGAGTTGATTCGAAAGAGGATGGATACTGTACAGTCTCGACAGAAATCTTATGCTGATCAGCGGAGATGACCTATGGAGTTCAAGGTCGAAGATCAGGTTTTCCTACATGTTACCCCGAGGTTGGGACACAAAAGGACCAGGAGACAGGGCAAGCTTTCGCCGAGATACATTGGGCTGTTTGAGGTTCTGGAGAGAGTCGGGCTGGTTGCTTATAGGTTGCAGTTACCTCAGAGGTACCAGGCTATGCACAACGTCTTCCATGTTTCTCAGCTTCGATGCTACTTCTCAGACCTTCTCATGTTTTTCAACCCAAGGATGTTGATCTGGAGCAGGATTCATTGTTCGAGGAGCATCCTATCAAGATTGTTGATCGTAGTGCAAAGTTACTCAATGGCCGGTCTTTTCCTCCGGTACGAGTGCTAGGGAATCACGACCGTGTACAGGATGAGACTTGGGAAAGGGAGGCCGATATGCGATTACAGTGGCTAGAGTTGTTTAGGGTTTTTTCTTCTGCACCACGCTAGGGAAATTCAGGGATGAATTTATTTAAGGGGGAAGTTTGTAAGAACCCGGACCTTATTTTCAGGTATGTTTTTCCTTTCTGGTTGGTTTTGGGAAAAGGGAGGAGAATCTAGAAATGTTCAAAATACACACCGTGTACTTTATGAGTACACGCCGTGTACTTTGATGCCGCTCAAGGCAGTGTGCTGGCTGTGTCTTGGACACACACACGACCATGTAGGGGTGATGTGGAGGCTGCTTAATGAAGATTATGGAAAAGCTTAGTACACGTCGTGTATTCTAAAAGTACACACCGTGTACTTTTTTTTGTTAAATGGACCGAGGTTGTGTCTTATCCCCAAAAACGTCTTCTTCTCCAGAGTCTTTGACTGAGAGCGAGGGTATAGACACAGATCTTCTCCGAGCCACCGATCCACCACCGGTTATCCGAATCGAACATCGTCTGTTGCAATAGAATCATAGCGGTGAGTTCTTGGTTCTTCTTTGGCCACATTTCACGATTCTTTCTCTTATGAGATTTATATGAGGTTGAATGTTTTAGACTTTTTTTTGAGATCTACTCCATTCTAGGCTGATTAATAGGCCGAGGTTCAAGTATATCAATCTCCTAGGATCGAGGTAGGTGGTTTGTTTCCCTACGTTGAATGTATTTGAGTTTTTGTAAAAAATTTCCAGATTCCCATGTTTCAGGTATCTCGGGTTAGGGTTTTGATTCTGTTTTATTATCTGCCTTAGATTTCTTGTGTGCTAGAGGCTATTAGATGAATAATGATTTCTTTTTAGAATGTTTTAGGATCACCTCATGGGTGTTCTCCCTTGTTTTGGCTATTTATCACCATTTTTCTTAGGTTGCCTGTGAGGTAGACCTTGTTGCATTGATTGTCTGCCTTGATATAATTGATTGCATGTATTGACTACTATTTATAGGATTTTGATGCATTGTATCTATTAGCCAAGTATTTGTTGAACTTACATAGGGTTGATGACAGTCGATTACGCACGACTAGACTGCTCAGGGCTATGTGAACCTGGTGTGGTAGACTAAAGAGGGAATTGAAGATTAAGGTATTCCCTAGAGAGTCTGTTATAAATTAGTGTAATTCACAGGACCTATGGTAATTAGACATTGTGCTTCCTCAGAGTCTCCTTAGTTACGTACCGAGACTATAGAGGTAATTAGACATAATTTCTTCCTCAGAGAGTCTATAATTATCGTTACTAGACTACAGGGGAATTGACGGTGAGAGCTTCTCAGAGTGTCTGTGCTTTGTTTGATTACTTGACTAGAGGGGTCTACCAGTATGATCCACCTAAAGAGTCATTGTGAATATTTTTTGATTGGTTGTGATGAGTCCACCAAGACAAAGAACAAGCTTGGGTTTTGTACCGCTGGTTGTTTAGGTAGTCTGCTGAGATACCTGTTGTGTTACTTGCATTGCCTTGGGAATATGGAGCTGATGCTAGGTTACTTGGTTGATAATTAAATGGTTGATTTAAATTAATAAATGAATGTGAATGGATATTTGTAGGATTGTTTACATTAGTGTATTACTATTTTATCTACTGCATTTATTTCCATTACTTTTGCTATATTGCTCGCTGATAGTAGGGCACAGATCTTGTTGTGGTTGCCTACTGGGACTAGTCTCACACCCTGTTTGGGTCCTGCTTTTCGGCCCAAACAGGTTATATGGTTGCAGGTGTGTATAGTGATTGTGGCCCTTATACTTCAGGTACATGATTGCTGGTTGGATCTGGAGAGAACATGACCGAGCTTAGGCTTGCGATGATGCTGGAGTTTATGTTTACTTTTAGTACATTTTTTTCAGTTGTATTTCTACATGTTGTTGTGTTTGCTGATTTACTTAGATACCTGTACCTGCTGCATGATTATAATCATTATTATTATATATTCATTTCTTCCTCTGTTTATTTTCAGTTATTGTATGTTGTTTACTTCTTTCATTATTGACTATTATTTCCTTTTCCTTGTATACTTTACCAAATGAGGGCATAGTTTCCCCAATGACTCACCAAGTCCCTCGCTGCTAGTCAGCAGCCTCTGGAATTTAGGGAAAGGTACTTGAGGTCATGTGGTGAACCGGGTATGGGGCACCAGTTGAGTGGCTCCGGATTCGGGTCATTACACTCTGTGGTAGACTTGGGAGAAAATTTGAGTTTTGGTTGAATAGTATCAATTTTATGTTTGGGATCCTGATCAAATGGCATGTAGTGTAGGATCACGCACCACATGTTCTTATCATTTGGATAGGAATATTAATTATGAACTACATGCTATATACTATGGGTACACTCCATGTATTGGGGCTTTTCTTGGTGGATGTGAACGTGGGTAGACACTATGTTGAGAGAACATGGTCATGTAATCGTACACAGATAGGCACATTTGTAGGGGTACAAAAATGTACATGAGATATAGGATAAGAAAAAGATCCTAGGTTGAGAGAAAAATCATGTAAATGATGTACACTCCATGTGTGATCACATGTAAAGGGGGTCTGTGTGTAGGTGGGGACATACCCTAGGTGTTCAGGTGGGGTTACTTGCCATGTAAGCCCGTGTATATGCTGTGTACCACCTTACATGCTGAGTACCATGAGGGGACATGACTAGGGTGAAGCCTCACGATACATGTCATGTGCCTATGAGGATATTCAATGTACTCCCCTCAGGGGCATATCACTTGTGCACCTCTATATTTAGAGCTTGGATGGAATCCTATGAGTAACCTATCCTGAGTGGGTTTCCACATAGAATGCTGTGGTTGCCAGGGTTTTGATGTGAGATACATGACATGAGGTGACAATTTTGGGTTTCTTCTATTTATAATGTATAGACCAATTTTGACTTAGTGGGTTTCCTTGGTCTATTCCTATAAGGGTACTTTGCAGCATCATGTCCTCAACATAGGATTTTGACACCTCTATGTATTTTTTCCTAGATAGAGTGTGTTGTATCACTATGAGTGTCTTGGGGGTGTGATAATCTATCATTATAGTACCCTAGGTGGGGTTTTTTGTATTGGAATGACAACCATGATATAGGGATCTGAACCCCTACCTAAAAGTTAAATCCAATAGGTTTCACGGTATCATAGATGTATGATCCTCTCTTTAATAGGTTACTCCAAAAATATTCACAGTGTACCCCAAGGGAATTGGGTGTGAACCCCTATCGTGGCTCTGAAATGTCAGTAGGATATTTCAGCAGGGTTCACAGAGTACCCCAATGGTCTTGGGTGTGATCCCCTATCTGTGTATCAAGACATATCTATCAAGATCTGTGTATCAAGATAGGTATTGTGATCAATGTATCACGATATGTGTATGAAGTTCCGTGTTTTGTGATATGTGTATTGAGATATGATTTTTTATTTAATTTATGTTTCAAAGAGTTATTCATCAGTGAGTTCTTATGAGGATGACCGCTCAGATGGACACCATCAGTGATGGAATGGATTGTGGAGTGAGATCTCCCAGATGATCATTATTTTAGAGCGTCAAGTTGTATCCTTTGGCTATCTGTATAGTTGAGACCATGAGACTTGGGGTCTATGATGAGAATATTTGGGTTATTATTGGTTTCCTTACATTTATTACTCATATATTTATTGAACTAACATATGGTGATGAGTGACTAGTCATGTATTTTTGAGCTTTGGAGATGGAGATTTCCTATCCTCTCTCTCACTAGGGTTTCACTACCCTTTGGGTATAGGTTAAGCAGACTGTTTACTTTCAGTTGATCCTTTTTATTCTTGGTTTTTGGATGTATCTTATAGATATTTTTATATTCATCACTGCATGGGATCTTACCACACATGTCATGTATTATGAAGATGACATGCCTTTTGATAGGGTCCCAGGAGGACCAAGAGTAGGTTGAACTTAGTGAGATAGACAGAACGATGTGTGTACTGATGGTTTAATTTGAAATTATCCCCCCTCCTAAGTTGGTTGGATTATTTTTTAGTTTTTGGTGGCATTGTATTTTTTACTTATGATTTTAATACTTATGTCGCACTTTGATGTGGGTTATAGATTTTTTCATGAATTTGGTATGAGTTGTATTATTATATCTGCACTATTTCATGGAGATGGATGTGTGTCCATGTGTAATGGTACCATAGTTTAAGGCCTCCCAATTTGTGATATGCCGACACAATGATTGTCTCCAGTCCGTGTCCAATTGGAGGTGGGCTTGGGGTAGTCACACTCATCTTATCACTTTTTAGGCAATCCCTAGTGGGTTGGTTTGTGAAAACTTCATAATCATAATAAATTTTATAATATTGAGGATGAAAAAATAATTATTTTATGAGGAATAACACATATTTAGATGAGGTATAAGAATAAAGAAATTTAAATAAGTTGGGTAAGACAATTACCCATCCTTTGGCATGCCTCCTTTAGATCCTTTATTTAGGTACCTTGGAATGGTATTTTAAGAATAAAAGAACAAAAAATTAATGTATAGGGAATTTTAGAAGTTATTTGGGATGAGTTTTGTAACACCCCAATATTTTATGAAAAATATTCTTTTAATTTCATTTATATCTTGTTTCGTACACTACATCAAAATTAGGTTGTGCTATACGCAACACCGTATTAGCTTGCAGTGTACGCAACACTATTCTTGGCTCGTGTTACACACAATCTCAAGTTCGTTTTGTAGAAATTATTCTACGCAACATTAAGTATAGATTTTGTTTAATGTATAAATTAAATAAGTTTTTATTATGTTATACTCAACACCAAATGGAGCTTTTACTACACGCAACCGTGACTTGTCTTGCATTACACACAATCATAACCTTCCTCAATAGCCTGTGTAGTACGCAATTCCGGGTTTCACTAAACAACGATATATTTTTATAATATTATTATGAAGTAGCCGTTATGAATAGTATTGACTAAAATTTGAATTTTATAACATTATTATTCATCTTACACATTTTCTAGTACATGGTATGAGATCAAAATAAATTTTTCGGGTAAAATAAGTATTTTTTCAAAAAATGCAGTTTTGCCGCCTTTTGATGGCGCACCCAATTTAAATATAGTTTTTGACATATTTATAAGTTCAATTTGGAAAAATAAAATTCTTATTTGGATTCAGGATATTAAAATTTACTTTGGATAAATTTTTCATATTATTCTGATAACTTTCATATTTTAATGAATAGTAAAAACACAGTATATTTTAATTAAAAACAACTTTTTTCATCATAATAATTTATATGGTTAAATTATAATATTGAATGGTTTTAAAGTATAAATATATTATATTTTTACCATTTAATATAATTTATGTCATTATCATTGATTTTACATTGAATTAATAGGTAAAATCATTTCAATCTTTTGCGATGTTTTAACTTTTAAAACTCATTTTCTTAACAATGGGATCAATTTTAAATTAATTTCTGAAACTTCTGTGATTTAAATTTGAAAAAATTGAGTCCATATTTGGAATAATTAGGTACAAATTATTTTAACACGCTACTTTTTATTTTTGGGCACTATGAATAGTAACTATGATAAATTTTATTTACCATAGTTAAAGGTAAATCGGGTAATTAAGGGTAAATATAATATTATAAAATTAATCTAACACTTATCTTAATATAATTGGATGATTATATTTCGTCATAATGAGTATTTTGGTCAAAATGGAATCCATTGGAACCCACTTGGATGTGATTAAGACCTTTAATTTATTTTATTTTAAAGAAAGTGAAATATGTCTAACTCAAACTTTAATAATTAAAGTATTTTTAATATAAGGTTATACAGAATATAAATTATATTATAAATACTAATTTGAAAGATAACATGTTTTTATTTGTTATGGTAATTTATTCGTAATTTTTAAGAGATATTTAATTACCTTAATAGCTTATACTTAATGATGCTGAAATTATTTATTTAGTGAAAAATCAGTAATATAGTTTTTATTAAAATAATAATACCCATTAAAAGGCCCAAAAACCTCACCAAAACATATTGGTCGTATATATATAAACCATAACCATCCAATGGTATAATATTTGACCATTCAGAGCTTTATAATAGTGATTATGACACCTATATTATTTTATTTTAAATGATGTCAAAGTTGTCACCTTCATAATTTAATAAATATAAAAATTTACATGTTGTGATTTTTAGATGATAATTTCGAGTAAAAGTATTATTTGGAAAGATATTAGATTTATCATCATCATAGTATTTTATTTTTAATTTTTATGCAACTAATAAGTATATTAAATTATTAAACAAAAATGATGTAGTAATTGTTTTATTAAGAAAAATGTCAAATAAATGGTTTTATAAATATTAAAATAAATATTATATGAACTAATTAATGTTCTCCACAAATTTTATAGAGAATATGAGATGTTAGGATTATATTAAACATTTTTTAGAATATATCCTCTCTGTGGAATTTATTTAAATTCAAATAAATGAATAGTGTCAAAATTAACACTAGTGTTATTTTATTAAAATAACATATTATTAAATTGTTTAAAAATAACATAAATATTTAAAAATTATAAATTTAAATTTATATGGTCTAAAATTTCATAAAGTACCAAATTATGCATAATTCACAACACAAAAGTAATTATTTATAATAATTTAAAATTTAGAATATTATTACGACAAATAAAATTAAATCGATTAAATAAAGATAAATCATGTTGATAAGGTTTAAAATAAATTTCCAACATATCTAAATTTTATTTTTTGATTATATTACAACCCAATATCATATAAGCTTCAGATTTGAGTCATTTAGGATGTTTTATGTGGGGTTTGAATTTATATTAAATTAATGTTTTTGAGGTTTCCAAAGGTGCCCCTCTCCTCTCTTATAAAAGGGCACCTCCTCCCTCTCCTCTTCACACAAATTTGAGCCTTCAAGCTCGGCCAAAACCTGAAAATTTCACTTCTCCACTTCCATATAAACCTACTAGAGGTAATTTTATTCTTCAAAGACCAAATTTAGTTCCCTAAGAGGAGGTTAAGAGGAGGCGCGTCGAAGAATAGGTACTCTCTTCTACTAATTCTTTCACGTTTCTTTATTCTTCAACTTCCTATTCTTTAGTTGTTTCATTATAAAGTAATAACATCAGTATAAATAATATAATTATATGTTATTATAAATATTAAACAAACCTATTTCACCTTTTATCCATCCTACGGAAAACAAAATCACCGTGCGTGCGTACGTACAGAATACCGTCTCCACGCCGTTGTGTAATCTTTTTTTCCACCACCACCTTACTTGGATGGGTATAATGGTGTAAAGAATAACTATATATGGTTATTATAAATCATATGGATTATGAGATATTATATCATCCACTCCAATTCCATTAAATAATTATGGAACGATATCATCGCTCGTGCGTATGTACGGATTACCGTCTCCACGACGTGATGAGATTCATTCTCCATGTTAACCATTCATGAATGATTATAAAGTATATATAATGAATAATAATGATATATATGACATAATAATTATACTATATTTATGTATATATATATATATGTCATCTACTTACTTCCATTCAAGTCAATAAGGAAAGGAAAACAGTGTTCATGCGTACGTATAGCCTACCGTTTCCATGAATGGTGTGTTTCATTTCATTTATCTATCTATTATATATATATAATGAATATATATGATATATAAATCATTTTTTACATTTTGTAATTAAGTAAATAATGATATAAGGAATAATAATATCAATAACAACAAATACAAACACGTACGATAAATGAAACGATTTTACCCAAAACGCTGCTTTAACATGGAATTGACAAAAGAACGAGTAATATAAAGTCATAAGTGAATTATATATGATATCATAAATATTATTATGGTTCTGTTAAAAGTTAATAATATTTCTAAACCCACTATACAGGATTCTTCAAAACATACAGATGAAATTGTACATAAGGTAACAGATAATTTTTCAAATCTCATTTTTATCCGAGATTGTTTATACGTAAGTTTTTACTGGGGTTATATTTTTCATCCATGTCCATAAAAATGTTTTTCATAAAGTTTTTACAATTCTTACATGTATTTTTAGAGTCATGTATACCCATATTTAACTTTTACATTGTGTTGTGGAAGGAATCTTTCTTTTGTTTACCATACGAGGAACGTTTTTGACTTTTCCAGCAAAAGTACGAGGAGAATGTTTTTTTAACTTATACGGCGTGAATGGATTTTTATGGTTTCATGAAAAACTATTTACATTAAGCTTATTATATAATATTTCATGATTATTATCAAAAAAAGTCTTTTATTTTAAAATTTCAAGGCATTTGGAGAGAAGAAAATGATTTTGAAGAAGAAAGGATATTTTCTTCAAGAATTCACTTCAAGTGTTTATTCAAAAATATTTCCCATCTAAGATGAAATTATTTAATATGAGTATATTTCAAGTATAATGTCTCTATTATTTTCATGGTTTTATTTTTCTTAATATGAAATGATATCCATTTGTTTTATATGGATTATGTTAATATGAGATGATGTTTATGTAACCCATTTTATTTTTTGGGTTATGATGCATGATTTATGATTGTTTTGTGGAACACGTAAGAATGATTTCAATATGAGATGGGTGGGACCTATATCTCCCTCCAATTAATTGGGTAAAGATTTATATCTTATTAGATAAACATGGCTAGAACGACAAGTAAAATCCGGTTCAGTAATACAGGGCTGGAATGACAAGTAAACCCGGTTCAGTAATGGACTTTGTCCACTATGATGGTCTTGGCAGCAATGACTTGGCTACTATGGAAATAATATCATGTTCTTAATGGTTTTCCACAATTACATGTTTTATTCTCATGCTATTTTATCATGATTGATGTCCCACTATGATCTATGCCTTACGTACAGCCATGTTTTATGTCATTGCTAAAGATTTTAATGTTTAGACATTATGTTCATGTTTTTAAATTCAAATGTATATGGTTTGTTTTATTTTCTCCATGCTTACCCTTACTAAGAATTTGAGCTCACCCTTTATATGTTTCCTTTTCCCTAGGATTTAAAGAAAGTTTTTAGGTAAGAAAACAAAAGGGGAAGATCTTTATGGGAGACGTTGAAGATCTTTCACCATGATTAGAAGATTATGTTCCAAGTTTCCAAAGACACTAAACTATTATGGTCCTTGTGTGTTGGTTTTTGTTATGTATTAAGTATTCCTTGAAAGTAATGTAATGTCCACGTACGTCAAGCTTGAGTATCTACAAGTTTGGTCAATATTTTAGGCTCAAAGTGGAGTAAAGAGGAGAAAGTCGGAGTATCCTTTTATAAGTGGTGGAGAGGACACACTTTGAATTTATTAAAAGATAAAATATAATAAATTCATTCTCAAGAAATATTCATCCCAATTTATATATATTAGATGGTGTTATAGGGTGATGTTGAAATACGTCCAACCAATAGGTTTTAGAAATGTTTAATTGGAAACTTTACCCTTATATTTTTGTTAAACCCATTACTAAACTAGTTTTAACCTTAACCACAATGATTTTTTTTACAATTCATTATGATCAAAAATTAATGTAGATATATTACAAAATTTATAAATTCTAATTAAAAATATAGAATTAATTTTTTAAAATTAATCTCTAAAATTTTAATATTTTTTTAAAAATAAACACTAAAAGCAGGACAAAAAATAGTTCTCATGGAAAAAATGTTTTATTAAGTATACAAAATTTTTATACCAAAACCCAAATAAAATTAATTATGATGACCACAATTGAATTATTCATAATATAAATTAACTTATTTTACTTTTAAATCCATTTCATAAAATGTAACTTTTTAAATTATTTAAATGAAAAGACAATTTTCAATAAAAATCAGTATTTTACACTATTCATCGCAAATGAATCTTTTCAGAAAATTATCAAAAATTCACTCTAAGATAAAATTTCAATTAAATTTTTAAAAAATGATGTACATTTTTCGATTTTTTTTCTAAAAGTGGAAACAATTATATATATTATTTTCTCATGAAAACAAATAAAATGATTATTGAGGAAACATTATTTTTTGAATCATATAAATACTTTAGTAAAAACTAATTAATTATATATCAATATATTTTATTTATATAAAACTTATATATATATATATTTAAAGTGCGTTTATAACTATTTATACCACCAATTTAATAGCTAGGTTATGATGATATACTATGTTATGCTTCATTTAGACTCTGGGATTCATGTATCACAGGATATCAAATAAATTAAATATATTTAAAATGAAATATATCATAAAATTTTATGGTGTTTCATATCTTTTTTAGTGAAATTTATGATTTATTCATTTAACTGAATTCTTCATGTATGGGGTTTCTATAAAACATGAAATGTGATGAATCCAAGATTGAAGGTAGTTTGGATTTAAGAAAATGAATGCCAAGATTGAAGCTGGAGTTGTATTTTATTTGTATCATGCCTGAATTGATACTTACATGTGCTTTTAATGTTGAAGAAATAAAGGTTTAAAGAAGAATTAAGAGGCTATTTTGCACAACCTAATGCTGTTATAAAAAATTATGGAATCCTTTTCCTATGGAAGTTATTACTATGACTAGATCTGACATTTTTTGGAATTTGAATTCAAATATATCTGATCAGTATAATAAATCTTTAAATTCAAAATATAGTGAAAATACAAGTTCATGTAAAGGATAAATCGATGTACTAGTTATTATCATTATTATAATATACATATATATGATAGGTTTTCATGGAAGAAAAATTGATTCACATGTGAGTGGAAGATCATGAGAGGGGTGTGGGAGAAGAATTAGTGGTTACATGCAGTGTTGTGCTTGTAAATCAATATGAATTCTTTCTTGTACAATAATAGAAGAAAAATAAGATCACAACATCCTAAACAACTATATTAGTATCTACATGAGGAATACATATCTATTGTATCTTATAATTTGAATTTTGTGTTAGTGCATGATAAAAAAATAGTCCGGAGATATGTTAGAAAGTTTTATAGATTTTCCCTAATCATGGTTGATTACAAATATTTATTAACAGATCATATAATCATGAGTTTTATCAGATCATTCTAAGGACAAGATAATAATATTGAGTTGTGAACCTTGTAAATCACATGTTCTCTCTCTATGTTTTCTTATGTTTGGATTAACATCAAAATTTTCTCTAACAAGTAGAAAATTTTATTTTAAAATTAGAAATCATAAAATTTATATACCATTGATTTACCCATCATAGTGATTCCTTGATACTGTGCTCTCATAAGTCTTATCCAATCCTAGGTTCCCTTCATTTGTGTTTTTTATAAATATATTTAGCAGACTCTATTTTTATGATATCTATAATGGATAATTTAATTAAAATTTATAGAAAGTTTATTTCTATGTTTTATGGTAAGGGTTTTAATATATGGAAGGACAAAATGAAGAATATATCATGTCTATTAGTTATGTTGTTATGGAAGTGGAAATTGATGGATTATATCCCTGTGCTGAGAAACTATCTTTACATTATAAGATAAGATGAATTTTGAGAATGATGGTTATTCTAAGAATGATATTTTATCTTATGTTCCAGAATTTTTTTTAAAAGTCAAATGGCTCAACACTAAAAAAGAGACATTATTTCATATTAAATATTGGTTTTTCATCTCACATGTTTGGTAAATTGATGTAAATAAATATTTTTGACAACTTCGAGGGGTAATTATTATTTTATAAATGGTGGATCTCTTAAGATAAACTTTTTTCATTTAAAAGATGTTGGAAATAGAAGGAAATGTTAAAGAATGGTCTATTTTTAGATGGATTAATGTAAAAGAGACATAGTTTTTATTAGATGTGTGATGAAAGAAATGAAGTGTTTTTAAAGAAGTATTAATGAGTGGGTTAGGATGTAAAATATGGATATATTTTTACAAAGGTATATTAAACTATCCAAACCATATTATTATTTGGGGTTGGTAAAAATTTATCGTAATTGTGTTTGAAAGAGGAAATTGATTTGTGGTAGTGAAAAATTGATCATATTAGATAATGATACATTTAAATATTGACTTAAAAAGGTTGGGTTTTGATGTTTTTATAATGAAAAGGTAAAATTGATAGATATTTTTTACTAATTAGAATGGGGATATTGTTAATAATTAAAATAATAAATTAGAGATTTAAATGCAACAACCCTTGGAATTTCTTCACTATGATATATATGGACCCTCAAAGTATAAATCAATGCTTAGTGATAAGTATTTCATTTTACCCATTTATAATTATACTCAGATCTTATGTATTATGGGGTTGAGTATATGACACACATATAATGGAGTGGTAAAAAATAATATTTATATTCCTCATTAGTATATCACAGTTGATGGAAATGGTCATTACCAAAAAGATTTTATTTTGGATTACCCACTATTCCTACTAAATTATTATATTTATGGAATTTTATATATATTTTGAAAAAATAAAAAATATTGGGGATTTTGAAAATTGATGAAAACAAAATAACAACAATATTGAAAATTTAAGATTATGAATACAGTTTTCTCAGAAATAATGATAATTCCTTGGGGAATTTCCCATATATGTGTTTAATTATTTTCTTAATGGGTTGTACCAAATTAATTGTAACTCTATAGAAATGATCAATATCATTCATCTAACAATGTCTGACAATTTATCTCATGCAGGGAACTAGTGCATTAATACCACTTGTGCATTGAGACTAGTATATCCAAAGTCTAATGGTAGGAGGAATCACTCAATTGAGTAGAATAACCCTTGGCTTCCACATCCATCAGGCTAAATAAATGAGGAGAACCACATTGTACATGTC
This sequence comes from Viscum album, assembly GCA_963277665.1. Classification (NCBI taxonomy): domain Eukaryota; kingdom Viridiplantae; phylum Streptophyta; class Magnoliopsida; order Santalales; family Viscaceae; genus Viscum; species Viscum album. Next base: position 1,363,879,574 of record OY728151.1, on the reverse strand, counting down.
TAGTGGTCACTAAGTCATTAACTATATTATATCTAATATATATTGTATTCAAGATAAGTTTGGAAGGGGAAGCATTTATCAAACTATAGTGTGAGAAGAAATAGTTGTTCAAAAAAAAAGAAAGAACGATGATAAAGAAATAAATAGATATCACCAAAAAACCAATCAATGAGTGAGTGAGGAGGATAAAATAACAAAACTTGGATTGAAGCTTTGAGTTCTCTAAGAAATTAGAGTTATCAACAAACCTATAATTCTTTCGAGCCATGGATTTTTTGACCCTTGAATCATTTGAGCCTTGGATTCAAGTCATGGAATTGTTTGAGCCATTATTCAAGATTAGATTCAACAAGGAGGAGTGCTGACACCAGGTGGATTCCCCGAAAAGTTGCAGATATCACGATAGAATCATGACTGGTTATGGTTATTTAAATAGATCGTGACACTTTTATCAGCGCTTAAAAAAAACACTGATAAAATGCATCTTTATTTGAACAAAAACTTAGTGTTAATAAAATATTTATAATTGTAATTATAAATAATAAATTTTGTAAATATATTTATATAATTATATATATTTAATAAATGTATTTAAATATAAATATAGTAAATATATTCATTATTTAAATATATTTATTATAATTTTATAATTATTTATTAATAATATATAAATACCATTTCAAAAAATAAAATTTATATATTTATATATTTATGTCATTATACACGTGTATATATATATATTTAATAAATAAATATAAATATAAATATAGTAAATATATTTTTTATTTAAATTAATTTATTATAATTTTATATTATTTAATTATATATAATTATTTATTAATAATTATATAAATACCTTTTAAAAAATAATATTTATTTGTTTATAATTACAAATATATAAATTTATAAAAACAGTAAATATAAATTTAAAAATATATTTTTAAAATTATTAATGAATATTTAATCTTAAGTGCATGTATGTTAAAAATGAGTGAAATTGAATAATTAAAAATGAGCACACAAACACTATTGAAAAAATGTATAAGTTTTATTTATTAAATATAAATTATTAAAAAATATGGATATTTATTAAAATAAAGATTAATAATATTGAAAATATTAAAACAATGTAAATAAATATAAATAAATAAATAATACAAATTGATTTAATTCCCCCAAAAATATTAAAAATAAATTAATACCTATCTGTAATTAAATTTAAAATAAATAAATTAAATATATCAATTAAACACATGATATATTAAATGCACCATGTTATAATTAAATTCTAAAATGAATACAAAAATTTGAATAAATCACATAAATATTAGGTGTGTGTGTTTCTATATTAGATTTCATTAATTTCCTAAATATTTGTGTGGGTGCGTTGTTTAGAAAAATGCATTAATTACTTATTTGTATGTGAAATCAATATAACACACATTTTATACATGTTAAATTGGAAAATCAAACAACATTCATTAATGTCCATTACTCTGATGCAATTAGTCAATATTTCTAATTCATATTAATTTTTAAATATAAATAATTCTACACAAAATATTTGGCTATTTAATGTAAAGAGTAAATATTTTTTATTATATAAATGATATTTATATACATTCATATATATCGATATATTTCATATATACAATTTATTAATAGTATCAATATTTATTTAAATAATAAAATGTTTAATATTTTTCTTCATTTAATTATTTTAAATATTTATTTGTTTAATTTTCATTATACATATATCTTTATATTTAATATATAATATTTATTAGTATTTATATTTTATATTACAATCAATTAATACATTTTAATCAATAATTATATAATTAATATAATTTTAATATTTTTTAATAAACTCATTTTATTTTTTTAATTATTTAATTATGTCATTTTATTTAGGACCTTTATGAGCACTAAAAAGGAACTGATAAAGGATCCCTTTATCAGTGCTAAAAATAAAGCACTGATTAAGGGTAACCTTTATCAGCACTAAAAATAAAGCACTGATAAAGGGTACCATTTATCAGTGATAAAGAGAGGCACTGAAAAAGTTTACCCTTTATCAATGCTAAAAACAAGCACGAATAAAGTGTATAGTTTATCAGTGCTAAAAAAAAGTGTTGGTAAAAGGTACCCTTTATGAACCCTTATTTTAATGCTGATAAAGGTGACCTTTATTAGTGATTTTTTCTAGCACTGATATGGGCTAGTGTTGTTAAAGGCCTATTTTGTAGCATTGGACCCAAACATTTATTTATGAAATTGCCCCCTAAAATTAATTTTATTATTATTTAATGAAACACTTTCACTAGATGATATGTAACAACCTGAAAATTCTTTCATATTAAAAGATATAATTTTTTACAATGAATGTTTTATTATAGAATCACATAGAAATTCAATTACATTTCAAAGGAACATTACACATTATGAAATAATATTTTCAATAATAGTGCCAAGAGATAAATGAAAAAGAATAATGCACACACTAAGGTATATTTTATAGGCTTGAATCCCCCATGAAGCTCATTTTTTATATAAATAATGTAAAAAGAAAGAGAAATATTGGAAATATGATAGTTATTATCAAGGGATGTGAGGAACCTTTGTAAGTGATGTAGTGAATGATGTGGAATGGGAATGGTGGAGTATATAATGGATTTAAAGGGAAATATGACCATTAGGATGTGATTGTTACCTTACTATTGTAATGTGACCATTATATAATCATTTAAATATTAATAATACACAATAGAATAGTAAAATTACCCTTTATATGTATTATATTATAAAAAAATAGAATTATTTAAGGTGAATAATTAATGTTTTTCCATTGAGAAATGCATTTTATAGAAAATATGTAATTTTTAACTAAACTTAATATTTATATTACATAGTTTTTTTGAAAAAATAAACATGATATTTGAAACCAACATATCATAATTATGTTAGGGTAAAATTTCAAGAATTTTTTAAAATAAACTATTTTTAGAGAATAGTAAAAAAATACAGTTATGTGTCTTGTATATGTTTTTTGACTTTATAAATACATAATAATGATTTAATGGTTAATATAAGGTAATCAATGGAAACCAATTTATTTTATTAATATAATATATTTTAATGAATTAATTTTTTTCCTAGCCTATAAAAAACTTTCTAATATCTAAAATGGAAATTAATCTTTTTAAAATAACATTTTGTTGAAGTATTACTTCAATATGGCCAAAGTAATATTTAAAATTGGATTATTGTTATCTCATTGATGAAAATAAGAACCCATATTTTAAATGTAAAAATCTAAGAGATAAAACCAATTGAAATCCAATGGTATTCCTTTTTCCACAACTTAGTTTTTCAAGGCGTATATTTTGAAATTAATAAACATTTTTACTCATTTTTCTATAAATATCTAGCTTTAACCCCATTTAATTTACACCCATGATCATTTTCATGTACCACTATCTCTTATTCCCTCATTTAGATTTTTTTGAAGCCCTAAAGTTTTCAAGGAATCACCCCTCCAAGCTAAGGAAGTGATTTTTAAGGTAATGGTTCTCTGCTTCCACTTTTCAATTAAATCACTTTCCTTGTTAAAAGACTTTTGATTTCCCAAGTGGTTATGTTATCAAGTGTTCTTAATAATTACTTACTATCGAAATTATTCCATATTAATAATATAATACCCTATTCCATCCTTAATACCTTCCATGAACTTTTATTTACACCCATTATGTTCTTAAAATTATCCCTTGATTTTCCATTCCATACCCTTGTGTTATGAATACCCAACTCTATTTTAATTCAGGGACATTAAACTATATATATATATATATATCTATCCTTAATTTATTATGGACACATATATATATATATATTAAACCCAAATATATTACTCATGTTAATTAAGTGATGAAATATGTTCTTATGTTACTTTATTGATTCGAAACACATAAAGTTAGACATATGAAGGATGTGTCCTGATAGTGCTCCAATGCATTAGTTAATGTTGACATGTCATGGGATCCCATGTATGGTGTGTGGGTGGTTTTCATAAGAATAATATGTTATTAATTTTTGGTGGTTATCCTCAACTTATTCTTATGATGTGACATTTTACGTTGTTTCCACACTCTTATGATACCTTAGTTGTATGATATCGTTTTCTCTTGCCATGCCCAAGGGTAGTATTTATAGTTATTACCTATTTATGTTATCATGATATTAATTTCATTTGCATGTATTATTCATCCTCATACTATACATTTATTATCCCCTTTCCAGTCTTTATAGCTAACCCCTTCCCTTTGTATGTCCCCTAGTTATCATGTTTAGTATTTAGTATTCAAAGGAAACTATGAGAAAATTATAGAGTTTTAAATAAATATGTTGTATTTTATTTTAAGTTAATGGATTATGAATCTAATTTTCCAAATATACTATTTATATCAATATTCTGGGATTGTATTATATGGATCTTTATGTTAAAAATCCTGAAACAAAATGTATTAGAAATATGGGCTGTTGTAGTATCATTTTTAAGTAGATTAGTTAGATTAATGCAATCTTGTTTAATTTTCTAATAAACCTTCTATAAAACCCTACATACCCAAGATATAACCTAAAATTTTTCATAGTGGTGGAGTGTGGTAGTGAATAGATGATACCAATCTTTTATTTTCCCATATTAATCCCTTATTTGGAAATGGAATGGACTAATTAATTACCTTTCTCCTCCATAAAGTGATATTTTTCAATGTTTTAAACTAAATTATTCTCAATTTATCTTTTAATTTTTTTATAATTCTCAAAAAACGTTAAATATATGTTCTATAAAATGTAAATTAATAAATAAATACCTATATGTAGCTTTTAATAAGGCCTGAAATGATACCCTAATATGTTGAAAAGTAACTAGGGTATTGTATAAACCAAAATTAATTCTTCAGTTTGAAACCATACTAAAGGGGCAAGTAAATGTGGTTTTGTTTTGATCTTCTAGATTATAGGGGCCTGAAAATATCCAAAACATCCATCAAAAAATAATAATTACACTTCATATATAAACTGTCTAGTATCTAATCAATAAATGAAATAGGTAAGTGGTCTTTCCAGGTGTGATGGTTTAGTCTTCTATAATCAATATAGACCCTTCAACTATTTTGAATCATATTAGAAATTAATCCACTATTTTCATTCCAAATAATGAAGATTACAATTTTTTAGGTATATTTTGGAAAGGTATCACCCACTGAGAGTTATATATTTGATATGTTATTCTCTATCTTAAAATATTTTCAATATCTTTTTTAACTACTTCCATCAAGGTTGGGTTTTTTTATTATTTAAGACTGCCTCATAGTTTTCACAAAATCTATAAAAATAATCAAATTCTCATAAATATCATGAACAATACTAGGTATATCCCTATCATCTAGCCTAAGACCCTAACATTTTGTTTCAAAATATTAAGTAGTTTGTGTTCCTGATTATGTTCCCTGTTTTTTGAAATTATCACTGGTAATTTTTCATCTTCCATAAGATATGTATATTTTATATTTGATCATATATGTTTACATTATAGTTTGGGTGGATTATCTATAGGTGGTGTCAAATTATAGTCTATATTTCTCTAAACCTTTAGGTGAATAAGAAAGAAGTTAGTGAAATATTTAAGCATATTATTAAATTAATTCTTCATTTAGTTCTTTTTCCTTTAAGATATTATAGATGTTTGGTTCCAAATTCAATTCATTTTTAAATAAAGAATTATTGGAATGTTTTGGTGAATTTAGATCTTCTTATAAATTTATTTTTTCTTCCAATATTTAAATTACCACAATGACATCCCATCAAGATAATCACATATAAAACTAAATACAATAAATATGAAACACCAAGGTTCTACTACCACCCATCACCTCACCTTATCTCAATCTATTATCCCATATGACATGTTCCACTTGATCAATCTACTCAAGCCCTCTTCCCAAACTTGAAGCTATTATTAGTGAATTTTGATAAGGTACCCATGTTACATGCTTTTCTAAGTAGGGTATGGGAACAACATAGTAGATAAAAACCAAAATGGTCCTAAATATAAAAAAATTGTATACATGTGAAATTCTCAACTAAATAAATAAAAAAACTATAAAAGCATAAATAATTACCGCATTAGATCCTTGGGTTCTTACATCGAACCCAATATCGAACAAGACATGCTTCAGCTAGCGTATTAGTTTCTTTTAGCATGTAACACAACCATACCTACCAATACTGTGCCCAACTTCCATATAATTGTATAAATACACACTGAATCTTAAGAATCATCTCAAAAAATCCACATAGTATATAGAATAACTTCCATACCCAGGGATCATGTTCAAGGAATCCTATAGTAGTAGGCTACAATTCAATCCCTAGGATATGATCCTAGGTGATCAATAATTATTAGGAATGGTCACCAGTCCTTATGAGGTAATACTAGGAGATCCAATGGTCATCATGCTCAAGTGTATCCCAAGGTGGTAATCCTAGGAGTTTAATAATCACCTTCAATCATCACCAAACCCCAAAAGAAAACCCTAAGCATTCCATAGCCATCAAGCTCAAATGATAAATCCTAAGAGGTAATATTGATAATTTCATAGTAATTTGGATCCATGTTGATCCCATGGTGGTAATCCTAGGAAATCAATAAATAATAGGCCTCATCACTGAGCCCTGGGAGGTTAAGCTAAGTGTTCTATAGTCATTAAGCTCTAAGACGATTCCTGGGAGGCAATCATATGTGATCAATAATAATTAGGTGTTATCACTAAACCCAAATAGGCAATCATGAGCATTTGATAGTCATTAAATTTTAATAATATCCCAAGGAGGTAATCCAATGTCATTAATAATAATCAAAATAACATAGAGCCTACATCATCGATATGAGTTTTAAGGTGACACTAGAGATAATCACTACCCATTTTCTATACACACCCTCTTTATGGTCAATATCTCATAGGGGAAGCTACTAGTTCCCCTTATGTCACATTATAACAGATAAACCCTGACATGAGTTAACCTATATCATATTCATATCTCTAGTAAACATCGATTAGTTAGGGGTAATACATCCCTCAATCTCCTCAGGATCATTACACGACCTCACTTGACTCATAAGGTAATACACACTGTTATTGTTCACAATATATGGAACAAGGACCCCCTCACTTTATAGGTTATCTTAGGTTAATTCTATCACCAAAACCATGCATAATATACCAAGGTCATTCCCACCTATTGATCATATACTAGTTTGGGAGGAACACTCACCCCACACTCATCTAATCTAGTCCAAATTCTTTAAGGTATTTCATGTTTCCCACATGGACAATACCTAGGACATCCTTCAAAATTAATCACTCTCTCTACCCAAAGGTCACTAAGGGAACCTATCATCATGGATACTACATATCATTACTTTAATTTTATTTAAATAAACTTATTTACACCCCTTAGGGTCTATGTATCTCAGGGAATACAAATATAACCACGGCCTCACCAATTGGTGGCTAAGACATCAATCCCATGAAAAAGGGTTCATTGTTTCCCTAACACTATGTTCATTTAATACAAAGGCCATTAATTTTAATTAAAAAATTTACATAATCTAATAGGATGATTACCCTTGGGGGAAAAACATCACATATCACATGCTATATAAATAATGCAAAATACCATAAGGAAAATGTGTAAGGATAAACTACCTTAATAATAGAGTTACTTATTTTAATCACAACTCGATAACTCTTGATAAAGTTTATACAAGTCCAACCGGCCACCTCATGTCATTGGGATTCCTTAACTCACACCATAACATCCCATAATTAATTATAGAGAATTATAATTAATTATTCAACTCACTTTTAAAAAATTATAACTAATTTACCATTTAATTTAAAGAATAATAAACACCAAACAACTCATAAAGAGTCCTACTATATCAAACCAGGATTAACATACAAAAACATTACATCATTTTTGTAGAATATTTATTACGTCACCCAAAGACATGTCTTAAGACCATAATATTTTAGTGTCTTTGGAAACATGAAAACATAAACACTGGTCCATAAGTGAGCTACATCATTTACCAAAAAATTATTCATAAATAGCACCCCTATTTGATATATCATACATAATACATATCTTAATAACTTCAAGAAATGAAACAAAATAAAGTGTGAGGTCAATTGCTTAGTAAGGGTAAAAAAGGGAGATACATAAACATAACATGAAAATAAGGGTATGAGAACATGAGTATGAAATTTGAAAACCATACATTGCATATCAAAGATAATAATAATGAGTCATATCATAAAAGTTTGTAGTTCATAAGATAGGAATCATAAGGTTACCAAAGATCATGATCTATAAGATCATAACTTTTTCATAAGACATGAATATGTGGTGTACACATAAGAATAGAAAATCATTTCCATATTGGTCAAAGCTTGATTCCATGGCCATCATAGTAGACAAAGTCCTTTACTTTACTGAGTTCACTCCTAATTACATTCCTATATTACTATACAAAATTCTCCCATTGTTCTATACCTATGTTACTGTATTTGATTCACTTCTCCTTTTAGCCATTTCTATCCCATGATATACATAAATCTATACCTATTACATTATAGGGAGATATAGGTCCCACCCATCTCATAATTAAAAACATATTTATATGTTACATAAGATTAAAGAAAATAATAATATCATAAACAATTAAATGAAATGAGTATCATAAATATTTCTTCCTATTATAACTTATGGAAAAGATAAAGTTTTCATAATCATTTCATCATATCATAACCTATAAAAAGAGACGGGTTATATAAGCATATAACCTATGGAAGAGAAAAAAATTCACAAAATTCACACCATCAAAACATAAAACATTTAGTGAAATAATATGAATAGTAAACTTGGATAATATCCCCATTAAGTCATGATTAACCCCGACAGATTTCATCTTAGATTGAAAATAGTTTTTAAAGGATCGTTTAAATCAGTTTCTAAATAAAATATCCTTTCCCATTTGAATTTTATTTTACAAAAAAAATATTTTTATTTTATTTATTGAAAATAACTTTGAAATAATATAAAGGAAGATTCAAAGAAATTATTGGTCTTGATGTTGTAATAAGGTTCCTTTCACATTTTCTGTAAAATCCAAAAATGAATTATTTTAGAAAATGACATGAATATACAATCAAAATATGTCTGTAAAAATTAAACAATGGGTACAAATTTATTCTAAAAATATTAATTGGGTAATAATTTTTTTTGAAAACATTTTTTAAAACCTTTTTAGAATACATGGTTTTGAAAGAAAATAGATTTTCGACCTAAGATAGAAATAAAGTCAGATTTTCTAACAAATTTTTAAAATTATCTTCATTACCAATGATTGGAAGACTTATACCATTATATGAAAACATCATGAATAACTATAGGATAATAATTTTTCTGATAGTTCATGAGAGGTTTATCCTGATATATCAAAATTGGATAATTGATCATAAGAAACCCTGATAATCGATGAGATTATAAAATAACACCTTTACCAATATGGTAACATTGAATTGTAATACCTATGAAGGAATAAAATAAAATGGATCTAAAAATATCATTAGTATGAATAGATTAATGATAATACGTGTCAAAGTTTATTTACATATCATGAAATAATATAGGTTTACAACAAAACATACGACTCAAAGAATAAAAATTGAGAAACAAATATCTTACCTATTTGCTAAAATTTGAACTGTACATCCCATGAAAGAGATATCATAAAATAGATATATGAAAACCAAAAAATTTAAGTATAATAATCAAAAATTACAATCATTGGAAGTATATAAAACACATAGAATAAAGATGTGGTTAATATAGAATTTGTCTCATGAAAGTAAAATGTGTGATAGAAATCACTTACTACTTGAGTAACTATTGAATCGTGAGATCCAAGAAATAAAAACATAATTTGAAAAATTTAATATCATGAAATAAATATAAATAATGATATGAAATTTCATAGGGTATTATATACACCCCACAAAATAAACGAGTGGTGAATATGACATAAGTCTCGCAAAAATAAAAGTGAGAATAGAAATTCCATTACCCTAAGTATTGACTTCCATAGAACCCATTAAAAACTCTTGTATATTAAATATAAGTTTATTAAAAATATATTGAGGAATAATATTCTTATATATGATACCATATATGATTTTAATATGACCTTTTATTACTCATTTATTAATGATTCCATGTTAAAGTTACGATTTTGGGTAATAACCACATTGTTTTTCATAAAGGTTTTGATTTGTTCTATTTTTGAATATATTAATTTAATCCTAATTTAATTATATAAATAATTATAAAAAATATATAAATATCATATATAATAATCATATATTTATTTACAATAATCTATTTAATAATGAAATAGGAAATGAAATACACTATTTATAGAGACGGTAGGCCCTACTAACTAATAGAATGTTGTTTCCAATTTATTTTCAGATTAAAAGAAAGAAATTTATATGATATTTATAAATAAAGAATTATTTATTTTTCATTAATATCATATGTTTTTATTAAACCTATCCCTAATACATTCCATGTAATGAGTGAATGAATCACATCTCTTCGTGAGGCGGTAGTCTGCTGTACAAACGGATGATGTTATCGAATTCCCATAAACTGAAAATCATGAAGGTATGTATGATATAATAGTTATATAATCATAATAAAATTAAATATATAATAAAAATAAAATAAAAATTAAATTCCCATCATTATACCCAACCTTGAAAGGTAGTAGTTGAAAAATGAACGACATCGATTCACGAGGCGGTAGTCCTCCTTACACATGAATTATGATTTTGAAACACATTTGATGGAAGTGTGTGTTGTTGTAGATAGTACCCATATAATAATAAAATATAAATATATTAAATATAGTTATGTTATTATATAATAATTATATAAAAATAATTTAATGTATTTGAGCAATAGATAACAAAATATTCGTTGATGAACATTACATCCTCTTTGGGTATCTCCTTTTGGTTTTCACCAAAGTCCATACTTGGTTGGATTTATACCCATGTAAATGACTATATAATTAATTTAGGTAAGTGTATTTTTTATTTGGTTAGGTATTGGCCGAACCAATTGGTTTCTAAGGTGTAGATAGAGGGGAAGAGTTGGTGGCCTTTTATAAGGGAGGTGAGTGAAAAATAAGTAAATTTTTTAAAGAGAGAATTTAACCCACATTTTATCCATTTAAAGTGAATAAAATATTTGTTAAATATATATCATATAAGTTATATGTTGTGAAAATGGATATAAAATGGGTTCCATATAAGTTTCTCGGTCATTCCCCCCATATGTTTAAAGTTTAGTCCATTAATAAACGTGTTTTTCTCTTAATCACCGGGATTAATTTTAACTGTTAGCACTAACAATTATGGAACAAAATTATGTTGGAATTATTTAAAATCATAAATCATTATTATTACAAAATTAGAATTCATTTTTACAAATTAAATCCATATTAATGGTATAAATTAATTTAAAACCAATCCTAGAGATGGGTCGAGAGAGTGGGTCTTTAAAGTGAAAAGTTGAAAAGTTTACAAAGTTTTTATATTAAATTTCTTTATGAAATTTATTAAAATGATATATTCTGAATTAATAGATGTATAATTGATCTAGATATACTTTAAAACCAAATTAAAATATAATTTGACTATATAAATAAATTAAATGAAAGGACAGTTTTCAATTAAAATTCAGTATTTTTCACTATTCATCAAAAAATGAAACATTTTAGAAAAATAAAAAAATTAACCTAAGATAATTTTGATATTATTAATTTATAAATTATTTTCATTTTATCAAATTAATTTTCAAAAAGTTTTAAAAATTAATTGTATTATTGTTCACAAAAAGATATAAAAATAATTTTTTTTGAGAAAATAATATTTTCAAAATATATAAAAACTTCACAAAAAATTATGAATTTTATTATAAATATGTATTTTTTATATAAATCAATTATATTTTTAAAGTTTTTATTACTATTAATATTACTATGTATAGTGACTAGGTTATAAGAGTCAACTTTAAATTACTATATTAATAATATATCATTATTTTATTAAAACTCAGCGTCGCGTGTAATTCAAGCTAAGCCAGTGTTGCATATAGTGAAAATTAACTTAGTTTTGTGTTTAACTCAATCCTAATTTAGTGTATCATGAAATATAAGACATTAAATAAATTTTAATGTATTAAAAATAGTTCATGAAAACATAGGGTGTTACATTCTACCCCCTATAAAATGAATTTTCCCACAAAATTTGTCACTTTGATATAAAAAATGAGGTTACTTATGTCTCATCATATACTCAAGTTCCCACATAGATTCCTTAAAATGGTGGTTTCACCATAATTTCTTGATCCAGTGGTATTACCTCTAAGTTTAGTACTTGTGAATGGTCTGGTATGTATTTCTTTATGAGAGATACATGAACAAATCATGGACTCGAGATAGGTCTGGTGGAAGTTACAAGTGATAGGATTCCATCCCTACATGATCAGTAATTTCAAAGGGACTGATATACATAGGGCTTAGTTTCCCTTTCATTTTGAATCCCATAACTTTATTCCATATAGAAATTGTAAGAAACACCTTATCACCAAATTTAAATTCTATCTCATGCCAAAGATTTTCTGCATAACTTTTATATCAACTATGAGATTCCTTGATGTGTTGTTGAATGGATTTAACCTTATCTGCCATTTTTTTAGCTATCTCAGGTCCCAATAGATTTCTTTCTTTAACTTCAGTCCCTCATGTTGGAGATTTACATTTCCATCCATAGAGGGATTCATAAGTATCCATATGAAGTCTTGAGTGAAAGGTATTATTGTAAGAATACTATACTAGAGTAAAGTGTTGATCCCAACCACCTTTTAAATATAAAGAAGAAGATATCAACATATCCTTTAGGGTTTGAATTTTTAGTTTAGTCTGATCATTCATTTGAGGATGATAATAAATTTTAAAACTCAATTTCATGTCAAGGGATTGTTGAATACTTCATCAATTTTTTGGTAAACCTTAAATCTTGATCAGATACAATGGAATGTGAAACTAAATGCAAAATTACAACTCCCTTAATGTATATCCTAGAAACATGATCCAGAAATAAGACTTCTATTATAGTGATGATGTGTCTTGAATTAGTAAAGAGATTGACTACCACCCATATATCATTATTACCTTTAGAGGTTGTGGGGGAGTCCAAAAAAAATCCATAGTGATATTATCACATTTTAGTTATGGTTTGGGTAATAGATGAAACAACACCTTATAATTTTATTTTTTAATCTTAAATTGTTGGCATACCAAGCATCAAGATAAAAAATCTACTATATCTCTCTTCATGCCATCCCACTGTAAGCATTATTTGAAATCTTTATACATCTTCATACTTTTAGGTTGAATTAAGAATGTCGAACTATGATCTTCCTCTAATAAATCCTTCTTCAATTATGGTATGGAATGGACACATATACGTTTCCTGAACCTTATAATTACCTTATCATCAAGGTTAAACTTAGGAACATTTATAACCTTATTTTATAGCTCCACATATTATTTCTGCACCTCTTTAATCTTTATTTCAATAGATGATTGAATATTCCTTTGATCCCCTTACTTCAATATTTATAGATCCATCCTTCAAAAATTGTGAAATATTGGATCTTTTATGATGCTCATCATGGATAAGCTATGATACTTTTGACTCAAATAATCGACTACCTTGTTCACTTTTATAGGGTGGTAATGTATTGAGTAGTTATAATCTTTTATCAGATATAACTACCTTCTCTAGTGCATGATCAACTCCTTCTATGTTAATATATACTTCAAAGTTTTATGATTAGTATATATATCATACTTTTCTCTGTAAAGACAACGCCTCCATATATTTAATGTAAAAATTACTATAGTTAAATCTAAATCATTATTTGGGTAAGTTTTCTCATGAATCTTCAATTTTCACATGGAATTGTCTATAACCATGTCATTCTACATAAGAACACTTCCCGATATATTATTATATAGATCACTATAGATTACAAACCCTTATCCACTATATGGTAATGTATAAAAAGGTTCTCTAACTAACCTTATCATTAGTTCCTTTAAAATTTCCTCATATTCATCTATCTATAGGAACTTTTCTCCATTTTGAGTTAAATTGGTGACAGGATTATATAGTCATGATAAATTTTCCAAAAATAATCGATAATATCTAGCTAAACTAAGAAAAATATAGATCTCAGTCAATATGGATGATCTAGGACAAAATTCAATAGCTTCCATCTTTGATGGATCTACTAATATACCCTATCTTGAGATTATATGACCCAAAAATGAAACCTTTTTTAGCTAAAATTCACACATTGAATTTTTTTCTTAAATAATATACTTCCTTAGGATCCCTAGAACAATTCTCAAGTGATCTTCATGATCATCCTTGATCTTTGAATAGATAAGAATATCATCTATAAATATTACCAAATACTAATCAAGGAAATCACTAAAGACTCTACTCATTAAATCTGGGAAGATAATAGGGGAACTAGTAAGACCGAAAGGCATCAATATATATTCATAGTGTTCATACATTGTATGACATTATATATTGGGTATATCTTTCTTCTAAACCCTCAATTTATGATATACCAAAGGAAGGTAAATCTTGGAAAAGTATTGACCTCCACACAGTTGATCAAAAAAGTCATTAATATAGGGAAGAAGATACTTGTTTTTTATTTTGATCTTGTTTACCTCCTGATAATATATGCATAGTTTCCTTGATCCATATTTATTTTTCACAAAAAGAATAGGTGAAACCTAAGATGACACACTTGTCTGAATGAATCCCTTTTCAAGGTGTTCCAGGAGTGGATTCTTTAATTCCTATAAGTCAATAAGAGGAATTCTATAGGGAGTCTTTTAAATTGGTGTACCATGAGGTATGAGTTCTATTATGAAATTAACTTCACATTTTGGTGTAAGTCTAGGAAATTAATCCTTAAAGACATCAACAAATTCATAAACAATAAGAATATCATTAATGTCGAGTTTCTCCCCAACCATCTCAGATAAACACCCCTTATGAATGGGAATTAAGACCCATACATTGGATGTGGTCTCCATTGGAAGCTTATTCATATAATCACATTGATAGATGATCATAGGTAGGTTTGGAATTTTAAAAATGACTTTACTTAATTGATAATTTATGTAGGATTATTGTAGATAAATCTAATCAATGCTTAAGAAGAAATCAAATTCAAC
Source organism: Viscum album (assembly GCA_963277665.1). Lineage (NCBI taxonomy): Eukaryota > Viridiplantae > Streptophyta > Magnoliopsida > Santalales > Viscaceae > Viscum > Viscum album. The sequence goes on along the minus strand of OY728151.1, from coordinate 1,363,864,114 downwards.
TAGTGGATGAATGAAAATATTTGTAGGAAGAAAATTACTACTAATATCAATTGTATAGGAATCATAGAATTGAGATGTGATAATCATACAATTAAATGTTTTTACTTAAAATTCTAAGTATAATCAATTGAGTGGCTTCTTTATACCATTTTAAAATTGTTTAGATATGAAATAATGGGTAGATCTAGGGTGAAATAAGGCTGTAGAAATTATAGAGTGGATAGTAGGTGTACCTTTCACCATATTTTTGTTGCACCCTCATCAAAAATAGTGACCACATGAGAGTTCCCCTTGCTTCTCAGATAATGAGGTTACTCACATCAATCATAATCATTAGACCTTGGGTTTGGTTACTAGTTGGCATTATTTCCATTCTCCTTATACTTGAAGCACTAATGGGGGGGGGTTATTCTATTCATCATTCTCCTTATTCTCATTTTTAGATAACTTATTCCCATTAATTTATCAATACATTGCCTGATGAACTAACTTTACATACATAAAAAATTTAGTAGACCCGTTAATACAATTTCCTTTATTCTTCTTCCCACACTTTTAGAATAAAGTAAATATCATACTCTTATCTCTATGGTTTTTAGATTTTACTTGGAATTCCATATTCACTATCTTGTGAAAATGACGTGATTGATACGTAATTATAACCTCCATTTCCACATTGATTTCATGTCAAATAGTCTATTCATAACTATTTAAGTCACTTTTAGATAATTCCCTTTAGAGAATTGGTTTTAATACCCTGAATAATTGACCAACCTTTCATTCAGGTTGGATGGTAATACCAGAAGTATACCTCATGAGTCATGTGAAATTTACCTCAAAGGTACCAATGGATTAATCAAACTTTTTATTTATATTGTGGAACTAATTATCCATATTTATATGAATAACATGAGGAAATTACTTATAGAAAATTATGTTCTTTAACTTGTATCAATCCATGGAGTCAATTTCATCATGTTGCATTGTAATCTTGACAAGAGTCCACAATTTATTTATTTCACCTTGAAAATAGTGGACATACAAAATGATTTTTTCATGTTCCAAACACTAAAGGATGGAAAATATCTTTTTAGTGGTATTGATATATTATGAAAATAGTGGATCAGTAGTTCCACTGAAGGAAGGTGGATGTTTCCTCATGAAGGACTCAACAGAATGTTGTTCTCATTTTTTATCATTTTGAAGTTATACATGGATCATATCTTGAGAAATATGTGTGAGCCTATCAATGATATTTTTTATTCCAACCCCTATTATAATTGGATATTCAGGAGGAAATTCATTTCATTTTCTATCACACATAGTATTAATGTTCTTCCTTTAGGTTCTAAACATTGACTAATACCAAAAATCCTAGTGTAAGAAACAATTATCATAGTGGGAAACCACATAATCATGAAAACTACTTATAGTATATCTAAATAATTCCATATTATTCATTAAACAAAGTAACCTTAGGGATTTATAATTCCATTCATAGTTATCTTCTATTAAAATCCTTAATGATAGTTCATGAAGAGTTTTTTAATTACTAAAGCATATTCCCCGAGAGTGTAAAACCATGTGTGAATCAAGGACCATTTTCATGCACTAGTTCTTGATTAATTCTAGATCAATATGGTGTTCTCAGGGTGTTTATGCTTATGTATATTTGTTTCGGAGCCACATCTACTTGTAGTACCCAAACAAGGATGTAAATGCTTGGAAACCACATGATCTATCTTTTACCAAAATTCCAAGAGATTTTCTTATACTTTATCACATCCTTATAATTATCCTTTTATGTGTACTTAGGCATATCATTAGTGTTTTCTCAACCTACATTCCAAAGGTAAACTAAACCTATCCTTTGACATCAACTATAGTGACCCAGGTTTAACATACATAGAAATTACATAATTTTAGTGGAATATTTATTACATTACAAAAACACAAGCCTAAGGACCATAATAGTTTAGTGTATTTGGAAACTTGGCAACATAAACACTAGTCCATAAGTTAGCTACATAATATCCCACTATGTTCTTCATTACTAACACCCTAATTAGATTTAATACATATTTACATAACCTAGGGACATGAAACACAAGAAAGGGTGAGCTTAGATGATAATTGAGGGCAAAAAAGGAAGATACATAATCATGACATGAACATAAGGGCATGATAACATGACCATAACATTTTAAAACCATACCTTGCATATCAAAGATCATAATTTTGAGTCATGGATTAAATATTTTAAGTTTATAAGACATGAAACATAAGGTAATTAAAGAATTGGAGCCAAAAGTGCATAAAATTTTCATAATACATGAGTCATAAGGGTTTCAAATAACACAAGCCATGAGATAATTACATTTTTATAAGACATGAATTTTTGGCATACACATAAGAATAAAAAAGTCATTTCTATATGGGTAGTGGATCAATACTAAGGAAATCATATCAGACAAAGTTATTTACTATACCAAGTTCAATCCTAACTCCATCCCTGTATTTCTATACCCAGTTCACTCTAAATTATAGCCTTGTATTACTCTATTGGATTCAATCCCTATTATATCCAAGTTTATCTCATGAGATATATAAATCTTTACCCAATGCATTGGAGGGAGATATAGGTTCCAACCATATCATAATGAAAACCATATTTGTGTGTGGCATAATATCATAAACATTCATCATATCATAACCCATGAAATGAATTGGGTATAAAAACATTTAATCCATTCATAACTTAGGTAAAATAGATAAGTTTCAAAATAATTTTATCATAGAATATACCATGAAAATAGGTCGGATTTATAAGTAGGTAATCCTTGCAAGAGAGATGGGTTCCATAAACCTGAAACCATAAAAAATGATTTGGATAAAGAATATGAATTTTACCCTTGTATAATATTCCTAGTAAGTAATGAATAACAGCAATGAATTCCATCTTAGATGGAATGTAATTTTTAAAGGATCATTTAAAACATTTCTTGAGAAAAATATCGCTTCCACTTTGATAAAACCTTTTTTAAAAAATAAAACTATTTGATTTTTTTCATTATAAATAAGTTTGAAAATTTTAAAAGTAATATTTGAAGAAAATATTTATCATGATGTTAGAATATTTTATTTATACTGTACATGTAAAAATAAAGGTTCCTTTCACATTTTTAGTTGAATAAAAATGGACATTATTTTGGAAAATGACATAGATACTCCTCGTAAGCATTTTTAGAAAAATTCAAACATGGTTAAAAATTTATTTTAAAAACATTATTAGGGTATCAAAACATTTTTGAAAACATTTTTTAAAACATTTTTATAAAACATGGTTTTTAAAGAAAATATATTTCAGACCCAATAGAGAAATAATGTCATATTTTCTAAAGAAACATTTTTTTAATTATCTTAAGTAACAAGGGTGAAAAAATAGCACCATTATATGAAGATATCATGAATAACTATAGGAGAATAAAATTGATGAGAATTGTTGGGAGGTTTTTCATGATATTTCAACATTGGATACTTGATCATAAATAATCCCAATAAACAATGGGATTGTAACATAACATCTTTACCACTTTGTTAATATTGAATTGTAAGAAAATTAAGGAAAAACATAAAATGAATCTTAAAATATATTTAGGATGAATAAATTCATGATACTAAATTTCAAAGTCGTTTTTCATAAACCTCATGAAATAATATTGGTGCATAACAAAATGTATGTCTCAAAGAAAGAAAATTGAGACCAAAATATATTACGGATTGGGTAACTTTTGAACTGTAGATCCCATGAAAGTGAGATCATAAAATGGATATTTAAATACCAAAAAATTTAATCATATGAATAATAAAGTACATTCATGGTGTTTATGTACACTATATAGAAGAAATTGGTGTTGGATATGATATGTGTTTAAGAAAGTAAAAAGTGAGATGGAAATACCTTACTACTTGAGTAAATTTTGAGTCCTGAGATATGTGAAATAATAACATCAATTGAAAAATTTAATTTCATTAAAGAAATTAAATTAATGATATATCATGTCATAAGTAAATATGTACATCACAAAAAATAAATGAGTGGTGAATATGGCATAAGTCACACAGAAATAAAAGTGAGACTAGAAATCCCCTTACCATAAGTCTTGAATTTTGTCGAACTCATTCAAATCTCATGTATAATAAATATAAGTTTACTATACATATATAAAACAATAATATTTATATATATCATACCATATATGACTTAATTATGACATTTTATTACTTTTTTATTAACGATTCCATGCTAAGGTTATGTTTTTGGTTAATAAAAACATCATTTTCCTAAAAGTTTTGATTTGTTATATTTTTTATAATATTAATTAAATAATTATTTAGTCATTTCCAAAATGATAACAATGATATAATTATAAAATATATTTAGTTTATATGTATTTAAAAAAATATATAAATGATAGAAATAGGAAAGGAAATAGACTGTTCATGGAGACGGTAGGTCATACGTACGTAAGAACGTTGTTTCCATTTTATTTTTGGATTGAAAGAAATAAATATATACGATATATTTTCATGGTAGGAATTTTTTTATGTCATATATATCAAATATTTTTATTAAAAAAATATTTAATAGCTTCCATGTATGTTATGAATGAATCACATTGCTTCATGAGGTGGTAGTTTTCCATACACAAGAATGATGTTATCATATTACAACAAAAGGGAAATAGTGACAGTATGTGTGATATAATAATTATTGTATCATAATAAAAAAATAAATATCATAAAAATAATATATAAATATAATTTACATCATTATTCCCAACCTTGAAAGGTTGTAATGAAAAAAAAGAACGACATCAGTGCGCGAGGTGATAGTCCTCCGTACACATAAATGATGATTTAATAACCCATTTGATAGAAGTGTTTTTGGTTGTTAGTAATAACCTAAGAATAAAAACATATAATTATATTTAAGATACTATTTTTTTATATAATAATGATATAAAAATAATTTAATGGGATTGAGGAATAAATAAAAAACATTCGTTGATGAACGTTACCTCTTCTTTGGGTATCTCCTTTTGGTTTGCACCAAAGGCATTTCTTGGTTTGATTTATTCCAAAGGTAATGATTATATGATGAATTTAGGTAATTGGAGATTTCATTTTGTTAGGTATTTTCTGAACCAATTAGTTTTGAAGGTGTATAGATAGGGGAAAATGAGGTGACCTTTTGTAAGGGTGATGAGTGGGAAACTTGTGAATTTTTTGAAGAGAGAATTCAACCAATGTTTTTTCCATGAAAAGTTGATAAAATAATTTAAAAAGTAAAATATAATTTATAAGATCTAAATATGTCCATATAATGGGGTTTGTACAAATTTCTAGGTCATTTTATCATTAATTTTAAGGTTTATCCCCTCAGTGAACTCGTTTTTCTCTTAATTGATGTTATTAATTTTAACTATTATCACTAATCATTATGGTTAAAAATTCTGTTGGAATTATTATAAATTATAAGTTATTATGATTTTAAATATTTAATCCATTTTTATAAATTTAATTCATATAAGTGAAAGAAATTAATTTAAAATCAATCCCACAGACATGTTGAGAAAATGGGGTTTTAAAGAAAAAGTGTTCAAAAGTTTAAAAAGTGATTATATTAAATTTTAATATGAAATTGATTAAAATGAAATAAATCATATTAATATATTTATAACTTAACTTAATATAATTTAAAAAGGAAATTAAAATATAATTCAACTATATAAATTAATTAAGTAAAAATGTAGTTTTCAATTAAAATCCAATATTTTTCACTATTTATCCAAAAATGAAATAGTTCAGAAAAATAAAAAAAATTCATCATTTTATAGTTTTGAAATTATTAATTTAAAAATAGATTTTAATTTATCAAATTTATTTTCAAAAAGTTTCAAAAATTAATTTTATTATTGTTCACAAAAAGATATAAAAATTAGTTTTTTTTTTGAAAAATATTATTTTCAAAACATATAAAGACTTTACCTAAAGTTATGTACTTTATTATAAACATATTTTATTTTCATAAAAATATTATATTTTAAAATTCCTTGTTACTATTAATATTACTATTTTAATGTATATGTTATAAAAGTTAGGTTTAAATAACTATATTAATAATATATCATTTTTTTGTTAAAACTCAGCGTCGCGTGTAATGAAAGATAATATAATGTTGCATGTAGTGAAATATTAAATTGGTTTTGTTTATAAAAAAATATTAACTTGGTGTATACTTAAACACATGCCATTAAAGAAATTTAATATGTTCAGAAAAAATGTTCATTAAAAATTGGGGTGTTACCATTACAATGCTGAAACCTTCAACGATGGGGGGCTATCCACTCCTGATGCACCTTTGAGCCTAAGAATAAAAAAATAACCAATTCATGTCACCGACTCAAATGAAAATTTCACCTAAATTTTACAAAAACCCTAGAATAAAATATATGACGATGCACCTTCACTAAAATAGCGATAAAGTACATGCCTACATCACCTAAATGCATCATGTAATGACCACCTGAACAATCCGATTTGAAAATAGTTATTACACCATCCTCTACTAGATTCAGTGTGAATACTAAATGAAATTATTTAAAATTAAGAAATAACTGATAATAAGAAATATTTAAGGATTAAATGGAAGGAAGGTACCACTGATACCGTGAAAATATGCCTAGATCTACCCCCTTAAAGGGGATTAAAAGGAGAGGAATTGATGTGAAGATAATTAATAAAATGAAATTTTATCAATGATAAATTGCTCTAAAAACTAAAAGAATGTAACCCAAAAAATAATTCCATACCCCCACTAAAAAACACAACAACAAACATTTCACAGGAATTTCATGAGGTTAATTTCATGAAATATCAAATATTAGCCCTCTCTCTTTGCCACCCCCTTTCAAACACTAAATACACCCCATGAAATACATTCACAATGTGAACCACCTCTCACACTATGAAAGGCATGATACTATTATTTTATAGCATCCCAACCACCCATAGCTTCTCTGAATTTGTCCTGATCACCCATGACACATATAAGGCCTCAAACCACATCCAAAAATCACATTTTGAGACATCCAAGTGCTATATTCTGAATATGAATCCCAAAACTCAAAAAAAAAATACCAAAAAATTCAAATTGCTTCACAAAATCATATCTCATCTAGACATGGGTATTAACAATATCGACAATATATTATTTATTATCCTTAATAAGTCTCATCAACCATTATACCAAAAATCCTAACCCATTCAGATCTCAAAACCATACCAAATTCACCACATTCTATCCGGTAACATCAATTGAGATCCTATTGTGAAACTCTAAACATGAGGATTTCTATGCATCAAAAACTAAGCCACCACTCGCCTATACTTCTAAAACATCTATATGACACTCCATGACACCCATTTATCCTAGAAACCTCTATATTATCAATAAATTATTCTCTAATATTATATTTATCCACCCCATAATAGTCAACTAATAAAGGAAAATTATTGAGCTATGGTGGTCCCCACCATTAGAATCACCTATCAAAACATTTTCTTTATGGTCCAAAGATCTACCCAGTGTGTTTGTCATATGATCACACCCAATCACACATGGAAATATTTACTGAACCTTATTTGGATGACCTTTCTCAGAAAAACTGTCATGACTTGACCGATAACGAGGCTTGAGCTGCAACTACCCCAACCCCGCCTCCGTAGGCCCGGGGATGGCGACTAGCACCGAAGGCACAATAAACTAGGGGAGGCCTTTGCCTAAAAAACTGTACACACACACAAGGCCAACTCAAGCAACAGGGCAGGGAAAGGAAAGCAAGATACAACACTACTACAAAAAGGGGAAACAACATACATGCATCGACCTCTAACCAGTACAAGTGATGTGCTGAAAAGTAAACTGAATAGTAAAAGGGGAAAAACACGCGCCCATCCAGAAAGGTGCCACAAACCGGCAATAGGTAAAACAAAGGTAAACCTCTAGTGAGTCTCACACCCAGGAAGTCCTGCTACGACCACCGTACGTAACCCAAGCTCTTGTGTCCTCTACGATCCTTCGTAGTCTCGACCAACCTGTTCGTTGTCTGCAAAGGCACACCATGTGCGGGCAAAGCCCAAGCAAGGGTGAGTATAAAAATACTCAGTAGGATGCCCTGAAAGCCCGAGGGAGTAACAAGGGAAGTACTAAAATGGGGAGTAGTAGACAGAGCGAAGAATAGTGTGAGAATGAAAATGAGAGAAAGAGAGTGCAGCTCAACCCTACAAGAGAAAGGAAGCAGACTCGTCCAGACGCAAGGAGCTAGAGACGGTGAGAAGACGAACTTCTCGTCGAGTCTTCGCTGCCTATAGCAGGAGAGTAGACTCATCCAACTAAGAGGATCTAGACATGGAAAGCACGGGGCATACCCCGCGCGTCTTCGCCCCTCCTATAAGGAGAGTAACCGAACCCAAGGAGTGGGAACAACAATAGGATGTATATATATGCTCAACGAGAAACCCGAATCAGTGGGTAAGGGGATCCCTATCTCCAAGCTCATCCCAAGAAGAGTCACCAACAGTTCAAATGATATCCAACACTGAACCGAAGCGTCCAGCACCTCAACATAGGAGGAACAAGTCAAAGGGCTCAATCACCACACCTCGATACTATCCTCTTTGGGCGGCACTGTCTCGCCCTTACGGCTTTTAGGTTGAATCAAAAGAACACATATCGGTGGGAAAAGTGCCCCACGTTCTCGTATATCCTAAGTTCACGTCGAAGCTGTCACATCCCCGATCCGCACAACCAAAGATCCTGCTCCGACAGTCATGGAGAAAAAGTCATTGACTAGCCTCATAAGAAGGCCTAAGTCTGAAATGTCAATGGATGTCCCACTGCCCAGCCTTACTGGAGGGTAAACCCTATTACATTAGCAGGCGACCCACTACCCAGCCCTACTAGAGGGTAGACCCGGAAGAATTCAACAGGTGACCCACTGCCAAGCCCTGCTAGAGGGTAGACCCGGAACACATCGACAGGAGAACCACTGCCCAGTCTCTACTGGAGGGTAGACCTAAAAGTAGTTCACAGGTGACCCACTTCCCAGCCCTGCTGGAGGGTAGACCCGGAACACGTCGACAGGCGACCCACTGCCCAGCCCTACTAGAGGGTAGACCCAGAACACGTCGACAGGCGGCCCACTACCCAGTATTCGCTGGAGTGTAGACCTAAAACACATCGACAGGTGACCCACTTCCTAGTCTCCACTGGAGGTTAGACCTGAAAGTAGTCAATAGGCGACCCACTTCCCAGCCCTGCTGGAGGGTAGACCCAAAAGTAGTCGACAGGTGACCCACTGCCCAGCCCTACTGGAGGGTAGACATGGAAACCGGTCCGACAACTCAGCACTGAAACTGACATCACCGGGTGTTACCAACGTCGCTACCGTGCATTGGTTCGGAGTGCATCAAAGGGACCTCCATCCAACACCATTTCATGTTTCCACATTTAATGAGATCTCAAACGAGGCTCCACTTGCCCGAACGGATCACACTGTTGCAATCCTCGCAGAAAAACATGCGAGATAGTCCATTTACTCGCCTAAAACGTTCAACTGGTGAATATGGCACTATTCACCGTAGCCAGCCCATGTGGGGCCAACACCAAGATCCCAAAACTGAACAAATGGATCACACCACTGTGATCCCCTCAAAAAAACACCCGGGATTGACTATTCAATCGACCGAAATGGACACCCGGTGAAAAGGGTACTATTCACTATAGCCAGCCCGGGTGGTACCCACACCACGATCCCGAAAAAAAGGTCGGGCGAACTATTCAATCACAAAGATCCTGAAAAAACACATCAAAATGACTATTCATTCGCCCCGAACAGACATCTGATGAAAAAGTCGCAATACATTGCACACAAATCAAAAGAAAGCCCGTGGGGCCCACAACTCAACTCCAGATTCATCGCCAGGAACCACCCTGGTCAACATCGTCTCGATGTTAGGGTCACAACGCCGCTGACGGCGCCTAAAATGGACTTCGGATGCAGAAGCTGCGATTGCCCGCGTTATACGCAAATGAGACTCCATAGGGCCCACACCTCGGTCTGAATTTAAGCGGGCAAACTGCACCATCACAATCCCCTCGACAAAACACTCATAAACGAGTACTCAAACACCCCAAACAGATGATGGGTGAAAAAGTGGTGCTTCACCGTAAAACGCGCGAACTAGGCCCTGTGGGGCTCGCACCCAGTCTCCAACCCGAACACTTCAGAAAGCATCTCAAAAAGTCTACACGAGGTCTGGGGTCACGCTGCCGCTGACGGCGCGTCAATCGGACATCCCAAGCAGGAGTTAGGCCTGATGTAACAATTAATTAATTAATTTATTAATTAATTAATTATTCACATTGCGTTTCGTGCCGCAGAGCAACAAAACCAACCCGCAAAGGTTCCGGACCAATTTGGAAGGACCGTCTCAGCCACCGGGGCCATCGTGCCTCTGACGGCGCGTCAAATGGACGTCCAGCTCGCGGGCCACGTCCGTCAAAACTTTAATAATAATTTAATGTTATTAAATTGATGCATTTCGGGTGTCCCGTGTTTGAGCACGATACCCAAAATCCCCGAAACTCACTTCAAACAAACCACCCCACCGATACGAACTTAGCGGCATAGACGGTGCGTCAAACAGACGCGCCGTTTGGAACTTATGGCCCCCCTAATTAAAGGGGGCCCAAAGTGGGCTGGTCCGGACCGCCGCGGCCCGCTGGCCGTGGCTCTCTCCAACTGCACCGGACCCCTCGAGTCCGGTTTGCCCCACCAGACCGGCCAAAAGGCCGGTCTTCGTCGCCTCCCACATGACCCGCAAACAGCGGGTCCTTGTCCACCGGTTCCTCCCCCGAGGTCAGTGCCTCGGGGGCCTCCTCCTTCGACCGTGAGGGCATCGCGGTCGCCCCTCGCCTGCACCTCCGCTCGATGCCGCGAGCCCCCTGGCCGCCTCCTCCCTGCCAATGCCGCGAGCCTCGGCCGCCTCCGTCCTGCCGACACCGCGAGCCCCCCACCGCCTCCATCCTGCCGACGCCGCGGGCCCCAGCCGCCTCCGTCTTGCTGATGCCGCTCGACCGAACGCCTCTGCCGGCCTTCGCTCGTACTCGCCCGACCAACACCCGCGACCCCGCCGCTGAGCCGAACCCCACCGAGCTCCGCCACGTTCCAAGACACGGTTGCCCCGTTCCTCCACCAGTTCGGTCTCCGGCTGCTGCCCCTCACCGGAGCCGAGCCTTCGACCGGTCCCCCCCGACCATACTGGTGATCGGAAAAATTATCCGACACCAGTTTCGGGATCCCTGGAATCGGATCTTCACAACGCCCTCCCCGGATCATCGATCCATCGAGGTTCGTGCGTGCCTGAAAATTTTGTACGACGAACATTCAAGAACGAGGGATTGAACGAGGGATTGAACGGGGCTTGGGCGTTGGCCGTGTTTGTTCGGCCAACACCCAAAATTCTAGAAACTATAAATAAAATAAATTCTAATGCGAAAACGATGAAGAAATTGAGAAAAACAAAGAGGGCGCAAAATTCAACAAGAATCCTACCTCGGATCGGTCGTCCGTCGTTGGCGACGGGTCCACGATGCTCCCGCTATGATCCGCCAAGGCTCCGACGGAGATGGCTCCCCGATCCACTGAAGAATGGATAAGAACGCCAAAGAACATGAGCGAGATAGGGGGAGGGAGATAGAGAGAGAGAGAGAGAGGGAGGGAACGGGTCTTCCCTCAACAGTGAATTTATAAAAATTCACTAAAACTCTCCCAACGGGTGCGGATTTTGAAACCCTTGCGACCGCTTATTTTATCTCACACCTAGGCAAAACACCCCACTCCGAACTCAACAGAAGTCTCGGATTTCAATTCCCAGACTTCGTTCGATAGTTATTTAAAAAGAAAGCCTGTGATAAAAAATCACTAAGTGGACATTTCGAAATGACCATTTTGCCCCTGGGTGACATCTCTCAGAACAGGCCCGCGCCCGCAACTTTTACACCCCACCTAGGGTAAACACCAAGCTCCAGACACAATGGTTCCCTCAGTTTTCCTATCTGAGAAACCGTTTATAAGATACTTGAGTTTTTTCTATTAAATGAATAATTTTAATTTAATTTATCCATTTAACACACTGCTAACGAGCGAGGGGCCCGAACATCCCGCACCAACTCATTTTATGTTTCTCCTTGGGTAAAAACCTCATTTCGGACCCATAATTACACTCGGATTTCTAATCCGGATCTCCATTTATGAGTTATTCCATTTATTTGGCATTCCCAGTGTGAACAAACTGAAAATTTAATTTCGGCCACACCGGGGCTCGGTATCGTACGCCGTCTAATGACACTGATCTGGAATAATATCAAGAATATTCCAAAGTATTTTATAGCAAAAACTAGTTTCTTACATCATTCTCTCCTTCAAGATTTTCATCCCCAAAAAGAAAAATCAGGGAACAACCCAGGGTACCAAGCCCACACCTGGCTCTCCCGGACCCAGAAGTACTCTTGCACAGTTCTGTGTTACCGCACACAGACCAAAGGATTTTATCTGTTCTAGTGAGGTCTACCCTTGTCGATGACGCACACAGGAGCACACACACATCTCCTCAGGTAAGCCTTGCGGGAGATATCGTGCACCCACTCCCGACTTTGGGGTCAGGGCAAGGCGGTAGACAACCTCACCATCCCTTCGCACAGTCTCAAATGGTCCGAATGACCTCAGGGTTATATCACCTCCCCGATCGGACATCCACGTTGCATTCCACGACTGGAATCACCACCCACACCTGGGACAAGGCCCGGTGATTCCCTCCTTTAGAATATACATATGGTGAAACACCCAAGGATATCTGGTAATGCAAGGTTACATAGTCGATGTCTCACAAATAAGACTCTCTTACACGCTCGGAGAGCGAAGGAGTCAACACCATCAAATAAAGAAAAAGGTCCTACGCCTTTTACCTTACAAACACAGGGTTACACCAATGCCCTGCGTCACCCTCGGTAACCCCTCGAGCAAGGAGTTAGAGGAAAAAGTACCTCACACAGTGTCTAAAAACTTCTACTGAGAAAAGTAGAAAAAGATGAAGAGTGTACCTCTCATCATCTCTTGCGCTGTAGGATTGTAAACAACCACAACACACAGCCGCCCACGGCCCATCCGTCAGCTCCCTGATCCTGACAGGGACCGCCTAGTGGTGGTGGAAGGACCTTGAAACATCGTCCTCCAACCACAGTTCTTCCTGCTTTCTGTCGACACTGCCTCTCTGGGGACCACCATGTCCTCACCTGGGAGTTTTCCTATCACGAAACTGCCTCTGTCGTGGTGGTGCATCTACCAACCCTCTGGAAGACTCAACACATTTGATCAAGTAGTCTGACGCCACGTGATCTCGCACATCACAAACATAGCACTAGTCCTTCCTGGACTATCTCAGTGCACTATGTTGTCCCCGACCATGTGATTGAGTCTCATCAAGGGAAAACCTCCGACATCAAGGCCCCGCAAATAGACCTCCCTCTACTAGAAATTTCTCTGTCACCCGTGCCTGCTCCAGTACCCTGAGATGGGTGAGGATTCACAAGGGCACTACACTAGCATGAATATCCTCTACAGAGACCTCGTTCAAACTTATATGCTTGGAAGTTGTCGTCATGGACCAGGTCCAAAGAGTACCGGGTAAGGTCTGCGAACCCAGTCGCATACCAAGCCACTACCATCACTCCTCGCTGATTCTCCAGCAGCTCCCAAAACCACAAAGAGCATAAGTAGGAGGGATATTACTCCTCACGAAACGGCTGCTAGAAGTCATCCCATGAGAGTACCAACTCATCGTGTATCTGAGTAACCCTGTCTATACTACGCCAAACTGCGTGGTGGAAAAAGACTGGCTGTCAAAGCCACCATCTAAACTATCAGTGTCCGAACAAGCCTGAAGAGGTTGACCACCGACTCTACCCAACCCTTCACTGCCTGAGGGTAGGGCTCATTGTGGAACCTCAATGGTCTCTGTCGCTGGAACTCATGTAGCGTGCCCAACCTACGCTCGTCATCGGCCCTCACTGCCGGTACAATCCACTACTCCACAGGTGGAGGTGCTACTGCCTATCCTCCTGGAGAAAGGGTAATCATATGATGGATCTTGAACTGAGGCCTCTCCACTCACGGAATTGTCGTCACGAACTAAAGCTAGTATCCTGGCTGGCTATCATCACGGAAACATCCTGAACCCGATCAAGGAGAACCACGGTCAAATGAGCATATATATATCAACAACGATGGGGAGCCGACTCAAGAAGGACAGTCAAGGACTCAATCCTATATGATGCATGAACCAAATTCCCTGCAACAAGTGTCTCAGTGTGTCAAGTTGACAAGCGGGTTATCAGGGTCCTCATGAATGGATACGTCGGCCGCCGCACCATCACTGGACTCCCTAGCCGGAGAGCCTCTCTTGAAACACGTTGACATTATTACACCAAAACTCAAACAATTCATTTTTAGGGACGTCCGAAAATTGCCCCAAGGAACGAACCACCTCTGATACCACTTTTTCATGACCCTACCCATAATGAGGCTCGAGACGCAACTACCCCAAGCCCGCCTCCGTAGGCCAGGGGCTGGTGACTAGAGACGAAGGCACAATAAACAAGGGGAGGCCTTTGCCTAAGAAAATGTACAGACACACGCAGCCAACTCAAGAAATAGTGCAGGTAAATGAAAGCAAGATAAAACACTGCTACAAAAAGGGGAAACAACATACATGCATCAACCTCTAACCAGTACAAGTGAAGTGCGGAAAATTAAACTAAATAGTAAAAAGAGGCAAAACACGCGCCCATCCAGAAAGGTGCGACAACCTGAAAAAAGGTAAAACAAAGGTAAACCGCTAGTGAGTCTCACACCCAGGAAGTCCTGCTATGTCCACCATACACAACCCAAGCTCCTGTGTCCTCTACGCTCCTCCGTAGTCTCTACCGACCTATCCATCGTCTGCAAGGGTACACCAAGTGCGGGCAAAGCCCATGCAGGGGTGAGTATAAAAATACTCAGTAGGATGCTTCTAAAGCTAGAGGGAGAAACAAGGGAAGTAATAAAATAGGGAGAAGTAGACAGAGCAAAGAACAATGTGAGAGTGCAAAAGAGAGAAAGAGAGTGCAGCTCAACCCAACAAGAGAAAGGAAGCAGACTCGTCCAGACGCAAGGAGCTAGAGACGGTTAGAAGACAAAATTCTCGTCGAGGCTTCGCTGCCTATAGAAGGAGAGTATACTTGTCCAACTAAGAGGAGCTAGACACGGAAAGCACGTGGCATACCCCGCGCATCTTCGCCCCTCCTAGAAGGAGAGTAACCAAACCCAAGGAGTGGGAACAACAATAGGATGTATATATATTCTCAACGGGAAACCCGAATGAGTGGGTAAGGGGATCCCTATCTCTAAGATCAGCCCAAGAAGAGTCACCAATAGTTCAAAGGATATCCAAAACTGAACCCAAGCGTCCTGCATGTCAACCTAGGAGGTACAAGTCAAAGGGCTCAATCACCACACCTTGATACTATCCGCTTTGGGCGACACTGTCTTGCCCGCATGGCTTTTAGGTCACGTCGCAAGAACGCATCTCGGTGGGAAAATTGCCCCTCGTTCTCTTACGTACTAAGGTCACGTCGAAGCTGTCAGATCACCGATACACACAACCAAAGATCCTACTCCGACAGTCATAGAGAAAAAGTCATTGACTAGCCTCATAAGAAGGCCTGAGTCTGAAATGTCAATGGATGTCCCACTACCCAGCCCTACTGGAGGGTAAACCCTATTACATCAGCAGGTGACCCACTTCCCAGCCCTGCTGGAGGGTAGACCTAGAAGAAGTCAACAGGTGACCCACTGCCCAGTCTCCGCTGGAGGGTAGACCTGAAAGTTGTCGACAGTTGACCCACTGCCCTGCCATACTGAAGGGTAGACCCGAAACACGTCGATAGGTGACCCACTGCCCAGTCTCCGCTGGAGGGTAGAACTGAAAGTAGTCGATAGGCGAACCACTGCCTAGCCCTGCTGGAGGGTAGACCTGGAACACGTCGACAGGCGACCCACTGCCCATTCACCACTGGAGGGTAGAACTGAAACACGTTGATAGGCGACCCACTACCTAGTCTCCGCTGGAGGGTAGACCTAAAAGTAGTCGACAGGCGACCGACTTCCCAACCCTGCTGGAGGGTAGACCCGAAAGTAGTCGATAGGCAACCCACTACCCAGCCCTATTGTAGGGTAGACTTGGAAATGGGTCCGAAAATTCAGCATTGCAACTGACATCACCGGGTGTTACCAACGTCACTACCTTGCGTTGGTTCGAAGTGCGTCAAAGGGACCTCCATCCAATACCATTTCATGTTTCCACATTTAATGAGATATAAAACAAGGCTCCACTTGCCCAAATGGATCACACCGTTGCAATCATCGCGAAAAAACACGCGAGATAGACCATTTACTCGCCTGAAACGGACACCCGGTGAAAATGGTATTATTCACCGTAGCCAGCCCAGGTGGTACCCACACGACGATCCCGAAAAAAAGGTCGGATGAACTGTCCCATCGCGAAGCTCCTGGAGAAACACATCAAAATGACTATTCATTCACCCTGAACGGATGTCTGATGAAAAAGTCGCAACACGCTGCACACAACTCAAAAGACGGCCCGTGGGGCCCACACCTCAACTCCGGCTTCATCGCCTGGAACCACCACGGTCAACCTCGTCTCGATGTTAGGGTCACAACACTGTTGACGACGCCTAAAATGGACTTCAGATGTAGAAGCTGCGATTGCCCATGTTATACACAAACGAGACTCCATGGGGCCAACACCTCAGCCTGAATTTAAGCGGGCGGATTGCACCGTCACAATCCCCTCGGAAAAACACTCATAAATGAGTACTCAAACACCTCAAACGGATGATGGGTGAAAAAGTGGTGCTTCACCGTAAAACGCGCGAACTAGGCCCTATGGGGCTCGCACCCAGTCTCCAACCAGAACACTTCAGAAAGCATCTCAAAAAGTCTGCACGAGGTCTGGGGTCACGCTGCTGCTGACGGCGCGTCAATCGGACATCCCAAGCAAGAGTTAGGCCCAACACAGTAATTAATTAATTATTCACATTACGTTTCATGCCGCAGAGCAACGAAACCAACCCAAAAAGGTTCTAGACCACTTTAGAAGGACCGTCTCAGCCCCCGGGGCCATCGCGCCTCTGACAGCGCGTCAAACGGACGGCCGGCTCACTGGCCACGTCCGTCGCAACTTTAATAATAATTTAATTTTATTAAATTGAAGCGTTTCGGGTGTCCCGTCTTTGAGAACAATACTCAAAATCCCCAAAACTCACTTCAAACAAGCCGCCCCGTCGATACGAACTCAGTGCCGCAGACGACGCGTCAAACAAACGCGCCCTTTGGAACTTAAGGCCCCCTGAATTCAAGGGGGCCCAAAGTGGGCCGGTCCGGACTGCCGCGGCCCACTGGCCACGACTCTATACAACTGCACCATACCCCTCGGGTCTGGTTCTCTTCAGCAGACCGGCCAAAAGGCCGGTCTTCGTCGCCTCCCGCAGGACCCGCAAACAGCGGGTCCTTGTCCACTGGTTCCTCCCCCGAGGTCAGCGCCTCGGGGGCCTCCTCCTTCGACCGCGAGGGCACCGCGGTCGCCCCTCACCTGCACCTCCGCAGCCCCCCGGTCGCCTCCATCCTGCTGACGCCGCGATCCCTGGCCGCCTCCGTCCTGCCGACGCCGCGAGCCCTCGGCCGCCTCCGTCCTGCCGACGCCGCGTGCCCCGTCCAACTCCGTCCTGTCGACCCCGCTCGACCGAACGCCTCCGCCGGCCTCCGCTCGAACTCGCTCGTCCGACACCCGCGACCCCGCCGCTGAGCTGAACCCCACCGAGCTCCGCCACTTTCCAAGACGCGGTCGCCCCGTTCCACCGTCGGTTCTATCTCCGGCCGCAACCCCTCTCCGGAGCCGAGCCTTCGACCGGTCCCCCCGACCATACCGGTGATCGGAAAAATTATCTGACACCGGTTTCGAGATCCCTGGAACCGGATCTTCACAATGCCCTCTCGGGCTCATCGATCCGTCGAGGTTCACGCGCACCTGAAAATTTTGTACGACGAACATTCAAGAACGAGGGATTGAACGAGGCTCGGGCGTTGGCCGTGTTCGTTCGGCCAACACCCCAAATTCTAGAAACTATAAATAAAAGAAATTAAAATGCGAAAACGATGAAGAAATTGATAAAAATGACAAGGGCGTGAAATTCAACAAGAATCCTACCTCAGATCACTCGTCCGTCGTTGGCGACGCGTCCACGACGCTCCCACTCCGATCCGCCAAGGCTCCGAGGTAGATGGCTCCTCGATCCACTGAAGTACGGCGAAGAACGCCGAAGAACATGAGAGAGAGGGGGGAGGGAGAGAGAGATAGAGGGAGTGAATGGTTCTTCCCTCAACAATGAATTTATAAAAATTCACTAAAACTCTCCCAACAGGCGCGGATTCCGAAACCCTCACGCCTAGGCAAAACACCCCACTCCGAACTCAATGGAAGTCTCAGATTTCAATTATGAGACTTCATTCAAAAGTTATTAAAAAAGAAAGCCAATGACAAAAAATCACTAAGTGGACATTTCGAAATGACCATTTTACCCCTGGGTGACATCTCTCACAATAGGCGTGTACCTGAAACTATTACACCTTACCTAGGGTAAAGAGCACGCTCCGGACTCAACGGTGCCCTCAGTTTTCCCATCTGAGAAACCATTTATATGATACTTGAGTTTGAGCTATTAAATGAATAATTTTAATTTAATTTATCCATTTAACACACTGCTAACGAGTGAGGGGCCCGAACGTCCTGCGCCGACTCATTTTATGTCGCTCATAGGGTAAACACGTCATTTCGGACCCATCCGTACACTCGGATTTTTAATCCGAATCTCCATTTAGGAGTTATTCCATTTATTTGGTATTCCTAGTGCGAACGCACTAAAAATTTAATTCCGGCCACACCGGTGCTCAGAATCGTACGTCGCGTCTGAAGGCGCTGCTCTGGAATAATATCAAGAATATTCCAAAGTATTTTATATCAAAAACTGGGTTCTTAAAAAAACATAGCCTTAACTACTAGCGTACTATCTCAATGGAAAATTTTTCCTCTATCTTGAAATTTTCACTATTGACCCCCCCACACACGGTTTTGTTTGTACCTTGAACCATGGTACCAAATTCCCATGAATTACCAAGATTGTTTCCCAAACAGACACCATCACTATATTTCACTATGTGATTCACCCGTAAATCATGTCATGAATTGAGTTTCATCCCATGAACCATATCATGAATCACATTTCACCCTTAAACCATATCACAAATCACAATTCACCCCTAAATGACATAACTAACCATGGTTCACCTCCATAAACCTGTAACAGATCATGTTTTACACCCTGAATTTTCTTAGATCAAATAAATATCATATGAAATTTGATGCTAATGTATCAACTCTATCCAACATATCATCATAATATCAAATCAATAATTTACATGGGACTAGATAATTTTGTTTCCTTAATCACCAACATCCAAAATACACCGCATCTATCCAATGGACGATTCTAATGTGACCATGAATAAACCAACATGGGATGCAACCCCACATTATACAATCCATCCCTTAATACATGTAATAACTGGATACTGCTATCCTAATCATATTCGAGCATCAAGACAACCATTAGTTACTGACTGTTTCTGAATCACTGGAACATCATCCTTAACATTCACTAAATTCCCATTTGTATTTATGGTCACATAATTAATTATCCAATGCTGCACTCACCACCACATGGATACCCTTATACCACTCCTTTAGTTCCACCTCAACAAGTTCCATCATTAAATACAGGTCACTCCTACCAATCCATGCTCATCTATTGTTAAACGCTAACACTACTCCTACCTAAGAATATGTGTCATGACCCACACTATGGTCAACTATCCCTTGAAACTCGATTCAAATTTGATTTATTTTCTACCACGAATGGAAATTTAAAATTCTCATCAAAGATTCATATAACTATGCCCACCAATATTCAAAATCCACTTCAGTCCTCATCTCACACATGATAGGTGACCGATTCGAAACTCAAATGCGTTTCACATATTCATCATATGGTGCCTCGATCTCATCAAAATAAAACAATGTAAAATCCAATAGCACCATGTTTCATTACCCAAATCATTCTCACATGAGTAGAATCCCATAAAACCTAGGCTCATGAAAATAAATATTCAACCATGCTACCCAACATGTCAAAAACATCCAACTAGAGAACCCTCAGTGCTCCACTTCAAAATTAGGTATTTCATTCATATCATAGTCTATCACACAATATCCCACTATCCAAATTTATTCTAAAACCACAAGAATCCATCCGTTCTCCCCATTTCTTCTGAAACAATATCCATAGTCCACAAGTTCATGTATTCTCTCAATCCAACCCACAAAATCCCACCTTAATATGAAAATTACTCTGAACACTTTACCTCATGAAGCTCATGGAATCTTCTTGACTATAAGATACATCCATAGGAACTTCACATGAACTAATTTCATAAATCAAATCATTTATCCATTATTTCATCTCTAACGCTCTCACTAGATCATGTTTACCCCCACCCAAATTACCCTCATATATCCATCACACCTCATATCAACTATAATACCCAAATGACCATGATCCTAAGACAATTCTCAAATCACTTGTCTCTACTACCTAAAACAAATGTATTATCTCAAAAAAATAATAGCTCATGGGTAACATCTCTTGGTTCCCATCTCTGTACCACTCAAAAAGCCATGTGCTAAAATAGCAACTATAGGGTTCTAGAATATATAAATTTCTAGTATCACTGTCCATGTTATTATCTTAAATCCAAAACTGATTCTCATCATGAATTCACATAAGAGACAACCCCTACATGAATCACCATATCAAGGTGATCCTTATAAGGCCTCTATATATGAGATATACCACCTAAAGGATCACATTCTCATCTTAGTACACATGTATATAATAGAATATCCCTTCTAGGATCTATTTAAAGTATATCATAAACATATGTTTTAGTTATTTTGAATACCACCAAGAATGTATATTTTAAAATTCCATATAGTTGTTGTCACATTAACTAGATGAACTATTTTTCCTTTTCCTAGATCCATTACCAATATCAACCACAAAGGGGTCCCTTAATAAGGTATAAAATGCCTGTACTAACCTACTAGGGTCATTATACACATCCTACTCTGAGGGAGTGTATAATTGTCATTATTGAGCATCTCATCATAAATCCACATGACCATTCATCGAAATAAAAATACACCATGGCCAATTTGAGTAAAATTCCAATCCAATTTGTATATAAAAACACCATATATATTGTTTTTGTTATTTTAAACAACCAAAAACTCATCCTCAGTGATATAAATTCCACAGAAACATGAAAATTTACTGTGAATCTGATAAAAAATTATTTTATTGAATATTATATTGATAATAAATTATATAATTTCCTCACATTGTGTTAAATATGTTCAATTATAAAGTATTTGGGATTAGATCAATCATTTGAATATTTGATGAAAATTCTAGTTTTACCCTTTCAAAATCACTGTAGTATTTCAATCATACATATTTTTATTTGAGTTATTTGAACTTAATATTTTTTAACTGTGTTCATTACTTCATTGGAAACAACTTTTATTCAGGACACATGATAAAACAAATTCATCTGGATAGAGTAATTGGGCCATAAATTCAAAGGCGGGCTGGACACACTAGAATGGATAATCTTATGTATTTAGGACATAACTACTTCATATGGGATTAGATTGAGCCCAAATTGTTAGAGGAGATGTAGGACCCATATCCTCACATATGATCCTTCTGGAAGTCCGTCCAATACACGCGTTTTGGTGGTCAAATGGGCAGTGCAAGTTGGAATATAATATTTAGCCGAGATTCCCCATTCAAACTTGAAACCACTTTGAACCTAGCCTCCCCACCACTCTATAAATTGGTATTTTTCTCATTAGGTGGGGTTGGTACGTGCATTAGGATATTTGAGGCAGAGGAGAATTGGTTTCACCCAAATTCTCCAACCATTGTAAGAGGGGTAGCTCTTGAAGCAAGGATCCCCTCATCGAAGCCTCCTTCTCTTCTTCATGTTGTAATATTTTCATTTGTGTTTTAAACTTCTTTGTTATTATTTTATTTCTTCTCTTTTCTTCTGTTTTTTTTAAACTTAATCTTCTATTAATCTTCCTCTTTGGGATGGAATTATTGAGTATAAGTGTTATTGGGTTATACCCATTTTAAACCTTTGCAAATGCAATTCGCTTCTATGATGATTACGCCACCCATGGAAGAGTAGTTCTTTTTAGTAATCGATCGACCTCTATCATTATTCATTAATTTATTATGAATCATTGAGATAATTTAATTCAAATATTATAATAAATTAATTGAGTTTTTAATTTAAATGAAACTAAGCAAGGAATTGAATAGTTAACACAAAACACGCGAGTTCGAGAATTGTGTGAACTGTGAGAGCGCAACCTTAACCGGTAATTCAAAACCACATGGGATTAATTTGTTGAGTTCAAACATAATCCCTAAACTAAATTAGTCCTCATTTCCAGAATGGACATGTGCCTTAATTGACCACTGAACATAAGTTAATCTTAGAACATCAATCAAAGCAGGGTGTTGCGACTGCATGTTTCGAAGTTAGCCTAGGGGTAAATTCACTTCATCTTCATGGTAAAGTTAATTCTCGTAGGTTTTGGGATTTAATAAATTAAGGGATCATAATTAAGTTAATTTTAATTTAAATTATAATGATTAATAATAGTGTTAATAGGTAGAGTTAGATCGATTACACCTTTTAAAATATTTTCAAAAAAAACATCTTCTTGTTGTGTCTTTTTAATCAAACTTCACTACAAAATTAAAAACAAAAAAAGTGAAATCTTCTTCCAGAAAACTTCTTCAAGTTTTATAAACTATAAACAACTACCCCTATCCTTTCAAGTAGTGTTTTTATTATCTTTTATTTTATTTCTATAATACCTCTAAAAAGTTGTTTTAATTAACTTCCTCCTTTGAGAGATGACCTTGGTCAGCTACTCTACTGCACCTAAGTTCCCCAATATCACACTAATCATTTGAGGGCACCCACAAAAGTGATGTTTAAAATTGGCACCGTTACTGGGGAGGCAAGTAATTATTTCAACAAATTAGAGGTATTTATTTTATTTTACATTTTATTCTCTTCCTCTCTTCCTTCTTCCTTCTTTACCGAATCCGATTTCTTTCTTCTTCTTCTTCTTTTATTTTCCTCTACTTCTTTTTGTACAATCAACTCAAACTTCTAATTTTTATTTTACTATGGTCCAATTTCCTTCTTTTCATCTTTCATTGATTTATGACATGAACTAATCCTGAGGATCTCTTAGATATTGACCCTGAGATTGAACGCAACCTTAGGGCATGAATCAGACATTATTAGTCTACGGGAAGTTTCAATATTCAACCAGTTGGTGAATTCCTCTCTTCTGGAAACAATGACTTTGGAAGAAATTCAGATTCAAACATAAAAAATGAACCAATGGTTGGAAATAATAACAATGAGATAAATAGAACCATTCGATAATTGGCTGCACCTAATATTAACTATCAACCAAATTGTATTGCATACCCAAATCTCGAATCGGACTTTGAACTAAAATCTGGGTTAATTCACTTACATACAAAGTTTCATGGCCTCTCTGGTGAGGATCCAAATAAACATTTGAAAGAGTTTAATGTGGTTTTCTCAACCCTAAAACCTAGAAATGTCTATGAAGATCAAATCAAACTAAGATAATTCCCATTCTCACTTGATGGAGTTGCGAAAGACTGGATGTATTATTTACAACCCGAAGATGTAACTTATTGGAACGATTTGAAACGTCTTTTCTTGTAGAGATTTTTTCCAGCATCGAGGACCACTTCTATTTGTAAGGAGAACTCGGGGATCAAACAAGGACAAGGTGAGTCAATGTATGAGTATTGGGAGAAATTCAAGAAGTTGTGTGCAAGCTTCCCATATCACCAAATCAGTGAGAAATTACTCATCCAGTACTTCTATGAAGGACTCACACCTATGGAGAGAAGCATGGTGGATGCTGCAGCTGGAGGAGCATTGGTAGACAAGACACCAGTAGCTGCACGTGCGTTGATCGACAAGATGGCCCCAAACTCCCAACAATTTGGCGATAAAGGTACGCCACATGTTAGGGGAGTACATCAGGTAAGTACTTCTTCTCTTGAAAGTCATTTGATTGATACCAAGTTGGAAGAATTGACCACTATGGGGAGGCATTTCTTTGGCTCAAAAGACATCCCAACCCACTCCTTCAAGGCCTTGTGGTATTTTCACTAAGACAAGCCACCCAACTGACTGTTGCCCACAACTCCATGAAACAGAAGATTGTGCAGTAGTGTTCCCTGGGAGACCATATCATTAGCAACAACAAACATATCCCCAAAAGAAGTATGACTCCTTTGCACCAACATTCAACCAAGGGTGGAAGGATCAATCAGACATGAGGTATGGCTCTGGGAAACAACAAAGGCCCTCTTTTCAACCAAACTTCCAATATCCTCCGCCTTTCCAGGAGGGTTTCCAACAACCCCAAAGGAGATTCAAAGCTCAAACATCAACAAGTCAACGGAAAGGGAATATACAACACAATGTAGACTCTAACACTGATGATCTTTTGAAAAAAATTGTTCTTAATCAATAGAATGAGCTGAAGAGTCAAGGTTCAGAGCTGAGAGAGTTGAAGACTCAAATGAGCCAGATTGCCACCGCCCTCCATGAACTTGTAAGTAAGAATTACGAAGATCTACCTTCCAAACCCACTCCAAATCCAATGGGGAATGTTAGTGCCATCACATTGAGAAGTGGGAAGCAAATGAACTATACATCTGTACCTACCATTACACCATAATTCACCTCAACTCCAGAGAATCCGCATTCCATACCAAATGATGAGAAATCCAAGGAGAAAGATAAAGGTAAGAAAAAAATTGATGTTGTTCCTCCTAAACCCCTTCCTTTTCCAAACAGGGTTGTTCAAACCAAGAAGATGGCTGAAGAAGCAATGCAAAAGGAGGTTTTGGACACATTCAAGCATGTGGAGATCAACATTCCTCTACTTTAAGCCATTAAAAAAATTCTAAGGTATGCGAAATTCTTAAAAGAAATTTGTACCAATCGAAGATGGCTCAAGGGAAATGAGAGGATCAACCTTGGAAGGAATGTATCAACACTCATTACACCAAATATAGCAATGCCAACAAATTGCAAGGATCTCGGGACATTCACCATCCCATGTACTATAGAGGAGTTGCACTTCTCTGATGCTCTTTGTGATTTTGGAGCTTCAATAAATGTGATGCCTCACTCTATATTCTCTTATTTATAGTGTTGTGAGTTGAATCCGATGAGAGTAGTGGTGAAATTAGTGAATAGAGCTATGGCATATCTAGCGGGAGTCCTTGAGGATGTACTTGTCCGGATAAGAGGCAAGATCTTTCCAACAGATTTCTCCATGCTTAACATGGAGGATGATCAGGAAAGTTCTCATTCCCCCATTATCTTAGGTAGAACCTTCCTCAAAACTGCAAAAACTATCATTAATGTCAATGAGGGTACACTTTCCATGGAATTTGGGGATGAAGTTGTGATATTTAATTTTATGGACTCCATGAAGTACCCCTCTGAGGACAATTCTGCTTTTGTTATCTCCCATTTTGAACCACCAAGTAAAAACTCCCTGGATTTTGATTGTCCTATGTTTAGAGAGATTATGAGTATTGGTTCTAGTTTGATGTCTAAGAGTACTTCCACACCCGTTTTTGATGAAAAAACCTCTCTTGGATTTGATTTTGATGTGGATTCAAATTCTGATCATATAAACTTTGAATATGACATGGATGTTGAGTATGCTGATGGATTTGGTGCATTATTTTCTAATTTTGATGATTTTTATTCTAATACTAATTTTAATTGTGCAGATATGTCTATTTCATCAATTTCTCCATCCATACACCACCCCCCTACATTGGAACTCAAGAAATTTCCCGCAAATCTTAAATATTCATACTTGCTGAGTAGTGATAGATTACCTGCTATCATTGCTAACAATCTCTCTTTTGAACATGAAGAAAAACTTTTGAATCTATTGAGAGATAACATTAGGGAAATTTGTTGGACATTGACAGACATATCAGGTATTATCCCCTATATTTAGATGTATAGGATTCTCTTAGAGGATGGGGCGAAACCGATTAGGCAACCACAAAGGAGACTTAATCCAACACTTTTGGAAGTTGTTAAGAATGAAGTGGAAAAATTACTTGAGGTAGGTATCATTTACCCTATTTCTGACTCACAATGGGTTATCCCTGTCCAGGTTGTACCAAAGAAAATTGGTTTCATTGTTATAAAAAATGAAAATGATGAGTTAGTTCTGGTGAAAGTACAAAACAGTTGGCGAGTGTGTTTTGATTATAGAAAACTAAATCAATCCACTCGTAAGGACCATTTCCCACTTCCATTCATTGACCAGATGCTTGAGAGACTTGCAGGTAGGACACATTATTACGTCTTGGATCGTTTCTCTGGATATTTTCAGGTTCCCATTGCAGTAGAGGACCAGGAGAAGACGACATTCACCTGCCCATTCGATACCTTTTCTTACCAAAGGATGCCATTTGGACTTTGCAATGCCCCAGGTACCTTCCAGAGATGCATGGTGAGTATTTTCTTAGATTTCATTGAGACCTTCATGGAGGTATTTATGGATAATTTTACAGTTTATGGATCCTCATTTGATGAATGTCTCTCTAGTTTGGTTGATGTGCTTCATCGTTGTATTGAGAAGAATCTGGTCTTAAATTTTGAAAAATGTCATTTCATGGTAGAAAAGGGAATTGTCTTAGGTCATATAGTCTCACAACATGGCATTGAAGTTGATAAATCTAAGATAGAAATTATTTCATCCCTGCCATATCCTACATGTGTGCGTGATGTTAGATCATTCCTTGGACATACTGGATTTTATTGATGCTTCATCAGAGATTTTAGTAAGATCGCTCTATCCTTATCTCGATTGCTTCAAAAATATATTGACTTCAATTTTGATGATTCATGTAGGGTATAATTTGATGAGCTAAGGAAGTGTCTAACCACTCCACCGATCATACAGACCCCGCGGTGGGACCTCCATTTGAGCTTATGTGTGATGCGTCCAACTTCGCAGTTGGAGATGTCTTATCTCAGAGGGAGTAGGGACGTTCAAATGTGATTTCTTATTCATCGAGGACACTGTATTCAGCCCAATCAAACTAAACAACCACAAAAAGGAGATTCTTGCTGTCATATTTTCTTTAGATAAATTCCGTTCATATTTATTGGGCACTAAAGTAGTTGTTTTTTCTGACCATGCAGCTCTGAGGTACCTCTTGAAGAAGCCAGATGAAAATCCCAGGCTGATCCGATGGATGATCCTTCTTCAAGAATTTGATATGGAGATAAAGGAAAAAAAGGGGTCAGAAAACATGGTGGCAGACCACATGAGTAGGCTTACTCACACACTAGAGGATGACACCTTGGACCAAGTACCACTTCGAGACACTTTCCCCGATGATCATCTCTATACCATCTCAGGTACACATCCTTGGTATGCTGATTTAGTTAATTACATTTTTTCCTCCGAAATCCAAACCAATTTGAAGAAGCATCAAGTCCAAAAATTAAAAATTGAGTCTAGGTTTTATGTGTGGGATGATCCTTACCTCTGGCGCATGTGTAGTGACCAAGTCATTATGAGGTGTATTACCGATCATGAGTTTGAGTCTGTTTATCATTTCTGTCATACAATTGCTTGTGGTGGACACTTTGAACCCCAAGGGACAACTAGGAAGGTTTTGGACTCTGGATTATATTGGCCTACCTTATTCCATGATGCCCATGTGTTTTGTAAGTCATGCTCTCGTTGCCAACACACTGGGAACATTTCTTGGAGACATGAGATGCCCCAACAACCCATACTATTCTGTGAGATTTTTGGTGTATGGGGCATCAATTTTATGGGTCCTTTTCCTAGTTGCTTTGGTTTTTTGTACATTTTGGTTTCTGTTGATTATGTGAGTAAATGGGTGGAGGCCAAGGCCACCATGACTGACGATTCTCATGTTGTAGTGGATTTTTTCAAGGATCAAATTTTCTACAGGTTTGGAGTACCAAAGTCCATCATCAGGGACCAAGGGACACATTTTTGCAATAGTTTTTTTTCT
Source organism: Viscum album (assembly GCA_963277665.1). Taxonomy (NCBI): domain Eukaryota; kingdom Viridiplantae; phylum Streptophyta; class Magnoliopsida; order Santalales; family Viscaceae; genus Viscum; species Viscum album. Next base: position 1,363,835,529 of record OY728151.1, on the reverse strand, counting down.
TCCCTCCTTCGAAAGTATGGGGTGACACACAAAACATCAACACCATACCACCCCCAAACAAATGGCAAGGCTGAGGTTTCAATTCGTGAGTTGAAACAACTATTGGAGAAAACCATGTAGCCAAATAGGAAAGATTAGAGAAAGCACTTGGATGATGAATTTTGGGATTATAGGACAGCATACAAGACACCCATTGGTATGTCCCCATTTCGGATTGTTTTTGGGAAAGCATGTCATCTCCCCATGGAAGTTGAGAATCAAACGTATTGGGCTATAAAGAAATGCAACATGGAATTGGCCCAAGCTGTAATCCAAAGGAAGATGCAAATTCAAGAGCTTGAGGAGATTATATTGTCTTCATATGAGAACTCAAGTCTCTACAAGGAAAGATAAAAAGAATATCATGATAGAATGATCCAACAAAGGGAGTTTCATGTTGGAGAGAAAGTCCTTCTCTATAGTTCACGACTGAAGCTGATGCATGGTAAGTTGAATTCCAAATGGTTAGGTCCTTATATTGTTTCTAATGTTTTTCCTTATGGTGCAGTGGAGATCACACAAGAGGATACTGGAAGGATATTTACAGTCAATGGGAAACGTTTGAAGAGATACATTGAGAGACTTCCTACTAATGCAGTGGATTTTATCACACTGCATGACCCCATCATCACTTGAGCACATCAGGCTGTTCCTAACCCTTTTACTTTTATATTATTTGTCCTATTTAAAATTTCTGCATTTCATGTGCATATATCATCTCATGGGTTCACATTGAGTAAAATGAAATATTTTAAGTGTGGGGGAGGGAACCTTTTAGTTTAGTAATTTCAATTGTTTTCCAATTAAGAAAAACAAAAAAACAATTCTGTGTTTTTCAAATTTTGTGTGTTTATTTTTTAATTTTCTTTGAGTTTATGAAAATTTTAAGCTAAAATGATTCTCATCACAATTTTTAAATGCATATCAATGAATGAAACAATTTATCCCTTGAAACTAAGCTTAAATGAATGCAAAAATGACTTTGTTTCAAGTTGAAATATTTAGTAATTTCCTGAAAAGTACACTGAATTTTTAATCCCATGCGACATATCACTGTATTTATATTTGAAATCACTTTTCTGTGAGGCTTCTGAACCATTATTTTCATATTATATACATTCATGTCACTTCTTGAGAGAACCAAACCATGCTTGATTTAACCAGAATTTGATCTATTCCTATCAAAACTTGAGGGTTTGAGGTACTTATGTTTAAATGATTGAGGCATTTGTTTGGTATTGAAGCCCATATTTCAAAGAATCATTTTTTATAATGGCCTACCTTGATCATATAATCCTTATAGCCCTTATAATCTATGCAAAGCCTGTTAGGTTAGACACATTACAAGCCAATTTTCCATATCCAACCAACTCTTGATATGAAATTGCATAATCTAGTTGAGCTTAAGTGTGGGAGAATCTATCTTGTGTTGTGCTACCACATTCTATGATACTTTGGGTGGAAAATTAAAATCTGAAGAGATGTGTTTGCTGCTGAAGAAAGTCATTATATTGAAAGCTATGCCTTTTCTGGAGCTTTCATGACAAGTGAAGTTGTGCCTTTTCTGGAGCTTCTAATTGAAGTGGAAAGCTGTGCCTATCTCGAGCTTTCAAGAAAATCATGTTTGAGAAGATTGAAATTTTTTATGCTAAAATGATGAATGGTGTAAACGTTTCATGACTTTTCATGATGATGGAGCTGAATTGATACTATGGGGATTGAGGAGAAGACCATATTTAAGTGAAAATTAGATTAATGCAATTTTTCTACAAAAAGAGTCAAGCCCTCCTCATTCAGCCTCAGAATTTTTCACACCGAAATCCTACCAAACAAAAGCCACAAAACAACCATGAAAAGTCCTCATGATAAACATGTGTCCTTTACTCACATCGGGTGGCGATGTAGGAATTTATCAAGCCTATGGTGACCGTTGTATGAGTTTGGATGAGAAAGACATTGCAAAAAAATTGATATTTGTGTGATAAGTGAAAATTCAAGCGAGGTAAGTGTTTTGTGCATGGGAGGATAAATAGAGTGGAAATATATTGAATTATATAAATTAAGAACTTGAAATAATGTATTTTTATGAGTCATGATATATTTTGTTTCTTGGTGTGTAATTGTTTGATCTGAGGGATATGTGTTTTAAAATTGGTTTTGATTTGATATTGATGTTTACTTGATATGAGATTTTGCTCTGGAGTACAAAAGGGTAAGTGTGGGGGAGTTGATAAAACACTATTTTATTGAATATTTTATTGATAATAAATGATATAATTTCCTCACATTGTGTTAAATATGTTCAATTATAAAGTATTTGGGATTAGATCATTCATTTGAATATTTGATGAAAATTCCAGTTTTACCCTTTCAAAATCACTGTAGTATTTCAATCATAAATATTTTTCTTTGATTTATTTGAACTTATTATTTTTTAACTGTGTTACTTACTTCATTTTATACAACTTTTATTCAGGACACATGATAGAAAAATTCATCTGGATGGAGTAATTGGGCCATAAAGTCAAAGGTGGGCTGGACACTCCATAATGAAAAAGCTTCTGTATTTCGGCCATAACTCCTTCATCTGGGCTTTTATTGAGCCCAAATATTTATAGGAGATAGAGGAACCATACCCTCACATATGATACTTCTGGAAGTCCGTCCAATTCACGTGTTTTGGAGGTCAAATGAGTGGTGCAATTTGGCATATAATATTTGGCCGAGATTCCCCATTGACACTTGAAACCACTTTGAACCTAGCCTCCCCACCACACTATAAATTAGTGTTTTTCTCATTTGGTGGGTTTGGTACGTGCATTAGAATATTGGAGGCAGAGGATAATTGGTTTCACCCAAATTCTCCAACCATTGTAAGAGGGGTAGCTTTTGAAGCAAGGATCCCCTCATCAAAGCCACCTTCTCTTCTACATGTTGTAATATTTTCATTTGTGTTTTAAACATCTGTGTTCTTATTTTATTTCTTATCTTTTCTTCTGTTTTGTTTAATCTTATTCTTATAATAATCTTCCTCTTTGGGCTAGAATTATTGAGTAGAAGCGTTATTGGGTTATACCCATTTTAAACCTTTGCAAATACAATTCACTTCTACGATGATTACGCCACCCATGGAAGAGTAGTTCTTTTTAGCAATCGATCGACCTCTATCCTTATTCATTCATTTATTTTGAATCAATGAGCTACTGTAATTCAAATATTATGATAAATTAATTGAGGTTTTAATTTAAATGAAACTAAGAAAGCAATTTAATATTTAACACAAAACACGCGAGGTCGAGAATTGTGTGAACTGTGAGAGCGCAACCTTAACTGGTAATTCAAAACCACATTGGATTAATTTGTAGAGTTCAAAAATAATCCCTAAACTCAATTAGTCCTAATTTCCAGAATGGATATGTGCCTTAATTTACCACTGACCATAATCTAATCTTAGAACATCAATCAAAGCAGGGTTTTGCGATTGCATGTTCCAAAGTTAGCCTAGGGTTAAATTCACTTCATCTTCATGGTAAAGTTAATTCTCATAGGGTTCTGGATTTAACAAATTAAGGGATCATAATTAAGTGAATTTTAATTTAAATGATAATGATTAATAATAGAGTGAAGAGGTAGAGTTATATCGATTACGCCTTTTAAAATATTTTAAAAAAAAAAACATCTTCTTGTTGTGTCTTTTTAATCAAACTTCATTTCAAAATTAAAAACAAAAAAAATGCAATCTTCTTCCAGAAAACTTCTTCAAGTTTTATAAACTATAAAAAACTACCCCATCCTTTCAAGTAGTGTTTTTATTCTCTTTTATTTTATTTC